>CM029439.1:56365742-56965742 GCA_017140255.1 Eucalyptus paniculata subsp. matutina
TCTAGATCGATGCGCTTCTCAATCCACGTTTACTAATTGATTGCATTTCTTAATTGAAGAGATCCTCTGCATTCTTTTCTTCTTCTTCTTTAGAATGGAGAATTAGTTCATTCCCATTTATAAAATTTTAATGGATATGAACCGGAAAGATACATAAACTGAAGAGACACATGAACTACAAAAATACATTAGCTGAAGTGATTTATGAACTTAAGAGACCTATCTTATTTTGCTCACTTTCGTTGATTCAGTAGCCTATAATAACTACACCTTAAACTCTTGCAGGGTTCTGGCTTTCTAGAGTTGCCACCCTACAGTGAGCTCTCATGGAATTCACACGTACCCAGGCGGTCGTCACTGCCGGCCGCATCTGAACTGCCTCTCTGGGCCGTCGGGAGATTCCTTGCGTTGGCGGTGACGACCAAGATGAAGTCATTCAACAAATTAATTAGAAGTCAACGCTTAACCATGGGCTCCTAGTTTGACATTGGAAGTCTAACCTTGGAGAAATCGACTGTAACTAGGCTAGCTGCAGACGCCTTCAATATTCCTGTCGTAATAGGATCGAAACCATCAACTCACAAAGCGCCAAGCATCTGACGGTCGCATCACAAATTTTTCCTCTTGTCGGGACTATACGTCAAACCCAAGACGAACTGAAATTTTATAAACACAGATGATATTGATGTAAGCATCTTAAAGTCATGTAAAATATGAAACAAAATCTAAGGACTTTTCCATCGAAATATCGATTAGATTCATGAACGTTCCTACAATGAGAGGTACCCATGAGTATTATAACCTTCGTATGATGTCTATTTCAAAATTGTAATTGTTCATTTGATTGACATGATCATTCCACTTGGTTGTTGTACTTTTTAATCGGCCAGTTGAGTGCTGTAATTCACAAGTGTCATATCCGATTTTCCAACTTGTGAACAGTTTTTAAGAGCTGTAACACCAAAGTGATAGATTGAAAAAATGCAACACAGCGTTTGTTATGCATAAAAATGTCGCCACATAAAAAGTTACTGGCATTTTGATACCAACGTAAAGTGATCGATTGAAAAGTTACATTAATGAGCATCATATGAAAGGGATGAGCAATCATTGGAAAAATTTGAATAAACAACGTGAGAAAGCATAAGAATTTCTGAGAATGTCCTTTCTTTGATATTTGATTCTCCTTTTAAAAAATAATACAAATAGTTCTTGAACCTTTGATCAATATAATTCTGAATTTTAGAAAACGGTTAGAAGGAAGTCATTAAAGAAAATTTTTGAAGTCAATACTCATGCGGGGGCTCCCTAATTTGACGTTGGAAGTCTAATCTTGGAGAAATCGAGGCTCGGCTATGGCATATGCCTTCAATATATGTGTTGTACAAGGATCGAAATTATCGACTCATAAAGGCCGGCACATACATTTGTCGCATCACAAATCTTTTCCTCTTGTCGGGACTACACGTCGAACCAAAAAGGAATCGAATTTTCTAACATAGATAGTACGATGTTAAAAAAGTGTTTAAAATTTAAGGACTTTTTTTCTGTAGTAATATGAAATGATGCCATTTCAAAGTCATAACTTTTTCGTCTTGATTATCTGGATGTCATATGTTTTAATTGGGTATTGTAATTTTCAATTTGAACATTTTCTAAGAGCTATAACATCATGACACCTAAATGTTTAGCATCGTAACAAAAGTGATGTCTAAATGAGCTCGAATGCTTCATTGAAAACGCTCGAAAGTAAATAAAATGATAAAGTTATAACAGCTTCGGTATCCTTTTCTCGATATTTGGCTCTATTTTTTTAAATGATGCAAATGATACTTAAAATTTGGTATAATATGATCATGAAACTTCAAATATATTGATGTAGTTTATAAATCTTTTTGGTATACAAAGTTATCTATGAATTTTTCAATTATTGAATATAATATTTGAGCTTTTGATCTGATATTCATTTAGCTTTCCAGTAAATTTCTAATCATCGATATACCCGACAAATTCAAAAGTCAAATCAACAAATTCAAAGCTACGGGCCGCATACTGCATTGTTAAAATGAAATCTATGTACCATTTATGTCATTTATTCTTTTCTCTCTCTTTGTTTTTTTTTTTTGGGGGCGGTGTTAAGGGGGCCGATTTTCTTTATATCCGTATTCTCAATCTTCTATAGTGGGCACATCCCAACCGTCCGGGACACATTCATTTACTCCCGCTCTCCTCCGCCTTCCTCCACCGCAATTCCCTCCCATCGATCGATCGATCGGCACCACCCGAAAACCACCCCGGAAAGCCTCCGCTCCCCGCGGCGGAAGATGGCGGCGAGCGACGCGAAGATCGGGAGGAGGTTCGAGGGCAAGGTGGCCATCGTCACCGCCTCCACGCAGGGCATCGGCCTCGCCATCGCCGAGCGCCTCGGCCTCGAAGGCGCCGCCGTCGTCATCTCCTCTCGCAAGCAGGTAGAAACTCCATTTCCTTCTTCTTCTTCTTCGCCTTCGATGTTTCGATTCTCAAGAGGCAGTTCGCGGGTGGCGATTTCTACGATGTATTTTGGCGGATTCGGTTTTTGCTGGTGATGTCTGAGGATAGCGATGCGCCTGAATGAGCTGAGGTATCGTGGTAGATGACGCCTGAGCGAAGCTGAGCTGAGTTGATGTGGTGACGCGTCCGTGATGGATGCGTGGTGCGCGATTTCTACGGTGTGTTTTTGGGCGGATTTGGTTTGCCTGTGATGTCTGGAGTGTAGTGATGATGCGCCTGAATGAACTGAGCTGAGTTGATTGTAGTGATAATGCCTGAGTGAAACTGGGGTGAGTTGATTAGAGTGACGCGTCGATTGATGGATGCGTGGTGTGCGAGCTTGGAATTGCGGCGATTTACGTGATTTTTTAGCGGATTTGGTTCGTCTGTGATGTCTAGTGATGAGCCTGGACGAGTTTGGTTGATCATGGTGATGCGCCTGAGTGGGAGCTGAGCTGAGTTGATTGTAGTGATGCGTCCGGTGATGGATCGTGAATGCAGCGATTTCTACGGTGTGTTTTTTGGCAGATTTGGTTTTGCAGTGATGTCTGAGGATAGTGATCTTAATGAGCTGAGCTGAGTTGATTGTAGTAAGGCCTGAGTGAAACTGAGCTGATTTGATTAGAGTGACTCTTCTAGTGATGGATGTGGTGTGCGAGCTTGAATTGAGGCAATTCCATGATGTTTTAGTGGATTTGGTTCGCCTGTGATGTCTAGTGATAAGCCAGGATGAGCTTGGTTGATCGTGGTGATCGCCCTGAGGGAGCTGAGCTGAGTTGGTTTTTTTTTCATTAGCTTTAGCAAATGCGCTTAAAATGTACTGAATTCTTCTTTTTCCGAGAAAAGGAGCTGGGTGTTGATAATTTCCATGCATGTTATTATTTAGCTGGTGACTTTCTGAGTACACAGTAAATTATGGTTGTAGATCATCGCTTCAGGTTCTGTTCATAACAAGCATCTTACTCATGGAATTCGGTCCTTGGTGCAGTAAGCTTAGGTTTATTCTGTAGCGGGTGTTTAAAATTTTGAGTTTTATATCCATTTGAAGTCACTGTCCTTTTAGGGCCATTGTTCTTATCCAAAACAACTCGGGGAATCATCTATAGCTTTTTTCTTATCGATTACTTGTTCAGCGGACTGGAAGTGATTAGTTAAAACAGTAATCAGAAAAATGTGGATGAGGCTGCTGAAAAGCTCAGGGCAAAGGGTATAGAGGTTTTGGGCTTGGTTTGCCATGTTTCCAACGAACAGCAGAGGAAATCCTGATAGACAAGACTGTTCAGGTGAGTAATTGTTCTCTCAGGTGGCTGTCTTCTCGTATCTCACCACCATGTACTTGAATAATCTCCAATTATCCTCTCTATAAGGTTTGTATACAATCCCAAATAGCTACTGGTACAATAACAACTAGTTAGGCTAAGAATTGATGGTGCAGCTTTTAATTCTTTTTTTTTTGTGATTATTTACTTAATACTTTTTGGGGAAGTTGTTGAAGTATCTTGAGCATTGTATAATTGTAACGCACCATCCCATCTGTAATGAACTTTGCTGTAGTCAATTTCCTCTGTAGCCCTTGTGTTGCCCCTTTTTCGGCATTAATATGTTCTGTGATTACATAGATAGTATATTTGGATGTCTCTTACTTTTGGTATCGCTTTGCCTACTAAGTTTAGGCCCATTTTGCTTCGCGGAAAATGAATAATTTAAAACATTTTCCTAAAAACACTTCGTATTGATTGAAATTATTAGTCGATATAAAATGTTCACATTATTGACAACAATTTATGTCTATATATTTTTGCGAACGATGAAAATATTTTTCATTGAGTCATTTCTAAGTGATACAAACATTCATTTTCTGAAAAATGTTTTTCAAATCATTCATTTCCATAAAACAAATGCTCTTAGACATGGTTGGAGCTCTATCTTTGAAAATATAGGATTGGAAGCTTTGATGAAGACTAGCACTCAAATCATGATGGTAGATAACAATTTCTCCCTGGTTTGACATGCTCTATCCCTAAAGAATATAATGATCAATTATTGATATGATCTGTTAAAAGATATTGTCGTAGAACTCTATGGGTGATTGAGAGAGATAAAGTTCAGAATAATAATGTCCTTGCTAGTAGTGGGCTAAGTATCATAGACAAAAACTAGGGCAACTTGGAAATAGTCTTGTGGTATATTAATTTGTTCAGATTAAACAGAAAGGCAGATTATTTTCAGGTTACTTTTTTTTGCCTCAGTTTTTTCCCTTGACGTTCTTATTATATGCTTTTTTGGTTCTTTTTCCTCTTGGTTCCAGTGAAGGAAAATATACAGGTGTACTTGCAAGATAAATTTTACGACATGTTCTTAGGTCCTGATTGATTATCCGATGCTTTGGTTAGAAAATGGGAAAATTGATGTGGTGGTATCAAATGCTGCTGCTAATCCATCTGTTGATCCCATTTAGAAGGCGAGCTCCGTTCTGACAAGTTGTGGGGAAATAAAACGTCAAAGCATCTATTCTACTCCTACAGGTGACAATGTTGTGCCCAAGCATTTGTACTACTGCTGAAGAGACATTTCCATTTATAATCACTTCAAAGCACTGCACCTACATGTGGCATTTGTGATGTTACTGAGTCAGAGCCGGTAGCCAGTCTATGACACTGATCTGACCGAAGTCAGCCTGCTGAGAATGTCTTTGGCCGTATTGTTAGTCTTTAGTAATTTATAGAAGACTATTCCTGACATCTAAAGACTATCCAATTACTGAACCTGTTAAGAACCTTTTATGGTCTCAGTACCAAGAAATATTGTAGTTGGACTTCTTTTTGGGAGCATTAAATTTGTCAAAACAGTAGGTAGTTTCATTAATTGTGTGGCTGTCTGCATCTGCAAATTTAATAATTAGTTCGTGTTGAAGAACAGGATGCAGCACCTCATTTGCAGAAGGGTTCATCTATAGTTTTTATCTCTTCAATTGCTGGATACCAGCCACAATCTTCCATGGCTATGTATGGAGTGACTAAAACAGCCCTGCTTGGGCTAAGCAAGGGTCAGTACAATGGGTTGTTGATCTTGTTCTTTCTTGTCCTATAAAGCTAGCTTTAAGAATCTTGCGTATGTGCTACTTTTCTGAAGCTTAACTGGCCTGTAGTCTCATGCAAAACTTGGGACTACAATAGAAGATTTTCTATGCTCAACATAAAAGGAACATGCATCTTATCACAAGCTTATATTCTCTTAAAAGAAGACATTATGGTTGGCTGGTGCAACAACTTTGTTAGCAATTGCTTTTGTATTGCATCTCCTTTTCTTAAAAATAGTTTTAATTTTCAACTTTGCTTATCTACTTACTCTTTCAAGTTCTTCATAGGCCCTAGCAACAGAGATGACGCAAATACCCGTGTTAACTGTGTGGCTCCGATTTCGTGCCTACGCACTTTGTCTGACTTCCTAGTAAAAAGTGATACCATTGTAAGTATATGTTTTTTCCCATTCTCTCTCCCCATAGATACTTGAAGTACGACTGGTCATAGGCTCATTTTGGACTGTAATGCATTGTAGAGAAATTCTATCGAGGAGACAACACTACTCAAGCGGCTTGGGACAACAGAGGGACATGGCTGCAGCAACCGCCTTCTTGGCATCTGACGACGCCATATAACAGGAGAAACCTTGGTGGTCGCTGGAGGAATTCCTCTCGACTTTAGTTCATTCCAACAGTTTCTGCAACGAGTAGTTTCTCTTCCATTCTGTTATTGTAGCTTTGTCTGACCCCCAAGACCGTCATATGTATGGCAGAATAAAACCAGCAATAATGAGTTGATGCAGCCATCGTCTTGTACCTGCCTGAACTTCTAAAGCATAGAATGTCACATGATGTGCAATTGCAGAAAATGCAGGTAGCGTGAAGTATCTAGCATTTAAATTTGCATAAAGATGGAAGTGCATTTGTTTGACTATTGGAAAGAAGATGCCAGGCAGCTTGAAGTATATAGCATTTAAATTTCCATAAAAGATGGGAGTGCGTTTTTTTTACTATTGAAACATGTAGGGCAAGATTTGTGGGGTAATTCATCCTTTTTAGATGCAGGATCCAATTCAAACATCAAGTGATCATGCGATTTGAAGCTTTGCTGCGTTTTCTTTTACCTTTTTCCCCACAGGATCTCATGGAGGCTTGCATGAAGCAACATGCTTTTTTACGATGAATATACCCATGTAGTGGGGCTGCCAAATTCAGTACTTGAAGCTGTAACGTGAGTAGAAAATCATAAATCGAGAGAACTTGAGATTGGCCAGAACCGAGGATCGTTGACAGGGCGGGATAATTACTGTCTAGTTAACCTCTGATTCTGGTTCGAGCGACAGAAGCAGTCAGACAATGCCAGATAATATGAATAGGAGAACTCCCTGCCTAGTTAGGTGTGACTGGTCAAACTTAACTGCCACCAGTGTTGACTCTGACTTGATCGTACAAAACCTACCCCATTTCTTTCTTGTCACTCCTTGTCACTTCATTCACTTAACAAAAAAAATCTCCAGTATCTAATGAGGGTACATAGTCAAAGGGTGCCTATTATGGTGTGGTACTCTCCTCCAGTGACCTCTGCAGTTTTGACTTCTCTTTCTATTAGAGAGAGAGAGAGAATTTGAAAGCTTCTTGTGCTAGAAACTTGGTCAAACTTAGTTATCAAATTTGCTCGGCACGCCTTGACACATCTTTACCTAACTACAAGCTTAATCAGAATGCTTTGAGCCAGAGGTAATGAGGACGAATCGAGCCACCTCTAAAGGGGCAAACGAGCCAGTGATGGTTTATCTATATGGTAGGTCGCAAAAAAGTCAGCGTCCAGTTTAGCATCCACTCAAACGAATTCAGGACCATACCCGCACTCCAAAAGGAGCAGCCAAAAGCACCATCTTTACTTCATTATCGCAATGAACTAGTCGAGTTGACAAGACAGCCAAGATTTTGCACTTCAAGAATCATGACACGTGAGATTCAATTCACGCTTGGTGAGACCAATTAGAAAAATGTCGCAAGAGATCTATTGCTTGCCTTAAGATCTTGTAATCTCGATATGAATGACTGACATTCAATCGGACTACAATAATGTATGAGGCCTAGCAAATGAAAAAGGACCCAAGATACCACATGATGCGAACATCAAATATCTGTCACGAAGTATGGAGACGTGTTGTTAGCTGGTAGCCTAACTATCAAGACCAAATCACGTTGGTCCACTCCTACCTCCACTCACATTGATGTGACATCAAGTACCAGGATAAGAATATCTTCCATGCACTTCGAGTGATTAAGAACCCATTGTCAAATTTCATCTTGGTTTCCTGGAAACATCAATCCATGCTATTGATGTTCGAATAAATATAAACATCTTCAGTCTTCACTTAGCTACCACTGTGTACCTTGGTGCGGGCTGATAGAAGACGAAAAACAATAATATATATTATATATATGGCTGTATAGTTGACATTAGGTAACATAGCAGAATAACTTAGCCAAAGGCACGATTAGTGAGCACAAGAAAAAGATGAGGATTTGGCAATTTTAGTATATATTATTACAGTAATTTTTCTTTACGCAACAATAACAATCCTTGTAAAATGGGTCATCCATCATGCACGTCAGCACGGTCGATGATCACAATGGTCATTGAATCTAGTAAAACCCGCCGCAAACGACTTCCGTAGGATGAAGCGACTCATTCAAATGAGCTCGGGACCAATTTGCAATGTCTCTGTTGGCGACCCGTTCATCTAGTAGACCCGGCTAACACGTCCAGGAATTTATGTACCAATATTTTACGGTGATTCTCAGGTCTTTATGTGGGATGTGGGATCAACATCTAGCAAAATCTTGTTGACCCAGCAACTCCGATTGAGATGTTGCTTTCAAGCTGAGGGACAATACGTCGTAATCTTAGAAAACGCATGGTGGGTTTCCCTAGTACAGTGCTCGAGACTCAGTCAAGACAACCTCGTCGTGGTGCTCGAGAAAGTTCAGAGTCCCTTTCGCAGATCGTGACGTTAACCAGAACGAAAACAAGCAGATGAAGCTACAGAGAAGTACGACGTTCCCAGCTCGATTTCCATGTTGCTTTTGTTTATGTTTGTTGACTTTCGACATGGTTCGCAGCTAAAAGGAGTCCTTAGCTCGTGACGAGGTCAATTCACTGCGGCAACAGAAGAGAGGAAGTTCCGAATAGATAATTCTAGGTTAGGTACATTTTTCCTTGCGAAACTGTATAATATGCGGGTGCTTATCGAAGATATCATCATCGAGACGGATCGCCCTTTACTGATGCTAGACTTGTCACGAGCGAATTCGAACTGAAGGAAGTCTGCTGATCCTTTTCTATGTTCGAAAGAAAACGCCAATGTGTTATTTATAAATTACATTTAGATAACTTGCCGAGACACCGATCTTAGGTATATTCTTTGCTTGCGAAAAAGGGTTGACTAAACTTCTCCAAATCGAGCCTCTCCAATATGGTGATGGAACACAATATGCAAATAATTTTGAGTAGATCTATTACTGTGTCCGCCATATATTTGATCACCACAAAAGCTTTAAGAGATTGATAATTGTATTTATGTTGTTCTATGTACTAATCTTTGAAAGGTTTAATTCTTAAATTGCACAAACTGTTTAGTGTTTGGATTAATACCATAAAACCCCAAACTATTACATCTTTAACAAATTGATCTCCTTTAATTTTTATTAAATTTTATATTTTAAATCGGCGTTAGTTAAATAATGCGACAATTGATACTTAAGCCAGACAATTTGATTTTTTACCTTAATTTGCCACAAATATACTGATTTTGTGATTTTTTCGTGATATTAATCCAATTTAAAACTAACTTATATGATATATATCGCAAGCTAGTTTTGGGTTTTTAGTGGTAAAAATTACTTAGTTAAATTTGTCACAAATATATAAATTTGAAGTTGTTGGTCACAAAAAATTAATTTTTGGATAAATTTATTACAAATATACTAATTTGAGATTTTTCTTATTATCAATCCTTAGCTAGAAACGAGAGTTTGCATAGAAGTCGAGCATAGCATTATAAAAAAAAAAATCCTTAATTGAAATAAAGTTTTTTTTTTTTTTGCTGAAATAATAAAAGTTTCACATTTTTAAAGAAAATGTTATTGAATTAAGAAGTAATTTCCCCCACCCAAAAAAATAAAATAAAATGGAAGCATTATATATTCCTAATTCACATTTTTTTCTTCAGTTTATGGAAAATTCTCTAACATAATTCATCAGGATTCAAATGTATATTGCATGATGATTCTCTAAATAAAAATTTCCACGTTTGAGTCTTCATTTGAGATGGGGAAAAACGATGATGATGCCATTGACCTTTGTATTTCATTAAAGGTGAATTGATTCTTTAATGCCCTCATGATTCAACCTCAAATGCAGTAATAATGGCAATGATGAAGCACTTCCATATTGTAGCACACCATGTTAGGACATTAATGAGTCTCTCAAGAAAGGGGGATCAAAAGTTTTGGCACACTCAAAAGTGGGAAGTGAAGCTTTGGTATTTGATTTGCCTTTTCCCTATTTGCTAACAATTTCTCCTATGTGAATTTGATGGGGGATAATTACAAAAAAAAAAAATAGAATCTCAAATTTATTGTACAAGTGTCAATTTAATCTTATATATTTCTATTTACCAACTTAATCTTAAACATTTTGATAATTTATCAATGTAGTCCTTCCATCCACATGGACATCGAATGATTGATGCTAATATGGATAAGTTTTACAATTTTTCTAAATCTTTTTCCTAAATTTCTTCCTTTTTGTTTTATTTCCTTATACTTTTTTTTTTGCCATGGGGTAGCAACCCTCGCTGACATTGGGTGAGGGCAACACGACCACGCCTAAAGCTCACTGTAGTGAGGGCTCCACTAACCCTTTCTTTGAATCTGATGAGGTTCATAATGCCCTTGGTACCTATGCCAATGGCTTCTACTTCACCACCGTTGAGGCCACAAAACAATGAAGGGAAATAAGAAAAAAATTAAAAAAATTGAATATGTCAACATCGGGCAAAAGTAAGATCATTGATTCCAACATTCACATTGTGATTTTCACCAAATGACGTTTGAAAAATCATTAAAAAATTTATAATTAAATTAATCAAATTAAAAAAAGAGTCAAATTTACATTTAAAATTGAATTAACATCCCGTAATAAGTTCATTTTTTTTTTAAATAATTTTCTCAATTTGGTTGCGTGGTAAGATATTGAGACCTTTTATTGTAAAAATCATGGTTGGTACCTACTCTACACCACGCGGCGCAACTTTCTAGGTCAAGTCACGAGAAAGTAATTTTGCACTCCCTCATTTGGAACATGGATGGCTTATCTTTGACCGGATTGCGTATGTATGGTTGTTAGACAATCGAAAACTACAATCTTGAAAGCTACTTCAGTATGGATTGATTAACGTAAAATCTTATCATTCCATCAGTTTTTAAAAAAATCATACCAAATTGTCCTGTTAACTCTTTTTGCACTAATTTTTTTTTTTTTGATTATTTTGATCTGTTTTAAGCCCCATACCACTCATGAATTCCATCCGATGTTGAAACCATCATGTCTTATTCCACATATCAAGAGACCATCTTAGAGCATCGATTCGACGATCAAACCCTAATGGGAATTCCATTTCCAAAACTACTATCAAGACTATTCTACCCCTCATTAAATTGTATTGAATGAGAAGCGTAAGAACAAGCTTCAAGACATTCATCACGGGGAGTACTTGTCTATGATATTTATCCACGAAATTACTTTTAAAATTATTAGTATCTCCTTGATTGTTCTCCGAGACTTCCGCCATTTGTCCCCGCAGCTAGTACACGCAATTATTGATGGGATATTCAATGAGCTCGATTGAGTTGAGGCCAACAGAAAAAGCAAAACCCTAATCGCGCAATTCCAAGATGCTCGTGATCTTTTTAGATTAGACACTCTCTCCTTTTTTATGGGGAGTGACGAAGAGAGGAGAGGAGAGAGAAGGTGATAAGACAAAAGAGTGCGAAATTTCGTGAAAAGGCAATTGTTTTCGGTTCCCTCTTGGCACTAATTAATTAACTAATATCTTTTCAAAATATTGGAAAAAAAAGTATGAGGACAAATTATTTATTTTATGTAGAAATTTGTTTATCTAACAAGAATGAATCTTGCTTTTGAAAGTTCCTTGTTTATAGAATGAATCCTTTTAAATTAGACTTGCTTTTTCTTTGTCTATTTAACAACGAAAATCCATGTCATCATTGTTCCTTCTTCTTTTGAGTGCTTGTTACTTCATTCGCGCCAAAAAAATTACTACCTGACCGATTTACTTAATTTGGGAAAAATAAATAAAGTACAGATCCTTTTTTTTTCCCTATTAAATCATTCCATTCACCAAAATTAGAGAAACGAATAATCAATGTTATTAAAAAATACAACAAAATAATTAAACTAATAGATTAAGAGAACTAAATTCAAGGTGGAATCCAACTCTCATATCATATTGAGAAATCGAATGCAAAAAGCTTAGATTGATCAAGCCAGAGATGCTAAACAAAGGTTCATTAAAAATTTCACGAATAAGCGATGTGAGAGGCTTTAATAGATGTGGCGGTTATAATTATAAATTGGGCAAGAATGCTAAGAATAAGATGCTCTTGGGGAACAACGGAAAGGAGCTTTTAAAGTTTGGATTGGACCACTCCCTCCTTTTCAAAAACATACTTTGCTTTAATCGAAGTCAATAATGAATAAATAAATAAAAAAGGAGAAACAAAACCCTTTTAATTAGACAAGTGTGCTTACCACTAAGACCCCCTCAACGCATAACTAACATTTCAGAAAAAATATTAATTACTATGTAAAGCATACTATAGGAAGTATCTCAAGCTAACACCAAATATCTATATTTCATAATTCACTTATTTATTAATTTATTTGCTGGCGCATTAACATATCAAATTAATTACCAACTTTTTCTTTTTTTGGTCATATATTTTCCCAACTTCAAGTACCGAGAAACGGTCGCCCGTCCGCAGACACAAAACGGCACGGCGTTTTAGCTCACATGACAACAAACCCGAAGCGGGCCCCATCCGTCTTTCGACAGGACAGCCTCGAGATTCGAAGCCCACTTAAAACGGCGCCGTTTAGTAGCCGCTTAAACTACAGTTGCCGCAGTGATAAAACCCCACTAAGAATCGGCTGCTTAGGACTTTTGTTGGTTTATTAATTGCTGCTAAAAGTCTCGATCTAGGTTGGATTAACCCTTAATCTTGCAGCTAAACCTGCTTCCCAAAATTAAAAGTTAAGGCAAAGAAAAAAAAATGGTAGCCACTGCCCATCATCCTTGAACTTGCTAACCCTCAACCGGGGGAAAAAAAATTAACACTCCCTTCGGTGGCCTCGGAAAAGGGACGCAAAATCCTGTCCGAGCTATGGCATATGCGGTGCTGAGTTCAAATCTTCTCAGTGACAATGCCCTGACCCTACTCGAATGCGGGGGAGATGGGGTGACCAGCTCCCACCGCCGCCGTAAGCGGCCTAAATAAAGAGGACCCGAGATCTTGAAATTATCGAGAAAAGAAGGAAAACTGGGAAATCCTAAGTAAGGACGACCCAAGATCTTGAATCATCAAAAATAGAAAGAAAGACCTATACAGATTCTGCAACTTCGTTTCTGAGGGGAAAGGACCACCAAGAAGATTCAAGAAAAGGCAAATAATTAACAGTAGCTGCTCTTCTCCATTCTCTTTTTACATAGCAAGAAGCTAGAAGATGATATGTACAGAATTCAGACCGGAAAAGGAAAAGGAGGGAGGAGGAAACCAGAAGAAATAACGCTCGCTACCTTCTTGGGCTCGTAGCGAGCGGAGGAAAGGCAAAAACTTCGAGCAAAAAGCTTGTCAGTTTTCTCCCACAGATCAATTCCAAGCGCCCCAAATCCTCTCCCCGATGAAGCTCACCCCCTCACCGACCCTTTGTCCATCTCTTCCTCTCCGCCGCTACCAACCTCGCCTCCGCCTCCCTGCCGCTGCCGCTGGAATTGGCCTCTTCTTTCTTGTCGCCGGGCCTCGTTCTTGAACGGGCTCAGCTCGGGCCGGTTCGGCTCGGTCGGCTCGGCGGCGGCCCCGATCTCTTCCTCCTGTCCCTGCCGTTCTTGCCCCTCGCGCCCTTGGGACTGTTGTTCTTATTCTTGTTCTTGTTCTTGTTCTTGAGCTCCAGCCCGTCCTCGAAGGCATCGATGATCTCGTGGATGAGCTGGCCGTTCGGGGACGAGTCCCACCGGACCCAGTAGCTCATGTAGCACCGGAAGCAGTCGCAGGTGAAGCAAGGCGGGTGGTCGCAGTTGCCGCTCTTGTTCTTGCCGTTGCCGCGGCGGCCTTTGCGGTCGTTGAAGTGGCTGTGGTTGTTGTTGTTGTTGTTGGAGATGAGATAGGCCAGGACCTCCCTGTCCTGAGGGGAGAGGGCGGCAGCGAGGGCGAGGATGGCGGCGGGCAGGAGGGAGAGGAGGTGGTTGTAGTCGGAGGCCGGCGGCGGCGGCTGCGGCGGCGGGGAGGGGTGGACGGTGACTGATCTGCGGTAGAGCTTCTTCATGGTGATGAAGGTTTGTGATGGTGAAGATGGAGAAAGTAGAGGAGGAGGTGAAGGTCTTATCTGCTATTCAAGAGGGATGCTGCTCTTTGATCTTTATGGACTTTGAAAGGTTGATGAACGAGGATTTCTTGCTTTTTATTGTCTCGAAATTTACACAGAAGAGAAAGAGAGAGAGAGAGAGAGAGAGAGTCATGGACTCTTTTTTTTATTATTATTATTGCTATTAATTTGGAGTTAGGTTTTTTTATATCATGCACATAGCTGTATTTATATACTTATGAAATAAAAAATACTTTGGATTAGTGTTTCCAAGGGTTACGTGTCGCCCCCATGATGATTTCGGTTTTGTCTTCTTCAATTTGCTTTCATTATTTTTATCATATGTTTTGCTCCTAATATATTTAGAAGAAGCTCTCTCTCCACGAAGTTGAAATTGATGAGTTGCATGTTTAATGAAATCCACATGAAATTTTAACATGAATTGCATGTAGAGTCATATTTCCTTTATCCTTGGTAGAATTGATGTTTTTTTTTATCCTAACTACTCTTTTGATTGATTGATAGGTTATAAATATACAAATATCAACCACCCTCATGTGGTGGCTGCGTTAGCTCTCTCTCCTCTCACGAAAGGAGGAAAGTTTGAATCCCAGCATGGCCTCTAGCCTTAAGTGGAGGCATTGCCAGAGGCCCTACACTAAAGCCCCTAAAGCTTGCTATTGACTGCCGCTTACTTAGTTCAGATCATCAAAAAATATATATATACATATATACACACAAATATCACTAATATTTAGTTCTAGTTAAATCAGACAAGTGATAATCATCTCTGTTGTCACCAACTAATTAAAGTTATTTTGTAGTTAGGATAAAATACAAAATGTGATAAAACCATTGTGATTGATTAAAAAAATGGGATAGGATTTATTACATCTATAGCATAAAAGTTCTTTTTCTCAAATAAAAAAAATTTCTTAAATTAATAAAATCACAGATATGAATAGTATTTAAATTGTAATATAAAAAAACAAAATTTTAACAAACAAAAATAACAAATTTATTTATTTATTTATCTCTACTGTATTTATATAATTGAAATATTTTCTATTCTATAATATGTAATACATACATACATACATACATACATACATACATATATATATATATATATATATATATATAGTGCTTGCTATTTATTACATGTGTTGGGTACATTAGTATAGTTTATTATTTAATTAAATTTTAATCAAGGAAAGATGGAAGGGAATAATAAATAAATAAAATAAATAAAATATCATTTAAAAATAAGTAAATAAAAATGAAGATCTCGTATTTTAAATAAACAAATTCAAACTTGAAAATGATCTTTTTAATTCTGGAAGAATAAAAGGCAAGGAGATTTATAAAAGAACACTAGCCCTTCTCCTTAGCATTGGTTCACCTTGAGTTTCACAGCTCTTTCTAGCTCTTTAGTTCACGTTGAAATACCCCAATAATGACGAGAAAGTCAATACTCCTTCACCGTAGCTCTCCTATCCATGTTGAAACTTCACGTGAGTAGCAAAAGAGTCGAAGCATTGTACATTTCGAAATAACGATCACTTTTCTCTCTCGTACTAGATTTGGTATTTGTTGGCTAATCTATATCACTAATTACGCTATCGTTGCGCATTTGCATCTTTTGTCATGGCTGAACCCATGTCTCTAGAATGCTACTATAAGCTCATTTGTGGTTTAAGGTTTAGATCTTGAAGGTTGTCTCCATTTGCGTGGTTTCTTTAGCAGTGAATTGTAAAAATATTCTTAACATCCCAGTTTATACGCAATTGCTACCAACCAATGAACACGATAAGATATAAAACATTTGGCTTTATACAGTGAATGGAATATAACAAAATTTCATGATTTTTATATCTTATTATGTCTAATTATATCCTGACTAAAAATCCCAATGATAAAATATAGCCTAAAAACATAACCAAGAAAATGTAAACCAAGAACCCATAAATTTTAGGGAAATTGCTTCAAATAATCATGAATTTTGGTTCAACATGTAATTTGGTTTATAAATTTTTAATTTATTTAATATGGTTCATGAACTTTAGGTCATGTACAATGTGATCTCTCAACTTTTAATTTATTTAATATAGTTCTTAAACTATTGGTATACATTCACTATAATCCCTAAATTGTATGAAAATATTCAATGTAATCATTTCATAATTATTCAAGACTATGGACTATATTGAATATTTTCATATAACGTAGGATCAGATCGAATACGTACTAAAAGTTCGTATGTTATATCAATAAATTAAGTTTATATTGAGCTAAAAATTCATTGATTGTATTGAATAAATTAAAAATTAAGAGATCAAATTATATATTAAATTATAGTTCATATTGCTTACATCATTATGTCTAAATTATATGCATTGAACTCAGCCCTCCTCGCGAATCTTTTTCAATCTAAATTTCTTGCTTTTGCCAACCAGAGTCACATTATTGCCACCTAATTGTCTCTCTTCCCCTCTTTTTTCTGCCTTTGTACCTGTCATCATGGTACTACCGTCCCATTCCCAACTCATGGCCGCCATCTACTACTGCTTTTAGCATTTGACTACGTTGTTGCCACTACTACAAACTATGGAGAGAGAGAGAGAGAGAGAGAGAGAGAGAGTAGTTAATTCTTGTTTTCAATCTGTGAGGCCAATGGTCATTTTTAGTTCGAAATTTTAGAGAATTTTGCAAATCACATATGTTGACCAAGAGCAGAGTTTCCGCTAGACTTGTCAAACGGATAGGTCGGGTCAAGTAAAATCCAAATTAACCTATGTTCATACAATATAAATTGAGTGACTCATATCTAACTTAAGTCATACTTGATTTGATCCATATTGCTAAAATACTTATATATTTAACTTAATTCAGGAAAATTCATACCTAAATTAAGGTGAGAGCATAGAATGAGTAACTGTAAGATTGGATAAGAGTAAAAGAGTGAAGAAATAATTATAGAAGTGACTTCAGTCTATATTAATTGTAAATCTATTTAACACTTATATTATTCTTCGACAAAAAAAAATGTACACCACCTTTTGAACTCATTAATGACTATATATTGAACATGACTAATTCGTATAACAATCCAGTCCATCAAATATAAAACAAGAAATTGGTTTCTAGTTTTCACTAATCTTTTGTTGAAAGAGAACACAATCCTTACTCAAGGCGATTCCCTTTATGATCATTCTTGTACCTTAGATATGTGACCACACGCACACTCTCCCTCTCAATTCATGTCCTTTTGCTACATTGAAGTCCTTTCCCAAGTCAACTTTGGTCGTCACCTGCCACCTTGTCCATGTAAACACGCCCACTCTTATCTCTCTCGATTTATGTTCCATTGCTAACATTAAAGTCCTCTCCCAGTCAACTTTGGTCTGCAAATGCCACCTTGCACCATTAAAAGTATATCAAGCTTTGAAGGCGCCCTCTACTATGACAAGGCACCAAACCCCTCCTCGCGGGAAAAAAATGTTATAAGTAAATTTGTTAATCTGACAAAAATGGATAATTTAAAAAATACTTTTTTAAAAATAATTATTTGTATCACTGAAATTAATTATTAAATAATAAAAATTTTCATTATCTGTAATAATTTATATCTATGAAAATATTTATCGTTCATTTGTTTTGGTATGTGATACAAAATATATAGAAAAATATTTTTTAAATTATTTATTTTCCACTAAAAAAAGCAGAATGTAAGTGTACTTTGCACTTATGGATGCAAAGCATAATTTTGACTAAATACATAAAAAAATATGTTTCGAAATCCATAAAAAATGATTTTTTTTTTTTATAAAGTTTTAGATTGTGTGTTTTCGATAATGAATATTGCCCTCTTTTTAGTGGTAAATGGACATAGCGTTCAGACTCGACTTGTTTTTATTATTTATGTTACGCTTCAAATATTATATTTAAGGCGGGAATCTTAGCAACGTCAAACTCAATTATGTCCGAACATTCAACAACCGCACAGCTGCAAAATTCCATATGGAAAGAGATGTTTTCCTAATATCACATAAGATGGATTACATAGGCAGAGAATTTTTTAAAATGTTTTTTGTTTTCCTTTTTGTCCATGTAAGAAAAATGCTACTTCGGCAATGTATTCATGTTAGTATTGTTATGTTGGAAATCTGAAATCTTAGTAAATGCAAAAATAGTGGAAAAATTCGGGATTGCACACATCGAAAGTATGCACAAGCTATTGCATCTCGCCTTGGTCATCGCTAGATCTTTGCAAATAATGTTGTAGAGTATTTAACATGCAAAATTAGGAGAAATGACGCAATAGATTCTTGAACTTTGGTCCACTACACAATGAAGTTCAATGTGATCCTTCAATATTGGTTTAAAATACAATATCGCTTATGAAAGCTTTTAACTTATTCAATATGATCAATATATTTTGATCCAATATTCATATATACCCATTAACTTTTAAATATATTTATGTTATTCAGAGATTATGTTGAATATTTACAATAATTCATGGACTATATCAAATAAATTAAAAGTTTATGAATGGTAATGCACATCGGATCGAAGTTCAAAAGTGAAATTACATATTACATCAAAAGTTTCGTAGGTCATTTGTGTTATTATTTTTAAGATATGTAACGGGTGGCAAGGACAACAAGATCACATCCCCCTCCCGAATCCTGAGAAATCGTTCAGGACAAAGATCCTAAACATGGTACGCAGGTTTTCGGACGGAGGAGATTGCAAGGGGGGCATGCAAAAAACCAGTGGTGTCCGTGGGTGTGTTGTAGTGAGCGAAAGAAGAGGTGTGGTCACTGGTCAGGTTAGGTGAATTGGGGCAGAGAGAGATGGGACGGGACCAGCAGCCCAGTGGTCAGTCCCCATCTGTACCAATGTCCATGTCCTCTGTTTCTGCTGGATTGAAGAGGAGGCTGGTCAGATCAGAGGACAGCATTTGCTAAAAGGGCAAAGATTCCCCCTGCGATGTCTCTCTTTCTAGCTTGTTCGGTAGCTTGTTTTAGCCTCTTTCTCCTCTGGGACTTGCCCGCTTTTCTAGGCCACGTTGGAACAAGCTTTTCCTTTGGCCTAGGGTTGAGAACTTGAGATTTCCTTTTGAAGTATCTTATCTTTAGGTTTCGATTCTCAAGATCATCTATCATGACACCACTATAACTCGCATAATAGGATCTCAATTCTCGAATTTAAATCTTAAGGTATCATGTTGCGGTGTTATTTTAATCTCATAATTGAATTTCTTGTTATTGCATGAATGAGATTTATAAATGGTGGTCCAAGTTATCATGGTTATAACCAATATATTATTTTTTTCTTGGCTTAATTAAAGTGAACATCTGTAACAAGTTGGTCTTACTCAACACCCCACAAGAGCACGTCACATCTTACTATATTCTTAAATTGTAGATTCTCTCTCTTCAACCGTTTCTTATATAGTCGCCAACCATACATAAGCCACATCCATTCCTAAGTTGGGATTGCAACTCAAGGAGATGCCAAGAAAGCCAAGAGCACGAAACACCTTAAATCGACCGTAATAGCAAGCACGGATTTAGGATGAAGATAGCAATGATGCAAGATCGATAATTTGGCATGGATTGGCAAATTGTACTCTCGCTTATCAAGTCAATTCGAGACATGAAAGAGAGACAGAGAGAGAAGAAAAGGAAATGGTTGGAATCGAACTTGGGATCCGTGGCCCCAGCATAGAGTAGCTCTAAAGGATAAAACAATCTCCAATGGGCCCAACTTGATAAAGACCAATGGTCATTCACAATGCACGATTGACCCTAAATGGAATTGGACTCTTCACCGGCAGGAAACTTAAGCGGGTCCACTTCATTAACACCGAGTACGAACTGTGACATCAACTTCATTCCATGGACTACAATAGAAAAGCCACAACGTTAAAGCTTTGTTCAAAAGCTTCTGCAGCTGTAGTAGACATCATAGGCGTCTGAAGAAGGAAACAAAACCCAAGACTACAAAAAGGGAAAAGGAGGAAAGGGAAAACCTGCACAAGTTTCAAAGGTTTCAAAAGCTAAGATCAAGGCAAATCACAAGTGATGGCGAGTGGGCGTTGCCCTATATTCAGAGAAAGAAATGCGACTCGTTCTGCAAATTTGAGATGAAATCCTCGAATTTCATTTGAAAAGAAACATGCTGCAAAGGTATCTTTGTGTCAAGAGTTTCACTATGCATCTTGTTCCACTAATATTTAAGTTAGCATCTCCAGCAAGTCCATACTCAAAGAATAGATGCAAATCAATGTTTAGCAACTAAAATTAAACACAACATCCGCCCGGAAATGATCAGAATGATCAAGAACTCAGGATAAGTTGAGTTAAAGGGCCGAGATGAAGACTGACAGCTCATATAAAAATGGAAGTCCTGTAGACTCGTGCTTGGGTCCACAAAGAAAAGAAACCTCTGCTTTCTCTCTTTGCGCCAATGAAAACTGGAGATGATATGTCGTATCACATCTTCCTGAACTGCCAATCTTACTTTCAATCCACATCATGGTTCCCGTCACCTGCCTTGAAGCTCAAACTCAAATCTAGAGTGCTCTCATTGAGATCTTGCCGTAAATTTTGTTATCATCCTGAGAGGTATGAACAAAGTGAAAAAGGAAACAGACATGTTTATATTGCACAAAATAGGTACGCAAACTTTTTAATCTACGAGAGAAAGCAAGAAACGTGGTATGGCTGTTGTGTCAACAGGAAGGGAAAACTGACCACGCCTATGTTTACAAGTTTATAAGTCACTGCAGAGTATCCAAGAACCTAATAAGGAAGCCTCAACTGACTGATGCGACTCTTTCTTTTTCTCTTCACACACATTGATGAACTCAGTCCTAGGAGGATTACAAAAGAAATGGGTGAAACAAATAATCTTGTTTGATCAAGCAGAAAAATACAAGTTACAAACTAACCTGAAGCTTCCAGGTAAAGTCTATCCTTCCCTAAATTATTCCTTTAAAAGATAAAACAAGAAGATAGAAAAAGGAAACAAGCACAAGATGGCCATAACATGTTACCTCACTCACTTCCATTGGCATATTATTGATGTCTGGTTTTTCATCAGAGCCACCGTTCTTGTTGTTTGGTTCAATTGAACTAAGATCGTCTTCACTTGGCTTCCCTTCATCGTCAACATTTTCTGCAGCATTGATTTCTACATCCTCATCTTTCTCTTCTTCCAGTAAAGCAATCTGACTTGACAAAGGAAGATAACATCATCCACACGCAAACCCACAACACAAGCACAATAAAATAATTTGCAAAAAATTGGTCTTCACAGAGCCAATTCCATTACAATGATTAAAATCAGCTTCTGTATGGATTTGTACGATGAATTGTGCTAAGATGCCTCCCTATTCTTTACCAGGAAAAATTAAAGAGCATCTCCATTGCCCTGGAAAAGGCTCAGCTTTGAAAATGGAAAATTGGTGTTCAAAATCAGTATCCCTTTTAATGAGCTAAAATCATTCAAATGGTAAATTTGTGCCTAGCAAGTCAGAGGTCTCACTAGCTTCTTATTAAATCTGATGCCTTGTTACACTTATCAATCATTTCCTGCTCAAAAAACAATAACTACAATAATAACAACAAAAGATAACAAGCCTTATCCCGCCAAGTGAGGTTGCAGATATGACTTCTATTATGCCACTGCACTCAATGTCAAGAATCTTCAAAAACTGGCACATTAAAATCTTCTGCACAGCTAATTTCACAAGCCAAATAGTGAAAGCTCTTTTTCATTCTAACATATACTTCTGTTGTTAAGGTAAATAAGATAAAGTGGATAAGATGCATTCTCGCCACTCAACTTAAAACCTAATTTTACATCGATCGCTAAATTTCATTCTATCTAAACTTGGTTGCCAAAAGTTATATTTCATCAAACGAGGAACTTCAGTTGGACTAGCAGCATATTAAGCGCAGGTAACAAAAGTCAAAACAAGGGACACAATCAAAGCTTGGATTCTATCTTTCCAATTCAAAATACTGACGACTATTTATAGCCCCAACTTATAAGGAAAAAGCCCAAAGATACTGTTGCTCATTGCAACAATATGGCTCTATCCCTATGACCTCTTACTTTACATTTCTTAGTCAAAGAACTCTTCGTATTTTGTTCCATTCACTTGGTAAATTAGATCTGACATTCCCACAATGCATTTTAAATTTTAACTGACAAGAAGTAGGATGGGGTTTTAGTGGTGTTGGTTGAGAGAATTCGACTATTATTGGAGAAACTTTCAGTCAAAATGGAGCTATGTGGTTGACTAGCAGGAGATTGGCAGTCGACCAGCATAGTCACAATAAATGGTTGGCCACATGCATTGATGGTCAACTAATTTATCTGCAGAAAATTCTGTTGACAAAATGGTGAGTCCTTGTTCGCTTCCCTGGTGATCTACTGCCCAGTTTATTTTTTTCATCTAAGAAAAACAAAATGGACTACATGAATTCAGGTATATTCATGTAATCTTATCTACTCAACCAACAATCTTGTACAGTAACAATGCTTAAAGTCTCAGGCTGCAGACTGCTCCACACCGTAACTGATGTAATTGAGGGATTTAGCTGATTTATCACCGATTTCGCACAGCTTCTAGGCATAAGTATGTATTATGAACTTCCTCAATGGTATCAGCTATCCTTGCAGATGATGCTTCTCACAAAAGGAATGTTAGAAGAGACTCTTGATTGATACAGAGAGTTCTTCAAGAAAATCTCATACTTGTTCCTATTTGTAACTGCTCAAATAATTCGGTCCAATATGGTCATTACAGTTGTTTTGTAGCAACCAGTAACACACATAATTCCCTTTAGAATGCATCATCATAAAGCTTGAGATCCTTCAAAGAGATCTGTAGGGTTTGAAGCATTCTTCCAACAAGATCTAGCACCTATGACCTCCATTAAAAACCAATGAGGAACGAAGCTTTATGAGATCCCTATCTACCGAAATTCTGATTTCGGGTGAGGAGCGTCTATACTTCAAGCTGAGATACCTATCTACTAAAATTTTCACTTTTGGTGAGTAGTGTCTATTTTGCATGCTTTTCATTTTTTTCTGAACAGTATATGCTTTCAATGGCTAAGAGTTGCCTAAAATAAACTAGAAGCCAGAGGCATTTCCTTTGCAATGACGCAAAGCCCCAAAGGGACCATTCTCTGTAATCATGATGTTTCCATACCATAACTGTCAGCCAAAACTCCCGTTTCCATGTACTCACTACCAGACATAGAGTTCCCTTGAAGATTACAGTAATTGCACAACATTCATCCAACAGCACCTAGTTTCACACACATATAAGCACAAAATAGGTAAAAAAAAAACTTTTACAAATCAAGTACAATCAGCAGTATCATGTTACCGGTAAAAATAGAGAAAATAAAGCTTAATCAGACATCAAAGTAATTTGTCCTGAACATTCCAAGAGAATCGAAAAATGAACACGAACGCAAAAACATGAGACCTATTGTGCTCATGGCTGTCAAATTGTTGTCATTACACTAAGACTAGCATATTCCAGCATAAATCAACTGTCTTGCTTTCTCCACAAAAAAGGGGGAACTTTCTCTGATTTCTTTGACATCACCTATACCTAAAATCAAGCTTTGACATCACTAGTATAACTGTTTCTTTGGAACACTGAAGGTTAACGCTTTGGATGCCTAAATTGTCACATGTGCTCCATCAACGCCTCAATCTTTCCTTATCTAGCTTATATCATGACATTTTTCTTTGGCCCCCAGAACAAACAATAAGGGTACAGCCTCAAGTCACCTTTCTTTGCCAGTTTCTAAATCCAAACCCTTACCAATCAATTCCCACACATCAAGTGAGTATGTACTTGCATTTCGTCCATTGTTGTTAACCCATCACTAGTCTACACCTATGCGTCCAGTATGACGATACAACCTCATTGCAAAATTTAAACTACAACTACTGTCAACCAACCACTCCAACAATCAAAACCGAGACAACAAAGTGCACGGTTCCAACTAGTCTATAGACATTTTCGGACAATCTCACAGGAATACTGCCCAATTCATATCGACATAAATCGCTAAAGAAACAGGTGAAATTTCAGATTACACACGGAAAATATATAAAATTTCTAACTTCAAGCTAATTTTGACAGAAGATAACCACGCAATTCCCATTTGAAATTTTGATTCAAAACCCATTGACATTAAGAATGCAGCTTGTACGACGGCTTGTAAAATTTTCTTTTTTCTCCCATCAATTCGCAACTTTTTGCAGAAAATCAAACAAACGAAAGCACTGAACACAACAACTACACTTATGCGGCGATCTGCCGCCTCCATACCGGAATGTACTTGAATTTACGCCGCGGCCGCTCCTCCGCAGCAGCAGCAGCGTCGCCGTTCGTCGAGCTCTTATCGACACCGTTGCCGCTGACGCTATTGCTGTTCCCGCCGGCGCCGGCGCCGCCGTTGCTATTGCCGCTCTGCGTAATCGGCGTCCACTTATACAGGACCAGATGCGACGCGTTGCCGCCACCGCTACCGTTCGCCGCCGCGGCGCCGTTCAGGCCGTGGCCGCCGCTGTTCGAGGCTGCGGCTGCGGCTGCGGCTGCGGCGGCGGCGGCGGCGGCGGCGGCGGCTGAGGCGGAGGAGCCGGACGGGGTGACGGGGATCCACTTCTTCTTCCACTTCCTCACGGGCCCGGTGAAGACCGTGGCGGGGCCGTACCGCGTGGAGGACCGGCCCAGCCGCGCCCCGACTCCCTCCATGGACGGGCGGCGGCGGCGCTGGCGGATCGAGTTCGGGTCGGCGGCGGCCCGATCCGGGAGGTTCGGGGGCGGATTCCGGTGCGGCGAATCGCGGGTGCTCTCGCCTTGCGCGGACGAATGAAGTTCGTCTCTTTCCGGCTGCTTCTCTATCTCTCTCTACACAGAGGATGGCGTCTCTGTTTTTCTCTTTCTCCTCGAAGAGAGGCGGAGTGAGGATCCGGTGGAGCGCCGCCTAGGCTGCGCGCGCGCCGGGAGATCGGATCCTGGCCGCAGAAGAGGTTGACTGTCTCGGCTTCGCGCGCTTGGGAGATCGCGGCCGTAGATTGGGTGGCGGATTTCAAAATCGTTGAACGAGACGCGACGCGTTGATGCTTTTTTTTTAAATCGTCGTTGCATATCGACTTTATTAGCTATTTTCTTACCGTTTTCGGTAACTTCTCATTTTAGGAAAAAACGTAAGTTACCACATGTGGTGTGTCTAATTTTGTAATTTCCATTAAAAATATTTATAATTTATTTTTTTTCTCATAAGGCCCCAGCACCATACACGAGTCTTTGTTGTATATTTTATTTTTAGGTGTTGCGAATTGAAATAATAATAATATAGCATTAACTAGTAAAATATGATTGTAACTTAAAATAAAGTATAGAATGTTATGATACAATGAAATTGAGATCATATGAAAACGTGGTATGTGATTCTTATCAACAATTAACCTGATTATCAAGATAGAGATGCTCTCCACTCTACGCTTTGTGTATTCTTTCACTTCGTTTTAGTGTTGTCAATAATTCTAAAATAGTATTTTTCATGCCATATTTTAATCTCAGACTAATTTTCATGCAATAGAAAGTCCCAATTTTTCATAAGTTTCTAACTAATATCTTTGTTAAATTGCCATACATTGGAACAAAGCAAGAAACAACATTGGATGATCGATGCACGACGTGGATTGAATATTTGAAAGCTCAACATAATCAGCCATTTCAACAACGTCATATTAAAAATACATATCCCAAGAAAATGAATTGAGATCGGAAAATCTACTAAAATCCTTAATTTTTGCCTTAATTTTATCCTAAGCTTTTGACTAGTTTGAAAATTTTGAAGATAGAAAAATTCATTTGTGAGAAATGTGGCGTGGACATATTAATTTGAAATTTCTTTAGGTCAGAGAAAACATATCCGTCCTCAATTGGTCACAGAAGAATACTACAGGGACCAAAACCGAATTGGGCGATAATACAGGGACTGCATTTGCAATTTCTCGCTTTTCTTTCCCCCTTCCTCCCAGGCACTTCCTCTCTTCCGGTTCACCGTTAGGGCAAAAGGCGAACCAGGAGAAGCCTCTCCTCCTTGTCCATCGGAGAACCTCGGCCTCGCTCTCCGGCCAACGGCGGTCGCCGGCGGAGCTTCTGCGGCGGCGGCGGCGGCAGTGACATTGACTGAAATGGTTGATAGTTGATACTCCCATGTTCACGATCGGATGAATGAATTTCGATTTGTCGTTTCTTTATCGTACTGCGGAACTGAGATCAAATTAGTAGCTAACGCTATATATTGAATGGTTCGAATTCTAAAATTCGTGATTCGGATGCGTCGGAGCTCGGCAGAAGCTCGCATTTTGAATGGGATGATGGGTGGGGAGATGATATCTATCGATTCTTTTGCACTGGAGTTTACCGATTGAATTGAGCTAGATGCAAATTTCTTAAGAATGTGCAAGCTTTGGGATGTCGAGGTGTAATTCAAAGTATTTTGCTTGTTGATTTGCTTATCTTGAAATGGCTTGTCTTGATTGTCCAGGAAGTGTTCAGGAGGGCCATACTTAAGCCTGGACCACCGGAGAATTTTGCTCTTTCGACGGTTCAAGAAGTTATAAAACCTCAGGTATTTCACTTATCTAGAGCTGGATTCTCCTTCTTCATGATCTTACCTGCAGACATGCCACGAGGCGAGGTGTTTGTTGCTTCCTCGCTGTTTGCTACATTTCATTCGATTGTCTTTATGAGTTCCATGGTTCTGTAATTTGAGCGCAAGGAGTGACTAAAAACTTGTGCTCTTATTGATATCTCGAATGTGCCCGTTGCCTAGTGATACTTCAGCATGTGACTACTGTATTTTAATTTAAAATGATTGAGTGTAGAATTCTTTTTTTCTGATTTTACTTTACACCTGCATTTGACAAGTATCTGTTCTTACCTCAGTTTCTGAGCCTGATAATTTTGTGGACAGAAACAAACAAAATTGGCACAGGATGAGAATCAGCTGCTTGAAAATATTCTTCGGGCATTGCTTCAGGAGCTGGTGGTATGGTTAAACTTCTGCTGCTTGTTTGTTGGTTTCTTTTGCAACACTATTTCAAACTCATGCTATCATCTATAGCTTGTATCCAGAGGCTTGGGAAGGAATTTTAAAGTTGTTACATGCTATCTAAGTAGTTGAGACAGTTTGCCAGTTTCTGCTCTTCAATGCCACTTACTCTTGGATGACAGAACATCTATTCTGGTGTAATTGACAGGCAGCTGCTGTACAATCAGGAGAGCCAATAATGCAGCATGGCCAATCGGTTGATGAGAGCTTAAATAACTCAAGGACATGTTCCCCGACTTCTTGGTACTTATAGGATAATTCGTGCTAAAATTTTGTATAAATTTTGAGGCTTGTTAAATTAAGTTTCATACTTCTATTTGCATATTGTAATCTGATGGTCAGTCATCTATGTGGGGTTATTGATTTGTCTCTGTTGTGCTGGAGAAATCATGAATTCTGTAACACAGAGAATATGGTCAAATGGGAATATCAGGTGAATTGATTGGCTTGTATTAAAGGAAAATGTAAAAAAGAATAGCTGAGTAAACCAAGGTTTGAGGGGTTAATATGATGCAAGCACAAGTGAAGTTTTGTTGAATAATGAAGAAGTCTAAGATCAAAGCTTATCCTGTTGTATTGACTCTTCAGTGGTACCTTCTTGGTTGGGTTGTAGTTGAATATTTTAAAAAGCTTTAAAAGCTGTTTGGTGACTTTTAACTGTGTTAATGAAATGGAATTTTTGTCGTATCCTGGCAAATAATTGGAAATTTTAAAAGCAAGCTTGCACTTCCAGAAGTTGGAAATTTTCCCTCATCACTTGTGATGGATATTTCTATTGGGCTTGAGTTTGCTGTGCAAATATTATTATTGGACGATCAGTTGGAGCCATGAGGGTGATGAAAATGATATTCTCCCAGATATGTTGTTGGTTCACTGTTTTGTAATGGAAATTCTCTTTTGAATACTATATGCTGGGTTCTATTGTTTGAATTGCTTGGGAAGAGCCCACTTGCTTCTGTTCCGTTTTTGTTGTTTAGATCATGGCAATTTCAGTCTTGCTAGCCTCTAAGCAGGGCAACCACAGCTTAGTCTTTCTTAGAATGCTCTGGTTTCACAATTTTCTAGCTTGGTCTGGGTGTGCATCCATGCAGCCAGAACTGGAGGCAAATTCTTGCTTGTTCTTTTCTTGACTCTGTCTTTCCGGTGTTTGCTAGACATTGTGCTGTATCTTTGTGAGAAAGAGCATATTGAGGGTGGTATGATATTTCAACTGCTAGAAGACTTGACAGAAATGTCCACAATGAGGAACTGCAAAGATATCTTTGGTTATATTGAGAGTAAACAGGATATATTGGGGAAGGCAAGTATTCTTTTTCTTGAATTAACCTTTGGATTACCTTCTGACCTTTTTGCGTCTTTAACGATCAATCATTTCAATATGATCCAGCAAGAGCTGTTTGCTCGTGGAAAACTCATGTTGAGAACATGCAATCAACTTCTTCGTCGACTATCAAAGGTATCATGATTCACTCTCCATGTCCTCTAAATAGTCTCAAGTATGAGCAAATAGTGACAGTTGGACACTTATTTGTTGGAAACTTAGAAGTTAACAATTTCTTGTCATGCTAGTGAGTCCCTTCTCCAGTCTAAATGTCGCTCTCGCATTTTAATCCTTCTTATGATGGCTTTCTTTGTTCTTATATATTCTTTCTTTTTGCCCATTAAAAGATATGGTGATAAATTTATGCTGTTCATTGCGCTTGTGCTACCATAAAGGAACTGCACCTGCTGCAATAATATTTTTAGGACTATTCCCTTGAGGTACTTCTTGTTGTCCATAGGGACTGTGTTCCTATGGAAAACATCCATAATACTGTATATAAAGGTCTGCCTCATAGTAGGAGAGGTGATGACAATTTTGCCAGTCTGGATTTATTTTATTTTGTCATTTCTTGATGGGGCAGATCCATGATGCTACCTTGATCTCTGGTGAAATTTTTGAGTAACTTCTTAGAAAGGGAAAGATGTTCTTATGTAAACTGTATGGGTAGAAGCTAGCCACTCATGCCTTTTCAACATTCATTAGCAATTAGTCTGTGAAGGTTGAAAATTTGGACATTGCCAATAGTTAAAGCATACTTGACCATTTCTTCCCTGTAGGAAAAGCTTTTCAGCAAGCAATCAGCACTTTCTCTTTGCTTAGTGAAATTTTTAGAATTTTTTTTTTTTTTTTTTTTAAAGTTTCATTTAAGTGAAAATAATGTTCTTAAGACATTATTCTATATTAGGGTTGTTTAATTTTTTGACTTATCCATCTATTCTTTGATATCAAGGCAAATGATGTGGTCTTTTGTGGACGTATTCTCATGTTTCTGGCTCACTTCTTTCCACTTTCGGAGCGTTCAGGTATTATCCCTTTCCTATTCAAGATGAATGCTTTCAACGTGATTGTTGCTGTTGATAGTCATTTGATTTCTGTTGCTTCTAATAATGTCTTCAGCTGTAAATATCAAAGGAGTTTTCAACACATCAAATGAAACAAGCTATGAAAAAGATCCTCCTGCTGGTACTGAAATCAATTTCGAATTGTCTATTTTTCATTAATAATGGAAAAGCATCCTCTTTCAGATTAATTTGAACAAAATTTCTTGTTTTCAGGCATATCTGTTGACTTCAACTTCTATAAAACCTTCTGGAGTTTACAGGTATGTACTGTAATAGTGTTTTCAATTTGCATAAGCAAGCATAATGACTGAGGCAGGAATATAGAACCTTTGGCTTTTCCAGTGTATTTACTTATGGAGGGATGGAATTGGAGTAGGGGTTGACATAGGTAGGTACAAAGCCTAGTCTGCAGGGTGTATATACGGTTCGTGTCCAAATAGGGAGAAGTAGTGTAAGCAAAAGGAAGCTAGTGAAGTTGAAATTATGCACAAAGTGACGCATAACAATATGTGTCCAAAAATTAGTAGAACAGGGTTGTCTAAGCTATGTTCAGCAACTTGACATGAGAACAAGAAACTCCTTTTTTCTTCACTTAAAATTCAATGAATATCAAGATAGGATGATGCTCTTAGTGAGGGCAATCCCCTCTAAGATATGCTCGTAAATTGCCAAGAGAGAACAAGCTAGAACCATGTGCATTTGCCTGTAATCTACACCTATTAACTTAATATTGTGTGATGCATAGTTTCTGGAACTTCTTATATTTGTTATTAAGCTAAAAGGGGGCAGTTCTTATGGATTGAAGTTTGATGGAATGTTGGTAGCACTTTGTGTCTCACCTGTCTAATACTCCACCATCTTTTAGATTTTTTTGTACCAGTTTCCTTGATGGGCAGCATTCTTTTTAAATGGAGTTGCTTTGTATGTATAAGGTTACAATTTTATATGACTATCATAGCATGAGTTTTGTTGAAGTTTGTACGCCTGTCAGGCTTCTCTATCCAATGGTTTTCAACCTTGGCTTTTGGATTAGGAATCGTTTCCATCTTAATTCATGGTTTTCTGTTCTGGTGCTAAAGCAATGGTGCTGCTTTGTTTGTAGGAGTGTTTTTGCAACCCTCCTTCATTAATTAATGCTCCTACAAAGTGGCAGAAATTCACATCCAGTCTAATGGTGAGATGTGTACAAAGACCTATCTAAATATCAAACTTCTTTCCTTTTATTATGGGATTTACCATTCCACTTGTCAGTTACCTCATTGTATGTGTTCTTCCTTGCATTCTCTCAGGTTGTTTTCAGTACCTTTGAAGCTCAGCCATTAAGCGATGAGGAGGGAGACGCCATTAATATGGAGGAAGAGGCAGCAAATTTTGGCATAAAGTATCTAACAAGTAGTAAACTTATGGGTCTGGAAGTGAGTGTTGTATCAAAGTGAACCTGCATTAACATGCAAAAGTTTAATTCAATGAATTCACTCTTAACGTCCTCTCTTTTTTGGCTACAGTTAAAAGATCCAAGTTTTCGTCGCCATATTCTTGTTCAGTGCCTCATCTTGTTTGACTATCTAAGGGTAAAGATCACCTCAAGCTTTGTTTTCGTGACTCATCTATATATTTGAGGGAGCATGCTAACTGTACTTTTATTGCTTAGTCCCCTGGAAAGAATGAGAAGGATTTGCCCTCTGAAAGCATGGTTAGTGCTTTCCTCCATAATAGGTTTAGAATTTAGATAGCATTCTTTAACTCCTTTGTACTTTCTTTATCAGAATTATGTAGGCCTAACTCTTTGAAAGACTTGAACTCTTCCCCCTTCCAGAAAGAAGAAATAAAATCTTGTGAGGATCGTGTTAAGAATCTGCTAGAAATGACTCCGCCGAGAGGCAAAGATTTTCTTAAAAAGATTGAGCATATACTAGAACGAGAAAAGAACTGGGTGAGCACATCTCTCTCTCTCTCTCTCTCAGAGTATGCTTGTAGTATTATTTCGAAGTATTGTGACTTTTATGTGTCTTGGTTGTTCTATATATATATATCTGCTCTCAGGTTTGGTGGAAGCGTGATGGTTGCCCACCTTTTGAGAAACAACCAATGGAGAAGAAGACCATACAAGATGGTACCAGAAAAAGGTATGCCATTTTGCATGATTTTGCCAGTGTTCTAGAGGAAATATTCCTTGGTGACTGACCTGATGACCTGATTACTTATTAGTTTGCTCTGTATACTTGCTTCAAGTTTCAGTTGCAGGAAGCAAAAAGAAGTGAAGACCTTCAGGGTCCATGTGGTGTTCTTTTTTTCTTTCTTTGGGTGGGGGGTGTTTGGTAATTATAGTTCACAGGGTTGATCCCTGTGAAGAGCCAAGAGAAAAAAAGAAAAAAAAGAAAAAGAAAAAGCAACACTAAGCACACTTGATTAACATTGTGTGAATTGTTTCTTCTTGGAACACAGTTGAAGAAACAAGAAGACAGTAACTCCTATACCAACGAGTCGATATAGACTTTGAGCAGCTCTTTTCATTTTTTATAGAGAAAAGGCCATGAGGTGCTTTACTAGCATGAGATCAGAACACCAAAGATAGTAAACATAATAACCTCGTGGAAAATATCATCACTTAGTTTCTTAACCCTTATAATTTTTAAGGTTTCTCATCTATTAGATGTACCTAACTTAGTTAATTAGCATTGTGAGAATTGTTTCTTCTTGGAACAAATTTGAAGAAACGAGAGTACAGTAACTTCTATACAATGACTCAATATAGACTCTGTAGATCTTTTTATCTTTTATAGAGAAAGGCCATGAAATGCTGTACCAGCATGAGATTGGAACACCAAAGAAAGTGAACACGATAACCTTGCTGAAATATCATCACTTAGTTTCTTAGATGTACCAAACTTAGTTGCTTCCTAATCTTTTGTTACTTATCAGCTAGCCTGTATCTAATTGGGACAGCAGTCCTGCTTTTCTGGCATAACTGATTATGCCTTGGAAGGAGATCGTATGGATTATGCATGTTCTTCATTGAGCTATGTTAGGATAGCGAAGGATGTAATCATTCGTTTCTCCATCTTGTTGCATTGGATATACATGTGCAACGATTGTGCCTATGAGTACTGTTACTGTATAAACCCATAATTTTGTTTACAAAGTCATATTATTAAAGAATTTTGCTTCCTACAAATCTTTCAGAAGACCCAGGTGGAGACTAGGAAATAAAGAGCTGTCGCAGTTGTGGAAGTGGTCTGATCAGAATCCAGTATGTTATATTCAATATCTCTAAGATTTCTTTTACGCCGTAAGTTAACTTGTTTTTCATGATATATCATTCATCACAGTTGCTGCTGCAATGTTTTTTCACCTTTTTATAATGTTATTTAGTTTTCTTGCTATGAAAATGGTGTACTGGGAAGTGGACATTGTTTGGTCTGGTTTATATCAAATAGTGAGTGGTCATAAATGTGAGCCATGCCATTTACTGGAATGTTGGATTCAGTTGTTATTCTGCATCAAACTTGGGTGTCTGGCCTCCCAAATTTGTGCTTAGTATGACTTATGCTACCCGGCCAACTCTCTGACTTTGGTCAATTTTGAAAATGAATGTCTGTAAATAAATGATTAGCTCAGTGGTTCAACTGGTTACTGGTTGAAACACTAATTGGAGTGTAAAACACTGCTTATGAGATTTGTTTTCATGAAGTCTAAGAGCAAAATAAGTTATCTCCTTATTTTTGAAAGATTGAATAATTGAAGTATGAAATGAAGCACAAATTGTCACATTCTTTGTGAGGAAGATCTGCCAGTATGCATTATGCAACAAGGATGAAAGAATATTAGTGTGCGCTGTGCAGACACCCTCCTTTTATATGTATACGGTAGTCTCCAGGATCCCACAGATGCTAACTGAGAGATGCTGAAATTATTATGAATTTTGTATCCTGACATCCTCATACCTTAAAGTGTAACATATTCTGGAGTGTGAAGTTTTGAGATACTATTAACACGCACATCATTTTATGAAGATGCACATCGTTATATCAGTAGTCTCGTAGCTTTTAATCCTTTCAAACACTATAATTGAAGGCTTACCAGCACTCTAAGGTTTTGGTGAAAAGACATAATTACTCCATGCAAAATGGGCCTATATTTTCAAAAGAGGCACTATTAATGGAAGATACAGTGGTCTTTCCCTTTGATTTCTTTGAAGAGAGATTTTGGTGCTTAATTCGGGAACTTACAATTTTTTTTTTTACTTTGTTCTGTTTCCTGTGGCATCATTATTTACCATATATCTAGTATCAGCATCTGGAAAGTGAGTGATTTCATCATTTTGGAATTTGAATAAAATTCTGAAATGGCATGGCTCTACCATCTGTGAGCTACTGTCCATTTTAACGGACATGCATCGACTTATAAAGCTACAAATTATAAACTGTTGAATGTTGTGTCAATGTCAAGTCAATACCGTCCCATGATGTAAATAAGCTTCTGATCATGGAAAATTCTTACAAAAGAACGTGGATTACAAAATGCCATATTTTAGTAGATTTATCTTTCCTGCTTATCAAATAATAACTACTCTTCTTTTTGACCTGTCAAGAATGCATTGACTGATCCTCAACGCGTCCGAACTCCTGCTGTCATGGAGTACTGGAAACCCTTGGCCGAAGATGTAAGTCCTGGATATGTCGATGCATTTATATCTTCTTCCATTATTATTAAGCTCTGGAAAGATTTTCATACGGATGTTTCTTCAGGATGCATTTGTTTAACTAAAAACTTCACAATAAAGGAAAATATTTTTCATCGAAATCATTTTCAAGGAAAATGGTTATTTTTCATTTGTTTGTGGTTTAGCTTAAAGTGATTCCTTCTTGCTAGAAGGGGAAGTTATTTTCACCCAATCTAAGCTTGTTGTTTTCAATTTTTGGAAAACATGTTTAATGCATCAATTAATTTTCAGTCATCCAAACACCGGAAAATGGAAAGACAATTTCCCGGAAGTAGTTTTTCTTCAAACGGATCCTTAGATTTTCATTCGTTTGAAGTAGTAAATTATCAAGATGTGGGCTTCCTTATGTGAATGCAGATGGATGAATCAAGTGGAATAGAAGATGATTATCATCACAAGAATAATCGGGTAAAACTTGTATCCCTTAATTTCGTTTCATCTCTTTTTGGGTGGAAAGATCCCGTTTTGGTGCATTGTTTGCTCTCCAAGATCCCTCTGATGATTTCATGGATGAAAACTTGCTGAACTTGATGCAGGTATATTGTTGGAAAGGTCTTCGTTTTTCGGCTCGGGCAGGATTTGGAAGGGTTTTCTCGAGTACGATGACCTGATTGAACTTTACAATAGCTTTGGCATATATTTGTATTATGCTCTCAGTAACAAAAGTATCCTGTGGATGTCCTTGTAGTTCACTGACCATGGCATTGAAGGGGTTGTGCCCCTTGAACTCTTGCCAACCACTGTTCGCTCGAAGTATCAAGCTAAGCCAAATGAGAGATCCAAACGCGCTAAGAAGGAGGAAGCAAAGATTACTCCTCAGCAAGCTGAAGAAAACCAGGTACACTAGATCATAAAAGAAATGATAGCAAATATTTTGAAGGGCATGTATGCAATGGTTTGCGTTTCTTGTATATTAGATGTCACTTTCAGACTAAGCCCCTGTTAAATCACATGCAAAGAAGACTTGTAGTCAAAAGTAATCTAAATGTGTTCCCTTTGTTGTTACTGAAAGACATGAGTCTCTTTGAAACTTTGGTCGGTATGTGATGGGAGGAGCAAGAGCTTCAGATGTGATATGGTATGCTTTGCCAAGCATAACGAGGAGTCATCCTGTGGCATGCGGCTAAATTTTCGAGAAGGGTCACAGTGATTTTGTACTTGAAGTGGTTTTACTCATCATCACTTAGTGAATGGGATTGCGTAGGGCAGTGGTTTATGAAAATCTTAGGTTTATCCAAAGAGAAATTATGGCATCCTGTTTAGGTATGGCTTTTGATTGATAACCTCAATCAGCTTTAAATTGATAAATGCTGGATTCTCTAGTGGTTTTAGAAATTGTGGTAAAGCTGTGATATATACTTATTTTATACTTCAGAATTCAGAAAAGGAAGAAAAAAGCATGAGGAATGGGCATGCATGTAGATGGTTGAACCTTCACATTTACTTAGCTATTTTATATTCTTTTTATTTGTACTCATATTGCCTCTTCTCTATGTTCTATGTGGGAAGATTGCTACACCGGCAAGTGAGAATGATGAAGGTACAAGAGGGGATCTCGAAGCAACAGCAACACCAATGGACACAGACCCAACAGCTGCTGCAGCTGTCAATGATTCCTGGGGTACCCCGCCGGATGAACATCTGAAGCAGGGCTCGGACACAGAAATAGGCCCAGAGCCAGGGCAGTTGGAAGCGGATGCTGAAGCAGAAGCAGGAACGGTGGATGGAGAGACAGATGCTGAAGTTGATCTAGATACAGTAGGATGAGTGCAAGGGAGGAGGTCTACTTTGCAGAGAGTTATATATCTTCAGTTTTACTAGGGAAGGAGTTAAGGGCCTTTTTAGCATTAAGTGTGAGAAATGTCGTAGGAAACTTCAGCTGCAACGCATAGGCATCATCGATATTCTTGTATCTGACAGTAACTTTGTAATTTATCCAGCCTTTCCATCTTCAGAGGCTAGTCAAATGAAATTAGCTGAGTTTGGGGGGAACTGTAAATATAATTCTCAGGAAATAGCTTTTTGAAAAAGAAAACTACTCCTTGTGCACTTCCAGATTGCCTTATAGCAATTTGCTTGACCGTTGGTACAAGGAATTGCATAACGAAATCAAGTGGAAGTGCGTTAGCCTCAAATTTTATTGGTTAAAGCAGGCTGTCCACAATTGTTCCTCAAGTTAATTCGAAGAGCATGCGGAGTAAGCAACTTCAGGAACTTCAATCCTGTGAAGCGAGCAACGGATTATGATTCTGAACTCAAGCTTGTGAAGACATGTATTAAAATACCGGTAGGTGCGGTGCTGCTTAGTGTTGAGTATGACGCCCTATTATTTTACCGACATGTGAAATACTTGAATAGAGGTCTCCGAAGAGCAATTAAGTAGGATGAGAATCCATTCTTCTTAGCCTTTGCAGTTAGAAATCCAGTGTTCAGTGACCTCGTGACTGACGAATTGCATTAACATGTTATATCTCTAACATGTTTCAACACGTTAGCAAATCGATCAACCAGGGAAATGTCCCCATTTCTGAGACATGAGCAACACGACCACATTGTTTGTTTCCTTAAAGAGGCAACCAACGGAGACGCATTAAGTTTAAGAGATGATCAAAGCAAGTGATTCATATATGAATACTGAGAGGCCCTAGGTTCAGCCTTGAACGCAACAGAGTATGGACTAATGCGCAAAGTGGCAAGACTCGAGAGTAAGTATGAGATTTGAGAGCACAGGTCAGAGTCTGGTAGGAGACTTATACCATCTAGATATTGGTGTGAAATGACTTGCTCCAATATGCTATTTCTGGCCATAATCATAACAGATATCAGGAGGAAGAGACATTCATAGCTAACTACAACAGCCAGTAAGCTTATAAAGGCTTAAGATTTTGACCACAGTCCATCAAGTTCGCAGCCATATACCATGTGACGAGATAACCATACACATCACATGATTCAATAGGTCCTGCTTGTGTCGCAAGTAATTGATCTGGAGACCTTTCTCCCAAAGTTCCTAACTTTTCTGCAACAGAGAATGTACTGAGAGTTAGCCAACAAGAGAGAGCATCGAAAGAGAAGGCATTCAAAAACCAACTATTCCCTGAAGAAGACAATCTCACCTGCATGGGTAGATAGAGTTTAAATTCTGGGGGAAGTTCCTCTTCGGAGTAAAGGCGGTCCAAAAAATATATTCTTCTTAGGCGGCAGTTTGCATGTACCTGCACTCTCAATGTCTCGACATAGTTAGTTCCATATGCTCTCCTGGTCAAATCAGTGAGATTTAACTGGATCTGATTCCATCCTTCATCCAGCTTCAACGGCATGGTGCAAATATATGGCTTTACCCTAGTCACAGCCTGCAATGCAAGACCGAAAGGTTACATGCAATGCCAATTCCTCTAGTTACATAACTCATATAGAACTTAATAGAGGAGAGGGTGTTATTACACGCAATGCCAATTCTTAAATGTCACATAACTCATACTATCACGCAAGCAACCAATTGTACACAACGTGTCATATAATGGAGTGCACACTTTAAGAATTTCCCATTTTATTAGGGACGAAGGGCTTCTTGTCCAGCTGATTCAGAAAGTAACTATATATAACAAGTTGTCCTGCCAATCTCCACTGACAATTATCTCGGTACAAGCAATCAATTGGCAGGAAGCCAATGGCAGGCTGCAGAGTTCACATGAAACATGATTCTGGATAGGTGGTTCAAATCTATTGATAACTAAAAGCACCCTCACCATTTTATTGATAACACAATGTGGGATTGAGAGATCCACGGTTTTCCTTTGGCAAGACTCTTTTCCTCCAGCACTGTGATTACAGCGTAGTCTAAGCAACTAAACTGCAGATCCATTGATTTCTAAATGCAAGATATGAAATCTCATTTCAAGCCCAAGAACCACCACAGGCTAGAAATTTCCACCTATGGCCATATTGCATGATTTGTCTACTTATTCCAATTATAGGGCCAACAAAATCTACTAACAATTTGTCCAAACCAAAATAACAATATAGCAATATGGGCAAACTTACACACTTGAAAATTAGAAGCACGGAAGCGACGTCTCACGTTCTTGTCGTCCAGCACTTGGATCTCAAAGGTAAAATACTTTTTCAGATTCTTTACAATCATAACCAAGAATGGTAGTTTTATGCCAAGTGTTGCAGCTGGATCTGCGGGGCATGTGATGTACGTGGACTGAACATTCGAGCCAACAACCTCAAGGACATTTGACTGAATGTCTTCATCTTGCGGACGTTTTACATGACCATTAACCACTGCAAGTTAATAACATGGAAAATAACATTATACTCAGACATAATCACCAAATTTATGTTCGATGGAAGGAATTGGAAAAGACCAGATAGTTAGTTGTATTTCGTAGGACTCACTACATGCAATTTTTTGCAAAATTCAAATGTTATAAGCCCAGTATATTGGGAAGGCCATGCAACTGATGCAAGCATCATTAACAAAACCAACAGGCGGTCAGTATTGCTAAGGTAGCCATATAATACCTAACCTTAATGACAATGACTTCTAAAGGATTCCCTATTCCCCAGAGGACATAACTGAATAAGCAGAAGGCACAAAGATCCACATGAAAACGATGCAATGACAGTATCATCCACGATCTACCCTCACCCAAGACAGAACGTGCCGACTCACAAATTGAACATCACAAGCAGAGCATCAAACGCACTAGTAAACCCACTTACCTTCTTTGTCCCAGATCTGCAAGGGCTTGCTCCTGCAGAACCCAAAAAGTTCACACACATTTTGAGCACAGAAGCGGCAGAAAAGGTAGAAAATTTGATTAAGAAACCAAAAGCGCCAAAGCCGAGAGGAATTACCCAAGGCTATACAGAATGGACAGAAATCCCGACTGGAAAGTGTTCTTGAACATCTCGAGGCGTCAACCTCTCGACCTGCCGGCGCAAGAACCTGTCACACACAACCGGCCACCCCCAACAACGCCATCAGCACAAGAATCCGAAAACCTTCGTGCCCAGATAAAAAGGCAAGCAATTCAAACTCGATGCCACATCACGACCTCGGTCAAACACACGTTCAGGGGAGCGAACAATCAACTGTTTTGCCGACATAGAAAAAAGTTGCGAGCTTTGACGTAGGATTTACCAGTAAATATCAAGAAAACCTCCGGCGGGATCCCGGGCGGCTCCGGCGAACCAGCTCCGCCGCAAGCAGCCACGTCAACAAGCGAAAGACTCGAACTTTATCGCCGTCGGAGCTTCGTCTCGTCCCTGCCGTTGGCGGGGGGAAGAAGAAGAACCTTTGGGGAGTGGCTATTGGGCTGGGCTGGGCCGGATGGGAGTTCGGCCCAAACAGTGTCTGGACCAATGCTATTGGTGGGCCTACCCAATGGACTGACTTGCAGGCCCAATGACTGAGTGCGGCCCAAGAATCCTCCCCTTCTTCTTCTTCCTCCTCCTCCGTGATCCGAAGTGCATGCTTCGCGCTCAACAGCACAGTGACATATATTCGTGGCATCGAGCGAGGTTCTCCGACGACGCACTTCATGCAAGGAACGCGTCAGCTTCTACTTCTACGTTCAGACTGCGTTGCCAATCTGCAAGATGAAGGCGTCCACGCCGGGTTTTCGCTTGCATTCGGGGACCTTCCCGGAGCTCGTTCTTTACGGCCTTGCCCATGTTCCGAACCCGCGATCGCGGTGTCGTTTTAGACCCAGAAACCAGGTGGGCCTTCGAGGGGCCTGCTCGAGCCAAGAGGTTAGAACGCAGAGACGGTGTAGCAATGGTGGCGAGTTCGAGTCCTGATGGCGAGGATGTGAAGTGTGGAGTGAAGCGGCGGCAGCAGCAGGAGAAGAGGCTCGCTGTTGTCGTTTCTGGAAGAGTGTCGAATTTTCAGGCGATCTACAAGGTTAACATGGTGGGATTGATCCGCGGGTCGTTGTCACTGAGAAGAGTGGTAAAGTTTTGTCCCTTCTTATCAGCCCCTTGACACTCTCATCACCTTTTTCATTACGTGAACGTGTTTGCGGCTTTAGTTTGTCTCGATGCACGACCGCGTGATACCGTCCTGACAGCTCCACTTTGAACGATGAATCCAAAGTGGTAGCTTAACGGGGTTAGGCGTGTGCACATTCTGTCGGTCTGTTAAATGTTAGTATTCAAAAAGGTGATGATATGAAACGATTAGTAGATCTGTGAGTAGTCGATGAAGCATGGGCGGAAAAGAAAGGTTCCCTTCGATTGTTTATTATTTTATCGTGCGAAAGAGGAGATATCATGGAGAATGATTCTTGGAGGTGTCAATTGTGTCTGATAGCACTCAGCAAGTGATTTTTACTGTACAGTCTATAACACCTTATCAGGTTTACCTGCATTTGAAAGTTCAGAGCATATGCCAATATCGAGAATGCCTAAAAGGTAGTACTTTCTTTTCCCCTTTTCTTCAAGCAATCCTCAGTGCCTTCGCTTGGTCTGAGCGGGCTTGCATTTCTCACTTTTGCTGCGTCCATCCTGATCCTGTTTGCCTCATGCTGTGATGATTCGACATGATATTTAGATCGGTCATTAGCCAGAACTCACCATGACCCTGATACTTAAACAGCCGCCTGTCATTCATAAACATTATGTATGGCAGGTTGTGCAGGTGTAGTCTTTGCTAGAGACACGGACATCCTGGTTCTTTTGTTCCCCGAACCAAACAAGATCCCGATGCGCTGTCTGCAAGTGACCTGGTTGTTGCTCTCAGGTCAGTCTTTAAAGCATGAGGTGTCGCGTTTTTGCCTCTTTATCTAACACGACATGCTCTGTTCACCTGAAGAGATACAGTAATTTCTTAAACTACAGCAGCTTCTTGTGTCTAATGCTTCCATAAAAGTGGCGATTTGGTTGTTCCTTAGCTATCTGTCATATTCCCAGTAAAGTTCCGGGCATGTGCATAAGATGTCATTGTATATGATACGTGTCTGTTCTATTTTATGTACAGTGAGACTGAGTCCTACCTGGGGGGAGAGAGATCCTGTCGTTGCTCGATGATGTGTGTTCTTAATTCTGCAGCTGATGCATTCACTTGCTATTTTATCTTGATCAGGAGGTATGAGGTCGACTTCATTCTCCCTGCTGGGTTACCTCAAACTCATCCCGATCGAATCAATCAAGTCTTCTCCAAAATCCATCATCAACACTCATCCCTTCCTTCTTCCGACTTTTGGGGGAAAAGGTTACTATGGAATGAAAGTGCATGATTCAGTCATTGCTTCTGGGGCAAGGTACATTCCAGAATTGAGCCCGTAGAGCCATGTTTGTCTTTATTCTTCTCTTTGGTTAATCATAGTTTCTTTCGTGCATGCACAGTTAGATAGTCCAGGCCAACCATCCACTTCATCGATGACCTCAGAGAGTCGTCCCGGTTTTGGCCAACTACGTTGCAGAGGAACTGGCCGCAGGAGTTCTCCAAGTGGTAACTACTTCAATGCTCTTTTTACTGCAATCATGTTGAAATTTCAACTGGCAGGCTTGTTAGGTCTTGCCATTATACTTAATCATTAGGCTATACCTTGTGCTTTGTAGGAGCATCGTTTATATGTGGAAGCATTAGCTGCTCTACTCGTGCTTTCAGGGTTAGGAATCAATTCTACAATTAGTAGATCTATAAGCTGGTTTACAGAAGCTTATATTGGGTTTGCACCCTGCATTATGGAGTTGAGAAAGATGAACTCATGGACTAATAGCTACTTCGTATTCTTGGTATACCCAGAACAGAAATCATCTACCATCATAATGGAAAAAGGAATTCATTCTTCACTCGTCCACAATTCTTCTGTACACAAGGTGCCAAAATCTGTACAATCTTATATCAACTGGCATGTCCGCAAAATTCAGAAAACTGACCACGAAGCCGAAGCGAAAGAAGCTTCACTTCAGGCCATTCTTTTGGATCAAAATTGGATTGATTACTCTATATAAGAATTGAACTGATTGCAAAAAGCTTTTGAAAAACAAAAGAATCCAGCTGCTGCGATCACACGCCCCTCCCGTTGCCGCCAAAAACCTTGCTTAAGTGCCCTGCTCTTAGCGTCGTCTTGCTTGCGAAGTCGTCCTTGCAGCGGTACGATATCTCAGCCAAACTCTCGTGCCTGACGGGTAGCCTTCTCACGCCAGCAGCCTCGTCAAGGGTGGTCCTCTTGTAGTTGCTGAACCACTTGGCCTTCATATAGCTCTTCCTCCTCCACGGCGGGATGAGCAGCCCCGTGCTTTGCAAGGATTGCTTCATCGCCCCGCACATCAGCCTGATCGCCTGCTTTAGTTCCGCAGGTCTGCCGACAAAAACCGGAGGGAACACATCGACCAGCGACGTGTAGTGGTCGGAGGGCCGTGCAATTTCGAACTGCCCGGCGAGAGAAACCTCGACAATGTAGCGGCTCCCTTCGACATTGACATCGACGTACTCGTAGGCTCCGGCCGGATGCCTCGACGTTCTGTCCCAGCTTGATTTGCAGAGACCTGAGAGATCACAAACTAGTCAGTAACTCACGCCGGAGCTGAGCAAATCTTGCTGATAGACAACGAAAAAGAAGCAGCTAAACTGACCAGCATCGAAGCCCTTGAGACGCAAGCTGATCACCAGTTGACGCTCCATCCCCTCCGAGAACCCATTGTTCCTCATCAACCCCCACGCAGCTTCCACCTCCGTCCGGATCTTCCTCCTCGCGTCGTCCAAAGCGCCGTCGCCGTCGCCGTCGCCGTCGCCGTCCCCGTCGTCGCCGCAGCCACGGAACAAGCCGAGCAGCTTGTCCTTGGTCGTCTCGGAGTCGGACCAGCAGCTGCTCTCCGACTCCTCCCGCCCCATCTCCTCCTCCTCTCCTCCATCTCCTCCTCCTCCTGCTCCACCTCTCATCGCTCCCTCCTTCTCGATGAACGACGCCACGAGGTCGGACAGATCGGCGAGGCTCTCCCCCTCGCCCTCGCGCTCCCGTGCGTACCCCACGTCATCGAAGGCCGCCGCCGTCCACCGCCCGAACCTGACCGCCGCAGCTCTCGCCATCTCTCCCGTCGCCGTCGATGTCGCCGTCCGTTGAAGGGTTCGTGAGGGGAACTCGCGGAGGAAAGAGGGTCGGATTTATAGAGGAGGAGGACGACGAAGGATCGAAGGACGAAGATGGCGAAATGATGTGCACATAAAGGACGAGGACGACCAAGACGAAAATGGCGAGAGGATGGAGTAAGGATGGAGATATAACGTGGGCATCGGGGCGGGGGGTCTGGGAAGGCAGGTAACGGCGTCAGCGTGGTACGGGTACGGGACGGGGAATGGACGATGCACGTGGGCGCAATTACGGGGGGAGTTTCGAGGGGATAAGGAATCTGTCAGGAAATGACGGCCAAGTACATTGCTTCAAGGTTCCCACTTTTGCTTGCACTTGCTTGTCACTCCAAAGGGTTATCTTTTCCTATTAGTTGTAGCTTGCTTGAGTAGACGAGAGAGATTTCATTTGGTCCTACGTGGAAAATCGTCTTTTTTTTTTCCCTTTTCCTATTGTGAATTGGGATCGCGTGTGCAGTTTTTCCATTTGTGGCGGCTATACTTTTTTTCGATGGGCGATCTGATAATGGTTAATCGAGTAGATTTTTGTCATGGACGCGGCATGCTGGGTTTGATTTTGAAAAAAATTTAAAAAGGGTGAATCGCGGTGCCAATGCGTGCTAATTTTGAAAATTTTCTGTTTGAGTGCGTTGAGATGATATAAATTGTGCTTAAGTTTGGATGGACTGATTAGGAAAGAAAATTAGAAATTTGACAAATTATGACAATGAAAGAGAAAAGATATGAAGGGATTGCATAATAATGTTGTTTGGACATTAATGAAGATAAAAGAATGGAAAAAGAATTACGTCATAATAAAATAAAGGGAAAAAGTTATAAAAGACCTTGAGTTATGTCCATGATACATGTATTCCAACTTTTTTCCTGTGACAAAAAAAAATCCCAAATTTATATTTGTGTGACAAAATTATCTTCGCGAAGGTTTCCATCAATGAGCATACTAAAAAATCTACTTACATGGATGACAAGATACAAACGGTGTTGACATTGGCACTCATGTAGGTTAAGGGAAATAAAAACGACGTCATTTTGATTGAAAATCATTTGATGAAATCTTGACAGAGACTAAATATATTACATGAATATAAAGTTTGAGATTTTTTATATCATAAGAAATTTTTAGAGTAAATATGTCAACTTATGAATGATTTGAATTAATGTTACAAAAAAAAATTATGACAAATATATCACGGTGGGTATTGTTTGATGGCTTTTTTTATGGCTTTATTTAATTTTAATTTAAAAGTAGATATAAGTGGAAAAGGAGAATCAATCTGTATATTGACATATACGAAATTCGAATCTCTCCGGGGTTTAAAATATACGAAATCTATAAAATTAATTCTGATTATTAATTCACAAATTCCGATCGCTTCCGAATCTCCAATTGCTTGGAGACTTTCTCAGTCATTTCCCATCCATGTCAACATGGCTGTGTTTTCCAAAGCCCTTTTTTTCCAGGCCGTCCGTACCAACCCCCGCCGACTTTGACGCCGTCAGTCCAGTCCGCGACGGCGTCACGCGCGACCGTTAGCGAAAGGCAAGCGCGAGTCCCGTGTTCTCCCCCCGTGAGGCGCTCGCGTGTTCCAGGCGGCACGTGGGACCCGGCAAGGGAATGGACACGTGGAAGAAAGGGAGTCCCACGTGGCGAAGGACAGTTCGGATACCTCGTCACGAGATGTGGCGAGTCGACGGAGAGTCTTGAATCTGGTCTCTTGTCGTTTTTGGTTCTGCTGTTCTCCCGTGAAACGCGACCGGGTTCAACGAACCGGAATGATGTCCGGGTTCAATGTATGTCACTGTCGATGATGGCTGAGATTTCGGATTATATTGTTTTTGGTTGGGTTACCGACGTTTCGGGTTGGGTTGTACTAAATGAGTGTCGTCCTCAACACTCAATGCACTTATTAGGTTGCATTTGTTTTGCAAAAATCTGGATTAATTGAAAGAATGAGTAAAAGGTTTTGTTATCCATCATTGAATTCAAGAAAATGATTTGTTGAAAAAATTAAAAATCATTTTCCAAAATATATGATCACCTTTCGGGACTTGAATTGGAAACTTTGTGTTTGGACCCGAGAATCGACATAGGAACCCCAACACTCTTTCCAGGCCCTTGATAGCGGGGTTGGGTTTATCAAGGTCCATTGAGGCCAAGGCCACCGGGACTCTTGCCTGTGCCCAAGATCCTGATACTTAAATTTGGGTCCATTAAGGCTAGGCTTAGGTTCATCAAGGTCAGGGCTCAAGCCCTCAATGCCTATGACCTAAATCCATCAAGGCTAGGGCCTTAACCTCGATGCTTGGGCTCGAGACCTAGGCTAGGAATCGCAATGCCCTTGCACGAGTCCTCATAGCGCCCACATACGAGTCCTCATAGCGCCCACATTTGCATCCATTGAGACCAAGCTTGAAGCTACGACACTCAAGATTGGGTCCTCAATATTTGAGTTTAGATCCATTGAGGTCAAACTTGGGACCTTGGCACCCATGCTCAAGTCCTTGATGTCCACTTTGGGTCCATCAAGGTAAGCCCTCGGCATTTGGAAACTAGATCCAATGCTTTACTTTGGTCGATCAATGTCGGGCTTGCTCGTTGAGGTTTGGGGCCCAACCTTGATGGACCCAGGCATGGCATTGGGGTCCCCCAACCTTTGTGGATTAGGGCTAGGGTGATAAGGAGCTAAGCACAAGCACTAGGTTTTTTGACAAAGATTTTGTGGACTCAAGACTAGTGCCCATGAGTCGGGGATTTGGGCTTGAGACTCTAGTGCTCATGCCCGGCTCCTTGACTTCTTCTCAAGTGCAAGGCATTAGTGCTCGAATGTATGTCTAAAAAATCAAATGAAATTTTCCTTACCAAAAAACAAAAAAATAAAATAAAATCTTTTAGTTTATTTTTGGGTTTCAACTAGATACTAGAAAATTATAAAAAATTTCCAAAAAAATGATTTTCTAGAAAATATTTTTAAGAGATATCACATTTTAGCGAAATAAACAGAGCCTAAGGATGTGTTTATTTCATTGAACCATGATAAAGGAAAATAATTTTTTATGGAAATCATTTCGAGGAAAACAGTTAGTTTTCATTTGTTTGGTGGTTTAGGGAAAACAATTTCCTCCTTGAAAGGGGAAGTTGTCTTCTCCTAATCTAAGCTCATTGTTTTTAGTGCATGGAAAATCATTTTCCTCATATTGATTAGCTTTTTGTCATCCAAACATCGGAATGCTAGAAAACAATTTTTCGGAAGTAATTTTTATTTGAACAAGCGTACTTGAAGGCTTCGTTTGTTTGGCGAAAAATGAATGATTTGAAAGTGAATTTCTAAAAATGACCGCTTATATCACTTAAAATAATATAATTTAACATTTAAACATTTTAATAGATGATAAAATTATTTTCCGTTCATTCATTTTTGTCTATCATTTTTCTTTTCAAATATTTACCACATCATTTATTTTGAGAAACAAATGCATTCTAGGTTATGACATATTTCTCTTTTTAATCCAACGAAATCTTTTTTATCTGGCCGATTATTCTACCATCATGCATGTGGTTGGTGCTTTAAAAGTTGCGAAATGTTAATCCCAAAGAGAAGTTTGTGTTGTCGGAAGTAGGGGTGTGCAACCGGTCCGGGTCAACCCGGTTCCCGGATCGGCCCACCTGGAAAACAGGTCGGAACCGGTTCGGTTGAAACCGGTCCGGAACCGGTTCCCAAATATCGTACCTGTTTGAACCGGTCCGGGAACCGGTTCCGAGGGATTACCCACCCGGGAACTGGATTGCCCGGACCGGTTTTGGAACCGGTTGGAGAACCGGTTTGGGAACCGGTTTGAAGCCCCCAAAACACACGAGCAAAAGAAAACCTAATCTACTGTTTGTGTCTTTCTCTTCTCCTTTCCTTTATCTCTGCAGAAACGAAATCCCTAAATCGCGAAGCACCCAAGCACCGACGCCGCTCTGCCACTCTCGTCAGTCGTCACCGCCCTCGCGCTTGCACCACCGCCGCCATTCCGCCGGTCATCCGAAGCTTTGCCGAGCCGCCGACCCCGCCGAGCTCCACCGGTTTTGCCCGCGGGCCGCGAGCCCCGCCGAGCTCGCACTCGAGCAAAGGACGCCGCCTCCGTTCGATCGCCTCATCCCACTCCGCTCGCTGTTGCCTCGCCGACGCCCTTGACCCGCAAATCTCCGTTCGATCGCCCCTCGCCGCGAAGTCGCTGACCCCCGCAAATCTCGCGTTCGCAAATCTCCCCGTCGCGATCTACCGACGCCCGAACGACGCCCCCGTTTCCGCTCGCGACACTAGGCGAAGCCGCGTCCCACCGAGCCCCTTTGTCATAGCATCTATTTGTCTCTCATCTTGTCACATTTGGTCAATACGAAGCTATATTTAGAATATCGATTTTATGGTTAACAACATGCTTGTTGTTTTAAATCAGATTTGGGAGTGCTTCGTTATGTTTTCAGGATCCAAGCCATTCTGAATCTCTGATTGTGCTGTTCATCAGGTAACATTAGTCATTTTGTATTATTTTTTCACACTAGCATTATTTCTGTCCTTAAATCTGCATCCAACTGTTGCTGTCTTCCTTGATCTTGTCTGCATTCACAACACACTTGGTTAAGCTTCTTCATGACAGAATTCTCATTTACAAGGCATGAAAAGCTTTTTCTTTTTCTTTTTGATTTATTGGCAGCATGCATGATTAACAGTTTTGGGAGCTTGAATATCGACCCCGAGATTTTTGTTCTCCGGTAGGTTCATGTCGATGGCACGACAACCATGTCTATTCATGAGAGAAAAGCAAGTATCGAGAGTTCTATGGTAAAATGTAGCATTTCCAAGTGATCGATCTAGCTTTGTGGTCGTATGGTTACTCCATATTGCATCTCGTCCCCGATTCGGTGTTGCCATTGTTTACCAGCTGTAATTTATCCCTCTCGATGCAACTTCGAGAGGCATTTCGATGCCGAAGAGATAATACGAGAGGGAAGTATGCCCGGGGAGATTCTCGGGGAGAGAGGAAGAGGAACATGCACAGCGCTCGGATGTAGATGCTGAAAGGGAAGATGAATGTGGAATATGCATGGAGCCGAATAGCAAAATAGTACTGCCATACTGCAACCATGCTATGTGCCTGAAATGCTACCATGATTGGTAATCCTTTGGACCATTTGCTGTTTTTTCAACTAGGGCAAATATCAGCTGGGCTGTCGGTCTTGAGATGTCCTTCCCTCAAAACTTGTGGGATATGGGGATGCGAGATGGTCGAATTATATACTTGGTTGTTTTTTTCAAGAGGAGTCCAAATTTTATACATGTTCCCAATGAGTTTGGTCGAAGGATGTGCTTGGTCCGGCCTTTTTGTTTAAGCGGATAACTTATCTAGAATTGTTTTTCTAAGGTTAATTTTTATGCAAAACAGGGTCCAATGAAAACAGGGTCAACCTTGTTCCCGGACCGGAAAAACAGGGTGGGCCGGGAACAGGGTCCAATGAAAACAGGGTAGGGAACATGGTCCAAAAAATGAGAACCGGTTATAACAGGGTAGGGAACAGGGTCTAGGTCTAGACCCTACCCACCCTGGACCCGCTCACCCCTAGTCGGAAGGTAGAAGGCGACAAAAGAACCCAAAACCCAAAGACAAAAGAGACTTGAAGATTTATTAAATTAGGGTTACGGACGAAAGACGATCGTGCCCACTGATCTAAAATAACAACTTTTTTAATCTCAATCATTGGAGTTGATTAAAAAATCACATGATTGGCGCTTGCCCGTTTAATAACCCAAAAACAAATCAAAAGAAATTACTAAAAATGAAGACTTTGAAAGATAGCGCACTTGCATGACAGTGAGATAGACAAGATTGTCAGCAACATCTAAGTTTGACATCACCATCGGTAAATTCTGCACATGGAGAAGATCAGTCGACGGTATGTTTTGGCCCGATGAAGATTTTGACTTCAAATTGTTATTAAGATTACCCCTCTTATCTTATTAAATAGCTTGGTTTCTCAAAAACTGCTTAGAGTCTCCGTATGGAAGCAATGTGCAATGCTTTAGTTCACGCGTTATCGCAAGCAAATTGGATTGAAATCGTGCGAAGAAAGCATGGGGAGTTGAACAACATGTGCAATACAATGAGCAAGGATGCCCATGCATATTAACTGTCGAATATGAGGAATTATGAAGTGAAAGGCTCTAACACATTTCACAATAAGAAAGGAAATACCTATCATGCATTCCATACGCTTAATTGGCCAATAGGAGCAATGCATAGAATATATAGGACAATGTCCAATTATCTAAGTTAGGTTATCAATTAGACTATCTAGCTTAATGTACACTAACTAGCCCTCCAAACTAAATGTAAATGCAAATTATCTCTAGTATTCACCAAAGCAAAATGTACAACTTCAATAGTGTTAAGGGAGGAAATTCCACAATGATTGAGATTCAAGGAAGGTTATGGCTTATAAGCAGGGGTCAATCCCTTCCCTCGAAAGGGCCCTTCCGATAAGGATAGGATTGTGAGGATGGCACGGGTCAAAGTGAATAATATCTCGTGATAGGACACACAAAAATTTCAGTTCATTAGATGGCACCACTTATGGAAATCCTAATAGACTCCCTGCATAAAATACCGCTCCCACGCATCCTTGACTGGGTGCTTGTGTTAAGGGAGGGATGAGTCCCATGTCGATTGAGAGGTGAAGATATGGTTATGCCTTATAAGTAGGGGCTCAACCCTACCCTCACAATTGCCCTTTTGTAAGGATAAAGCCGTGAGGCCTACGAGTTAAAGCAGATAATTCCTATTGACATGCCGCGTGTGAGTTCTAGCATCATCAGATGGCCCCATCTCTGGGGGTCCGATACGGAGTCCCACACAAAAAACACAGCTCAAATCCATCCTCGAGTAGGGGCGTTGTGTTAGGGGAGAGATAATTCTCACATTGGTTGAGATCCAAGGTTAATTTAAACCTTTCTCAATAAGAGGGCCAAAGCGAGCGACATCTCGTACCAGGACATGCACAAATCTTGACATCATAAAAAAAAAAAATACTACAACACCTTAAGGAAATATATTCTCTGGACAGCTGTTTTACTTCACTTTATGCAGTGTCAATTTGGAATCGTAAAACTGCCCTCCATGTACAGTTAATAAGTTCCTAAGCTAGTGGACAAAATTTTACAGGATAAGCCAGCGTGCATACCTCAGGCGTTGCTTGCAATGAAGCAGACGTCATGCCAACCTATCATGTCAATTAGTTTAATAGGTTCTCACGCCCGCAAAGCTGAGAATCCTCTTTGAATATATCGATTGAGAACCGACATGTCATTCCTTTGGCCAACAAAGATTCTAGACAAGGACTCCGAATCCAAATAGGACAAGAATCGAACCTGATGGTGTGATCTTCTTGGTATTTGATGTGTATAAAACAGAGAGAAAAGACAAAAACAAGTTTTGTCTCATTGTCTGTAATCCCATGTAACATCATGAATCTTCTTGGGAATCATCTCCATAACTGGTTCCATGTCCCTTCTGATTACCACTGGCTATGAAATCCAAGAAAATAAGAAGGTAGAGATTGCAAACACCAGCATGGACAATCTGACCTGTTTTTTTCTTCATTAGTAACAGCATGCCAAAAAAAAAAAAACATGCAAAGAACTCAAAGTACAATTTAAAAAACATAGATCTCCTTATCCCATGCAATTTCACGTTGTTAACTAAGGCTCTCCAATGTTCATAATTGTTCTTTCCGCCAACCAATTTATAAATCTATGCATTTGCGCATGTATATATAGCGTAGTCAAGAACCATGTGATTCAACAATTTCTTTTTGCTTTTGACATAAGGACAAAGTACTCCTCAAACTTGGATGAGACCCATCAAACCATGGGTGCAAAAGTAAGCGGTTTCAAGCATTCAAAAGCTCTCACATGCCCTATCAACCACAGTGATCGAACTCCACAATCCTCCATCACCAAATTGCTCAAGCCCGAGTGCAAGTCAAGAAGAAGAAGAAGAGAAGAAGAAGAAGAAGAATTGCCAGAGGAAGAAGAAGATTCACATAGACGGAGACGGGTGAATATGCACATAGAAGGCGAAGACAAGTGCCAGAAGAAGAAGATTCACATAGACGGGTGAATATGCACATAGAAGGCGAAGACAAGTGCCCTTCTGAAGCATGCAACATGACGCACGGTGAAAACGGGCGCTCGATGAAGAGGGTTCGGTTCCGGCTGCCTCAGGAATCTGACATCATCCTATGAGCAGCTCGAATGTGATGAAGAGAGCGATGCCTGATTCTCTAACACTAATAAAATGGCCACTATTGTGGTTCATGTGGTGACAGTGTTGGGCCTCACGCTATTTCATCTTCCCTGAACTCCTTCTAGCAATTCCGAAGGTAAAATTTGAATTTCAAATGATGATATTACGCTATTATTAATAATGTGCATGTTAGGGCCTTCAGTTGCTCAGTACAAGTTCTACAATTCTGATAGAGCCTATAGCCTTTGGTGAAAATAATCTGGACCGTATATATGTTGTGATCCTCTCGAAGTGAGAATCCCTGAGGGGGTTTGATGGATTACCGAGCAAGCTTGTGAGGTAGTACTCATGTTTGGTTTGGGTTCTCTCAAACCTACCGATCGCGAATTCATTACAATTCAATTTATTACGTAAAGTTTTTTTTGCTATAACAGTTGTCATTAACCTATTAGAGGTCAGTTAGAAGTTAAGTAAAACATGGATAACGTTTTACTTGTACAAAACCGAGATTTAGGTCTGAAGACTTGATCACACTAAAATTTATTTAATGCACAAATTTCATTTTTTTCTCATCTTTGTATCAAAAACATTTGTTTATGTGATCTTGCCCATTTTAGAGGCTCTAAGTATGTTCTTCTATGCAACCATGCACTGCTAATTAATGAATTGCATGTATCAATCACATAAACAACATATTGACAAGATAAATAGAAATACGATACTGATAGCGTGATATAAAGTACGGAAATAAAACCCGATACGATATCGGACAAACGATATTACACCGCCATGTCGTTAAGTTTGCGGATAGAACACCATTAACTATGGTCAAAATTGAACATGCACGTGATTTTGGATTGAACGATGCATTGGTCGGACCAATTCCTTTCGATGTTTGCACATTGATGGCGTCAAACCACCATTTGCGAAGCGCTAATCCCACGTTCCATCGTGAAGTGCTCGTGTGTTCCCCACCAGGGAGACGGATTGGAGAAAATATTGGGTGGTCTCGGAGCGCCAAGTCAGCATGGTCCCCGGCCACTCACGAGGTGCCATGTGGAGGGGTGGGCCCACTTGGTGTGTTATGCCTTCTTCCTCTCTCTTGTCTTCCTAACCTCCTTCCCATTCTCTCCTAGCCTGCACGCTCTCTCTCTTGTGCAGTGCATTTATTGCGACTTGAACTTTTCTCTTTCTTTCTCAAATGAAGGAAAGAGAAGCCCATTCCTCTAGATTTCTTTCACTTGAAGGCTGTTGACACCTAAATTTTGCCTAATCATTTAGTAATTAATTGCATAAAAATTTAGGGATTAATCTTTAACCCCTAAGAAAAAATAGTAAAATTGCATTTCATGTAATTGCATTTGCATTGATACCAAAAGACAACAAGACGCAGCGGCTCGTGGTCGATTACATGCACAAAAGGTGGTTTCTCTCTTGCTAATCTGAAAACACAATGAAAGTCAAAGAAAGAAGAAAGAAGAGTTCTTCACGTCCATTGTTTCTTCCTCATTAATGCATGCACATGCATGGATAAAATAGGGACGACGTGAAAATTCTAGAGAAGCCGCAAGCGTGAAGAAAGCAAAGAAAAATTCTCCACTGCACACGCGAGAATTCCGGAGAAAATCTGCAAGAAGATGGGCTCACAATTTTATAATATTCTCTCCTTCCTGGAGAGCAAATCGGCTGGAGAAGAAAGAAGTTCCTGCACGTCCATTGTCTCTCGCTCATTAATGCATGCCCATGCATGCGCATGCATTCGGCGGACGTGAGGAGCCTCGAAGAAGCAAAAGGGAAGCCCATGATATATTATAATATACTCTCTCAAGTGGGGGTCGTGAATTTTGGTGAAGCGAGGAGAGTGTGCTCAAGAAAGAAGCAAGTAACAAGCAAAGAAAAGTCAATAGTTGTGGCTAAATTAATGAGTGTCAGACGGTGGCCTCCTTATTTGAAAAAAAATCCGGACGTGAACAGCAAGGAAAAAATGACGGCCGCCTCCTATTCACACTAAAGTCGGTTGGACTCCAAGAACCCTATAAATACGCAAGGGGGGGAGGCCACGCAAAGGGGGAGGAGAACGAAAAAATTGACTGAAGAGATTTTGTGAGAGCTATTAAAAAAGAGAGAGCCTGTAGAGAGACACATGAGTGGAGAGAAAGGAAAAGATTAAAAAAAGAAGAAGAGATGCTCGTCGAAAGAACCAAGGAAAAATGAAGTGAGGGGGGAAGTGAAAGGAGAGAGGAGGGGATTAAAAGATAGAGAGTCTGTCAGAAAAAAAGAAGAAAGAAATAAGGTACAAGAGCTGAACAGAAACAGAAAAAGTACACTGAAAAGAAGAGACACTGAAAAGAAGAGAGAGTGGACGTGAGAGGCGAGAGAAAAGAAAAAAAAGGGAAGAGAGAACAGATACTGTTCTTCTTCTTGGCGAGGCTTCTGCCGTCGACCCCTGCTGCCCGCGCTCGCACCGCCGCGCCTCCACCTCCGCCGCACGCCGCCCCACCTGCTGTGCGCACCAACCCACCTTGACCCGACACTGCTCCTTCTCCGCCCGCTGCTGCTGTCTCGCCGCTCCACCGCTCCTCCGCCACCACTGCTGCAGACCCGCGACGCCAGGACCGGAGGCCGATCCACCGCACGCCCGAGCGACTCTACCGCTGCTTCTGCTCTGCCCGTGACCTGTAGCAGTTGAGCCCCCGTTCGTCGTTTCCGAGCGCACCACCGTCTCCGCCCGTGAGCTTGTGTCGCTGCTCCCGTGCCCCTGCCCATCCGCGACACCAGCAGCACCTCCGCCTGGCGCCACCGCCCCTGCCCTTGCTGCTGCACCTAGCCGACGCCCAGCAGTCCGCGCCGGCGTTGCTCTTCGCCCGAGCACCAGCAGCACCATCCCGGACGCCTGCAACCAGCAGCCGTCTCTGGCTCGTAGCCACCACCGCAGCAACCGTTGCAGCAGCCCGCCTGAACGCTGTCGCTGCTACTGCCCGCGCCGTTGCCTCTCGGTCCGCCTCCACCCGCAGCGCTCGACGCCCCCTCTGCCTCCGCTGCTGCCGTCGCTCGCCTCCGTCGCGCCCGCCAGCCTCCGCCAGCAACCCGACGCCACAAGCTCCTCCGTTACTGCTGCAAACCCCCCCGAACACGACCTGCAGAAGTACGCGAGCCTCCTCGCCGCGTCACCGCGCCCCAGCTCCTTCGCCGCAGCACCACCGCGTTCTGCTGCTACCGACGGCCCCTCCGCCACCATTGCTGCCGTCGCCCAGATCTGAGCCGACCCCGACGTTTGCATCCGGACCCCAACGCTAGCGAGTCGCACGCCCTCCGCTTCTCCTACACCAGCGGTGGTTGCTGCCTTGCCGCCGCTGGTCCGTGTTTATTGCCACTCGCCGGAGCTCCGGTTGACGGCGAACCACCACCGGCAGCAACCCACCACCACAGCCACCTTCCTTATTCGTGCCGAGCCTCCATCGTGGTCTACAAAGTACCGCTCGTTAAGGCAAATTTGGAAAAAATTCAAACTAGGTAAGTTTATTTTATTCTATTAGGTAGATCTATTTTATTTTATGTTATTTTATCTTTAATATTTCGTTTTTTATATTTCTTTTTGAAATATTTCTTGATGCATGTTTGAAAATCCCCAACGTATCACCTAATTCACAACCGCACGATGATTTGTTTATTTCATCTATAAGGCTTTAGATGGAATAATTAATCACACGGGAATAAAATTGATATTTTGATCTTTAAGGTTTAAGATCAATTTATTGATTTTATTAACAAAGCAAACATTGAGGATTTTATTTTGCTTTATTTATTTCAAAAATACAAAAAAATTGCATTGGTATATCATGTAGATTAGAATTGATTTTTCTAGACAAAATTGCATGATAAAATAGTTAGTTTTTCTAAAGTGCATGTTTAGATAGTATCTAGGATAGATAATATCTTTTGAAATAAATCGCATGATGAGATAATTTTCTAAATTAAGATAGGACTTAGATTAGTCTAATCCTAACTTAAAATAGACAATATCTCACTTTAGTTAGAATTTTATATTTTAGCAATTTTAATTATGAACTTTATAAAGAAAACAACAAAAATCATCGTGCATATGTCATGTAGAATTATGGCATATTTTGTACGTCATTGCATATTAGGGTTAAACTGCACTTAGTTTAATTTTAGATAATATCTTTTCTTAATCCATTATAAGTTTAGGTTTTTTTAGATATATTGCATTTTAGGATTATTTAGGTTAAGATAATGTTTTATTTAAATTAGGATTTGGCTCAACCTAATTCCTAATATAAATTAAATAGGATCTTAATCTAATTAGGTAATTTTCACATTTCACCAAATTTCGAATTTCATGAAAAATTCACAAAAAAAATGTCATAGGTTAAATTAGTTTTATTATTTAGGATAAAATTTCTTTTAGGAAAAAGAAAAAATGTCATATGCACATCATTAGGGTCGATTCATTGAGATGCATGTCATTTAGTATTTTTTGCTAAGCCCATTTAATTAGAAATTACATGTCATTGGAATTAGGTCATTTAGTTAATATTGCATTGCATATTTTTCATTAATCAAGTGAAAAAAAGAAGAAGAGAAATTGCGTGTTAATTAGAAACCATATCTAGGGTCGTTGATGTGGATTTTAATTTAACATTGCAGATGCTTTCGTTGCTTTGAGGTAAGTTTTGCAATTTATTCATCGTTTCCTTGGGTGTTAAATTGGTGGATTGCGCACCCGCATGATCACCTCACATGTTAGGGAGATGAATTAAAATCAATCCAAAACTGCCTGCAAAAACATTTTTGAAAATAAAAGAATGGTACCGAAAGGGCATTAGAGCAATCTAGTGTAACCAAGTCCCCGAACTCACAATCTCTGGTTCGTAGGAGTGAAGTAATTCTCCCATTACTTTACTTGGGTTTCTAATCGACCCACCAAAAATAGATTAGTGGCGACTCCATGATAAACATCATTTGCATATTAAGAACTTAAACCTTAAGTTGCGAATTGGTATGGGCTTGGGAGAGCTCAAGCTAAGTCTAGGCTTAGCAATCCATTAGCCGAACTCTTAGGTGGTCGAACCCGCTTCGGGGAGGTCGCGACAAAGGCTTTGAATTTTGAATCTCAAATTTTCTCACTCCACGCTTGTTTTTGCTCCGCCAATACAAAAAGCAAATACAAGCGTGTAAACTCACCCAGTTTTTGAGCATCTCCAGACCATTTGCTTATCAAGTTTGACATCCTCACATTGATAAAAACAGCTCCAGACTCTATTGCTGTAGCCTTGGCAAGCATTGGTCTTTCCAATACCGGGTGGTCCATAGAGCAAAACACCTTTTTGGGACCAAGAAGTTTTCCATATGAGAAGAAATCAGGTCTTCGAAGCTGAAGAATAACTAGTTCATAAAGAGCTTGTTTAATGGCTTCCAATCCTCCTATAGAGTCAAATTCCACATCAATATGGTCAGGATTTATGACGTCACATGCTATCACATCCTGAAATTGTAGAGGAGAAAAATTAGAAAATGAACAAATACAAAATTGACATTTGAAATTCTGGAAACCGTCATGAGAGAAGAACACTCAAAACAAGCTATTGACTGCAGCTTGCAACGTAACCCGCGAGATGAATATGACTGACCAAACAACAAGATAATCAAAAACACGCCCAGCCCCACTCTATACACATAACATATTACCATTTAAGAAACTAGTCAAAACCAATCTAAATAATTTTGATAGGAATCTGATCGGCATTCACCATAATCTTATTACATGTTCAAAACCCCTCCTTCAACACTCTTCAACAACTTTATGAGGCACTTCCAATAGCTTCGACAACAAGTTCAGGCATTCAAGCAAGGTTTCTACATCCTAGATGTCGCAAGACCATCAATAGTGGCAACACTTTACAAAGATGAGACGATAATGGAGGGTATCATCATACAGAGAGGACCTTAGCGCAAAAAATGAGAACTACAACCGGGAGGACGGCGCTGCTCCCTCAACTCCTGTCCCACCTTCCATATAAGACTCCTTAATCAATTCAACACTATTATAGACAGGAGCTGCCATTAATGGCAAGAAATTCATATCTCACTCACATCAAGCAAAATGTCCCCAAAAAGATGTTTTGCTCTATGGACCACCTGGTATTGGAAAGACCAATGCTTGCCAAAGCTATAGCAATAGAGTCTGGAGCTGTTTTTATCAATGTGAGGATATCAAACTTGATGAGCAAATGGTTTGGAGATGCTCAAAAACTGGGTGAGTTTGCACGCTTGTATTTGCTTTTTGTACTGTGACAGCTGAGATGAATGCGCAGAGCGAATATATTTTAGATGATTAAAAATCATTTTATTGGAATTTAAATGGAGTTTTGGGTTAGAGAAGTCATGGTTAAGCAGTGAACTTGGTCACAGAAATGAGGTGAGGCATAATTTAGGTAAATACTAGTCATGGTTAAGCAGTGAACTTGGTCACAAAAATGAGGTGAGGCATAATTTAGGTAAACACTATTCATTCATTGTGGCTAGTCAGTGGCCGCTTGTTTGAATGTGTTGGCCCTAATAGAAAGAAAAAACTTCTACCACAGACTGAACTTCATTAGACGCTAAAGCTTCGGCAGCGGTATTGGTTTTTTAGTGGCTTTTAATACATTGGGGCATTTGGTTTAATTAATTATCCAATTCTTCTTGGATATAACATAATTTCTTCATCTTTTCTTGATGGCACGCGGCACGCTTGGTTTTTCATGGGGGCACTGGTCGTAACTTTCCTCTCGCTCGCTCCATTTTATCCCCCCCCGCGTTAAAGCTGCCGAACATGCCAATTACCTGTGAGCCGCAACTCTCGTCCTCTTAATTAACACGCCTAGCGAAGATGAAGAGGGTTATATCTGTTATATCTGAGCGAGTTTTTATTGGACCATTCCGATCCGATCTAAAGTTATCGCTGAACGAGGTCAAAGTTGCCAGTGATCGGGGAGGATGAGATGAGAATGTATAGATATGTCGGAACTTTGAAAATCCCGGCGAATCGAACCCTTTGATACCATTGGCCCAAAAGAGGGAAATTCCAAGGGCCTATCATTCGATTTGGATGATAGAACTACTTGCTACCATGACTGCTCTGATCTAAGAAGCTGCTCGAATGCCACCGGCAACGTACCTTATTTTACAGGGCCAACGCCGAACGCATGAAATACTATGATCGTCTTATGCTTTGCATTTATTGGATCATTAAATTGCGTTGTCCGTGAGAGTTTTTATCGGATCTCTTGACAAATACATAGCTACCCATCTTTGATCGGGAGACGTGTCTTAAATGGGAGATAAATCTCACATTGATTGAGATTCATGGATGTTTGTCGGCAAAGGCTCAAACCTTCCCTCGCAGGAGAGCCAAAGTGGGAAATTTTTCGTAATTGGACACGCACAAATGTCAACATTGTAAAGAAGGCTACAATGCTTCGAAGAAATATAATTTTTCTCCTTCAAAAAGATGAAGAAAAGAAACTAGAAATCTTCATTTTACGTGCTATTAGTTTGGAATGTAAAAAATTGCCCTCAATGTTACAGTTAATAAGTGCCTGGGCTAATTGTACAAATTTTTTACATGATGAGCCTCAGTGCATACCTCAGGCGTTGCTTGCAATGAAGCATGTCTTTTTTTTTTTTTTTTTTTTTTCTCTTTTCCTATTGTGAAATGGGATGCGTGCGCAATTTTTATATTTTTGGCAGCTGTATTTTTTTCCATGGGCAATTTGATGAGTAGATTTTTGTCATGGATGCCGCGTGTTGGGTTTGATTTTGAAAAAAAATTAAAAAGGGTGAATCGCGGTGCCAATGCGTGCTGATTTTGAAAATTTTCTATTTGAGCACTTTGAGATGATATAAATTGTGCTTTAGTTTAGATGGAATGATTAGGAAAGAAAATTAGAAATTTGACAAATTATGACAACGAAAGAGAAAAGATATGAAGGGATTGCATAATAATGTTGTTTGGACATTAATGAAGATAAAAGAATGGAAAAAGAATTACGTCATGATAAAATAAAGAAAAAGAGTTATAAAAAACCCGGAGCTGTTTCCACGATACATGTACCGTATGACAAAATTATCTTCGTGAAGGTTTTTGTTAATGAGCATGGTAAAAAATCTACTTACATAAATGACAAGATACAAATGGTGTTGACATTGGCACTCATGTAGGTTAAGGAAAATAAAAAGGACGTCATTTTGATTAAAAATTATTTGATGAAATTTTGATAAAGGCTAAATATGTTACACGGATATAAAGTTTGAGATTTTTTACTTCATAAATTTTTTTTAGAGTAAATATGTCACGGTATGCATAATTTGAATTTTTTTTATGTTACTAAAAAAATTTACGACAAATGTATCGGTAGGTATAATTTAATGGCTTTTTTTATGGCTTTATTTAATTTTATCAATTAAAAAATAGATATAAAATAAGGATATAAGTGGAAAAGGAGAATCAATCTGTATATTAATATATACGAATTCGAATCTCTCCGGGATTTAAAATATACGAAATCTATAAAATTAAATCTGATTATTAATTCACAAATTCAGATCGCTTCCGAATCTCCAATTGCTTGGAGACTTTCTCAGTCATTTCCCCTCCATGTCAACATGGTTGTATTTTCCAAACCCCATTTTTTCCAGGCCGTCCCTACCAACCGCCGCCGACTCTGACGGCCGTCAGTCCAGTCCGCGACCGATGACGTCTCGGCAATGACGGCGTCACGCGCGACCGTTAGCGAAAGGCAAGCGCGAGTCCCGTGTTCTCCATGACTGGTTCTACGTCCCTTCTGATTACCACTGGCCATGAAATCCAAGAACATAAGAAGGTAGAGATCGCAAAGGAAAATTAGGTAAGATGCAACACTTGCATGGACAATCTGACCTTTTTCTTTCTTCATTAGTAACAGCATGCAAATAACACAAATTACAATGTCAAAAACATAGATCTCCTCATCCCATGCAATTTCGTGTTGTTAACTAAGGCCCTCCAATGTTCATAATCATCTTCTTCTTGTTCTTTCCGCCCACCAATCTCTAAATCTATGCATTTGCACATGTATATATAGGCCAGTCAAGAACTATATGGTCCAACAATTTCTTTTTGCTTTTGACATTAGCACAATGTACTCCTCAAACAGGATGAGACCCATCAAACAATGGGTGCAAAAGTAAGCGGTTTCAAGCACCCAAAAGTTCTTACATGCCCTATCAGCCACAGTGATCCAACCCCACAATCCTCCATCACCGAATTGCTCAAGCCTGAGTGCTTGAAAGTCAAGAAGAAGAAGAAGAAGCTGAGGTTACTTCACCCACAAGGCAAGAAACTAACTAGAGCCGAAATGCTGACATTAGAGGAATGCTTACTAGCTTCTCCTAGCTTTGATCAAGTCTTTCAGACCAACAATAATGTTGGGGAAGTCTGTGTGCTTAAGCCAAGCAAGGTAAAACCATCTTTGCTTGGGACCGGTCGACGATGCCGCTTTGTCCTCAAAGGCGAGAGACAGTTTGTCCTGGGAGAGACCGGTGAATGTACACATAGAAGTTGAAGACAAGTGCCCTTCTGAAATATCTAACCTGAGGAGTAGCGAAAATCCGTGCTCAGGGAAGAGGGTTCGATTCCGGTTGCCTCAGGAATCTGATATCATCCTGTTTTATTCTCTGAGGGAGCGGCTCGAATGTGATAAATGGCCATTTTTATGGTTCGTGTGGTGATGGTGTTGGGCCTCACGCTATTTCATCTTCCCTAAACTCCCTTCCAGCAATTCTGCAAGTGAAATTTGAATGTCAAATGATGATATTACGTGATTACTAATAATGTGTATGTTAGGGTCTCCAGTTGCTCAGTACACATTCTACAGTCCGATGGAGCCTATAGCCTATAGTAACAATAATTTGGACCATATGGATGTTGCGACCCTCTCGAGGCAAGAATTCCTAAGGGGTTTGATGGAAGCAAGCATGGGATGTTCCTCTTATAAGGTAGCATGTTTGGTTTGGGTTCTCCTAAATTTATTGATTGCAACTTCATTTTGATTCGATTTATTACAAAAAGTTTGTTTTTACTATAAAAATTGCCACTAAATTATTTAAGACCGGTTAAAGGCCAAGTAAAACATGAGAAAAGCAAAATGTGGGAGACACTCTCATGTTTTACTTTTATGAACGACAGATTCGAGTTCAGGACTTGATCACAGTAAATTCTATTTAATGCTTGATTTGGTATTTTTTTTTGTGTTTGTGTGTGTTTTTATTTTTTTTTATTTTTTATCTTTGTGTCTAAAACATTTGTTCAATCTTGCCAATTTTAGTCCTAAGTAGATTCATCTATGTGACCATGCGCTGTTAATTAATGAATTGCACGCATTAATCATGTGAACAACGTATTGACACGATAGATATAAAGTACGGAATAATGACAACATAATATAAAGTATGAAAATAAAACCCGATACAATATCGGACAAACAATATTACACTGCCATGGTTTTTAGTCCCGGGACAGAAACCCGTGAACTTTAGTCAAAATTTAACATGCACGTGACTTTGGATTGAGCGATGCATCGGTCGGACCAATTCCTTCCGATGTCTCGACATTGACGGCGTCAAACGACCGATTGCGAAGCGCGAATCCCAAGTTCCACCGTGAGGCGCCCGCGTGCTCCCCACCAGGGAGACGGATTGGGGATGCTCAGTGACACGTGGAAGGTGGCGTGGAATTGACACGTGGAAGAACGAAGTTCCACGTGGCACAGAAATTTCACATGCGCTATTCCGACTCGTTTTACACAAGTTGTCCACGTCATGAGATGTGGCTACTCGACGGAGAGTTCGAATCTGTTTTCTTGTATTTTTATTCTGTATTGTTTTATGAAACTACAAATGGTACGGAGGTACATGACCAAGTTCAATGAACTAAAATAGGGTATTAATCCGGGATAAGAATACTATAAGGCTGCATTTGGCAGTCGGGATAAAATTCGAAATATGATATGATTTATCCTATCCTACGTTTGGTACTCATTTAGAACATGATAAAGTCAGATATAAGGAAGATATAGATATGATAAAATTATCTTATAGGGAAAATGGGATAAAGTTCTGGACAGGATTTAATGTTCATACTAGGAAAGGTATTTCTCTTGAATAACAAACTTATTAAATTAATAAAATTAAAATTATATTTCAATATAAATAATATTTAAATTATAATTTAAGAAATTTAAAATAAAAAATAAAAATTCATTTTTAATTAATACTATTTAATTTATATATTCAAATTTAATTATATCTTATAATAAACATTCAATCTATAAATTAAATATTTATATTTATTATATATTTGAGGTATTTTTGTATTTTAGGTATGTTAGTACAGTTTACTACTTGATAAAATTTTATTAAAAGAATGATGAAAGGGGAAAAAATTATTATAAAAAATAGTATAAAAAAGAGGAAAAATAAAATAAAAATAAATTAAGGAATAGTACTACGAGAGATTTTCACTATCTCCATTTATGAATATTTAGGTTTATTTATAATGATATGTCGTTTTTATAATATATATACATGATATGATGAAAACATATCTAACTTTAATACTGCGATTCACCAAACAATGGATATGATATAAAAAAATCTCAGGATTTCATATCCTATCATATCCAGTCATATTCCGATTAAAAATCCGGACGACCAAACGTGACCTAAGTATTATAACTTTCAATGGATTACCATAATTTTTTTCAAATGTTCATCCATGTGCCGAAATTTAATGTGGCATAGTATTTATGAAGTGTGTTTTTGAAAAGTTATGATACTTAAGTGATTTGATTGAAAAATTACATTGTGACATTGATTGGAAAAAAATAAATGATATTTAAGTGTTGCCCTATGAAAATTGTGGCATTGTATCCTTTTTCCATCTAGGTTCAGTGTATCTCATGTTAAATGATGGCCATGGTTTTGGACTATAAACTTTTAGATGAATTACGAACTTATTGTAGTAATTGAGTGTCGTCCTCCGGAGTCAAACACACTTAATTAAGTTTTGACTGATTTTTTATTTGGATTTTAAGAATTTTTTCACATCTCATTGATTTATTTAACATCAATAAATTCCACACAAAGAGAAGATCGGTCGATGGAATATTTTGGTCCGATTAAGATATTAACTTCAATTATTATTGTGGCTACCTCTAAGCTTAGCAGATGGCCTTGTAAGGAAGTGATGCGTAATACTTTATCACCCATCCTTTCGTGCGAATTTGATTGAGATCATCCGAAGAAAGCATGTGGAGTTGTACAACAAATGGAATAAAATGAGTAAGCATTCACATGCAAATAAATTATCGACAATGGGGAATCATATGATTGAAAGGCTTAAAATACCATTTTAGAGCAAGAAGGAATATACATATCGTGCATTACTCGAGCTTAATTGTCAAATGAGAGCAATCGATAGAATTTATCTGACAATTTCCAACCACCTAAGTAAATTTATCAAATTAGCTATTTCACTTAAGTGTAAATACAAATTATCTCTAGTACTCCCCAAAGCAAAATGTTCAAGTTCAAAAGGTCTTAAGAGGGGAATAAATTACATATGGTATGGATATCAATTCAATCACAAACTTTTGGAATAATTGCACTAGAAGCCCTAAACTTGTTATGAAAATGTGCAATTCAGTCCTAAAAATTGCAAAAAGTTCTAAAATTTATAAAGTTAGTTAAATGGAGTATTTCCGTTAAATTTATCTAATCTGGTTAATGAAGAATGTTGACATGATTTTTGTTTATTATATCCTTTATCCTACGTGACAGTGGTGTGGTGAAAAGACGTTTTGGTGTCAATTATGATTTTAATGCAAATTTTATGAATTAAATTTAAAAAAAAAAAAGCTAAAGAAAAGGAAGGAGGAGAAACTAGGTGGGACAGCTATAAGCTCTCACTATCGCAACCCCATCATTGTAGGGGAGGGTCACCCCTGCCGATTGCAAGTGACCCCTATTGGCCCTTCCCAATGATGGTGGGGAAGTGACAATTCCCATCAAGTAGAAGAGGGAAAACATCAAAGAAATTACATGAGCATTTTCCATTAACGAAATATGAAGCACTAATTGTTGGCCTAAATATTTTGGTTGATATGAAGGCCCAATTTATGAAGGTAATAGGCGACTCCTGGTTGATTATAAGATAGCTATCTGAAGAATACTAGTGTCTAAATGAGAATATTATTTCCTATCATATGTTTGTTGCAACCCGATCTCGCCGACAATCCTCCATCATGAGTTGAGGCATGGGGAAAGGTCGGGTTTAGGGTACTCGATCACGAGAGTTCCTTCACGGCTTGTATTCCAAAAGACGTCATCACCTCGCCTTTCAAGTCAAGTCTCTTGTGAGTTTCATCCACGAGATCATGAGCTCTCCTAAGCTCGTACCCCGTGTGACAGTGGAGTGTTGCGATCTATACTCACATGGGTGACACACCTCGAGAGAAGAGATTGGGTGTGGATATCGGATTTAAAGGTATCTTTACCATGGTAACCCTCTCAATAGTATGCTTTTATCTAAAAGTGTGGCATCACTTTATACTTTGGAGTACTCCCACATCGAGTATGCTAAACCATGGTGAGTTCTATTAGGACCTGTATCTAGCGCAATGAATTCATTTGTATGGTCTTGTTATTTAGGATAACCTAAAAATAAAACGGGAGTCGCCATTAGCCTCGTTTTTGGGGTTGGCTAAAAAACTAATCGATGGTCAGGAGTATTCCCTCAATTTTTATGCAACCAGATATCTAGGTCCGGAGACTTGAGTTATGCTAATATTTTTATTAGCGCAATTTTGGTACTTAAATAGTATTTTGTATTTACCTAACATGTCCATGCATTTATTTCTATATTTTCGGAATCGCTAGTTTAAAACTAAGTGATCATGCATGGTTAGTCGTTTTCAAAAAATAGAAAAATGAAATAGCTTTACCAAACAGATTTTGTTTCAGAAACAAATTTGGAACAGAAATAGAATGATTATTATTTGTCTTTACTCTCGGATGAACTTTTGGAGATGATTATAGATGAATGGTCTTGAAGACGCTCGTCCCCAACCACATCTGATCAATTAGAAACTAATTTTTATGAATATTTTCTTTTTTTAAAATAATTTTTATTAATTAGTTTTTCTTTTTCTTTTTTGTTCCTTTTTTTTTTTGTCTCTTCGGTCTTCTTCTCCTCTACGCCTCCTTGAAAGAATTTGAGTATAATGTAGTCGAATAGAGAAAATGGAATTTTTACTTTGTATTCACTGCATATTCAATGTACATTGTCCTGTATATAATACAATGTGTGTACAAGAAAAAGGTAAGTAAATATTCTATAATTGGAATTACAATCGGAATCCAATTGGATCCGATATTGAATGATCTTGAGAGATGCCGTGTATCTTCCAACACTCCCCCTCAAGCTGGTGGCTTGTATATGTCCAAGACGCCTAGCTTGCTCAGAAGATACGCGTGCTGGCTTTGACATAAAGGCTTGGTGAATATGTCCGCTGGCTGTTCTTCTGTTCGGATCCCTAGTGTTTCAATTATCCCTTGTTGGATCTTCTCTCGTGTAAAATGGCAATCTACTTCTATGTGTTTCGTTCTTTCGTGGACTATCGGATTTGAGGCAAGCTTTATGGCTGCATTGTTATCACAAAACAATTTGGTTGGTCCTTCAAGCTGCACTCCAAGATCTCGAAGCAATCCACGTAACCACACTACTTCACATGTTGTTTTTGCCATAGCTCGATATTATGCTTCTACTGAGGATAACGAAACAGTCGGTTGCTTCTTCGTCTTCCATGAAAGTAAAGAATCCCCTAACTTGATACAGAAACCTGTGATCGACCTTCTGCTCATCGGACATGTCGCATAATCTGCATCACAGTATGCAGTCATCTTCATATCACATTTCTTGGAAAGAAGAATCCCAAGGCCTGGGCATTTCTTCAAATACTTGACCACTTTGAGTGCTGCATTCATGTGGGACTGCTTTGGATTATGCATGAACTGGCTAAGTGTCTGCACATCATAACTGATGTCCGGCCTGGTCATGGTCAAATAAATAAGTTTCCCAACAAGTTTTTGATAACTCATTGGATCTCTCAGTGTAGGATCAGCTTCTTGAGAGATTCCAGCATCATACTCTGCCGTGGTCAATTTGGTATTTTGCTCGATTGGAATTACAGCCGGCCTACACCCTGATAATCCAGCTTCTGATATGATTTCCAAGGCAAATTTTCTCTGGCTAAGAGATATTCCCTGGCTTGAACGAGCAATTTCTATTCCAAGGAAATATTTTGGTGACCCTAAATCTTTAATGTGAAAAGTGGAGTGCAAGTATTGCTTGAAACTATTGATAGCTGCCTCATCATTTCCCATGATCAATATATCATCTACATATATCATTAAATATATAGATGACGTACCTTTGGTCCATGTGAAGACAGCATAATCGAACTTTGATTGTCGAAACCTGGCAGCGATCAAGGACTCAGAGAACTTTGCATACCATTGTCTAGATGCTTGCTTAAGCCCATATAAGGATTTGCGGAGACGACACACTTTATCCTCCCCCTGTCTCCGTAAACCTGGTGGTATGTCCATATAGATTTCTTCATCCAGATCTCCATGTAAGAAAGCGTTGTGGACATCCATTTGGTGTAGTGGCCAATCTTGATAAGCTGCAACCGAAAGAAATGACCGGACCGTAGCATCTTTGGCAACTGGGGAGAAGGTCTCGTGATAATCAAAACCTTCCTTCTGTGTAAAGCCCTTTGCCACTAACCGTGCCTTGTACCTTTCAACAGAACCATCAGCTCGATATTTGATTTTGTAGACCCACTTGCATCCTATAGGCTTGCGATGTGGAGGCAAAATGACAAGATCCCATGTCTGGTTATTTATCAGTGCTTGTAATTCTGATTCCATAGCCTTTTGCCATCGTGGATCAGTGCTTGCTTCATGATAGGTTGAGGGTTCTCGTTCTTCAGAAATCCGAGCAATGCAACATCGATGCTCCTCAGATAAGCGGTCGAAGGAGACATAAGAAGAAATAGGAAAGAGAATACCTGGTGAATTTCTTACTCCACATACGTAATCCTTGGTCCAGGTTGGGGGACGCGTGGCTCGCCCTGATCTTCTTGGCTGGATGGCCTCAGAAGGGGATTGAAGTGCTGGTGTTTCCATAAGATTTTCAGAAGGAGATTCTGATGCAATCTCTTCTCCCAGGTGTTGATCCATGTCTTCTTCTAAGGGTGTTGTGCCTATAGTGTATATGGCATCAGTCCCTGTATTGTCTAGATAAGGAACCAGAAAATATCCCTGATCACTATGTGGCTCTTCCATATGAGGAGTATCAGAATGTCGATATCTCTGCGCATCTGATTCCTGGATAGAGAAGGGAAATGAATCTTCTTGAAACTGAACATCTCTGCTGATGAAGAAGTCGCTTGTGGATGGATCAAATACTCGATATCCTTTTTGTAGAGTCGCATACCCCATGAATATGCAACGGCGAGCCCGTGGACCCATCTTATCCTTGGGTCCAACTATAGAAGCGTAAATACGAGACATCCAAAAATTCTTAGATGATCAAGATATGGCTTCTTCCCAAAAAGAAGCTCGAAAGGACTTCGACCATTAAGGACCTTAGTCGGCATACGGTTAATTAGATATGCTGCAGTCAATACACATTCTCCCCAAAAAATATCTGGAATAGAACCCTGAAATTTTAGGGCCCGGGCAACTTCCAACAAGTGACGATGTTTCCTTTCCACCACTCCATTTTGTTGTGGTGTGTAAGTACAAGAGCTCTCATGTAGGATCCCTTGAGATGTCAGCAAGGACGTACACTCATAATTGAAGAACTCTCTTCCATTGTCTGTCCTAATTTTTTTGATAGATTTTCCAAATTGAGTTTTTGCCAGGGAAAGAAAAGTCTTTAAATGTGACGCGACTTGACTTTTAAATTGCATAAGGAAAATCCATGTAGCTCTCGAATGGTCATCGACAATGGTGAGAAAGAAACGAGAGCAATCATGATTCGGTGTATGATATGGTCCCCAAACATCGATGTGAATCAAAGAGAGAATATCGGCCGCACGATTTTTACTTAATGGAAAGGAATTGCGTGATTGTTTGGCAAGGGGACAAATGTGACATTGAGGATATGGGAAAAATGAACTGTGACCCAACGGAATGGGAAATGAAATTTTTATCTTTGGTAGTTAAATTACACAATGATTTATTATAAGGAAAAACATCTAAATTCTTGGCCGAACTTCTCCAGAAAAATAGTCCTTCAGATAGATCACCCCATCCTATCAGTTTCCCAGTCAAAAGGGCCTGAAAATGACAACCATGAACATTAAAGGAAATTTGACATGAATTTTCCTTACAGGCTCTAGACACAGATATAAGATTGAACTGGAATTCAGGGATATAAAGGACATTTGTGAGAGTGATTTTAGGACTAAGATTGACTGACCCAGTTATAGTGACTTTAGCAATGCTTCCATTTGGTAATTGCACTATAATAGGACTATCCAACTTATCATTAACAGTAGCAAATAATCCCTTCTCACATGCAATATGATCACTGGCTCCAGAATCAACTATCTAAGTACTTCTCGATATATTATTCAATTGGCAATGAGAAATACCTGTAAAGCTGCTTCCTTTCTTTTGAACAAATTTCTGCAGCGCTTGCATCAATTGCTCATATTCTCCATGAGTGATGGGTTGATTTGAACCACCTTGTCCAGTAAGCTGGTATGCTGCCGCTGAAATTTCCTTTCCCTTTTTTTCTCCAGGTCTTCCATGTAATTTCCAGCAATTTTCTACGGTGTGATGAGGACGTCTGCAAAATTCACAATATAATTTTCCTTTGCCCTTTGAATTTGGCCCAAAATAATTAGGCCCATAATTACTCGGCCCATATGAATTTGATCCGTAATTCTTCGAAGCAGGCCCAAAAGAATTAGGCCCATGTTGAGTCATCCCATAAGGCTTTGAAAACTCCCCACCGTTGGATCCTTTAATGAAGAGTCCATCGTCACCGTCGAGATCTCCATAAGTTCGTGCGCCTTTTGGACCGTCCGATCGTTGCATGCGATCGTGGCCGTCCGTTGCAGTCCCTTTAAAGGGGTTCTGTTCCGCGAACCCTAGGTTCGATTCGCGTCTCCTTTGCGATCCCCTTTCTGCTCTTGCAGCAAGAGCTAGGGTTTCCGCCCCCTTTCCTTCCATCGATGCAAGCCTCTGGTTTTCTTCTTGCACAGCGAGTTGTAAAATACGCCCGATTGAAGGCGCATGCTCCATCGCGAGAATTTGTGACCTGAAATGGAGGTAAGAATCATTGAGAATGAGTAGGAAACGAGTCGCCTTCTCTCTGTCTCTCATCTCCTTGTACTGTTGAAGGGTGGCTTCGGGTCCATTGAGTTTTTCCTCCGCTGCCTCAAGCTCATTCCAGAGAGTCGACAGCTTGTTGAAGCACGTTGTCACCGACGTGTTTCCTTGCTTCAGTTCGGATAGGGCTTGATGGAGCGAAAATTTTTTCGCCCGATCCAGTTTTCCGTACATCTCTCTTATATTATCCCAAAATGTTTTGGAATCTTCTGTCGGAGGTAACCCAGCTGCTATTTTTGGGCTGACGCAGTTGCCGATCCACGTTCTTACCAACTGGTTGCATTTTTTCCATTGTCGCGCTAATCTTTCCTCTGTTGGAACCGGGATGGTTCCGTCGATGAATCCCTCCTTATCCTTTGTTATGAGGGCTCGACGGAATTCCCGTGCCCAATTCAAGTAATTTTCAGGTCCTGTGAGAGGGTGGCTGATTAGCCGCAACTCAGGTCCGTCGGTGTTGGAGACGTACAGCGCGTCGCCGGGTTCTGGGCGACCCATGGCGGCCGCGAAGGGAAAGGGTACAAATCCTGTTGGAAAACCTGGATTATTTGAGGACTGACCCATATTCGCACTTCCTAATCCGCCCGTCTGCTCAAGGCCGGCCGAGCCCGCTCCGTATCGGTAGGTAGGCCTCCATCGACCCGCACGCCTTGGTAGCCCGGCTGTGATGTACCTGGGTTTAGTCCCTGGATCCAAGGGTAAGGCATCCACTGATAAGGATACCCCGAAAGAGGTAGCCCTGGATTAAACTGAGCCGGAATCTGTTGCCACGGTGTGTGTCCAGACATGGAGGTGACCACGGATGGGTCTGATGGTGCTGTGTTCCTTTCCGATTGATCTTCAGTGGGCGAGGTAAGTTCTTGTGGGTCTGTCATGATGAATTCTGTTTTGCAGATGAATACATAAGGGAATTCCTTCCAGACGTTGTTCTGTTTTGCGAATGTCGCAGCAACAAGAACAGAAAAGAATTGGAAGGCAATTCGATCAACAATGCGGAAGCTAGATTGGGATCAGAAGCCGCTCTGATACCATGAAAGAATTTGAGTATAATGTAGTCGAATAGAGAAAATGGGAATTTTTACTTTGTATTCACTGCATATTCAATGTACATTGTCTTGTATATAATACAATGTGTGTACAAGAAAAAGGTAAGTAAATATTCTATAATTGGAATTACAATCGGAATCCAATTGGATCCGATATTGAATGATCTTGAGAGATGCCGTGTATCTTCCAACACTCCTCCTCACCCAAAGCTTCTTCCTTATTTCGCACCATCTTCACGGAACCAAAACCAACACCACGGCGAGCCCTCATTGGCGTTTAGGGGGCTGCCAAGCCAGCATCCAGCTCCGGTCGTTCGGTTTGACCGACACTGGTCATTGCTGGTCACTAATTGGCTGGCGATTTCTTGTATCGTTGGATCTACTCTGGTGAGGAGCAAGCTCGCAATGGCCGACTCGACCGACATGAGATACGTCACCAAAAATCCAGAAAAACACCAATGGCAATGTCGGGACAATAGGTCACATAGATATCAAAGATCAGGGCTTTGGTTTGGAGACTTGAGTTTGGCACTCCTATGGAGCAATTCATCGAATAGTTGGTGTACACTAGATAAACAAGGGACTTCCCACTCATTCGCCACTCAAGCCTAGGCCGAGACTCCTAACAGGCATACTATAACACAAGAAAAGCACACCAGAACGCATGGAGACGTTAATGGGGGACCGGTGGGGCCAGAGTTCGCATGAACCGCACAGTTGCGAACTTCGGCCTTGGCATGCCCGAAGCAGAGCACGCACAAAGAGACTTACCTAGTTCGGCGCGATGGCGTTAATCGGAAGAGGTTGTCCACGGGGCTCAGGTGCAGCTAAAGCGTTGGCTAAAGCTCTCCCCTCGCTCGGACTCTTTCCCTCTTGGTTTCAAGCCCTCTTGGTCTCTTCGCCCTATTCTGTCCAGCCCCGAGGAAGAAGAAGACCAGTCCCTTTTTCCGAGCTCACCCTCGCCCTCAAGGTCGCTCACTTCCTCTGGAACCCTCTCTCTCCAGCTCACTCTCTCCAGCTAGCTTTCTCTCGAGCTCTCTCTCCCAGATTTTGCTCTCTAGAACCCAAGCCTCCTTCCATGTCTCTCCAAGCTCTCCAAGCGAGCCTTCCCCTCACCTTTTAAGCCGTTCGGCGGGCATGGCCTCTTGCGACGCCAGCTGTTGTTGTCGGTCTGCCCCGACCACTAACTTCGATTTGACGCTTGCCCTAGTTCCTCTGCCACTGTTCGGGAGCATGTCCTCTTTCCTTGCTTCTCTGTTTGCCATCGAGGCTACAGACAAAGTGGAGAGAAGGAAAGGAGAAGAGGAGAGGGCTGGGCCTGGAATAAAGAAAAAGAAGAAGTGGGCTGGGTCGGCTTAAACGGAGAAAAATAAAAGGGAAAGGAAGGAGGTAGGGCTAAGGCGGCCCTAGCCCCCCGGCTCCATTTTATTGATTAAAAAATAATTTTTAAATTTTTTTAATACTAGTAATGCAAATATTCCTAATGTCTATATGCAATGTAATTTAATAAAAGCTCAATGCATTTTAATGAAAATTCTCTACTTTACTTTTTTTAGAGACTAATCTCTAATTTTCTATGCAGTTAAGTCCTAAATAAAAATGGCAAAGTTACTATGAATTGCTTACCTTTGATTTGTGAGCCATAACGCTTTATTTATAATGCAAACCTAGGTTAACTTCAATATCATGGGCTTAACTTAAGCCTTCTCTAATGTGATGGGCTCTAATAACTTAAGGCTTGCCACTAATTAAACTCTCAATGGGCTGATTTAAGTTCATATTAGGCCAATTAAAGCCCTTCAAGCCTATGAATTTTGGCCACTAACTCCCCTAGACTTAGCTGAATTTTCCCTCCTTTCGTGGACTCAATTTATCAAATTTTAAGCTCAAAACCGTCCACCAAATATCTAATGCAGTCGCAATTATTTGAAAAATATAAATTGAATAATAAATACTCTTAAATTATATGCTATGTAATTTAATTCTAACTTTTTGTTTAGGGATTAAAAATTAAACTCTAATTTTCTACGCAATAAATGAATGATTGGATCGACAAAATTTAGATGTCAATATGCAAAAATTCAGGTGTTAACATTAATCTAGAAGCAAGGGCTCTTTTAGAATATTAATTAGAAGACTATAATACCCTTAATACTATGCATTTGTTGAATTAAATGCTTTAAACAATAATTCACTCGTTGTATATGTAATAAATTTAATCTTAGAAATCAAAGAGTGACAACTTTCATATATAATTTAGCAGTTCTTGTACACAACAACTACATATCAAAATTTGATACCGTTTTTTGTCATGTTCAAGAAGGTCTTCATCACCAATCCAACCAAGGGCAGTAGAATTAGTTGTATTCCTAAGGCGACAGAATCACTGCTTTGTCTTAGAGTATACCAAAAGCGAGAAATCTTTTTATGACTAATCAAAGGCAACAAAAGCCGATCTTTCTCACCTTAAGTCATTGCTTATGACTAAACTTCTGTTGTCTTTAGTGGTACCAAAAGTGAGAAAAATTCTTGTTTGTCACCTTAGGTTAAAAAAGGTCCCATCTTCGATTAAATTAATGGCTATAAAGTTCTAATTTTGTCGCTTAAGTTTTACAAAAGGCGACCAACTTCGTTCTTGTTGCTTAGGGTATGACTGGTTCACCCTAAGGCGACAAAATAAAAGATCTGTCGCATTTGGTTGATCATAAGGTGATAAAATCTGCTCTTTGTTATTCTCGGGGAATCTGAGGCGCTAAAAGTCATTTTTTTTTGTCGCAAAAAAAGATTTTGTCGCCTTAAATTATTTTCTTATCCCGCCTCTTGAGCTCCCATTTTTTTTTTTTTTTTCTATAGCGTTTAGATCTTTACAGGTTATGCATTAAATCGCCTACTCTTTCTAAATTTGAAATAGGTGTCATTCTTTTTTTGTTTTTGAAGTTTTGAGTGTTGTGAGTGTAGACTTTGGTTTCTCCCCTGAAATTAATGCTCCTTAAAAGGCTAGTTTAGTGAGTTTAATCTCATGAAATTACAAAAAAGATGAAGAGAAAAAAAATGAAAGAAGAAAAACCAGTCTGGTGAGATTTTTTTTTTTTTTTCTGGTCAGAATTTGGTTGGATTTCAAACTGAACTAAAATGGAAAAATCATTTGGTTTGGGTCGTAACTATAGTACAGTTCAATTTGATATTATTTTTCTTCAAACCATATTTACGCGACGTGGTTTGATTTGACGTCGAAAATTGCAACAAATTGTACCATGCTTACCTCCAAACTTAATTGGTTCCCGGGCCGTGCTAAGTATTTCATGAGCCCTCGAATAATCAAGTCTACGTATTCGTGCCTCCTGAAAATGAAAAAAAGGAACAACAAGAAAGAACCTTATGCTACTTTAAGGCTCCGTTCGTTTCGTGGAAAACAATTTCCAGGAAAATATTTTCCGAAATTTTCGGTGTTCGGGTGGGCGGAAAATACACGGTCAAGGAAAACATTTTCCGGTTAACGGAAAATCCCTTCTTGACATGGTGGAAAATGATTTCCTCTTTTGAAAAGAGGAAATCATTTTCCGAGCGAGCTCTCGCGCTTTCCTTCCTTCAGTTCTTGTTCTCTCTCTCTCTCTCTTGCTCTCCCTGCTGCAATGGCTTCGACGACATCCTTCTCCGGGATCAGCCTCCGCCCTCCCCGGCCGCTCCTGCCCCCCTGCTCCAGCCGGGGCGCCGCCGCCACCGCCGCCACTGCTGCGCTCCTCTTCCTCGGCGGCTCGAAGCCGCTCGGGAGGATCCGGCTCAAGAGGGAGCACCGCGGCGGCGCCGGGAGGCTCGTGGGGAGCTCGCCGTCCAGGCCGCTCGTCGTGCGGTGGTGAGTTGTGAGCTCGTCGGATCTGGCGGTGGAGCTCGCGGCTTGTCGGATCTAGCGGCAGAGCTCGGGCTCCCGATCCAGGTAGCTCGAGCTCTGTCACTAGATCCGGCGAGCTCAGGTGAGATCGGTCGAGCCTCGAGCTCGCCAGATCTGGCGGCGGAGCTCGCGGCTTGCCGGATCTAGCGGCAGAGCTCGGGCTCCCGATCCAGGCGAGCTCGGGTGAGATCGGCCAAGCCTCGAGCTCGCTGAATTTGGCCACCAGGTCTTGGTCGACCGCTGGGCAATTGGCCATTCGTCAGGCAGGAAGGAGGTGGCAGCGGCGGAAGGAGGAGGAAGAAGGAGGAGGAAGGAGGCGACGGCAAAGGAAGGAGGAGGAAGAAGGAGGAGGAAGGAGGAAGGAGGAAGGAAAAGAAAAAGAAATAATAAATAATAAATAATAAAAATTTCGATTTTTTAAAATATAAAAATAATTAAAAAAAAATCATTTTTTAAAAAATATAAATAAATAAAATAAATTTTGTGGTCAATTAAAAATATTAAAATTTAATTTTTGATAATTTTTCCTAAACAATTAAATGAGCTAACGAACGGTGGAAAATATTTTCCACTCAAACTTTAGATTTTGGTCGAACACTGGAAAATAGAGTCATTTTCCTGAAAAATGACTTCTAGGAAAATGTTTTCCGGAAGCATGATATTTTCCGCGAAACGAACGGAGCATAAATTACAAAACTACTTTTCACCTCGAGCAAAAGTATCTTCGAGGCGTCAAAGGTTTACTCAGCATCCATTTAATTTTCTTGGACAAAATGATAATATAAGTGGCACAACTTTTATATGAAACTTACTTAAGTGTTATAACTTTTGTACAACGCTTACTTGAGTATTATAATTTTTTTTACCACTTGAGTATCACATAATTTGTCAATCGATTACTTAAGTGCCATAACTTCTTAAAAAATTCACCACAATTGTTATGCCACATTGGATTTTCGCCATTTGAGCGAAAGTTAAAATTTTTTTGCACTTAAGTGATCGATTGAAAGTTATGGTACTCAAGTAAATATTTTTCAGAAGTTATGATACTTAAGTGGTCGAAAAAAATTACGAACTCAAGTGAGCATTATACAAAAATTATAACAGTTGTAATGGCCTTTCTCCAAGTTTATTATTTTAGTGGTCAATGTGAAATAAACTCAAGCATCATGGTGGAGTATACACCAATGGGCAAAAGAGTTGGAGAAAGAGCGGACAAATGTCTTATCATGAGTACAAAATGTTGTGCCACGAGACAGTTTTTATGACTTCTTTTAGCGGATGAACAGTAATTATTAGGTGAGAAAAACAAACATAAATTAGAGGATAGAACTAATGTCGTATACAAGCCTAGTATTCTAGAAGTACTTGGACATCTCTGTACAACTTGTAATTGTTGACTAATCTGAATAACATTGAACTTGGAGACGTATTAGTAGAGAGAAACAAAGGTAGAGACCATGGCTGCTTTCGAGAGAATTGTGGCTTCCGGTGTTGGGCTAATATTGTACATGCCACATTGGGAGAGCCATGCCTTAAAAACAAAGTGAAGCTGATGATTGCTATTACTATGTACGCAGACTTCTCCCAGCTTGAAGTATTGGTAAGGTGGATTCTGGATAATTATGACTGTTATGTGTAGAAAACTTATTCACATATACAACTAATCAATCAAGAAAAACGGATTCATATATGATTGTAAAACACCAAGATTAATAAATACAACGGAATTAAAGCGTACCTGTTTAAGCCATTGCTTCACTTTAAGAAAAGTAGATCACTTTGATAATCAGGGATCTATCGGAATGCTAGATCTTCCTCTTTATGACCTATTTCGATATAGCAGCTTTCAATGGGATTAAAGCAACTGATAGGTATAACCTACCTTTTTATAGGCTAGAGAGGGGACCTAGCAAACTCTAATCAACAGCGTGTCAACTGGGCCCTTTCCATTACGGGCTTCAGTTAAACACAATTGCCTACACTTTGCTGCTCAACTAGGCCCGTTAACAATATATGCCAATACCCAATTCAATCAGATCACTGTAGGGTTTAACAACTATTGGAATATCCATTAACCCAATTATTTAAAATAGAAAATCAATTAATTAATGTAAGTCCATATTATAGGAAATTTCCAACATTATGGCCACGCGGCTTGCTATGGAGAGCATCCAGATTACGATGTACGACCTGCTTGGAACATAAGCTGCCTTCGGATGCTACGAAATTGGGGCCTAAAGTCAACTTAAAGATTGCAAAATGAGAAATGAGACGTACCCATGTCGTGGAAATTATTAAGTTTGGTTTTGATGATGGCAATTACAACATGTATCTACATTATAAGTTTATTTCCTTTCACAAGCAAACATTATGAGAGGAAGTAGTTTGGCTATAATGTTTATTTCCAAAATGCCCCTTGCTCTTTTCATCCTCCCACATTGTCATTCTTAGATAAGATTGTTAAAATATTTTAATGTTAAATCATGTATATATCTATCAATTTACGCATTTAGAGCAGTTATAAAAGTCTACAAAAATTTTACATGGTATTAGAGATCCTGAGTTCAAATCTTTCAAGCTCTTATTTGCCTTTCCAATTTGCAATTTCCATGTCTTAGGCTTAAGCCAAAATCCAACTTAAATATTAAATCACGTATTCCTCTATTAACATACACTCAATATCTCGGGTCTCAAAAATTCTCACCACTATTAATTGAAAATTAAAATTAGGAGTCAACCCAACTTAGAATTGCTTGCTCTTTAGTACGAAGCCAAACAGAAACCACCACATTTCTACCTGTATATTATTGCACAAGCGCACCAAGCGCACTTATCAAACAGTACATGTAAAACCAAATAGTTCTTCCGTACACAGCATACACATAATATCCTTGAGAAGCAAATGAAATCAGGTTCACGTGCTTCATCGAGGGCCGACTTCAGTAATCGACACTTCGTTGACTGATGAAGGCTCGCACCCACTCGTATATTGATCATGTTCCTTGTCATTCTCTATGATGGTATTCGGCGGTCCTGTCTGGCTTCGGAGGAAAAATGCCGGTTCTCGTGGCAATGGCAGAGTAAGAGTTTGGCTGCTCAGTGCGAGAACTATGTTCGCCATGGTCGGTCTATTAACCGGATCTTCCTGAACACATAGTAAGCTGATCTGTATGCATCTGAGAACTTGGCTTCTTGAATAAGATTCTCCCAATGCTGCGTCCAATATTTCCAAAGGCATATCGTCTCTCCAATGTTTCCAAGCCTAGAGCAGCTCAATTGAACACAGGTGAACCGTGGAGCAATATTGCCGATTGAAACCCACAAAGAACAAATAAATCATATAAAAAACTTACATAGCTTGCGAGATCTTCTCCTCCATCCGATTGGCAGAAGTAGTCATTCCTTTTGCTGCAAATGATCTCAAGGAGGAGAACGCCGAAGCTGTAAACATCGGACTTTTGAGAGAACCGCCCGTGCATCGCATATTCGGGGGACATGTAACCACTGAAAACAGCCACCAGAAACATACGTGTTGGGATGCTTCGCATCTATACAAATCCCCTTATCAATTCTTAACCAGAAGCTGTCTAACATTAAATTTTGAAAAACGCGAAACTTACTAAGTTCCTACGATTCTTTCAGTGCTTGCTTTAGTTTGATCGACTCCGAAAATCCTCGCCATGCCAAAATCTGAAATCTTTGGGTTCATATCATTGTCCAACAAGACGTTGCTAGCTTTTAAATCACGATGAATGACTCGAGGCCGAGAATCCTCATGAAGATAGAGCATCCCTCGAGCAATGCCTAATATTATCCTATAACGTCTTGGCCAGTCCAATTGTTTGCTTTTCTCGGAGTCTACATAGTGATTTAAGTATTTGAATGAGAGCTAATATTATCTAGGAAGCCTAGGAGTTAGATTCAAAATGTTATATTTGATCTAGTGAACGAGATATGATAATTTGCTCATTTGTCTAAATCGTACATTAACCTACAAGATGAATATAAAGCTAGTGAAGTGGAACTAACCGAACAAGAAGTAGTCGAGACTTTTGTTGGGCACAAACTCGTACACGAGTAGCTTTTCCTCTCCTTCCAAGCAAAATCCGAGCAATCTCACTAGATTCCTGTGTTGAAGCTTTGCCACCAACAAAATCTCGTTCATAAACTCTTGGACACCTTGCCTTGAGCTTTGGGATAGCCTCTTCACAGCTATTTCTTGTCCATTGGGAAGCCTACCCTGAAATAATATGTGAAAGCTAACAAGACCTCATGAACTCTTCATTCCTATCCTTAAACTATATTATGAATCAATGAGGACCCCAAAAATTTAGGTGCTCTTCTATGTTGTTATGCTATCATAAACTCCACACCATTAGTGCTATGGATACCTTTTATGATAATAAATAGATGATTGTGAGATTTAGTGGGACCACTATTAACTGTTCTTAAAGCTTAAGCTATTAGATAAATGTATGATTTGATATTTAATTATTCTATTACCCTCACGCTTAGTCTGGTCATTTGGCCTAGTATTAAGCATCAAAATTTAAGTAGGGAGGCAAATGGGAGTAAAAAAGATTTGAATTTAGAACCTCTAACTCTAATACTATGTGAGATTTGGCGGGACTACTGTAAACTATTTTAAAAGCTTAAACTATTAGATGAAGGCCTAGTTTAATATTTAATTATTCTATTAATGTTGATCACAAGTCATTCTTATAGCTAGAGAGACAAAATAGCCTAATTTCACGTATTGCTTTTAATTCGGCCTTGCACGTAAGAAATGTGTTGAAATTTTGTCCCACTTCACTTGACAAATGAACTCCCTCCACCTAATAATTTAAGCTTTTGGGATATCACCCACTTAACATCCATTTCAATTTAGATGAGCTGTAAGTATTTATAATATTTATAATCACTTAAGTACCTCGTAAACCTCCCCGAATCCACCTTCACCAAGCTTGTTTTCTTGAGAAAAATCGTTTGTGGCTGCACGCAAATTATCCCAATCGAATTGCAAGGAATTTAAGGATGTGATCTCGCTTACACCTGCATGAGTGAACAACAAAGTCAGTCAGACTCACACTTGTTTTAATGTCTTACGGTCATAGCTTCAAAATCTTTTTGTTTCTCATTGAAAGTTTCAATCTTTTGCTATTTTGTTTTCGTAAATTGACTATCAGTACCCCTTTCTTCTTGTACCGCTTCATGTTTCTTCTCTGCTCGCCTCCTCCAAAGGTAACAACAACCGATGAAGAGAAGCATTACAAAAATGGTGACTGAAGCGATAATTGCAGCCAAGGTACCTGATTAGATGATTCTTTTTCTCAGCATGTATCTAAAACCATCAATTAAGGCATTGTTTGTTAATCAGTCAAATAGTGAAAATTTCTATTCTTTTGTTTCTGGGAGTAGGTTTTGAACAAAATCGTGTTTGGTAAAATTTTTGTTCCTGAGAACAAATTTCTATTTTTTTGTTCTCGGAAGTAGATTTAGAACATAATCAAGAATAAAAAAAAAAAGAAGTTGATTCTTTGTTCCGGAAACAATTCTAGAATTAAGTCAACCTCTTTTTATTTTATTTTATTTTATTTTATTTTATACTTCTTCACTCTCCCTTGTTCTTCAAGTGTTGCTGCCGCGCCATTGTCGTTTGCCGCCGCTGTCGTCGTCTGCCATCTGCTGTTGCTGGTTGTCGGAGCTCTCTCCGCCAGGGCGAGGTTTGACGAGGCCTGGCGAGCTCGTCGGAGGCTCACCCAACCACCAATGAGGCGGGCCTCACTGGGGCCTCCCTCGGCCATCGGCGAGCCCTGCAGGTGGCTGGGCGAGACCGCTTGTCTAGCCAAAGCTTGACTAAGCCTCGCCCAGCTACTGGCGAGGCTTGGCTGACAAGGTACAACCTCGCCGAGGGCTGACGATGCTCTGGTGAGGTCGCTAGCCCTCGTCTGGCCGGTCGCCGATCATCCCTAGGCCGACGATCGGCCACCTTGAAGAAGAAGAATAAGGGAAGAAAGAAAGGAAAAAAATAAAAAAATAAAATTATTTAAAAAATTTTAAAAATGATTTGAAGTAGGAATTGAAATTTGGTTATATATAGAATACATATTTAATTTTGTATTTTAATTTATTATTTAGTATTTATATTATAGTTTATACTATAGTTTATTATTTACTATTTAATAAAAATTTGATTAGTTAATATTTGTATTGCTTAGTATAAATATAATTTAATCAATAGAATTTTTATGATTTGGTAGAATTTTAGAATGGAATAGAATTCTAAATTCGAGTTCTTTTGAAATTGAAAATATAATATGATTTCTTCACTCATAAGGAGACGATTATATTGGTGAGTGGTCTATAAGAATTCAATATCAAATTTACACTAATCTAAAAAGATAATTGAAAAAGAATTGGAATAGAAATTTTATTTAGTTACTAAACGCATTTTTGTTATTTTTCTATTCTAGAATTAGAAATTTTGTGCGATTACCAAACGTTTTCTTTTGCCCGAGAAATTGTTTACGGGAACAGAATAAAAAAATAATAATTTATGATCAGAAATTGTTCCCGGGAACATAATAGTTACCCAACCCGCCTTAAATTGCAATCCTAAAAGAGTGAATGCCATAATACCTAATAAGGAAAGCTACGATCTTCAAAACTTTGATTAGACATAAAATAGTGTATGGAAAACTTCAGACTTACTTCAGATGGCTTGGTAACAAGTGCCTTGAAGGCATTGTCTAACAATATCCATTAGCCAGACCAAAAATAAAAACAAAAAATCCATTAGTAATTACTCTACTCGAATAAATTGATGAAGATTTGCATATGCTTTTGACCCTCGTTCTTAAAATTTAATTTAGGTTCTCATACATTTGCTATTGCAATGCACATATTGCCATTATTAGCACATAAACATAGGACGATACTACTAATATGGATAAAACAAGATTTTTTGTTTGTGCAATTTTTGAGAGAGATGGTAAATATAAGAAACTGTTGGTACTAAAAAAAATTACAAGGTACCAAACCTTCTGCTGACTTGTTGATAACTCATTAACACTTTATGAAATTAACAATTTTTTTTTCAATGTGCAAATTACCAACCGTTTTAATATTTAATCAACTGTTATTTTCCTTTATTACAAATGCCTCAAACGTCACTTCTTATATGAGTGACTGACTTTTTTCTAACTAAGTTGCCAACCAAGTATGGCTTACTAGCTTTTATTGAGTTATTTAACAACATTATTTGGTTTTGTTTCGATTTATCAAATTTTTAATAATTTAATTTATCTTTTTTAAATGCTTAAAATTTATCAAACTCTCATAGGAATCTACGAATCTTTATTTGCGTGACCTACCGAATATCATCCCATTAGGTTAGTAGCTAACTTTGATTTACGAATTCCCATTTGAATTGCTTACGATCGTGTATTTCTGTTTTTTTAATCTATAATCTTTTCTATCAAGTTAGTGACTTTTAGTTGCCTTATTTTCCAACCAGTTAATTTACCTACTTTTTTTAAGACATTACCAAATTAATTAGCGTGATTACAATTTTTTCTTTGATACCAGCTTTTATTTGAATTAGTTATCGACTAATTTATTGAGTTACCACTTTTTTTTTTTTTTTTTTTTGTCTTGCGTACTAACCCTTTTCTCTATGATTAAATTACAATAAATTTTGCATTACTAACTCCAAGTTAGTTACCAACATTTATTTTTTGACCAACTTATCTTATCTCTGACAAAAAATTCTCTTAACTTTTGCCATTACATATTTATCTTTCTTACACTTGCTTTAAACTCATCAGCTAATATGCGAAATTACCAATCTTTATTTGAATGACTTTCTAAATTTGTTTCCAATTGAGTAACCCACTAGTGGCAAATTTTTTTAAAAAAACTTCTAACTCAAATGAGAGTTGATAACCCAAAACAAATCGATAAGTTAACTAGAAAAAGTTAATAAATCACTTAAATTGAACTAATTAATATCATATAATAGTTGGCAAGTCTTTGAAGTTAAGAAAAGGTGGTAAAATTTAAGAAAAGTTGGTAATTAAAAGAAAAATAAACTTCGTAAGTAACTCAAGTAAGAGTTTGTAACTCAAAATTAGTTGATAACTTAATAAAAAAAATTGGTAAGTCACTCAAATGAAAGTTGATAACATTTACAAAGAATTTTTAAATTCAAGATGTTGCTGAGAAAATAAAACAAAAGTCTGCAAAGAAGAAAAATCGAAAATAAAAAGGACAAATAAATATCAATAAATAACTCAAATGAGAATTAGCAATCAACTACTAACAGTAACTTAATGAGAGAAAAGTTGGCAATTCAAGTTAATTTAGGTTGGCAAGAGAGTTAATAAATGTGTGGGATTGCTAACCAATGTAAACAATATTTGGTAACTCAATAACATAAAATTAGCGAGTTAAAACGACAAGTAAATGTTAGCAATTTGAAAGCGAGTAGGTAATCCAAAACTAGATCAATTATTCAATTTGAGAAGTTGATGAATCGCTCGATTAGAATGGTAATTCGTATTAAAGTTAACAAATTTGAAGCGTTAATGAGTTAAACAAATAAAAATTCAAGCTCTTCTCGTCATCTCAGATTTTGCTTGAGGGATATTGGTGAAATATAAAAAATGAATATTATTATTCCATGACAAATATGTTTGTCCCATTGTGAAGTTTTTATGAGAGATGGGTATGCACCCCCCGCAATCCCCTCGAAGCGAACAGTCACAATCACTTCGGTATTCTTCTGATGCAGTAACGTCTTCTCAGATTTCGCTTCGGTGTTCTTGGCCTCCTGTCTTTTCATTTGTCCTTGTTTGAATTATTGACATTGTACATAATATATTACATCTGGACAATTACAGTTTACTTTTGATTTGTATTTGACCTTATTTGCTGCCGTGTTGGCAATATTCCATTGATGCAGAGCTTGTGAGTCATAAATAAATAGAAACTACGAGAAACATTGAGCTTATAAGGTTTGAATTTTTGTTTCTAGGGTGAGCTTAGGCGGGAAGTGCTTTCATTTGAATTGTTAATTATATTAGTTCTTTCGTAGGACTCACGTACTGCGTAGATTGATTTGATTTTGATAACAGAAGTTAGCCTATTATCTGGTTGAACACTATAAAGAAATCACTAATATCTAGTACATCTTTTAAATGAGGGATAATATCAACGGTGATCCATTTACTTTTTGCCTCAATATTTATAACTTTTGTAGGTCTCTACCTTTTTTTTTTTTTTTTTCTTGGTTTCAAAACCATTCGTATACTTTATGAAAAGTGACATTGGGTAAATCTCAAATTTTTCGGCCCGATTATTGCAAGCATGGACCATCGGAAAGCTGAGTTGTCCACTGGAAAAGATGAGTTAGCAATGGAAAAGCTTCATGTAGACTATATGAGTAGAATTTTCGTCAAAAAAAATCAAAAGAAATTAAAAATTCATAAATGATAGGAAAAAAAGAAAAAAAAAAACAATTGTGGGCCCGACGACAAAAAGACACTGGTCGCCTCCAACCCACTCGCCGCCTCAAGCGGCCATGGTCGTGAATTCAAAGATGAAAAAAAAAAAAAAAAAATTTCCTGGCGGTGCCGACAACGACGACACCGCTCACAGTGGTCTCACTTGCCACCTCTAGCCTGGCGTTCACACCAGCTATTGAGACTTTGGATCGAGCATCCGATACTTTGGATCTAACGGCGATAGCTGCGAGCTTGAGCTTAATCATCCATGGTTGTGAGACCTCTTTCTGCCGTGGATGCAAGCTCGAGTATGGCAGCCATGGCTGCAAGTTCCTGGTCAGGCAGCCATGGCTGCTTCGGATGTGCTTGAGCCCAAGATCCACGGCCGTAGGAGCTACAAGACTTCAAATTGAGCATCCTTGGCCACGAGTCTCTGGATCTAGCGGCTATGGACTAGAGTTGGGAGCATAAGCGTCCATGGTCACGAGAGAGAGAGAGAGAGAGAGAGATGTTGATAGAGAGAATAGAAGAGAGAAAAGCCATGGATGTGACAAGATGGCACACTAGAGAGAAAAGAGGAGAGAGAATCCATGGCCGTGAGCTTGAAGCCCGAGCATCCTCACGGTTGCAAGCTATAGGCTCGAGCTTGAGCTCTATGGCCAAGGCGGCCGAAAGCTTCCAGGTCTACCATGGTGGCCACGAGAAGAAAGAAGACAAACATGTGCGCGTGTGTATATATATATGTAGAGAGAGATCATGTCAGCAATGTTAATCTACGTCAATAATTATTTCAAGTTGTTAAGACTACGTTAGTAAAATCCATCAATGAAACAAAGGAAGCACAAATGATGTACCTTCTAGTGCAGGAACAATTTGGGGAAAAAATTATTTTTAATCTCAGGTTAAAGAAGAGGGGCCTATGTTGCTATTATTCCATTAAATAATATCAATCGCCATTTCATTTTGCACCATTTACTCTTTAAATATGTAATGTGCGCCTTGAGATTGACTTTTATTACATGTCTTTAAATGACACTTGCCATACTTAATTTGATGGCTTTACTTGGTGACTTTTTGTTTGTCATTCTCTTTTCTTGCCAGATTTAAAATTTGATAATTATTTGATTTCAAATGTCAGAACGTTTACAGAATTCAGACGTCTTGACATGTAGAATTACATAAAAGTTTTATTTTGAAGTGTACGATGTGTTTAAAAAAATTGGTGCCTAACCAAAACGAACTTAAAAAAGATGGATCGGCCCATCATTCCACTATATTTTCCTCTTCCGATAAGCATGTTTTTTTTGGCCTCGGAAGTACTCGAGTCATTATCGCTGATTTTGTTGTAACTGGCCCGAGTGTTGGGGATCTCCGATTAGTAATGAGAGTTTGCCCATTGAAATTTCACCGTTAAGTACGTGCAAATTATTCTATGTTTGGAGCATTTGCTTTATCCAAGAGCTTACTAGATTACGGAAATTGTAGAATATTTCGTATCTTTCAGGTAGTCGATCCTTTTGCTTTATTTCCAAACCATTGTTTTAGTTTGTGGTTTTTCACCGGTATGGTGATTGACATCAAAAGCCAAACGACAAATTAAATTTTTGCCAGTATGTAATCCAAGGGATATGCCCTCATCTTCCCCTGGGTCAAGAGGCGACAAACCATCATCGCTTGCGCCCTCCTCTCTTTTCCGCCCTCACCGAATTCACCTTTTACATTTTCTTTTTCCTTCTCTCATTATTACAAGTCAATTTGTTTTATGGTGAATTTGTTATGAACTTTTACTAAAACTTTCCCTTTTACATGTACATCCAGTGTTGAGAAATTGATGGAAAAAGTATTGAAAAAGGTTCTAAGTCAATTATAATTGTGTAGATTCAATACTTCTTTTCAATTATATCAATTTAGTTTTAAATATTTTCATTTTTTGTCAATCGAAGTCAATCCAGTCAATTTTACTAGACATCATTCATGTGAATGCCAATCATCCTATGTGATACGATTAATGCTAAATTAGACAATTTAATAATATTTTATTTTTTATACATTTTTTCTTTTCTTTTTGATCAACAAGGGCTAGCAAAGCCCTTGCTGGGCATTGGCGAAGGTGGTGGCCTTGCCTATAGTCAGGGAGGTCTTCATAGCCCTACTACTGAGGGCAAGATGAACCTTGCCTAGATCTAGCGAGGGCTTTGCTGGCCCTCATCAGCCAAAATGAAAGCCAAAATAAAAATAAAAATTACAATGTTAAATTTTTCTAAAAAATTATAAAAATTGTCCACATGCTTGGGCCTTGGGTGAGGCGGACCTTGCCCAAATTAGACCAGGCCCTCGCTTGTTATTGGCGATGGTCAGTTGGTGACCCTAAATTATAAAAATTCAAAATATTATTTAAAAAGTCCAAGGCGACAAACAGTGTTACGTCAGCACTCGGCCGGGTAAATTGGGTGGATAGACTGAACTAGCATAAATGCAAAATTTTTATTTCTAAATTGGCGAAAAAAAGTAATTTAAGACCAAATTGACAATTTAGAACTTTTTTGGTAATTTTGCCGATAAAATTCAAAGCCGGTCACAATTCAAGGGCTTTTTTAGCGAAACTAACTCAGAGTTAGTAGGTATTCCGATTTTAAGAATTTAAGTTAAGAAAGCTAGCATTCTAGAATTTTTACAAAAAATAATCAATATACCAAATGATATTGCATTTTCACGAGCTTAAACGCAACGTACCTTTGGCAAGCGGAGAAGACGATGACGGACTGGGGCCTGACTCCCAAAATTGGAACAAATCCCATCGGAAAATACAGCTCGGTTTATAAACAACGCCGCCTTTACTTCCGTGGCAACACATATCAAAATCATCAATGGTTTGGGACAAGCAACCCCCACAATCGGACGGCGACAAGTCGGGGCTACACTGAAACAATGCGTAGATCGTATTGTTGTCCGGCAAGTTGACCTGCCCCTTCGCGAATTTGAGCTTCGAAGAGCCCTCTCCGGCTTCACTCGCTAGCCTTCGCGTCAAGTTCCTCCATATCCCATCGAACTGATCTTGGTTCATGGTGATGTTGGCGCCGTTGTGGACCCGAAGGGTAGGTTGCGTTTGCAGTACGCCGAAGATCGGAGCGTCCGAGTATCGGATAAAGCATGGCGGGTCTCCGGTTCCCCAGGAGAAAGCCGCCTTCTGGTTAGGGCATTTCACGACCAAATCTTCGACTGCGGACCTTACACAGATTGCACAGGTATCTGCTGACGTATCGCCTCGGCAGTAAGTGATAGCATAGACGGTGTTTGGATTCTCGCCCTCGCTCGTGGGATAGAACCCATCATGTGTAGCCACGTTGGAGGAGAGAGAGCTCAGAACGACCCCACGGTTCTTTGCGTAGGTGCTGCTCGACGTGAAGTTTCCGGTAGTGTTGATGCAGAATTGTGCCTGGGATGAGTAGGTTTGGATCAGAACAGCCAGCGAAATGAGGAAAGACAGAGTGAACGATGAGTGAGACATATTAGGGTTTGCTGTTTTTGGTGCTTTGGATGGTTTTTGCTCGATGCACTGTCGGATCTCGCTAAATATTGCAGAGGTTATGGTTTGTGTTTATGTTGTAGAATTCACTTGTGGCTAAGAAGGTGAACGCGAGCTAGCGAGCGAGCGAGCGAGCGAGAGAGAGAGAGAGAGAGAGAGGGAGAGAGACACTTTGTATGGATAGTCCCCTCTAGATGGCCATGGAAATACTTGCCTCGTCAATTGAGTCAAGGGATGTGAACTAGTTTGTTTGGCTTGGAAAAAAACATAACAAGAAATTACTACAAAATGTTATTGGTGTGAATGCATACTAAAAGTCCCATATCTTTACTTCGACAGATCTTTAAAAGAGAGCTCAAGTCCGATCTTATCAACATTTTTAGTCGCATTTTTATAAGTGCATTTCAACAACCTCCCTCTTACGTGTGGGCTCATTGCTAGGTTAGTTACCACTTAAGTCAATTGGGGAGATAAAAACATGTGCCAAAATTTGAACTTGTCAACATGTCATGAGATCCATATTTCCTTAAAAATTTAAACCAATGAATCATGGGCCAGTTAAGATGTGTAAATTGCTATATGCCACAATAATTCTCAACACAACTCACATGTGCATTTTAACAATTACATGTTGGTTACTTCTGAACCAGCATTTGAATTCACAAATACACATGCGCAAGTTCCAAATACATCGCCCTCGGGATCATATAATTAATTCATTGTAGAGGATTTCACAGTCATTATGATCCTTTTCTAATTGCATGAATTAGAACAACCCATCGAAACCGGTACGATAGGAAATATAATATATTTGAATCGTGACGCAACATAATGTTGCATCTTGCCACTAGCATGGTTGGTCAACAAAAACCCTCGCGGGTTCCTGACAAAAGAATTAATGCCGCTGCAATTTCGAATGACCATATTTAGATACTTCATTAGTTACAGGAAGCAATAGCAATTCATTCTTCGAATATGTATTAATTTGCAGGCGGTGGCAACTCTCGCCCTAGATAGACTTTCTATAAACTTTCAGTAACTGTTCCACTAGTTTAGCCCCCAGCTTTGTAATCCTGCCCCATTGCTATATGCGATTACAGCGGCCATAGAAAAAGAAAATAATATCAATGGTTCCTAATTTTGGCTAATGAGCAATGTAGTCTCTAAACTTTAACTTAATGTATAATATGGCCCTTAAACTTTCAAATTATTCAATATAGTCTTTGGAATTTTGGTACATATTCAATTTAGTCTATGAACTATATGAAAATGTCCAATATTGTCCTTGATTTTAAAGTGACACTTAAGTGAGCCGACGAAAAGTTATGGCACTAAAGTGAGTGTCGTACACAAGTTAAGGCACTTCTCATGTATTTCTTCCTAATTCTGTTTCCCTCTTGCAAGCAATTAGCAGAAATAAATTCCTTCAACATTTCTATTCTTGCTCCATATTTCCTTACCTCTTGAAATTTTTTTATTTTTCAGACCCCAAACACCGACAGTTTGCAAGACTTTGGTCATGTGGGAGGCTTCCTCCCATGTCCCAATTGACGAGTCTTCCATGCAATTTAAAGTAGCCGCCGCGGCACGACAGTCGTCCTATGGGGTGACCATCTGGGAATAGAGTGCACATGGAAGAAAAACGCTTCCGCTTTTAATTCTTTCTTTCTGCGTCTCCATTCGCTGACTCGACTAACAAAGTTCCTTTTTCCATTAACTTTACTTCCAGATGGCGTACTGCTATGAGGATTGCATGTGCAGCGAAGTTGCTGATTGAGGGTTTCATTTTGTGGTGTATGTTTCCAGCAACAGCATTTTCCCTAAAATTAATATGTCGCCTGATGCGACCCACTTATTTCACCTTGGACTACAAAGGGAAGAGTATTTCTAAGAAAGAATAATCTCACTTTGGTATGAATGAGAGATGGAATGCTCGGTCAAAGCTTAGAAGAGGGAAAAAGGGGAGGGAAATTTCAAAATTTAGCCTTACAACTCACTATATGATCCAATGGCTCTAATTCCCAATAAGCAAGAATTGATCCTATGGGCTCTTGTTTATCACATGGACAGGTCACATGGAACCTTCTATGGTTAGGATTAAGTGGGAAATGGATGGCCAAGATTAGAGCTTTTAAAAACTGATGACATGTATTTAAATTTTGGTAATTGAAAGGGTTGCATTTTTGTAAATATGGATATAGTTGGTCGGCCATTTGGTATAAGGGCTGGACTTGTTGACTTTTAGGTTGATTTTGGTCAACCTTGGTCAAATCAGGTTTACACGGGTTGACAATTCGATCGAAGACTTCACAATGGTCTTTGTTTTCTTTGAATTACTCCATAAACTTGGCCATCTTCATTTGTTCAGCCCATTGGGCCGAAATGGCTCAGTTCAACTAAGTTGACCCGGCCCATCCTTGTCAGTCTCGATTTGTCATTATATGCTCACTTCTCGAAAGACCCTAATTGTGCCCAAATTGAAATTGAATTAATTTGGCCTAATGAGATTTTAGATGCATTCTTTAACTTTATTGAGAAAAGTTAATCATAGCCCTAAACGCATTCGAATGTTTGCCACTTCGTTTGTGTAATAGGCTTGAAATCTTCAATTATTATAATCTCTAACTCCATTGTCCCAAAAAAAAAAAGGAATCAAATCAATGAATTTTGGGAATAAAATTGTTGTTGGCGGTTTGGATTTTTAAGAAAATGGTACCTAAGTACAAATGGAATGGAATGTTCTTAATCTCTATTTACATATCGGACTGTAATTACATTTAAATGGCTCTTTTTGGCTGAGGTATGGGCTTTGTCACAATCAGAAATCCCAATTATGAAGTTTTATCTTTACTGAGCTTGTTGGTGAAAATTCAGGTGTCAAGAGTGGGTTTCGACTCCCACGCCCTGCAAGAAGCAGGGTAAAAGTCTGAGAGTGAGTGTAGAGTAGGAATAGAGTAGGATTGACAAAAAAAAAAAAATAATCTAGAAGACTATAATGCCCTTAATACTATGCATTTGTGGAATTAAATGCTCTAAACAATAACTCACTTGTTGTACATGTATAAATTTAATCTTATACATCAAGAGTGACAACTTTCATATATAACTTAGCTGTTATTGTACACAACAACTGCATGTTACAATTTGATGCCCTTTTTTCTCATGTTCAAAGAAAGTCCTCATCACCATTCCAACCAAAGGCAGCATAATTATTTGTATTCCTAAGGCGACAAAATCATTGTTTTGTCTTAGAGTGTACCAAAAGTGAGAAAAATGACAAATAATCAAAGGTGACAAAAGCTGATCTGTGTCGCCTTAAAAAATTGCTTATGACTAAACTTTTGTTAGCTTTTATCCTATCAAAAGTGAGAAAAATTCTTGTTTGTCACCATAGGTTCAAAAATGTCCCATCTTTGATTGAACTAATAGCTATAAGTTCTAATTTTGTCGCTTAAGTTTTACTTAAGGCGACCAAACTTTGTTTTTGTTGCTTAGGGTATGACTGGTTTACCCTATGGCTACAAATAATAGATCTGTCACATTTGGTTCATCTTGAGGTGACAAAATCCATTCTTTGTTGCTTTCTGATAATTTGAGGCACCAAAAGGCATTTTTGTCACGAAAAAGATTATCTAGCCTTAGGTTTTTATTTTCTCGTAACGCCTCTTGAGCTTTCCATTTTTGTATAGCGTTTTGATCTTTATAGTTTATGCATTTATTTGCCTACTTTTTTAAAATTTGAAATAGGTGTCACTTTAATTCTGTTGAAATTTTGAATTGTTAACCATGGCCACCCTTTCAACGTGGGAAGGAGGAGGTAGGGGATTTGAATTCACACTTTCTCAAGAGGTTGGGGTGAAGACAATTAGCTTTGGTTATGGGTTTTGACTGCCACACCATATAAAGAGGCAAAACAAAAGTCTAAGAATAAGTGGAGAGTTAGAGCAGGACTAGAAAAGAAAAATAGAAAAAAAAAAAGAGGTTCTAAATTGTTGTTAGTGTAGACATTGGTTTCTCCCATGAAATCAATGCTCATTCAAAGGGTAGTTTAGTGAGTTTAATCTAACGAAATTAGAAAAAAAAAAAAAAAGATGAACAGAAAAAACATTGAAAGAAGAAAAATTGGTTTGATTGTATTTCAAACTGAACTAAAATGAAAAAATTGTTTGGTTTGGCTCTTAACCGCAGTATGGCTTAGTTTGATATTATTTGTCTTCAAACTGTAGTTATAAGATGTGCCTTGGTTTGATGTCCAAAATTGCAACAAATGGTACCATGCTCACCTCCAAACTTAACTGGTTCCTTGGGCTTGCAAACTATTTCATGTTCAAAAATAAAGAAATGGAGGAGAAGAAGGAGACACGTATTGGGGGAAGATATATAACATTGTTTGTTGTAACCAAAAAATTTATTGAGAAATTGACGACAAAATAAACAAGAAGTGGAGGTAAGGTACAGCTAGCCGAATCTCCTTAAGACGATTAGCTCCTGCCAATGGTGTTAAACAACTTTATGAACTTTGCCTCCTAAGATATAACACCTTGAACTTGTTGATATCATCACCATACAACTAGAACTCTGTCGAACACTTCTTGAAACCGGCACACTTAGGGTGTGTTTGTTTGTGTTTCTATTCAAAAATTGTTCCAGGGAACAGAAATAGAAAAAACTATTTCTGTTCCGAGGAACAATTTTTGACTAGAAAAACGTGTTTGGTAAACTTGTTCCGGAAATAAAAAAAGAACCAAAACATGTTTGGTAAATTTGTGTTCTTTTTATGTTTATTTTAATTTATTTTTCTTTTTTTCTCTTTTTTTTTCTTCTTTTGGCCGGTCGCCAGCCTCGGCCATGGCTGGCAACCGGTTAACGAGGGCCGGCGACCTTGCCCAGAACTGGTGAGGCTGAGCTCACCCAACCACCGGTAGCCTGGCGGTGGCCCGGCAAGGCCGAGCTCGCCCAGCCACCGATCGCCTGGCGATGGCCCGGCGAGGCCAAGTCTCGCCCGTGCCGGTGACGTTTTGGCAAGGTCGCCAGCGCTCAATGGCGTCGCCGGCCCTTGACGGCCGGTTGCCGGCCGAGGCCGAGGCCGGCGACTGGCCAAAGAAAAAAGAAGAATAAAAGAAGAAAAACAAAAGAGAAGAAAAAAATAGGAGAGAGAAAATTTGTTCTTAGAAATTGTTTTAAACAAGAAACAAGTTTTTTTTTGTTTTTTGTTTCTATTCCAAATGTGTTCTCGGGAACAAAAAACTAGATTTGGAATAAAAATGCAAACAAACGCGTTTTTGTTCTTTTTTTTCCCGGAACAAAAAACAGGAATTGTGTTCATGAACAAAAAAAAAAATTGAACACAAACATGTAGGCCCTTAGAGAAAACCTGAAGAGAGGAAATGTTGGTGATTTTTGCTTCTTAATAGATTAAAGATTTTGAAATCTATTTATAGAGTTTTTGAATTCATATACAAAAATGGTACATGAACCATGAAATAAATAGATACAATAATCGAATAGATACATGAATCAATAATTAAGTAGATGTACAAATTAATGAGATACATGAACGAACTCATCATTTTTCATTAACCCACCATAATTACAACAATCCCCCACATTAATGGATTAACAAAACATTTTGACTTGAGGAATTCTAAATGTGCTTGTGGAAATACACTACATTAAGATATGTAGCTTTCACTTTGAACCTTTTTTAATGAAAGCCTATAAGACATACTTAACCGGTCAGTGGATTAGGTCTTGAATTGCTAGTTTTTGGTATAAGCACAAACAATAGACCTCACACTTAGTATTTCCGAATCAAGATTGGTTCTCGGTTGCATTCATTCTTTTAGCCATGAACCTCTCAGGATTCATGCTTGCTTTAGAAAATCCAACCTTTAAAGATTTTTTTAGAGTCAGCCAGTTCCACGCATATAGGTGCATTCCTATCAAAAGTATCCTACCATACCTCACTGGGATGTTGAAATCCAAGTTAGACAAATTATTAAATGCATAGCATACCCTTAAAAATGTTGTAGGAAGCATTGTTGCATCATAGGAATGGGAGACATGTTCACACTAGAGTTTCCAAAATTTGCATTGTCCTATTAAACTTAGTTCATGAGAGCTCCAAACGCTAGGTTAGGTTTCCACCTTGGAACCTCTTTATTGGGTTGAGACTTTTAACCCCATTCCCTTCGATGCATAGTTTACTTGCTCTTTTGACAAACCTTTTGTCAGTAGATCCATAATATTTTCCTTTGACTTCACAAAGTCTAAAAAAATAATTCCACTCGAGAGCAACTGCCTTATAATATTACATCTATGATGAATATGTCTACACTTACCATTGTATAGTATGTTTTGTGCCCTTGCATTTGCTACTTGATTGTCACAGTGAATGTGATACAGCTAGTACGAGTACCTAGAGGGGGTGAATAGGTATATAAAATTTTTCTTGAAGATTGCACAATACTTTAAACAGTTAAAGGATTTGCAATAGTTAAAAATTCAATCACAAGACTGAGTAAAGGAAAGGAAGAATTGAACAAGTGGTTTATAGTGGTTCGGCTTGATTCAAGCCTACGTCCACTCTTCTGCACTGACAGCCAATTGGCTGAATTCCACTATGAACAAAGAGATGTTACAGTGTTGATCTTCCTTGATTTCTAGGTGTAGATGATCTACCACACTCGCTCAAGGTGTCAGCAAGTATAAACACTCTCTGTGTATACAATTTCGCTCGAACTGTATCGACTAATAATCAAGGTTCTTCAGACTCTAGAATTTTTCTATCTTTTCACGCACTTAAAACAACTAGAATGTCTTCCTTTTATACTCCTTTATGCCATCATAGCCGTTGGCACTTACCAAAGGAATTCCTCCAATCTACCCGTTGGACGGAATCAATCAAGAAGATCATCCGAGCTATTTAAGGAACCTGATGATAACCCATCAATCCTGTTCGCCCGTACAATCAGGATCTTGGTTTCCAAGAATAGAACATTCCAAGAATATTTCATCGACCATCGGATCTTCAATCGATCTTAGATAAGAATCAAAGAATCCGAAATGATTATCCAACCAAAGAATCTTTTCCATAGGATAGGATCGAATCCTCAACCATATACTTCGGCTTTGGATTTCCTTCGACACTGGATTAGAAAGACTGTTAGTGAGAATAGTCTTGAGTCTTGAGTCTTGAGAATACAAAGTCTTCAGACTTTAAACTGTCGGTCTCTGAACAACCAGACTTAGACTGATAGAAACGTTTTGTCAGCTTCAAAATATTCTGGAAAGATTTCTCCAACAATCTCCCCCTTTTTGATGGTGACAAAACTTTCTTGTAGATTTGAACAACTTTGACCTGCAAAAACATTTCTCAAGCAATATGGCTAACTTAAAAAGATTAATAAAGCAACCAGACTCTGCATCCACATAAAATTGGTTAGTCTTTCATGAGCAATACCATAACAACACTTGATACAAATGCAACCGGTCAAGCATCAAAATCCACAGCCAATTCAGTCAGATTTAAATTCACACCCAAGTTCAAGTTCTCAAGTCATACTCAAAAATAAACATAACCACAAAAGTCAAAATTTTAAAAGATATTGAAAGTTGTTGGTTCAAATTGGTTCTCCCCCTTTTTGTCATCATTAAAAAGGGTGAGAAAGGAGTCATGTCTGCTTGGGAATGCGCACGATCTGGAAATCTCCCATGGACTGGACTACACCTTCTAGCCTCTTCAAGTCCTCCCTTAGTTGAGCTACCTCATCTCCTTTTGCATTGGCTTGAAGTTGCAGAGCGAGGTCTTTCATTTTGTCCTCCAGGGTGGCTGAAGATGCTTGTCTAGCATTCTTCATGGCTTGAATCTCACAATCCAGAGCATATATCTAGCCACGCATTTCCAGAAGAATATCCATGATGCGAAGAAAATCTGCAGAATTGTCCGTCTGTGTACTGGCATGAGCTTTCTCAGATGGAGTAAATGCAGACGATGACGCTTTTGTATAGTCTTGCAGATTTGGTGTCGACGTATCACCTTCTTCAGGCAGTTGAGAAGCCTGAAACTCTTCTGGATCTGCTGGAGATTGTCTTGGACCTTCACTATCAGCAGCATGAGGTGTGGACCTCTCTTACTCGCCAACTCCCCCTGTCTCTAGGACATCGAAAGGGGAAGAGTGATGATCATGCTCTTCTGTATCTTGATTTTCCTTCTCTCCAGATTCAGCAGCAGACTTTTCTTTCTCTCCTTCTCCTTCTTCTTCAGCTTCTTTCACCTTCTCTCTCTGCTCTTCTTCTTCTCTGCTCTGCTGAAGTTCTGACGATTGAAGCACAGAGCGTCTGGTTCTTGTCAGTGCATGGATAGTGGGCTCTTCATCCTCTTCATCTTCATCCTCCAGGATGAGAGTTCTTTTCTTCTTTTTCGATGGGGCACCAATGGCCTCCTTTCCTTTTCTCTTTGAGGCAGACTGAACTGGTGATTTCACTCTGAATTTCTCCATTGCCTTGGAAAGTTCTTGCAGACGCATCTTCGTTAATATCTTCAAACCTACCACCATCTTATCACACGGTCGAACACAAAGTGTATGTGGCGGTTCAATATTCATGTGTCTGAAGATCTTGGTCACCAGACCAGGATAAGGCAATTGTCCTTTGTCTTTAGACATTGCTCTGTACATATGGAAGATGATAGTGTGCGGGAGAGAGAACTTCCGTCCTGAGTTGATCGCGTACATCAACTTTGCTTCAGAAAGAGACACGGAAGTCTTTGACGTAGACTTCGGTCTGAGACAGTTGATCACAATTTTATGAAGCACGATGTTGATGGCATTCATCCTTGAGTAGGTAATTTTCTTCTCTGCGTCCCTATCTTTGACAAGATCCAGAGTAGTACGAGCAGGTGAGACTTTGATTGGTAAATATCGTCCTCGTTCAACTCCAACTATGTCTGCCAACATATTCACATCTACCACGTAGACTTGGTCTCGAACACTGAATGAAATTCTATTCGCATCCAAAAAGCTAAGATTTGAATAGAAATAAGCGGTCAGTTGAGCATACCCGTCTGTAGAGTCAAAGCAAAAATTCTCAAGTTGAAGCAAATTCAACTTCTCTCTTAAGTTCATGTTGATGGCATCTAGGAAGTCAAAATCGACACTTCTAGGGTTTATCACCCCTCTTTTCAACAGCCTGAAATACACATTTTCCTGATCCTTGGATTTAAACAAATCCATCCGATTTCCTTTCACCTTTGCTGCCACACCCATTCTAGGTTGAAATTCAAGGAACATTCTGTCATCATCGTTCCCTTCAATCAGATTTTGTCCCTGGCATACGAGGGTCACTTGGAATGTTCGCAAGTGCCTCCTCGCCTTTCCTTTCGGAGCAACTCCCAATTCCTCCATTTTTTGCAGAAAAAGATACTCATTCCCATAATCTTTGTCCTTAAGGAAGTCATCTATATAGTTCAATGGAGTACCGGTGCTTTTCAACGCACGATAAAGCTTATAGATAAAGGAGGGAGTTTGGACTCTTCTTTCGGGTCGGCTTCCTCGATTATCTCTTCTTCCGGATGTTGACTTGCACTTTGTGGGGCAGGAGGCGTTGAATGACGTGGATGAGAGCGAATCGGACTTTGTCGCTGACTTGATAAGTCTTCCTCCTCGGTGAGATCGAAATGTGTCGGTCCCTTCTCCATTCTTTGTGGTCCCCTGCTTGCAATTCTTGATGATTTCCTCGAAGAAGACATCTTTCTTTGTCTATTGGAAGATTCCTTCACTTGCTTTCCCAAGAAAAATGACCACTTTCTCGACGACGAACAAGAAGTAGAAACAGTATCGGGAGGAGAGTGCCTTTTAGGGTTTTGAAGATTGGGCGAAGAAAAACTGTATATATATATAACTCAGATTTGAAAAGGGAAGTTCAATCGGTACAAGGAAAGTGTACGAACACTTCTTTTCAAAATCTATAACTGCCAAAATTAATCCCTTTTAAAAAGACAAATTTTCGAATTTCACACGGATTATAACCGAACGAAAGATCGTACCTTTTCGAGATTAGATAAAATAACTAAACGAGAATTCATACCTTTTAGATAAAATAGCAACTTACAGTCTATAGCCATGAATGTCTGAGTTTGAGGATTTAAAGTCTGAGAGATTAGAGTCTTAGAGTTGGTGAGTCTCTAGACTTTAACTTCTTCAAGCTTCAAAATGTTAAGTCTTGAACGAATAAAGTCGAATTGATTTTTCTTCAAAGGCTTTATGAATATATCTGCTAGTTGACTCTTTGAATCAACAAATCGAATCGAGATTTCTCCATTTTGAATATGATCTCTAATGAAGTGATGTCGAATCTCAATATGCTTTGCTCTTGAATGAAGGATTGTATTTTTGGTGAGATTGATCGCGCTGGTGTTGTCACATCTGATTTCTGTGCATGAGTCTTCAATGCCAAAGTCTTGTAGCTGTTGTTTTATCTATAGAATTTGTGAACAGCAGCTTCCAAGAGCTACATACTCTGCTTCTGTTGTTGAGAGAGCTACAGTGCTTTGCTTCCTTGAAAACCAAGACACTGTCCTGTTTCCAAGCAGTTGACAAGTTCCAGAAGTGCTCTTTCTATCGACTCTGCAACCGGCCAAATCTGCATCTGAGTATCCTAGAAGATTAAAGTCTCCCCTCTTTGGATACCAAAGACCGATGCTTGAAGATGAAGCAACGTATTTGATAATACGTTTCACGGCAATGAGATGTGATTCTCTAGGATCCGATTGAAACCTAGCACAGATGCAAACACTCAACAAAATATCGGTCTAGAAGCGGTAAGATAAAGAAGTGAACCGATCATGCTCCTGTACAGTTTTTGATCTACTTTCTTCCCTTCTTCATCCTTGTCTATCTTCTGAGAACATGACATTGGTATGTCGGTCTTTTTGCATTTTTCCAATCCAAACCTTTTGACAAGATCATTCGCATATTTTTCTTGATGAATGAAAGTTCCTTCCTTCATTTGTTTCACTTGGAGTCCAAGAAAGAATGTTAACTCTCACATCATACTCATTTCAAACTCATCCTGCATAGACTTAGAAAATTCCTTGCATAGATTTTCATTAGGTGATCCAAAAATAATATCGTCCACATATATTTGAACAAGTAAAAAGCTTTTGTTTTCCTTTTTGATAAACAAAGTAGTATCTACTTTACCTTTGACAAAACCATTCTGTAATAAAAACTTACTTAGTCGTCGTACCAAGCTCGAGGTGCTTGCTTTAAACCATACAAGGCCTTTTTCGCCCGAAGGCGAGTGCGGCTTCTTTGGGTCTTCAAACCCAGGTGGTTGTTCCACATAAACTTCCTCATGGATAAATCCATTTAGGAATGCACTTTTAACGTCCATTTGGAATAACATGAAATTTTTGTAACAAGCAAACGCAAGTAATAGACGAATAGCTTCTAACCTTGCTACTGGTGCGTAAGTCTCGTCATAGTCTATTCCTTCTTCTTGCGTATATCCTTTGGCCACGAGTCTTGCTTTGTTTCGTACGACTTTTCCTTCTTCATTCATCTTGTTCCTGAATACCCATTTGGCTCCAATAACAGTTTTACCTTTTGGTTTAGATGTCAATTCCCAGACATCATTGATGTTGAACCTGTCTAAGTTCTTCTTGCATAGCTTCGATCCAACTTTCATCAGATAAAGCTTATTCTATGCTTTTTGGTTCAATTTCAGAAATGAGAGCCACAGCACTAGATTCTTCACGCCTTTTTGATCTGGTGTGGATTCCTTCATTGATTTCGCCGATAATGAGATCTTTAGGATGACTGGATTTATGCTTCCAGTTACTGGTTGATTTGCCTGGTTGATGATCTCTTTCTTTATTTGATTCTTCATGAGCATCTTGATGTTGGACTTCCAGAGTCTGAGATGCTTCTTGATTTGTAAGCGATGGAAGGTCTAGAGCGGGTTCAGACTCTTCATACTGAGTCTGGCTGGATTCATCTTGCGTTGAGTCTTGGAATTTGACATTCATTGATTCCTCCACAGACTGGCTTTTCTTGTTATAGACTCTGTAGGCTTTGCTTGATGTAGAATATCCAAGGAAGATGCCTTCATCTAATCTTTCTTCAAACTTACCAACTCGATCATTTGCATTTTTCAAAATAAAGTATTTGCAACCAAACACATGAAAGTATGAAACAATAGGCTTCTTACCTTTGAATAATTCATAGGGGGTTTTCTCTAGAATAGGTCTTAGGAAGACTCTATTTATAATATAGCATCTTTGTTGAAACTTGACTTCAGCCCAAAATCGTGAAGAAATTTTACTCTCAATTAAAAGTGTTCTAGCCATTTCTTGAAGAGATCTATTCTTTCTTTCCACAACTCCATTTTGCTCTGGAGTATATGGAGAGGAAAACATGTGATTAAAACCAGATTTATCACAAAATTTCGTAAAATCTTGATTTTCAAATTCACTTCCATGATCTGTTCTTATACTTGAAATAGCACATTCTTTTTCATTTTGAACCTTTTTAGCAAACTTCTCAAAGTACGAAAAGGTTTCTGACTTACTTGCAAGAAAATATACCCAGGTAAAGCGAGAGTAATCGTCTACAATTACTAGACAATACTTCTTACCTCCAATGCTCTGGGTTCTTGTTGGTCCGAAAAGATCCATGTGAAGCAACTGTAGTACATGATTAGTAGAGACATGATTTATTGGCTTAAATGAATTTCTTACCTGCTTTCCCAGAATGCATGGAGTACATGAATCAGACTTTTGGTATGGCAATTTAGGTAGTCCTCGAACAAGCTTCTTTGATGAGATTTTGGCTAATTGCTTCATGTTGATATGGCCAAGCTTTCTGTGCCATAAGACTGCTTTATCTTGAATTGAGATTAGGCATTGTGCTTCATTTGGTTTTACATCAAGAAGGTAGATATTTCCATGCCTTCGACCCATGAAAGACTGAGTCGAATCTTTACTAATTCCAGAACATATGCCTTCTTGAAAGGAGATCTTGAAATCGGTATCACACAATTGGCTAATCGAGAAGATTGTAATTGAGTCCTTCCACTAGAGAGACATTGCTTATTGTGAGATTTCCAATTTTCACAGTTCCGAATCCCATAATGCTTCCTTTGCTATTTCCTCCAAATGAAACTTTTCCACCATTAACTTGAATAAGCTTTATGAAGCAATTTGAGTCTCCTGTCATGTGTCTTGAGCATCCATTGTCAAGATACCACTTTACCTTCTTTTGACGAGACCGCATTCAAAAGAGAGTCTCAAGCTTTCTTTGGTACCCAAATTTTCTTGGGTCCTTTGGTGTTAGTAGGATAAGCATTATTAGGCCATACTTTCTTAACAGGCTTCCAAACCATAGGACACTCTTTTTCAAAATGATCTTGACTGTTACACTTTGAACACCTTAGAGCATTTCGACCTACAGACTTTACAAAGACTTTCTTGAAATGATTTTTATAAGCCTCTCTCGACGGTCTTTTCTTAATTCTTTCTTTTACTTTCGGAAAATCAATCAAAGGGATTATTTTTGCTGTCATACCTAGACCAGACTTATTGAAATAAGGTCTTTGGACTGAAAGAACTTTTTCAAGTTTTTCAGATCTTATTGAAAATTTCTTTGAAATATTTGATAAGTCAGTTTTTTAAAAAAGCATTTTCTTTTGAAAGTTTATCTTCATTTTCTTTAAGAGTAGAAACATTCAAGTTTAAACTTTTCACTTTTTCTTCTAAAATGTTTTCCTTTTGTTTTAAAACTGAGTTTTCCTTCTTAAGTTCGGAAATCTTTTTGAGAGAAGTCTTAAGACTAAAACATAGTTCATCAATGTATTTAGAGACTTTGACAGGGATTTTATAATCACTTACCTCAAATTCACTGTCTGAGTCTGATCCAGAGTCTGAGTCTGATTGCGCCATCAGACACAGGTTGGCATATTCCTCATCACTTTCTTCACACTCTGTATCGCTCCAGGTTTCGGCTTTAAGAGCTTTTCGAGACTTCTTAGGCTTTCCTCTTTTCTTCTTCAGAAGATGACAGTTGGGTCTGATGTGTCCCTTTTTCTTACACTCGAAGCAAACTACATCTTTGTTTGGTTCCTCATTATCAACAAACTTGGTTTGCTGTTTCTGAAAACTTTGTTTCTTTGAGTTGAACATTCTTCCTTTTCTATTCAGCTTTCTGAACCTTCTAATCATAAGAGCAAGCTCCTCATCGTCCAGATCTTCTTTAGAATCTGTATCGTCAGAATCATCGTTAGATTTTAATGCAATGGATTTCTTACCTCTTGGATCTTCGTCTTCATTAATTCGTTCCACTTCGTAAGACTAAAGAGTTCCAATCAGCTCGTCTACAGACAATGGCATAATTCTTTGCGTCTCTCTTATTGAAGTCTTTATATGATTCCAATCCTTGGAGAGTCCACGCAGTAGCTTGTTCACCTTCATAGGATCAGAAATTTTCTGTCCTTGATTCTCAAGACCATTAACAATATCTGTAAAACGGCTAAACATGTCAGTTATAGATTCTCCTGGTTTCATTTTGAAAGCTTCATATTGACCAAGGAGAATGTTAATTCTGGTCTCCTTCACTCGGTCTGTCCTTTCATAAGTGATATGTAATCTGTCCCAGACTTCTTTTGCTGTAACACAAGAAGATATTATGTTATATTCAGTTGGTGACAAAGCACAATATAAAGAGTAAATTGCTTTAGCATCGAGTGCTTGTCTCTTGTTTATCTCTTCTTGATACATTCCGCTGGTATCAACAGTTTCTTTCCCTCTTTCGGATACTGATGAAGCAGTAGGAGTAATTCCTCTTTCCACCACATCCCATTCCAGAGGATCCTTTGACCGTAGAAAAGCTTTCATCTTGTTTTTCCAGATGTTGTAATCCTTTCCATCAAAGTAGGGTGGTCTGGTATTGCTTTGCCCTTCCACCAGCCCTGGTGCTAGCATACTAGCCATGGATCTTTTACTCTGAAGTAAAACACTTCAAATAAAGTAAGAACACGGGCTCTGATACCAATTGATATAGCTAGTACGAGTACCTAGAGGGGGGGTGAATAGGTATATAAAAATTTTCTTGAAGATTGCACAATACTTTAAACAGTTAAAGGATTTGCAACAGTTAAAAATTCAATCACAAGACTGAGTAAAGGAAAGGAAGAATTGAACAAGTGGTTTATAGTGGTTCGACTTGATTCAAGCCTACGTCCACTCTTTTTCGCACCGATGCCAATTGGCTGGATTCCACTATGAACAAAGAGATGTTACAAAGTGTTGATCTTCCTTGATTTCTAGGTGTAGATGATCTACCACACTCGCTCAAGGTGTCAGCAAGTATAAACACTCTCTGTGTATACAATTTCGCTCGAACTGTATCGACTAATAATCAAGGTTCTTCAAACTCTGGAATTTTTCTATCTTTTCACGCACTTAAAACAACTAGAATGTCTTCCTTTTATACTCCTTTATGCCATCATAGCCGTTGGCACTTACCAAAGGAATTCCTCCAATCTACCCGTTGGACGGAATCAATCAAGAAGATCATCCGAGCTATTTAAGGAACCTGATGATAGCCCATCAATCCTGTTCGCCCGTACAATCAGGATCTTGGTTTCCAAAAATAGAACATTCCAAGAATATTTCGTCGACCATCGGATCTTCAATCGATCTTAGATAAGAATCAAAGAATCTGAAATGATTATCCAACCAAAGAATCTTTTCCAGAGGATAGGATCGAATCCTCAACCATATACTTCGGCTTTGGATTTCCTTCGACACTGGATTAGAAAGACTGTCAGTGAGAATAGTCTTGAGTCTTGAGTCTTGAGAATACAAAGTCTTCAGACTTTAAATTGTCGGTCTCCGAACAACCAGACTTAGATTGATAGAAACGTTTTGTCAGCTTCAAAATATTCTGGAAAAATTTCTCCAACAGAATGCATATTGGATACACATGTTTTGCCCATAATGGAACATCCTCTAAAAATTGTCGAAGCCATTCGTAGAACATAGTCTTTAGTTCTTTACAAATAGCCCAACACTCTTAAAAGCACATTCCAATGCTCATGACTAGGATTACTTGTATAGCAGCTCAGTTTCCCTACTAAGTGTGCAAAATCCGATATAGTACAATCCATGATGTACATGTTGTTGCCAATCATTTGAATTTAGACACAGCTCAAATCCACCCTTGACCTGGGGGTCTCTAGTTAAAGGAGTAATGAGTCCCGCATCAATCAAGAGCTAAGGATATAATTACAGTCCATCAGGGGGTTTACCCGTACCCTCACAAGGCCCCTTTCGATAAGGATAAAGCCGTGAGGCCCTAGGTCAAAGCCTTGCGACACAAGTCTTGGCATCATTAGATTGCGCCATCTGTGAGAGTTTATATCGGATCCCTTGACAAATACACAACTACCCTTCTTTGATCAGGAGACGTGTCTTAAAGGAGATATAAATCTCACATTGATTGAGATCAATGGATGTTTGTTGATTATCGGCAAAGGCTCAAACCTTCCCTCGTAGGAGGGCCAAAGTGGGCAACTCCTCGTAATGGGACGCGCACGAATGTCAACATGGTAAAGAAGGCTACAATACGACCAAAAAAGAAAAGAAGAGAGAGAAGGTTAAATGCTTCGAAGAAATATAATTTTTCTCCTTCAAAAAGAAAAAAAAGAAATTAAAAATCTTCATTTTATGTGCTATTGGTTTGGAATGGAACAAATTGCCCTCAATGTTACAGTTAATAAGTGCCTAGGCTATTGTACAAATTTCTTATATGATGAGCTGCAGTGCATACCTCAGGCATTGCTTGCAATGATGCATGTCTCGTGCCGGCCAATTATGCCATTAGTTATTGAATTCTCACTCCCACAAGATGATAATCCTCCATGTGTTGGGTTTCATGAATCATGTATAAGTAAAATTAACAAAAAGAACGTAGCAGAAACAAATGTGATATATTTTATACATGATTCTTTGAAGACATTATTCGTGCGTTTTAATAAAAAAATCTAAATATAAAATGGAGTTAAATGAATTACCCTTTGAAGCACCTTTTAAATGAATTGGTTTGGATGTTCTTCAGTTCGAGCTTCACATACGTTGGACCTCTAGTTCAGACACACCACCAACGGACGTCGAATTGAAGAGAGAACTTTAGGATAATCACCACTATGATCGTGCTAGCAATCTTGTGGAGACAATCCTCCATATCCTTAACGTTTTAAGCCACAGCCTGAACAAGAGAGAATCCATTTTCTTTATCGCATACCAACACCCAAAACACACCCATGTTTCTTTCCTTTTTAGCAACCATTTTTCAAGCCCTTCGTTAAGTAGCATTAAAAAAAAAAAAAAAAAAACTGAACGATTGGGAACAGTTGTGGATCATGAGGGACGATTAGCAACGATTGCTGACCGTTCCTCGATGCTATGAGTCAGCAACGATTGCTGACCATCATGCACGTAGCTTTACTATTTTTTTTTTTTAAATTATCATTTATTAAACAAGCACATGGTGTGCGTTGCACACGGTCAACAACAATTGCTGACCGTGTGCATAATTTATTTAATTAAATAAATAATTAAATAATTCCTAAAAAATAAAAAAATAAAAAAAGACATAATCTTTGTGTGTGCATTTATGGTACATTAACATGTATTCACTTTAGGCATGCGTGTGCATCATATGCACGTAGGCTCGTGACTATAATACAAATTAAATTAAATCCCATTTAATTTAATTTCATGTCGACTTAATGTGATTGCAGTAATTGCAAACATATTTGCAAAATTATTACTCTGTTGTTCCACGTTATCTTAATTGGTTATGGTGTGTGGCATCCTTAGATTCATCACTAAGTTAGTAGTAAGACTTGTACTAACATATTAGTACTCCCAAAAGAATTAATTGTCCCCATTAATCTTTGGGTCCTACAAACCATGATTGACATCTAGCAATATGTCATGGCTACCTAGATAGTGTGAATGCTTTAAGAACATAATGAACCTATCAGTTTTGCCTACAGTGTAATTCAATCCTTTTGTTTTACTATGTTCCAATCAAACAAAGATCATAGAATATTTGTCAAGTCACCAATTCGATTATATGCACAAATATAATTAACATGCATTTTATTCAAGACATAAACAATTTATTCTCTGTTACAACGGATTCTCTATTACAACCCCAGCCGAGAATTTCAATACAGTGTCATAATTAGATTGCATAGGACATCATTAATATACCTTGCATGTAACAAGGAGACAGATTCCATATTGCGTACACCTGCAACTTCGTATATGAACAAACTATGATCATTAGGTATAAAGATAGATCAATGACCCGGCATTATGTGCACCTGTGAACTATAATTGTTCGACACACAAGTTAGCACTGTGCCTCAAGTGTAAGGATTATTTACACAAGACCAACCGAAGTATGAACAATTAGACATTGACCACGCTAAAAGCTTTTATGTCGCTAATCGTTCCATATGCGTCACGTTAAGTAAACTTGAGTGTTTTCTAACTTAGACATCATAATACCCAATGATTTGCAACTCATCATTCCCTTAAGTATCCAATACTTAATGGTGAAGTTAAGAACACACTTATCTTAACAAAATTATTAATATCCACTCAATAATCCATCTACCGGGAATGATTTAAAGATTTAGTTTAACTATGAACCCGTACATATATTCTTAACGTCTCAAGAATTGGTCTAATTGCAATTGATCTTATGAAATCATTCGTAAATTTAAAATAATTGGACAAATGAATGAATACGTCACTGCCATTAATTAAATAATAATAATGATAGTATAACTGAAATACTTAATATGTAACCATTACATGGTAGCTTTAGAGGATACATCCAACACCATGAATATATCGATTGAGAACAAACATCTCAGCCTTCGGGCCAAGATTCTAAATGAAGACCCTGAATCTGAAGTAGGACAAGAATGGAATATAGAAGTATGATCTTCTTGGAGTTTGATGTAGACAAGACAAGAAAAGAAAGTTTACCTCAATTGTCTGAAATCCCGTGAACATCATGAACTACTTGGGAATCGTCTCCTTAATGCGTTCTACGTTCTAATTCTCAATTGGTCAATGGGGTGAGGCATAGAAGAAATAGGACTCAAATCAATGAATTGAAATTCATGAGCAGGAGGATCTAATGGACTGCCATAATCATCTTGTTATTCATTCCAACCACGAATCTATGCATCTGCTTATGCAAATATAGCCCAGTCAAGAACAATTATTTATTTGATATATCGATAACTCCTTGATTTTGACATTAGCACAAAGTACTCCTCAAACTTGGAGGAGACCCATCAAACAATGGGTGCAAAAGCACTTTCAACCACAATGATCCAACCCCACAATTCTCCATCATTGAATTGCTCAAGCCTGAGTGCTTGAAAGTCAAGAAGAAGAAGAAGAAGCAGAGATTACTTCACTCACAAGGCAAGAAACTACCCGAAGCCGAAACGCTAGCATTAGAGGAATGCTTACTAGCTTCTCCTAGTTTTGGTCAAGTCTTTCTGGCCAACACTAATGTTGGTGAAGTCTGGGTGCTTAAGCCAAGCAAGGTAAACCCGTCTTTGTTGGGACCGGTCAATAATGCCGCTTTGTCCTTGAAGGCGAGAGACAGTTTGTCCTCAGAGAGACCAGTGAATGTGCACATAGAAGTTGAAGACAAGTGCCCTTCTTAAGTACGTAACCTGAGGTGCTGCGAAAACGGGCGCTGGAAGAAGAGGGTTCGGTTCCGGCTGCCTCAGGAATTTGATATCATCTTGTTTTGTTCTTCGAGGGAGCGACTCGAATGTGATGAAGAGAGTGATGCCTAATTCTATAACACCGATAAAATGACCGTTCTTATGCTTTATGTGAGGTGCAGTTCACGGGCTGGTGGTGTTGGGCCTCATGCAATTTCATCTTCCCTGAACTCTATTCTAACAAGGTAAAATTTGAATTTTCAAATGATGATATTACGCGATCATTATAAATGTGTATGTTAGGGTCTCCAATTGCTCGATACAAATTGATAGTTGTGATAGAGCCTATAGCACTGGAAGCTTCCCAAGTTCTAGTAACAATAATCTGGATCATGTCATGATCCTCACGAGGCGAGAATTCTTGAGGGCGGTTTTGATGGATTACCAAGCAAGCGTGGGATGTTCCTCTTGCGTGGTAGTGCTCATGCTTGGTTTGGGTTCTCCTAAATCTTACTAATTACAATTTCATTTTGATTCCATTTATCACAAAAGTTTGTTTTTTGCTATAAGAATTGTCACTAGCTTAATAAAGACTGGTTAGCAGCCACTTCTACGAACAAAAGATCCATGCCCGAAGACCTGATGACATTAAAATTTATTTAATGCCCAAATTTGGTATTTCATTTTTTATGTTTGTATCGAAAATATTTGTTCATGTGATCTTGCCCATTTTAGAGGTCCTAAGTACATTCATCTATGCGACCATGCACTGTTAATTAATGAATTGCACGCATCAATCTCGTGAACAACATATTAACACGATAAATAGAAATACGATAATGATAGCGTAATATAAAGTACGGAAATAAAACCCGATACAATATCGGGACGAACGATATGACACTGCCATGTTGTTAAGTCCTGGGACAGAGCCCCATTAACTATAGTCAAAATTGAACATGCACGTGACTTTGGATTGAACGATGCATCGGTCGGACCAATTCCTTCCGATGTTTGCAAATTGACGGCGTAAAACGACCATTTACGAAGCGCAAATCCCACGGTCCGCCATGAAGCGCCCGCATGTTCCCCACCAGGGAGACGGATTGGAGATGTTCGATGACACGTGGAAGGTGGCATGGTATTGACACGTGGAACAACAAAGTTCCACGTCAGATAAATTTCAAACGCTTCCAGGACATGAGATGTGGCTACTCGACGGGGAGTTTCAATCTGTTCTTTCGTATTAGTTTTTTTTTTTTGTCCCTGTATTCTTTTGTGAAACTACAAATTGTGTGAAGGTACATGACCAAGTTCAATGGACCATAATAGGGTTATGGTTCGAGATACTATAAATGACATAATTTTTGTACTATACTCATTTAAATATTATAATTTAAAAAAGATGTTATTTAAATACTATTACTTTCAATTGATCTCATGAGTGCTAGAATTTTTTTAAAATATTCATACATATTATAGTGAATGTTTTTAAAAAGTTATGGCACTTAAGTGATTAATTGATTGAAAAGTTAAATCATGATGTTGAAATGATTGAAAAAAAAATTATGGTACTTAAGTGAATGTCTTATGAAAATTATATAACTAATAATATATTTTGCCGTCTAGGTTCAATGTATCTCATGTGCAATGATGGCTACAATTTTCATTTTGGTCAATAATGATGGCTGCGATTTTGGTCTATAACCTTTGTGATGAATTATGAACTTTTTGGATTGTACTAATGAGTATCGTCCTCAAGAGTAAAACACTTAATTAACTCATAACTGATTTTTCTTTTTTGGGATCTTACTAATTTTTGGGCATCTCGTTGATTATTTTACCATCAATATATTCTACGCAGAGAATATCCGTCGATGGTGTATTACGCCTGATTGAGATATTAACTTCAATTATTATAGGGTACCTCTAAGCTTAGCAAATAGCCTTGTATGGAAGTGATGCGTAATATTTTATCTAGCGCTCTTAAGTGCGAATTTGATTGAGATCGTGCGAAGAAAGCATGTGGGAGTTGTACAACATAAGCATTCACATAAAGATGAATTAATGAATATTAGGAATCATATAATTGAAAGGCTTTAAATACCATTTTAGAACAAGAGATAATATACGTATCATGTATTTCTCACGCTTAATTGTCAAATGAAAGCAATTCATAGAATTTATATGACAATATCCAACCATCTAAGTTAATTTATCAAATCAGCTAATTCACTTAATTGTGAATACAAATTATCTCTAATACTCACAAAAGCAAAATGTTCGAGTTCAAAATGTGTTAAGGGAGGAATAAATTTCATGACAATTGAGAGCCAAGGATGATTGTGGATTATACGTAGGGGCTCACCCTTTCCCTCATAAGGGCCATTTTGATAAGGACAAAAATTGTGAGAGAAAAATTATAAAAAAAAAAATTATAAACATATTATATGGATGTCAATTCAGTTATATTTTTTTTAAATTTGACCAACGTAGTCCTAAGCTTTTTGACGATTTTTCAATGTAGTCTTTTTGGCCAATTATGATAAGAAATTGCTATCATGGATGCTAGTTGTGTCATGTAGGAAGGCCAGTATTGACATAAAAAATTTTACATTTAAAAAAAAAAATCTTTTTCAACAATAGAAAATAAAATAAAATTGGAAAAAAAAAAAAAAAATCAGAAATATTTTTAAAAATATAAAAAAAATTGTTCATATTAATGCCAATCATATCACATGGGATGACTGATGGCCAAGAATGATTTTTTTTTTCCAAATTTGGTTGGAAGGACTATTGGCAAATTATCAAAAATTTCTTGACTAAATTTGTCAAATTGAAAAGTTTAAAATTAAATTATATTCCTATAACTAGTTTAAATATTTTTGTTTTTTTTTTAATATTTATCCCAAATTGCGAGAACACAAACCAATATGAACATGACCTCGTGACAAGACATACACAAATCTTGGCATCATCAAATGGCATTGCTTGTGGGAATCCTATAAGGACTCCCTATGTAAGACAGCTCACACCCATCCATGACTTAGGGGTCTTTTGTTAAGGGAGGGATAAGTCCCACATTGATTGAGAGGCAAGGATATGATCACGACCCATTAGTAAGGGGGTTTGCCCTACCCTCACAAGGCCCCTTTCGATAAGGATAAAGCCATGAGGCCCTGGGTCAGCGCCTTGTGATGGGACACGCACAAGTCTTGGCATCATTAGATTGCACTGTCTGTGAGAGTTTTTATCAGATCTCTTGACAAATACATAGCTACCCATCTTTGATCGGAGACGTGTCTTAAATGGGATATAAATCTCACATTGATTGAGATTCATGGATGTTTGTCGATTAACGGCAAAGGCTCAAACCTTCCCTCGCAGGAGGGCCAAAGTGGGCAATTTTTCGTAATTGGACATGCACAAATGTGACATTGTAAAGAAGGCTACAATGCTTCGAAGAAATTATCCTTTAAAAAGATAAAGAAAAGAAACTAGAAATCTTCATTTTACTTGCTGTTAGTTTGGAATGTAAAAAATTGCCCTCAATGTTACAGTTAATAAGTGCCTAGGCTAATTGTACAATTTTTTTACATGATGAGCCTTAGTGCATACCTCAGGCGTTGCTTGCAATGAAGCATGCCTCATGCCAACCTATAATGTCAATTGGTTAATGAATTCTCACTCCCACAGGCTGAGAATCCTCTATGAATATATCGACTGAGAACAGACACCTCAGCCTTTGGGCCAAGATTCTAAACAAAGACTCGGAATCTGAAATAGGACAAGAATGGAACATAGCAGTATGATCTTCTTGGAGCTTGATGAAAACAAGACAAGAAAAGCAAGTTTCACCTCTTTGTCTTGTCTGAAATCCCATGAACATCACGAATCTCCTTGGGAATCATCTCCTTGACGCGTTCTACCTTCCGTATAATTCCCAACCGGCCATTGTGGTGAAGCATGGAAGAAAGAGAACTCAAATCAATGAATTGAAATCCATGAGCAGGAGAATCTAATGGACTGCCATAATCATCTTCTTATTCTTTCCGTCCACCAATCTATGCATCTGCGCATGCAAATATGGCCTAGTCAAGAACACATATTTATACGATATATAGATATCTTCTTAATTTTGACATTACCACAAAGTACTCCTCCCCAAACTTGGAGGAGACCCATCAAACAATGGGCGCAAAAGAAAGCACTTTCAACTACGATGATCCAACCCCACAATGCTCCATCATCGAATTACTCAGGCCTGAGTGCATGAAAGTTGAGAAGAAGAAGAAGAAGCAGAGATTACTTCACTCACAAGGTAAGAAACTACTCGAAGCCGAATCGCTGACATTAGAGGAACGCTTACTAGCTTCTCCCAGTTTAGATCAAGTCTTTTTGGCCAACACTGACGTTGGTGAAGTCTGCGTGCTTAAGCCAAGGAAGGTGCAGCCATCTTGCTTGGCACCGATCGACAATGCCGCTTTGTCTTCAAAGGCGAGAGACAGTTTGTCCATGGAGAGACCGGTGAATATGCACATGGAGGTCGAAGGCAAGTGCCCTTCTGAAGTAAGTGACATGAGGCTCAACGAAAACGGACGCTCCAGGAAGAGGGTTCGGTTTCGATTGCCTCAAGAATCTGATATCATCCTGATTTGTTCTCCGAGGGAGTGACTAGAATGCGATGAAGAGAGTGATGCCCAATTTTATAACTCTCCATTTGTTTTACTGAAAATAATAAATTTGGAATATATCATCTTAAAAATAATGATTTGTATCGCTTAAAATAATTAGTCAATAAAAATTTTCAGTACTAATGGCAATCTATATCTAAATATTTTCGTGGATGATGACAGCATTTTTTGTTTATTCATTTATGTTGGTTGTAGTTCATGTGATGGTGGTGTTGGGCATAATGCTAATTGCTCTTTGTTCTTTTTCTCCCCTAAACTCTTTTCCAGCAATTCCGGAAGGAGAATCTGAAATTCATCAAATGATGCTATTACGTGATTATTTTGATGTGTAGTTCGGATCTCCAATTGATCGGGACAAATTCTTCAGTTATAATAGAGCCTCTAGCGCTAGAAGCACCCCACCAATGTTATCGTCCAGTAACAATAATCATGAATTACAACCCTCTCGAGATAAAATTTAATAGATTACCAATTAAGTATAGACGCTTCCTCTTGCGAGGCAGTGCTCATACTTGGTTCAGGTTCTCTCAAACTCTACCTATCGCAACTCAATTCCTTATGAAAAGTTTGTTTTTTCATATATGTGTCGCTACTAACCTTTTAGAAGCTAGATAAAACGTCGGAACCTTTTATCTTTGTTTGGAAAACATTTGTTTGTGCGTTGCTATTTTAGAGATCCAAAACATTGCACCTATCAATCACATAAACAACACAAAGTCCACGATAGATACACTAAGATAATAATTTGAACTAACCCTAGACACGCATTCACTAAGGCCAAACAATGACAATGGGGTATTCTAATAACACGAAGTTCGACTAAGCATGAATTAGAATATTGGTAGAGAGGAAAAGATTTATCACTAAATGCAAATTCCCTTTTTTATTTATCTCTCTCGTCTGTTATTGTTTTTACCATTCTTTTATTTTTCTAACACCTATCACACACTAAAACATACCGATGCATCATAAGTTGAGTTATAACAACATGCAACTAAACATGAATTTAAATAGTCCTAAACACGTGATTTATCTCTAAAATGCCAATTATCATACCTTTTCCTGATATTTTTTACCTTAAAAATACATACTAAAGTAAAAGGGATGCTCCGGGACCGTCCGTCTGGAGTCCTCAAATGGACAGTAATGGTCCCGGAGTCCGTTGTTCAGCGTCATAACGGCACTGGACAGCGGGTAGTTGGTGCTAATTCTTTTGTCTAAAGGGCTCGCTGCCCTCGCACATGGCCAGCGAGGGCTCACCGGGCACGGAGGGTCACGGGTGTATCCCATCGTGATTACTAATGTTTCTACCCCTCATCCCAATGTGACTTCATTAGTATAAAAACCAAATTAACAACATGAATTAAGCTAATATAATCACAACAAAACTTTTGTCTTTAAAACTTGAGAACGACATCGAAACGCTTAAAACTCACCCCCAATGCATCTGCGAACCATGAGGACCCATGAGGGTCGGTTCAAGGCTTACGCATCGGGTCGAGCCACGAGCAAAAGAGGTGAACGCTCGCCGTCCATAGGCATGCGACCCTGGCAACGCATGGGAAAGCGACATAAGACATGCTAGAATGATGGGAAATCAAAACTAAGACATGGTCAAGGTATATGAACGAAACACTCAAATGAGGCCGAAATCGTGCTATTTCATGGCCGGAAAAGATAAAACAGCGAGCAAAGGAAGACAAATGAAGCACTTACAAGCATGAAATTGAACATATAGATCGCTAAATGCAAAGGGACAACGCTAAAGGCTATCCTTAGTTCTCAGGGGCACTAAATAAGATTATTACCAGCAAAAGCATAATGAGGATGGGTATCTAAACAACACAACACGAAGAGATCATCAAATTTGCATCTGGTCTCCTCAAGGTAATGTTTCACTGGAAATAGCTCCCGTGACCGTTGATACCTTATTTTAACCTTATTTTTGTTAAATTAAGAAAAAAAAACAAAAATAAATAAATAAAAATGGCAAATATATATGTATGGTACACACACAGCAAAAATAAAAAAATAAGCAAGCATGAATAAATGGGGACACAAAAATAAAGAAAGGAAATTCGGAAAAAAAATTAATAAATAAAAATAATTAAAACGAAAAAAAAAAAAGATTGAAAAAAGAAAAAGAGAGCCAAGTCCAGCCCGACAAGTCCCTAGCCCTCTATGTTTAGCCCACTGTACTTGAGCCCATAAAGAAGAAGGAAACAAAAAGCCCAGCAGACAGACTGAAGCCTTCTAGAAGAAGCTGAGCCGGACTCTGTTCGATTCTGTTCGATTCTGTTCTTGGCCGAGCAGATTCGAGGGCAACGGGTTTCCTTCGTTAATTATTTTGTGGGCTCAATTAAGCTGGGCCAATTTTAGCTAAATTGAGGCCGGTTCAATTTTTCAGACCCAACCCAGACCGTTAGGGTCCAGGCTAAACTGGCGGTTCGAATCGGGTTTCCTAACCAGGCCTAAAGTCCATTTTTCCAGAATTAAAAATTACAAAATAAAAATAAAAAATTAACAAATTTAAAAAAATTATGAAAAATTAAAAAAATAATTTTTTTTTACAAAAAAAATTTCCAAAAATTTCAACAATTTAGAAATTAGTTTTGGATTAGTTTTGGATTAGTTTCATTAGATTTGTGTGTGTGTGTGTGTTAACTTTAGTTTAGAGTTAGTTTATCAATGAAAAATATGAAAATCTTTTGATAAAAAAATTGAACTCAAAATTGAATAATTCGGGCTTTATGATAGAGAAATTCAATGCTTTCATTTTTTGATACAATATTAGGTCATTGTTTGTGTACTATCATTTCTATCTTACTTGATTGCACCTTTTCATACATTGACTATTAATTTTCACTTTTAGCATGGTTAGGTTAAATCATTAGGACCATTATAAGCAATCATTGCTTGAATACTTATTGGACAAGAATTTTAGGATTCATAATTGGTAAAAAAAAACTGCTCACTTTAGTAATAGACGATCAAGTTTAAGCACCTAAGAATACTAGTTAGATGACTAGTGTAATCAAGTCTCTAATCTCTAAATCTTTGATTGCGTAGAAAGTGAGGTACTCTTCACACCACATTAGGTTTTTAGTTGACCTTAATAGGCTAGTGGCAATTCATTCCTCTCATATAATTTTAGGATCAATCTGAATTTAAATTGCAAACCCCACGTCATGTGAGGAATGATCTTGGAGAGACCACTTTTATGATTGAGGGTCCATTGGCAATGTTATTAAGCAACGGTTCATATGAAACCTTAACTTGTATGTATAATTCGGATTGTCTCATTAATAAATACCTCGAAAACTATTTCCCGAGGGTGGCCCCCTTTAAGGCCAAATTGCGACAGCAACAGGATAACATTCACCAAAGGTTGATTTTAATTTTTACTGAATCATATTCTGTGGCACTTCGAAGAAGTAGCACTAATTGATCTAAAGGAAATTAAATGCAGGAAATGGAAAGATAGATATAATAAATTGAAGGATATATAATTGTGTTGATGATTGTGGATCCTCTTCTACAACAATTCAACATGGCTTAAATAGCCTATTACTAGATATAAGCACTCTTAAGCAGTTACTGTTCCAATTAGAGGTTACAATCACATATCCACAAGATGTTCCATAATTGCATGCTCACCTTACCTATAAGCGGTTATAACTCTTTAATTGTCACTTGACTATACTACATCTCCACGATTGCACATTGATCTTCTAAATTATCACTGAAGTCAACCATTGATTAGCATCTTTATTGCCTTAAATTGCTACCTTCAACACTTCTTGTTTCGTCGGTTTTGGATCTCGCCATAAAATATATTTCAACAAGTGTTATATTTTGGTTTTTATTAAAGGAGATTCAGGCTCTATGTTAGCTCTAGACAAAGAGGGTCAAATGCGAGTGAAACCATATACCATATAATCTCGAATCTAAAGAAGTCGCTTGATACACCTAACACGAGTTTAATACCAATAGTGATCAATGTCAAAATCTACTTAACGATGTCATCTAAACTCACTTTAACGTGATAATGAAATCTCATTAAAATTTAAGTAGTTATACAATATTGAAGATGATTTGACTACACTGGGTATTAACAAATATGCCTAGACAACACTGCTTTCTAACTAGTCCAAGGACACAATATAAGAATTTAATTGACGATGCTAGGAAAAGGAGATAACACTTAGAACACACCGCTCCCAGATGAATATGAGGATACAGTGTTGGAATCTAATCGACAATGGGGATAGTGATAACATCACCTAGCAAACACTACTCCCAGATGAATACAAGGACACAACGTCGGAATCTAATTGACGATGCTGGACACTGATAACATCACTTACCAAACATTGTGTGATGTCCCGATAGAGTCGCATATTAAGCGCAAACGAAAATTATATAGATTAGTGTCATGACGGGACCTGTTTAATTTAGTTGTCGCACTAAAGTATTTCGACCTAATTGCTTAGCATGTCATGATGTTGAACAATTCTAAGACATGATCATTTTGTTCGGTCCTATTTTTACTATTAGCCATTCCAAACACAAGCACATACAAAGGATCATAAAGGATTTCATTTCACTTTCTGTGGAGGCATCGCGGGCTTCACATACATCTGCCTATAATACTTACAAGTAACATGCCTATGTAAATAGTATATTTACAAGTTTATAATTATAGAGTTGGAAAATTCAAGATTGTCACACATTGCTTTTAGATGGATATGAAAACCCAACGTCGGGATCTAATTAATGATATCAAATAGTGGGTTAGCACTAGAATCTAATCGACAGCATTGCTTGGGATATAGACACTCGTTGGAATTAAATTTACGACATGAATCTTAAGGTACAACTAAGCTAGACTAAATAAGAATAAAAGCAAGATAAAGTAAATTTGTGTGTTGTTTGGGGGGGGTCCTTTGTTGGATTGTCTATGGTATTTATAAGCCAATTTGATAACCATCAATGGTAAGTTACTTCATTCTCAAGGATCACTCCACATTCTATATTGAACCGCCTCATCCATATCTAGTTTTTGATTTATTTGACAATATTCTCGTGGCTTGTCCAGCAAGGATTAACTACTCCTCTTGAGTTTGGCACCTTTTTAATTGTTCTCGCCTAAATTCACCATCAATAGCATCCTTTGGCTTGACACATGACAGTTAACTGCTTCATTATGGAATTATTAGTCTTTACTTGTATGTCTATCGAAATTCAACCTAAAGATTTTTGCAATCCTTGGTTGCCCTTTGTTTTCATAACCACTTATGGGCTGGGCCGATGTATGGCCCATATATGGTCACGAGGGCAATTTTAGAATTTTATACCCCTCATGATCAGCACCTGCTTGCAAGGGTAATTTTAGGGGTCAACACTTCTCTAATTGAAGTGTCAATTGTCAACTAGTTGTCATCATATATCAATGATTGTACCGTTGTCATTGATAATCATGGTTACTAATAATCATGGCTATCCATCGCTGGTCGGTGGCATGCTAGTTGTTGGTTGGTGGTTAAGGCAAAATTAGTGTTTTCAAGGACATTTTGAAATTATAAAAGTTGCAAATTGTTTGAGATTTTTTATAAAAAAATTAGCAATAGTTCTTTACATAGTATAAATTTTACCAAATGTGTTTTTAAATGTGTTTTTAAAATATACTTTTCTAAACGTTACTTGTATTTTGAAATCCCCTTTAATTCAAAGATCTTTGCATATTTCTAAAATTGAATCAAATGCATCCTAAAAATGCAGAAGAAATCCGGCGAAAAAAACGAATGTGGGATGATGGAATGATGACAATTTTTTTTTTTTTTTTTTATCGAGGGCTGAGTTGCGCTATAATTGACGAATGCGATCCCCAATAGTTACGGAATGCATGAATGACTTATGCGAATTGAAACTTAGTTATTATTGAACTATCTTTCCTTTAATGTTTTCATGCAGGAGTGTAGTAGCAAAAATTGATGTAGGGTTGCATAAATTAATTATTTTTAATTTCGTCGCTATCGCCAAATTCGATCACAGAAACTATTTGCTTCGAAAAATGGTATTATAGATGTGTGGGCAAAAATAGATGTCATCAACGGACATCAAAGACAGCACGAATCAAGGTCAACATCGAAATTGAAGCCGAAAAACTTTTCGTTGACAACACATCTTTTTCCGGCAGTTGTAAGGAAGAGCACAATATATAGTACCAAAAGGCCAGAATTTTTGTCAACAACGGTATATCCAGCTAAATACAACCAGAATTATAAGCCATACAAAATAATCATTTATCTTGCAGCACAGCGTAGCTAGATCCATCAAATGTCCGAAGATGAGATTGCATACTTAGTCAAAATTTAGGGGCTAAGATAAACGATTTGACGTTTTCTTTCTTCATTAGTTTCCGCATTTGAAGATCTTCAATACAATTTCAAAACCATAGATCTCCACAATCACATGTAATTTCAAGCTGTTAGTCTCTTTTATTAGTTGGTAGACTGGATGGAACAAGATCGAGTCAAAACCCAACAATACTTTACTAGTGATTATAGCTAAAGCAGTATTGTCATGATCACCTTCTTCTTGTTCTTGCCGCCCAAAATCTCTCAATCCATGCATTTTGTCCATTTATGTTTAGTCTAATCAAAAACCATCATTTATGTGATTTATCAATTTCTTCTTGATTTTGTCATTAGCACAAAGTAGTACTCCTCAACTTGGAGGAGACCCATCAAGCTATGGGTGCAAAAATAAGCACTTTCAAGCACCCAAGAGCAGTCACAAACCCCACCATCCATAATGATCAAACCGTACAACCCACCATCATCGAATTGCTCAACGCCTAGTTGCTTCAAAGTGAAGAAGAAGAAGAAGCAGATGAAGCTGAGATTACTTCACCCACAAGGCAAGAAAATAACCGAAGCCTAAAAGCTGACATTAGAAGAATGCTTCCTAGCTTCTCCTAGTTTTGTTTGAATCTGTTTGGTCGCCATTGATGTTGGTGAAGTTTTTGTGTGGCTTCATCAAGCAGCATCCACCCATCCTGCTCGGGACCAGTCGACGATGCCACTTTGTCCTTGAGGTAGATTGTCCTCGGACAGAGGGGTGAATATGCACAGATAACAGAGAAGTCGAAGACAAGTGCCCTTCTGAAGTATGTAAAATAAAACGAAGTGAAAATAGGCGCTCGAGGAAAGATGGTTCGATTCTGGTTGCCTTCATAATCTGGTGTCATCCTATTTTGCCCTCCGAGGGAGTGACTCAATTGTGCTGAAGAGAGTGATGACTGATTCTGTTTCACAAATAAAATGGCCGTTTTTACGCTTCATGTGCGTTGTGGCTCATGTGGCGGCGGTGTTGGGCATAACGCTATTTCCTTTTCTTTCTTTGTTTTTCCTCCCCTGAACTCTTGTCCGGCAATTCTGAAGGTAAAATCTGAATTTCAAGTGATGCTATTAAGTCGATTATTGATAATGAATTGTTCGGGTCTCCAATTGATCACGACAAATTCTTCAGTTCTGTGCAGCCTTTAGCACCTCACAGAGATTATAGCAGCACCCCAACAATGTTCAAGTCTTGTGAGAATAATCTGGACCATACATGAAATTGAATACTGCACGAACCAAGAACAGCATCCAAAAATCTAAAAGACTTGTGTCAACGCATTTTTTCCTTCATTTGTAGCAGCAAAATGCCTGAATTACAGCGGTATTTCGCTTGTTCGCTCTCTCTCTCTCTCACGCGAGCAACAATGTACCGCAGCAGAAGCAGGACAGCAATTCACAGAGGAACAATTTCAATCCCCATTTTCTGTGTCATTATCCTCTTCTTAAACATTTCTTACAAGCACATAATCCATCTAATCTCCAACTAGACTTATAAGCTATACAGAATCATCATTTCTCTCGCAGCACCACATAGCTAGATCCATTGGTCTTCTGTATCTTGGATATTCTCCTCAAGATATCGGCAAAGGCATTCTTGTCCTGCACCAAGGAATTTTACTTAGGGAGAAAAAAGCTGGGGATACTACTTAACCTGCTTTCAGCACATTCCGAGAAGTCATGGATAATGCAGATAATACAAGAGATGGTTGTTCAACCTTAGAAATGAGTAAAAAACTGCCAAGAAAGTACGTCAACACATGAACCCCAGCTCTAACTATACATGCTGTTTTTTAAGCATCATACGGAAGTGTAAAAGAAAACCTTACTCAAATTATTTATAAATCATCCATATCTTAAATAGTTCACTCATATGAGACTTTTCGAAAAATTGGACTACTTATAAAGTGACAGCAGTTCTTGGATCATTAATGGAAGATGAGGAAACAAGACATCAAAGAGTGACCCAGTACCTCAGGGCTTTTGAGTCTTGCTTTGAATTTAGCGACAAGATCCTGTGTGGTAACAGGTGCCTTCTGCAAAATGAATGCTCTTATCTCTTCTTCTGCAACCGGTCCAGTAGGCGGAGTAGATGCACTCTTCGAATCTGACTGTGTAGCTTTAGAGGCAACGCTGCTTTTAGAAGTAGGCACGCTTTCATCTTTTGCGGAAGATTTTGCTTCCTGATCCCACAAATCAATCGAGAAAACAATGGAAAATTACAATTTATCTTGGCTATCTATAGAAATTGCAAGTTCACATGTCCAGAGTAAAAATACCAAAGAAATAATACAGAAACCACAACAAGAGAATAGTCTCCCTTTTTTTGCTAGGAACAAGAGAACAGAGTCAAAAGGCAACGAACATACAGTTTCCGTCTTCACCTTCTTCTGGGGTGCACCATTCGATGATTTAGCATCATCTCCATTCAACTTCCTCTTTCCCTTGGCAGATTTGGAAGTAGGTGGAGTTCCCTTAGCAGATGCAGAAGGAGTCGGTTTTGAAGGGCTCTCTTCTGTGGGTTCCTCTTTAAGGGCTTCCTTCTGTTTAGGGGCCAGTACAGGTGAAAGCCCCACCTCATCTTCCATCTGCACAAGAGTGAAATGAGACACAAATTGATGCAGCTATCAACATGCATCTTTCAAAATCAACAGACATGGTTAGCTTCCAATTAGAATTTGATCACCATCACAGTGACTATGCATCTCCTTGAGCAAAAGAAAGCCATACTAGAGGGGCCGAAGATAATGATGACCTAATATTATTCTGCAGAGCAGTCAATTTGAAAACTTACATCCTCATCGTCGTCATCTTCCTCTGCATCTGAATCATTGACCCCACTAGCTCGTCCAAGCAGCTTCTTCAATTCTTTTCCAGATTTACTCAGTCCTCCTTCCTCTTCATTTGCTTCATCCTCCTCCTCCTCATCCTTTAGAATAAATCAATGCACGATCATCATAACCAGTTCTCATAGGCATCAATGTAGACAACTCTTTTCGCTGCTCAACTTTGTGTGGGATTACACAAACCCCAACTCCCCACCAACGGAAATAATAAAAAAAATAAAAAATTAAGGCTTTTCACCCTTGTTATGACCACAAATCTCGGCGTTAGTCATAACTCTTCGGTTAACTTTTCACAAACCATGGGTTCATTTGATTCTGAAATTAAGTATAAATCGCTCAAAACTTTTTTGCAGTGATAATTTGACATGTATCAAGAATTTGCCAATTCTGAAATGCTAGTTTATTTCTATATTATTGATGCATGAATGTGTTCAGATGCACAACATTTTCAGCAGAAGACTATAACAATAGTTTTAATCTCAAGCGGATAAACAATATCATAAAAAAATAAGATGGATGTGAATAAGTTTCCCTAGCCATAATTTTGAAAATCCAAGGTAAGAATGTCACAATTTTAAAGTTGAGAGATAGAATGGCAAATAAGGAGTAAATTTGACGGATCAAAACTAGTTTTCACCCTTAATGCTGTCTAAGAAGACCTTGAACACTAAACTAAGCCCATGACAAAATTGAGCATTGATAGAAAAACAAATCAGAACAAATCAAAATAAATAACTGTTGTAATGTGATGGGCGTCAAGATTAGGCCCAAAAGAACTCAATTTTGGAGCAAGGAACAAAGAAATGGAAAAAATGGAGTATCAATCTGAAGAAAACACCATATTGGCACTCTGCTTACTAAAGAAATGCCATCCTCCTACTATATCACCTTGCCGATGCATCTTAGCAACCAAATAACACTTCATCAATGCATCATCCAGCCAAACTATTTCTGGTATTTCCACAAAAAAGGCCTAGTTGCAGAAAGATAAGCATACATACTTTGATTTCTGGAGGAGGAGGAGCTTCAGGTGCCAAATCTTCTCGTTCATGTGGGTCATTCCCAACAGCTTCGTCATCATCAGTAAAAATCTCTTCGTGCTCCCAGTCATCACCTAGGGCAAACAAACAGAGATACATCAAACATAATGAACCTCTGAACTAATGGCATATTAGGGGATCCCAAGGAAATCACAGAGATGCTCGAAGGTGCAAAAATGTCAAACCAAGGAAAGAAAAACCAAATGTGCTTTTCATATAGAAGAAAGGTGTGAAAAATGATATAATGTTGACTGAAAGATTGATTACAATTGTAATTCATGGCATACAGAAGAAAGAGCACTTCCTAAGGTGTCCCTGATTTCTCGTAACATAACGGCCAATTGCTCTCCTGTTGAACTTCTGAAAAAATATTACCCTAATAAGAGAGAAGGGAAAGTCCAATTTCAGACTCATGTTTTTCTTCCCTAATTTACTGTGATGTTTTTTCTTTTGGTTTTTCAATTAAGTTTTCTAACTAACTTCCTCCATCTAAGATAATTAGAAAGAAACGGATTGTTTGCAACATAAATCAGCAGATAAACAAGACACCCTCTACGACACCCTCGCCCACCACCCAAAAAAAGAAAAAAAAACATAGGACACCTCACCCTTTTCAATGTCATCATCATCCAAATCTAGATCACCTCCCCTTGGACCTTCTTCATCATCATCACCAGCCCTTTTGTTGAGTCCTAGCCTACTCTTCCTTGCTGCCTCTTCTTCTTCATCTTCCTCTCCCTTGTCTGATGCGTTACCTTCATCATCGTTACCACTTGTCTTTTTACGTCCCCCCACCACCACCACCGCCGCCGCCGCCGCTGCCTCCTCCACTACCATCCTTGTCTTCGGATTTCTCAACCTCACCAAAGGCAGCAGCTCCGTTGTTAGCAGCTTTCATCATCCACCTCTGATAACCATCAGCAGTTTTCTTTCTGTTCTTCATCTTCTCTTCTGCTTCCTCCAGGGTAAGTTGCTTGTACTGCGCAACTTTGTTAAAGTTGTACCTGTAAAACATGTGACCGGTTTGTGACCACTCCATTTACATTATATATGACTTGTATAGCAGCGCATAATGCCTTGGCTTGACTCAGACAAGCATAACAAATTCACAGCCTTTCTACAACAAGGGTAATAAAGGAACACCAACTGCCTCACAGGAACACAATTATAAGCTCCCAAATTATTAACAGAAATTTTATGGTATTGCAATCAGCCTGCCTCACTTTCTTTACGCCACCTTAAGGCAAAGGTGTTTGGTTTAAACCCAATTTGCATGGCATGTTATGTAATATTTCCTAGATGAATAATCCCTTTCCTCACTAATACGAGCAATCTCTGCCTAAGGTATTGACGTTATACTCCTGTTAAGCATTTTGCTCTTTCATCATGTATAGAGGCCACATTAAATTATCTTCATTCCTGAATCTATCTTATAGTGCAAATGTCCTGCCACTCAATGTAGTTCTGGTGCAAGTTTAACTAATTCACTATATATGGGAAAGAAATTCACTTCAAAAGCCATAAAAGCACAAATTTTCCCCAATTTAACCACGAAAGGGGATTTTGTCTGACAATTATTTCCAGATTTGTTTATAATCCAAGATAAGCAGTCCCAAGGAGTACAATTTGTATAACCAAAAAATAAAATATAATAAAAGGAGTACAATTTGTAGAAATTGCAACCCCACCCACCAGGCTAGAACCTTTGTATGCTGAAGAAAAGCCTAGAAGAGAGGAAAATCACATATAAAATATTAATTAGCAATGAGTTTTTCATACCAAGAACCAGCAGGGATAGCAGCAAACTCCCTTCCTTGAAGCATTAATAGGTAGTAAGTAGCTGATTGGGAACCTTCAAGATGACCGTGATACTGAGACTGTCCTGTTTCATCCTCCAAAAGCCAGGGTTTATTCTTATATTTCTCCTATCAGATGCAATTGTGCCAAAGAACAACAAGAGCGTCAAAGATGAAGGCAGCATCAGACCGGCCGCGTATTAATTTGAATGCAATTAGAACATTGCAGACCCCATAAATGAAATCTATTTACAAACCTTAGCATGCCAATATGAGCACCACAATAAGAATTGTTAAGACCAAGATATAACTAAGTCAGATGCTTAAATCCATAATCATAGAAGCTGAAAATTTGAGAGATAAATACCTCAAAGATAAAGAAAAGGTACCGCCATCTTTTAGCATTTAAACCACGAGAGAACTAAAACTGAACCTATCGAGTCATATTAAACCACTGTAATCCATAATGACATATGCAAAAGGAGGACTATAATGACATAACGATAAATTACTGCGAACTCAAAGCGTGTTACTCAACAAAATGCATCAGGAAAGAGGATTACAACCAAAAGGATGATTAACTAAACAGAAGTGAAAACATTTGACACATCCTTCAACTCCTATATATGGAAATAAGCAGTGCCGATTTCGAAATGAGAGGTACAGGAACAATGTTGACCATTTAAAGAGACAATCTATGAACTTCCAAAAATAGCGAGAGGGGAAGTCCATAGATGAGGAGAATCCATCCGTACCCACAAGGTATCCGTAACTTGACGCCCCTGCAGCCCTTCCTTCTGCGCAGACCACCTATTCTCCCGCTCTTCTTCTTCGAGAAATTCGGCAAACCACTGACAAATCTACCAATGAAGTAGTTCTTCTCACTGCTGGGACCAGCCCTGACATTATATTCCTACATAACGCACAACATACACAGCATTTCAGCTCCTACTCATGTTCCCTTACCACCCACAATACGCGCATCTCAGCTTCCAACAACACAGAAAAACCATAGACAGCTTGTAACCTCCTCCCCTCACAAAAACTCAATCACCTAAATCGACTAACTAAACAATCCAAAAAACGAGTAACAAACACATCCAAGCGCAAAACCACGTAACACACACAATCCGCCGAAGGCAACGGAAAAGAGAGAGAGGGAGAGAGGGCCAAAACCCTAATCAAGCGAGTGAGCGTGGCGCCGCACTCGTAGCACTTCGCCCTGGACTCCGCCATCGCCTTGCCGCAGGTGGAGCAGAGCGTCATGTGCTTGCAGTTGCTGCCGTAGAGATCCGCCGCCGCCCCGCAGCCGCCGCACGTCGGCTTCAACACCAGATCGAACGACATCCTCCCTTCCCCCCGCCCCCGCCCCCGCCCCCGCCCCCGCCCCGCTTCGTGTCCACCGAACCGCGCGGAATCCGCCGGGGAAAGCTGCAGCGAAGACGAGAGAGAAGAGATTTCTCGGGAAGACGAACCGCTAGGGTTTGCGATCGGTACGAGCGGCTTCGACCCCAATCCGCCGGCGACGGAGGTCGGCGTTCGATCGGGATCGGCGATTTTCGGTCGTTTCGTTTCGTTTCGTTTCGATTCGATTCGATTCAATTGTTAGTTGATGCTCCGCTGACGGGGTGGTGATGCAGAGACTTTTAACGAGAAAAGGAGAGAGAGAAGCGCGCATCGAAGATCCCGATACGGGCCGGGCTTGGCGGGAGGCCCGAATGAGGGCCCATCCAGTTTCGGGCCGGGCCTGGAGGACATATTTGGGCCGGAGCCGACCCGGCCCGCTCAGGCCTGCCGTCCGCCCTTGGGGAAAATTACATATCATTATTGCCCCCGAAGTTTTTAGGGTCTTTGCGAATTTGGCCCCGCCCCTCCCCCCCGGGCCCGGGGGGATGTCTCGATTTTTTTGCAATTTGCTACCCGAGTTTAAGAAATCAGCTGCCATTCGTCCCTTGGCATTGACTCCGACCGAGTTTTTGCTTGAAGCTTCCTAGGGTGAGTAATTATGATGGGCGAATTTTTCATATAAGTACATAGATATGAAAAAGAAAGCCGAATAATAATGTAGAATTATATTATGCATGAAAGTGTGTCGTTGAAGAACCAATGAGAATTTAATTGGAGTCAATACCAAATTTATATTAATATATAGTTTTGAAATATGTTGTTACCTAACCACGTGATAGATTATACATGACCAACTCAACTTTTAATAATTAGTCATGTGATTAGATGTATGAGGAAAAAGTATGGCTGGAGTTAACATTAGGTGGCACATTACCACAAATTTCAAAAAGTTAGGAGGCAGCTTGCAAAAATTTGAAATGCCAGGAGGCAACTTTCCACCATTAGAAAAAATTGAGGGGCAAAATGTAATTCCCTCTCTTCACAATTACAAGGGTCTAATTTTCTAAAAACTACTTTAGGTCAATTCCTTATCTTCTTCGATTTTTCTTTATCTAAAAAGAATTCTTTGCTTTTGCTCTAGTTAAACTCTATTCACGCGTCAAAATCTTCAAAATCTTTTTTTCTTATAATTATAAACAGTAGAGCTATTAAATGAACTTGCACCTTTATCAACATCTTCACTTTCGTCCTTGATTTTGAAAATTTTAAATAAACCAGTGGCAATTGTTGAATATGCAGGTAAATTTGGGATTGAAGTGAAAGTTGGACTTAAAATTAAGCCTCAAACAGAACAGCCAACTACTCTGACTTTGCTTGACACGGAAGGCGAAGCAGCAACCACCGCTCTTGCTCTGGCTTTGATAACCGCCAACTGGACCAATCAACGCGCTTCCGCGCGTGCCGCGTCACTGTCGGAGAAATGAAAAAGAGCAACGACACGACGGCAAGGCGCCACGTCGGACGTTGCCTTTTCTTGACCCGCATTGAAAAATGATTTCTCAAGAAACTCTTCGACTCGTTCCCAAACTCGAACGAGGAAAGGAGAGGCCACGAAGATGAAGCCGAACTGGAGAGACAAGGCTCTGTATCCGATCCTCGGCGGAGCCACCGTCCTCCTCATACTCTACCTCAACTTCGACGAACCCAGCTTCACCTTCCCGGTTCTATGGCTCCCGAAGATGGGCTTCGTGGGGACGAACTCGACCCGGTTCGTGGTGGTCGAGGACGGCGGCGGCGGCGGCGGTGGCGGAGGGCCGGGTGGAGCCGAGTCGGCGGTGTACGTCAACGGGTGGAATTCGTACTGGTTGATGGAGGAGAGCGTGTGGGGCGGGCCGTCGAGGGGGAGGGTGTCGGAGATGATGAGGCGAGGGGCCGGGATGGGGATGACGGTGTGCCGGACGTGGGCGTTCAGCGACGGCGACGGGCCCAACGCGCTGCAGAGGTCGCCGGGCGTTTTCGACGAGAGGGTGTTCAGGGTCCGTGGAAATGAATTCTCTTGCGCTCTATTTTTTTTTTTTTTTTTTTTTTTTTTTTCGTGTGCAGTGTCGGTGGGTTGCCAAGTGCAGATCTTTTCTTTCCCCGTGGGTAGAATTGTTTGCACTGTTAGCCGCAGAACGCATTGGAGAGATTCGTGACGTTGATTTAGAAATGGAAGTATTCGATCCTCGAATTTTAGGATCCGGTTAACGTTTGTTTCCGGGGTTTGAATTCGGTGGGAGTTACTTGAGCTTTGAATTGTAGAATTGCAGAACACCTCCTTTTCGTCGTTTTGTCATAACGATATGTGCATATAGGTGAAGCATCGGGTTCCTCATAAATCTCCGATGGAGAATTGCGAGAAGTTTTGTTGCAGCTATGTTAGCTGTAGACCATAGAGATTACAGTAGAAAATAGTTTATATGGCTGCCGGAAATGGCTGTAAGTAGTGGGTTGAGCGAAGGGACGGGTGAATGGTGCTAACTTTGCGGTGGGGAGATGATCATCAAGATATAAAAATAGCTGTCCATATGTTTGTACTCTTTTCTCCCTGTGGTGGCTCTAATGTGGATATAAATTTCACTTTTTTATGCAAGCAACATTCGGCAGGGACATTTCGAGGTTCTTAGCTTTGTTAATCTGATTTCAGGGATTAGATTATGTAATTGTTGAATCTCGGAGGAATCGGGTGCGAGTAATCCTGAGCTTAGTCAACAATTTGAATGCATTTGGTGGTAAAGCACAGTATATCAGATGGGCACAAGAAGCTGGAGAGAATGTCTCTTCATCGGCAGATTCCTTTTTCTCGCATCCCACAATAAAGGAGTACTACAAGGCTTATGTCAAGGTAGATTGTGCTCTCATTTTTCTGCTTCATGCTAGGCATTAGAAGTGGATGAATGTCGTTCCTTGTGCCACAGTATTTTGGCTGCATGACAAAGGCATATGATGCTTGCATAACTACCTCATTGTGCAGGCAGTAGTAACAAGAAAAAACTCTATGACTGGAGTTCATTATTTTGATGAACCAGCTATTTTTGCTTGGGAGCTAATGAATGAACCTCGTGGTGTATCTGGGTCATCTGCTCCACTTCTTCAGGTATACTTCATAACTCTCTCTCTCTCCCTCTCTCTATGAACGAAATCATGTGGATCTCATTCTCATCAAATGTCTTGAGGTTTAGAAGACTAATTCTTTGGATGTTTCCAGGCTTGTGTTTCTTTCTGGATACACTTCTGTGATCTTATTGAGTGAGGAACACACCTTATTTACTATCCAAAAGAAATACTTATATCAGCTAGATATTCGCATTGATATGTTTTGTTATTTATTGCTGTATCATGCTGATCTCCATGAATGAAAAACAATCTTGCTGGATCATACTTATATCTGTACCTCTTCTTAAGTTGAGCTTCTCATGCTTCCATCCTGATCTTGTTTGTGGTTATGTGACAGTCTTGGATCACTGAGATGGCTGCATATATCAAGAGCTTAGACCAAAGACACCTCATTACCATTGGAGTTGAGGGATTTTATGGGTTGCAAACGCAAGAAAAAAAAGCAGTTAATCCTGGGGAATGGGCCTCTTCACTTGGAACAGATTTCCTTAACAACTCAGCAATTCACAACATTGATTTTGCTTCTGTCCATGCATATCCTGATAGTTGGTTAGTAAACTTCAGCCTGGGATGATGCTTGTAGAAACTAATATCACTTCAATAAGTGCTTTAAACGTCACTAGATGATGCTGCAACTTGAAATTAGTTGAAATTAGAATGCATCTCCCAATACAGCTAGCTGTGCTTTTTGGTTATAGAAAGATTATCATGTCTAAATTAACAACATGAAAAGGAGTGGAAATTGCGAAAGCCTCCCTGTAATTGTTTAAAGGAGCTATAGGCAATGACTCTTTGCTTTCTATGCAAATTTTGCATTTTTATTTTCTGCTGTACTTTTAAATTCTTCTCTGTTGGTTGTAGGATCCCGGAGGCCAGTTTGGATGAAAAAGTGAAATTTCTTTCGCAGTGGGTGGATTCTCACATACATGATGGGGACAACATACTGAAGAAACCGGTTCTTTTCACAGAAGTTGGGTCATCATTGCATCAGAATCGACAAGAGTTATATCAAAGAGATATATTCTTGAAGACGGTTTATGACAAAATATATGAATCAGCAAAGAAGAGGCAAGCTGGAGCTGGAGCCTTGATTTGGCAATTGTTAGTAGATGATATGCAGGGTTATGCTGACCAATTTTCGTTCGTGGCCTGGAATCACCTCTCGACCTATAAGTTGATCATAGAACAATCATGCAGGCTGAGGAGAATGTTTGTGAAAGAAGAGACGAATAGAAAATATCGCCGTAATGATCCATGTCCCTCCATTGGATCTTGACGGCCAGTTGAAATACCATTTGAATTTTGAGCGGGAGGGATGAATTTGGACGAGTTGCTGCAATTGTGTTTGTGTTCATGAAATTGTGGGAAGAGAGGTGAAGAGGCACAAGTACAATGATGCTTCTTCCTTGTGAATGCTGATCCCGGGGAAGTGAGAAATTGTGTGATTTGAGATTGTCGGATTAAAAGGGCAACGCAATTGAGGAGACTCCTCTATAAGTTCGAAAGTCGCGCTTCCTCGCTTTTGTAATTGTGAGGTTGCGTCACTTCTGCCCCACATTGATTCAAATTTATGCTAAAAATCTTTCATTCATAGGTTGATCCGACACTTGTACCCCCAAGTCAAACGTTAGTGATTATTGTAGTGTTCATTCCCGTCCCAGTTGATAGACCTTGTCATTTCTGTGTCACCAACAGTTTGAGTGACATACTGAAGTTGTATATTAATATATCATATGTACTCGATTTACTATTAAATGAAATCATCTGTCACTTGTTTCTTGAGTTTCCTGGACATCTTTCCTGCGCTAATTCAACCGATTTGAACTGGCCGATCCTGGTATGCCTCCAAGTTCCATATTGAATGAGCATTTTCAGATGCAGAAGCAACTATTTTTGGCTTAAAAGAAACAGAGCTTGAACTCCAATCTGTCAGAAAACAAGTACCGAAGATTTTTCAAGAGACACCAGAATTTATACAACCAAAGGCCCTGGTTACTCTATTCAAAAACCCACAGCAAAAGAACTCTGCAGTCCTAGCCCACACAGCTGCACTTGCACTTGGACATGCATTTCTTGCAATCGGACTGTTTTGGCTTCCCGCCGTTGCAGTCGCACCTCCTTGTGCATTTTGCTTGCGATGACCCACCCCACAAGCACTGCCCCATGCAGCGGAGAACTGGTCTGCACGACGGGCAACTGTGGTTCAGCCGGTCCACGATGCAGTCCCGGCATACACCACCGTCCGAAGGACAAGCCACGGCCCGAGGAGGGACAGCCATCGACCACAGCACCACCAGCATCATGAGCGGCACAAGAGCCAGCTTAGACATCTTCTCCATCTCTTTACATGCCCATTTTGATATGCAGGATCCCCTCTCTGTTTGGCAATATATAAAAGGCCTCTTGCTTTTGCTGTGGGCTTTGACTTTCAGGGCATTTATCACTCTTCCATCGGCCACCATAAATGTCTGTCCTCCTTCCTTGGTTTGCTCAAAGTTTTATCTCATCGGGTTCAGTGGCTCCTACACTTGTGCTGAGATGACTGAACCTTGATCTGTTGACAGTCATTACTTGCTCTCCACTCTGTCTTACCGAGGACACTCTGGGCCAACAAGCAAGGCATATCTAGCTGGGCTCGTTCAAGGGAGAGATCGGTGCGTATTGCTGGCTTCGGCCGGTCTCACCTCGATAAGTTTCCATGAGCCCAAATAGTACGGATTAAACAAATCATGTCGTGTTATGTTCGAGTTTTTTTTTTCCTGGGCAATTTGTATTTTGACTACTGTCGTGCTAAAAATAAGAATGAGATAATCATGATTGGCCAATCTAATTGTGCTCGAGAAGCTTTTATTACACGTAAACAAGCACATGATCGTCATTGCCTATTTAACGCTTAAATTTGCCTACTCGTAGAGGACTAGGAGGGAATCAATTACAGCGAGAAAATACAAATGGGCGTGCCTGCTCCAGACTAGTGAAGATTGTTCTAATTTTCGAGGAGTGCCTGCGACACTTCTCTCATGGTTGGCCTCCGATTCGGATCAACATCTATACATGAACGTGCTTGCTTCACTATTGCTTTCACTTCGTTCACGATGATTTGATCTGCCGGAGGTGGAAGACGTGCATCTAACAGATCTCCTAGCTCCACGCTTTGCTCGGATTGCGGGGAATTCAGAGATAAACCGAGCTCTGATGGGTGTTTTCCGATTATCACTTCGAGCGCCAGGACACCAAAGCTATAAACATCGCATTTTTCAGTCAGGCTCATTGTGTACGCGAGCTCTGGCATCAAGCAACGAGAAATCCATTGTTAGAATAGCAATTTTGCGAATAACTAGCTTCTTTCTCAAGTATACTGATTTATCTGATATGCTGATAGTACTATAGTCCTGAAGCTGTTTAACCACAGGATTACAGGCTCAATCAGTATGATCTCAACGCATTTCCTATGTCCTTCCCATTATGCCAAAGGGAATGTCTCTAGCGACAATGACGAATGATGCGTAAACTTGTAAAGCACAGAGAAGGAGGCGCAAGGAGAGTTACCTGGAGCGATGTAACCATACGTGCCTGCCACGGCCGTCCAGTTGCTCGAATCAGGCTTTAAAATCCTAGAGATGCCGAAATCGGAAAGAAAAGCTTTATATTCTGTGTTCAACAGGATGTTTTGGCTTGATATGTCTCGATGAATTACAGGCGGCGTGCAATCATTATGCATGTAACACAGGGCGCTTGCCATGTCTCTCACTATCTCTGCTCGCCTCCTCCAGTCGAGCTGTGCTGCTTCACCGCCGTCGTTCAGGGTGCTCACTAGGCTTCCCCTCTCGATCAGGTCGTACACAAGGAACTTATGAGGCCCGCTAGAGCAGAATCCGTAGAACTTGACAATGTTTCGATGTCGTATTGCTGTCAACAACCTGATCTCATTGATGAAGCTTGCTGTGATCTGCTCTATTTCATCGCCTTCCGAGGACTTGATCTTCTTTACGGCTAATGCATGTCCCGTCGGAAGCAGAGCTCTGTAGACTCTTCCGCTTCTGCCCTCACCGATGCAATACTTATCATCAAATCCCTCCGTGGCTTTGACGATGTCCTCGTAGACGACTTTCCCATCATAGTTCAGCACGGAGAAAACATTTCTGCTGTTTAGCCGAGCAATTCTCACACTTGCGCATTTCGTTCTTTGGCGGGATAGGATGGATTTTCCGAGCAATACCACAATTAGGAGTAAAACGACTGATGAAGAAACGCCTAATATAATCCACAATTTGTGGCTTTTCTTGCGAACTGCGCTTCCTAACAATTTAGCATTGCATGGTTGGAAACCTTGGACCGGACCGCACATGTTCTTGTTGTTGCTGAATGCAGTTGGGGCGGAGAGGAGGAAGAATTTGCTGTCTGGAATCGGACCTTCCAGTTCATTGTACGAGAAATCGACCGATGTTAAACTGGTCATCAGGGTAAAGGAAGGAGGGATTTTGCCGAAGAGCTCATTGTGAGAGAGATCTAGATGCTCCACGGCCAACTTTGCAATCTGCAGAGGTATATTGCCAGCGAGGCGGTTATGGCTCAAGTTCAGAGAACCTTTCAGTGCTAGGTTTCCGACTTGAGGTGATATAGACCCGTTGAGATTGTTCATCGCCAGGACCAGATTTTGCAGCTTCGAGCATTTCCAGAGTTGTTCTGGAATCGGGCCTCCCAGCTCGTTCGACGAGAGGTCAAGGTCCTCGAGACTCGACAGATGCCCAAGTTGAGGTGGAATTGAATCTGAGAGGCTGTTCTCTCCTAAATTCAGCTGATACAGAGAGGACAAGTTTCCTAAATGTCCGGGTATCGATCCGGTAATATGGTTAGATGACAGATCGAGCACTTCCAGGACACTTGATTTGCCGAGCTCGTTCGGAATGGTGCCGCCGATCTCATTTCCAGCAACTTTCAGCAGTGTCAGCTTTAGGCATGATCCCCAGTTCGGGGACAGGACCCCCCTCAACTTATTGTTGCTCAAGTCAAGATAATTGAGGTTCGGATAGACGCCGAAGTCTTGGTCTAGATACCCTGAAAGGAAGTTGCTCTCGAGACGGACTCGCACGAGAGTCGTGCAGTTCCTCAAGCTTCTAGGCATTGGACCTGTGAAGCTGTTGAAAGCGGCCGTGAAATTTACGAGAGGAGACACTCGGCAGACTTGAGGTAAGGGACCAGAGAGATTGTTTTTGAGGAGATGAAGCGTCTCCAGATGTGAAAAGTTGGCGAGTCCTGGAGGTACTGAACCCGAGAGATTGTTGTCATAAAGAAATATTTTGACTAGCTCGGTACACTTGACAATATCCTGAGGAATAGGTCCTGAGAGATGGTTCTGATGCAAGTACAACATCGTCAAGCGAGTAAGATTGCCGATGGACGCAGGGATCGGACCAGTGAAATGATTCCCATATAAAGATATAGCATCTAAATGCTTCAGGTTTCCGATTTCATATGGGATCGAGCCATTCAGACGGTTGTTATTGATAGCTAGCTCTACAAGATTCGTCAGGAGGCCGATCTCCGAGGGGATTTTCCCAGTGAAATTGTTGTTTTGGAGTTCCAGGAACTGGAGTTCAGTCAAGTTGGAAAACAAGCGCGGATCCAGCTCGCCGCTTATATTGTTGTTGCCGAGATAAAGCAAGGAGAGACGAGTGAGGTTCGAAAGTGTGGGCGGGAGACGACCAGAGAGAATGTTCCTGGAGAGGTTCAGGTGCGTCAGCTTCGAGAGTGAGCCGATTTGAGGCGGGATAGGCCCCGCGAGGTTGCATTGGCTGAGATTGAGGGACACCAGGCTGTCAAAAGCCGAGAACTCAAAGCCAGTGAGGTTTCCCCCTAGGCTCTCGCTCGGGAGATGTATCTTCGTGATGCCACCCTCCGCATCGCAAGAGACGCCAAACCATCTGCACGGCCTCGTCGACAGGTTCGGGTCACCCATCGTCCTGCTGGTCGTCCACGATCGAAGGGCAGTTTGGTTCTCAAGAGTCGACTTCCATGTGAGGAGCGCCTCTGCTTCTGAACTAGCTCTCGCTTCAGCACTGCAAGATAATGGTAGCAGAATCCAAAGCAAGATGCGTGACTTAAGTTCGGCCATGGTCAGCAATCTTCCTCTTGTCCGCGTTCAGCTTGCTGCAGATTCCATTTATTATTCCTTCTGATGGATTTACATTCTTGCTTCAGTCCCTTGTAGAGATTGTGCTATCTCATCAGATGACGATGACAGGCCGTGGATCAGTGCGAGTTCTCGATGAAAGCGAGCCAAGTGACCATTCCAAAACCGTGATAGCCGCTGAGATTGCCGTAAGCTGTCGACATCTTGACCGCTGAAACAACAGCCACATTCAAGCACGAGGACAAAATTTCAGGAAAGCTTAATCCAGTGAGAAAGGACGACGAATGTGGCAGTCCCCAAGAACAACCCCAGTCGACACCGACGCGGTTCAACAGTTCATCGCACGGTGGCGACGTTATATGCTGATACGATAACCGGTCAATGTTGGCTTTGTTGTCTATTTTCTTGCACCGTGGTGTAAACATGCATTCCCGACATTACTTGGAATTTTGAGTTACGCCTATTAACATCAAGCGGACGACTTTCACCAGAGACTTGCAACAAGATTGAATGGACGGCCGCTCAATCAAATTGGACCTTTTTGTCAGTAAGATCCCTCGAGGAACATTTTACGACATTGTATAACATGACACTTTGCATTAAGCAACTGGTTCCTCAAGAGACCATGTAAGGCTAGAAGTGATTGGTTCCCAATTCGACCTGATCCCACCCAGGACCCCATTTTTAGAATTCGGAATCGGACCACCTGGTCCTGGGACCACCAGTCCGGTCCAGTTCCTTGGCGGTCCAATAGAACTGGTGGATTCACATATCTTGATTGAAAGTTCTTGATTAATTGAATTGCCAATCTATGTTGCAATTCAAAATTGGGATTTTGTCCAAGATTTGTGAAGAAGACCAAGAGATGATAGGGTTGTGATTGTAAGGGCACACTTGAAAAAAAGGAGGAGGATTCAATGAATTTGAATTCTTTTCCATTTTCCATAAACGATGGACTCACAAATTCAAGGAAGGTGGAGCGAGGGAGGTAAAACGGGTGAATTCTTGCAGGAAAAGAAAGAAAGTAAAATTAAGAAAGAAGCAAGAGATAAAAGGAACAAATTGGATGAATCGGTGTAGTGATATGAAAGAAACAAAGATTTACTTCATCATTTGGAATAAGTGAGGGGTGAGAGGAGATTAGGGTTTAGGTTTACATCTCGAAATTAGGAACCGGACTGAAAATCACCGGAATCGGATTGGCAACCCCTAAAACTACCCAAAACCGGTCGGTCTGATTCAGTCCGGGCAGTTCTATGGCCGTCCACGATCCAAGCGCGGTTTGGTTCTCAAGAGTCGACTTCCATGCGAGGAGCGCCTCTACTTCTGAACTAGCTCTCGCTTCAGCACTGCAAGATAATAGCAGCAGATACCAAAGCAAGATGTGTGACTTGAGTTCCACCATGGCCAGCAATCTTCTTCTTGTCTGCGTGCAGATTGCAGCAGATTGTGCTATCTCATCAGACAACGACGACGTGCTGCGGATCAGTTGGAGTTCTCGATGATGGCGAGCCTAGCAGGAAGCGATTGTTTCAAAACCGTGATGGCCGCTGAGATTGCTGGCGGCTCTCGACATCTTGACCACTGAAACGACGGCGACATTCGAGCACGAGGACGACATTTTCTGGAAAGCCTAATCAGACGAGAATGGACGACGAATGTGGAGGTTCCCGGGAGCAACCCCAGTCTATACGGACGCGGTTCAACGGTTCATACCACAGCGGCGATACAGACGAATTTCACCAGCGACTTTACAACAAGATTGTATGGACCGCCGTCGATCAAATGGGACCTTTCATCGATATGCTAAGTTGACTAAGACTTTAGTGGAAATTCCCCGATTCTAGATACGATCCCTTGAGGAACCGTTCCTCGCAGATCCTCGCAGATCGGTGACCGGGAAAGAAACGATCGTAACCATCCATCGAGGACAATTCGTGACATTGTGTAGCACAGCACTTTGCTTTAAGCAACAGGTTCCTCGAGAGACCATAGAAGGCCGATTTTGCCATGGAAAGGAATTGGATCGATCGATCACTCCAGCCCGAATAAAATAAAAATAAAAATCGGTTGACAATCGAAATATGGAGAGATGTATGGATCGTCACAAATTTGATTAAACCTGGAGATTGAATTCCCATCAATCACGGAGAAGATTGAGTGCAAATGCGGTTGGAAATCAACTCAACACCGTTCTTGACCTAAGTGCTGACTAGAGAAAAAAGAGAAAATCATCACGCTTACATATTAGCTTGTGCAATAAGTGGGATAATTACCCAAAGAAATCTGAAATCTGGACGTCTATTCAATCTTGAATCATTCATTTGGCCAATTTAATCCAAACCTTTTTAAGAATTTGCCAATGCAGCCATTTTGGCCAAATTTGGTTGGAAATATGTGACATGGATGGTGGCCGTCTTAGGTGGCACGATCGATGTTAATGTGGATGATTTTTGCAATTTCTTAAAATTTTCCGAAATTTTCCTTTTTTTCTTTAATTTTTTTTTTATTCTTTCTTCTTCCACCTATTGCCGGCCATCACTGAGGCCCGGCGATCGGCTAGGAAAGAAGGGAAAAAGAAAAAAATTGAAATAATTTTTAAAAAAAAAATTCAAAGAAATGTTTTTAAAAAAATGCATAACAATGTCCGTGTTAGCACTAGTCATACCATGAGAACAACCGGCGTCTAAGTCGGCAATTATTGGCTAAAATTTGGCCGGAAAAACTACATTGACAAATTTTCAGAAGGTTTATGACTAAATTGGCCAAATTAAGATTGAATTGACATTGTAAAATAGATTCATGATTCTTTTTTTTTTTTTGGTGAAAATTATCCCGTAATTACTTGCGAAACTTATTAGAGATGCATTCCTATTCCTACATGACAAAGTGTCAAGACCAATTTGGTTCTACACGGCACGGGCTTCTCAATCTAAGCTAATACCAGTCCCTTGCATCGTCAAAGCATTGAGTGCGAATACATGCTCGTGTGCACGCATATATATATACCCCTATCGAGTGTATGCCATCAACAGACATATCACCTCGCTAATAGAGAAGAGGGTGCATGGAAATGGGTTATAACAGGTCACTTCTTGCGGCCTCCATGCTCGTTCTGGTTGTTTCCGCCGCGCTTGGAGGCGAAGCGACAAGGGTTCTAACTTCAACTTATGAGACAGGTGTTCTTTCTCTCTTTTACTCTCTCAAACATACTCAGTTTAGGGTCTCTTTGTGCTAGAGGCATTTGGGAGACTCTTCTGCTCTAAGATAAGAGAAGTGAGCGATGTCTTAATCGGATTTGATTGCAGGAGAAGACATGGGACGGAACTTGGAGTCGCAGGCGATCCTTGATTGCCCCGACCCCTATCCTTGGGCGTGCGGTCCGGTCGGGCCCAAGGTCAGCGGCGCCAACGACGAAGGCTAGCTCTCATCAAGTGACGACCTTGGGTTGACTGCTATGTAGTGGATATTGAATAGATATGTCACACAATAACAAACATTCTATCCGCCAATATATATATAAAGAGTTGCTTTCTTATCTCCCTTGCCTTCTTCGGAAATTTAGGTTTCGTTTAGTAACATGTTAGACAGTGCTTGCTTCTATTCTTTTATTCATTGGAATAAAAAAAGAACAAAAATCCGTTTAATAACATTTTTATTCCCGAAAATAGATTTTGAGCATAATCAAGAAGTTAAAAAAAAAAAGAAGAAGTTGTTTTTTGGTTTCGGAAACAACTCTAGAATCAAGCAAAAACCATTTTCTTTTCTTCCTCTTTTCTTTATTTTTTTCTCCTCTTCTTCTTCCCCTAGCTAGTCGCTGGCCATGGCAAAGGTTGGCAATTGGCCAGCCAAGTTTGGCGACCTTGTCAGTGGTTGAGCGAGGCTTGATCTCGTTGGCTCTTGTCTGGTTGGTTGTGGGCCCTCGCCGTGGCCAACGACCTTGCCGACTCTCATCTAGCCGGAAGAAGAGAAAGAAAAAAGAAAAAAAGGAAAATGTAATAAAATTATTAAAAACATTTTTAGTCACAAAAAAATTTAATTAGCATATCAAATGGATTTCTATTCTCGGGGAATAGAAATTTTGTATAATTACCAAACACCTTTGAATGCTCAAAAATTCGTTCACGAAACAGAATGAAAATTACTATTTTTGAGTAGAAATTGTTCCGAGAACAAAATGATTACCAAATGTATCCTTATTAAAAAAGAAAAAAAGAAAAAAAGAAAAGTGTATTGAGGTAGCCACTAGCTGAGACCAATAATTTGGTAACGGTGGCATTTCCTATGAACTTGTCCCTAGAAATATAATTAAAGTTCATAAGCAGAACTAGACATTTATAAAAAGATGCGAGAGTTAATTTCACATCATCCGAAAAGAACGATCTTTTACAAAATCCGCCCTTTAACTAATATGTATGAAAAATCTGGAGCAATTCAAGGACCACTCGCTAGTTTGCGTGAGATGAATCTCAGGATGTTCCAAAGCCCTTTCACAAACTCAACAACCGCTATGGTCTCCCTCCCCGCCTTCGCCACCACGTCGCGCTGCAGGAGGGGCGGTGGGAACAACCAGAACCCCATCACCACCACGAACCCTGCCATCAACACCCTTGACACCTCTGCCACCAACCGCCGCCACCTTGTGCCGCGCAACGCCTTCTTTGCTGTGACCTTTGCTGCCACAGCGACCCCATGGAGGAGAAAGAACCGCGCGATCGCCCACGCGGCCTCCTTCCTTTCGATGTGGTAGAGCATCAGCACGTGCATGAGGGCCAACGCCGCCAACCCGGTGAGCACTGTGGGCAGTGCGGCCCACTGCCTCCCGACAAGGCAGACCAAGGCCGATCACACGGGGTTGTACATGCTTGGGCACAGGATGCTCATCGAACGGTGGCTCCACCACCGTCCCGATGAGCCGGCCAGTCACAGCACCGCCCGCCAAAGGTGAGATTATTTGGGCGAATGAAGACGCGTGAAGCAGTCAAAGGTGGAAGGGACAACTATGAGAAAGCAAGCATCCCAATCTTTATATTTACTCAAATAAAATACATACATACATACATGTTGGAGGTTTGTTTGTTAAAACAAACATAATATTTTTTCTTTGTCCCACATAGGAAAAGTGGGAGGGAGTGGGCTAATTTAAAACTGCGGGTTTTTCTTTATGTACTTAAAAGAATGATTGGGTGGGGCTAGATCCCACCATACCTGCGTGTGGGTGCACGATTATTTGGCGCACTTAGTACTTTGCGCGCTCGCGATTTAATTAACACTAATCTCTTTATTTATTTATTGTTATTAATCTTTTAGTAAATTCAAAGGTTGTCTTTTATTTTGAGAATTTCGGAAATAAAATATATAAAATAAAAATTCGAAATTCTATTTAAAAAAATTATTATTATTATTCCGAATTTTGTTTGTGTCTTTTCAAGACAACCTTTGGAAAATTATTTATTTGGTTTTAACTTTTCCGAAGGGTTGCAATTGTTCGTTTTTCAACTTCTTCCGAAGAGTCGCATTTGTTTATCCAAACAATTTTTCTAAAGGATGTGTTTGTTCATTCTTTGACAATTTTCACGAAGAGTTGCAAGATTGTTTCATATATATACTTGTCAATTTTCGGAAGGAAAGTGTGGTCATTTTTCGAGTCTTCTTTCTGAAAAAACTGCAGTCAATTTTTCGATTGTTTCCTAGAGAGACCTTGGAGAAATATAAGAATTGCTATCTAGTATTCTCATCTAAGACTTTGTTGTATCTTGGAGGAATTTTCCGGTGAAAATTAGCAATGTTGTGGGGCAAATAAATCCTTAAAGATAGTGATATCACACCTCAAAGTCCGAGTTATTTTACTCGATCCGATTTCATTGTTCAACCCATTTCGAAGCCATATTTTCCAACAATACATACATACATACATACATACATACATACATACATACATACATACATACATTTATTAATATAGATTTGGCAGCTTGCGTAGTTTCCAAAATATTTCAAACCAAGACGCGCGATATGGTGAGTCCCTTTCACGAACCATTTTAATAATTATCCATTCTAAACTCAACCAAACCAAAAAAAAAAAACTATGATGTGCTCACCTCTAATCTACATCGTATATTAATATGTTCCAATATATAATTGTTATACTTCATCTCTAGTTAAAGAATTTAGGCAGGATTAACACCCTAAAGACGAGAATCCAACCATAAAGGCGATGTTGACACATAAAGGCAAGATCTTATTGAGGTGTGCTTCATACTCCCTACCAATAGGAAGGCACAAGAGCTATTTTGACAGGGGTTGCAAGGGTAATGCCCTCGAGCCGCTATATTTTATTAGTTAGTTGAATTTGAGCTCATGAATAACTATTAAGTATATATAATTTTTTTTTTGTATAATTGAGGGTTATAACAAAGAGGTGTGAGTGCTAATTACAGCAGAATCCTCTATGGATGTAGTCTTGTGTCTCGATTTCTCTTTTTCACTTTTATTCTTTCTTTCCTTGTATTTGAGAGCTTAATCCTGACAAATCTGACCCAAAAGGTGGAATTACAATCCTAAAGATGGGGAACTACATTAATCCCCTAAAAACAAAGAAAAGTTGGATTTAAAACTCAGTATTTAATCAGACTATGAAATTTATACGTGGAGAAGCTGTCGTAAAAAAATGAATGAATTAGACTAGAGAAGCTGAGAAATGGGGTGTGGTCATTGGAGGAGGAAGGATCAATGGCTGTGAAAGAAAAGAAGAGGGGAAGTGAGGAGCAAATCAATGTGATTTGATGTTTGCCTCATTTCAAAATTCTCGAGTGTTGAAGTATCCTCCATATAAAACTCCTATGAGGAAAATTATCAAAAAAGTCCTAAACTTATTACAATTGTATTAGTTTAGTCATAAACTTATTTTTTTTTTTTTTTTACCAATTGAGTTCTAAACCTTTTACAATTATTCCCGATCAGTTTATCCATCCAAAATTATCCGCCGGGCCGGGCAGGTGACCTTTTATTAATAATATTTTATTTTTTGAAATATTTTATTAATTTTCTTTTTATCTTTTTTCCTTCTCTCTCTCTCTCTCTCTCTCTCTTCCCTTTTCCCTCTTCCTTCTTCCTCCCTCCTCCCTCCTCTTACCTTTGGCTCCGGCGGGCTCGCCTCACGACGGTGGGGCAGGCCCCCGTCAGATCTAGTGAGGGCTGCCTTGTGGTTGCTGGGCAAGGCGAGCCCTCACCAGGGCCTTGTCAGACGCAACGGTGAGCCCCCCTTGCCAGATCTGGCGAGGGGTCGCTTCGCTCTATGACCACAAGGTGAGACCTCACTAGATTCGGCGGGGGCTCGCCCTGCCGTCGTTGGGCATGAGCTCGTCGATTGGCGAGGCAAGCCCCCACCAGATCAGGCAAGGCTCGCCTCACCAAACCCGGCAACTGTGAGGCCCCCTCGCCGGATCTGGCGGCTCGCCCCGCCAGTGGCTAGGCAAACTTGCCCTCGCCCAGCGACAACGAGGTGAGCTAGCCCGGCCTCCTCAATCCAACGATCGGCCAGCCCTCCCCTCTAGTCGGTCGCCGGAGCCAAAGGAAGAAGGAGGGAGGAGGAGAGGAGGAGGAAGGAGGGAGAGGGAGAAGGAAAAAAAGAGGAAAAAAAAAGATAAAAAAAAAATTAATAAATATTTCAAATAAAAAAATATTATTATAAAAAAAAAGGTCGTCGGTGCCGGCCGGTTGCCATGTCGGGCGTCGGATGGCCATTTTTGGCCGGATGGACTGATTGTGAATAATTGTAAAAGGTTTAGGACTCAATCGGTCAAAAAAATAAGTTTATGACTAAATTAACATAATTACAATAGGTTTATGACTTTTTTTGGTAATTTTCCCAACTCCTAAGACAAATAAAAGTTAAGTGCTGCGTTTTTTAATAATTCATCAACAAGAACCCCTTTGCAATATACAATCAACATTTAAAATTCAATAACGTTTGATCGTGAAAGACGACAAATGCATACCATGTGGTGTAGAACGAGCTGGGGTTTGACCATTTCAGATGTTATAGTATAATATTAGTCGATAATCTAGATGTACGCAATTTCTACCCAAAAGCTGTGTTGACCATGAGATATTTCGCTCAAATACAAGTGTCTGAGGCCCATCAATTAACTATTCGCTTTGATATCACTTGTTGGGACACCCAACATAAATGCGATATCTTCATCGGGGGAGATTATTAATAGAGTCTCTAAGCCCCAACCTATCAATATGTCTATTTGAACTTACATTTACTTAAACACTTGACTGCTTCTAATACAATTCACATGAATCTATATTAATAAACTGAAGATGCCAATGATCCTTCGTAAGTGAGAACATCTCCATCCGTAATTACAATTATTGCTCACCAGTGTTGGGAGAGAGAGATATCCCATTGGAGTTAACTTTTCATCAAACATTTGATGCCTAGTTCAAGGCATCATTTTCGGGTAGATTGCGAGTCCCTTTAGGTTCAATTCTTTTTTATTTTGTTTGGCAATACTTTTGTGAAGATATCCTACATCACTTGTTTATGGAGTGTTGAGTGCACATGTGAGTGAAGTGAAAGAAAGAAATTTTACTTTAGATGTCAAGAGCTGAAAGAAGCAATTGATAATGCTTAGTTTGCCCATAATTTAATGGGAAAAAATCATAAAAAATCCCACATTTTGCCAAAAATGACAAATTTACCCCAAACTTTTTTTTTTTTCTTTTTTGGTAATTGAGGACTCCACCACGGGCCCCCGGTGCTCGGACGACACCAAAAGACCGGGCCCCTATACCTTGGGGGAGACTAGCCCAGCATCCCACTGCTAGAGCCCCCACTTAAATTGCTAGCAACCGCGAGTTTCGAACCCTCGACCTCAGCGATGAAGGAGACTCTCAACCAACGCAGCTGCCCACGAATGGGTTACCCCAAAATTTACCAATCATGACACATTTACCTCAAACTTTTTTTTTCGTGACATAAAAAACCCTTTAACTTCTATGTGTGACACATTTACTCTAAACTATATGACATTTTTGTCTTTTTACTTTTTAATATTTTTTTCATTTTTTTCTTCTTCTTCTCTCTTCCCTCCATCGGTCATGGCAGAGCCGGCGGAGGGAAGTCGGCGTCCAGCAAGGGTTGCCCTCGCCGGTGGAGGAAAGCCGGCATCTGGCGAGGGTTGCCCTCACTTGGGTTGGCTAGGGTCACCCTCGCTGGCGTCGGGCGAGCGTGGCCCTCAGTTGAGTCAGGCGAGGGCACCCCTTGCCAAGCCCTCGCCGGAGTCGGGTGAGGGGTGCCCTCGCCAGATCTGTGAGGGAGAACCTCACCCGACCCAGCCGAGGGCCACCCTCGCTCAACACTTGTGCTGAGATGACTGAACCTTGATCTGTTGTCAGTAATTACTTGCTCCCCACTCTATCTTACCGAGGATACTCTAGGCCAACAAGCAAGGCATATCTAGCTGGGCTCGTTCAAGGGAGAGATTGGTGCGTATTGCTGGCTTCGGCCGGTCTCACCTCGATAAGTTTCCATGAGCCCAAATAGTACGGATTAAACAAATCATGTCATGTAATGTTCGAGTTTTTTTTTTTTTTTTCCTGGGCAATTTGTATTTTGACTATCGTCGTGCTAAAAATAAGAATGAGATAATCATGATTGGCCTATCTAATTGTGCTCGAGAAGCTTTTATTACATGTAAACAAGCACACGATCGTCATTGCCTATTTAATGCTTAAATTTGCCTACTCGTAGAGGACTAGGATGGAATCTATTACAGCGAGAAAATACAAATGGGCATGCCTGCTCCAGACTAGTGAAGATTGTTCTAATTTTCGAGGAGTGCCTGCGACACTTCTCTCATGGTTGGCCTACGATTCGGATCAACATCTATACATGAACGTGCTTGCTTCACTATTGCTTTCACTTCGTTCATGGTGATTCAATCTGTCGGAGGTGGAAGACGTGCATCTAACAGATCTTCTAGCTCCATGCTTTGCTCGGATTGCAGGAAATTCAGAGATATGCCGAGCTCGCCGGGTGTTTTCCGATTATCACTTCGAGCGCGGGACACCGGAGCTATAAACATCGCATTTTTCAGTCGGCTCATTGTGTACGTGAGCTCGGCATCAAGCAACGAGAAATCCATTGTCGAATAGCAATTTTGCGAATAACTAGCTTCCCTTTCAAGTATACCGATTTATCCGATATGCTGATAGTAATATAGTTCAAGCGTTTAACCACGGGATTACTGTGCTCAATCGGTATGATCTCAAGGCATTTCCTATATCAATCCAATTACGCCAAAGGGAATGTCTCTAGCGACGATGACGAACGATGTGTAAACTTGTAAAGCACAGAGAAAGAGGCGCAAGGAGAGTTACCTGGAGCGACATAACCGTACGTGCCTGCCACGGCCGTCCAATTGCTTGAATCAGGCTTTAAAATCCTGGAGATGCCGAAATCGGAAAGAAAAGCTTTATATTCTGTGTTCAACAGGATGTTTCGGCTTGATATGTCTCGATGAATTACAGGCGGTGTGTAGTCGTGCATGTAACACAGGGCCCGTGCTATGTCCCTCATGATCTCTGCTCGCCTCCTCCAGTCGAGCTGTGCTGCTTCACCGCCATTGTTCAGGGTGCTCGCTAGGCTTCCCCTCTCAATCAGGTCGTACACGAGGAATTTATGAGGCCTGCTAGAGCAGAATCCATAGAACTTGACAATGTTTCGATGTCGTATGGCTGTCAACAACCTGATCTCATTGATGAAGCTTGCTGTGATCTGCTCTATTTCATCGCCTTCCGAGGACTTGATCTTCTTTACGGCTAACGCATGTCCCGTTGGAAGCAGAGCTCTGTAGACTCTTCCGCTTCCGCCCTCGCCGATGCAATACTTGTCATCGAAATCCTCCGTGGCTTTGACGATGTCCTCGTAGACGACTTTCCCATCATAGTTCAGCATGGAGAAAACATTTCTGCTGTTTAGCCCAGCAATTCTCACACTCGCGCATTTCGTTCTTTGGCGGGATAGGATGGATTTTCCGAGCAATACCACAATAAGGAGTAAAACGACCAATGAAGAAACGCCTAATATAATCCACAATTTGTGGCTTTTCTTGCGAACTGCGCTCCCCGACAATTTAGCATTGCATGGTTGGAAACCTTGGACCGGACCGCACACGTTCTTGTTGTTGCTGAATGCAGTTGGGGCAGAGTGGAGGAAGAATTTGCTGTCTGGAATCGGACCTTCCAGTTCATTGTATGAGAAATCAACCGATGTTAAACCATTCATCAGGGCAAAGGAAGGAGGGATTTTGCCGGAGAGCACATTGTGAGAAAGATCTAGATGCTCCACGGCCAACTTTGCAATCTGTGGAGGTATATTGCCGGTGAGGCGGTTATGGCTCAAGTTCAGGGAACCTTGCAGTGCTAGGTTTCCGACCTAAAGTGATATAGACCCGTTGAGATTGTTCATTGCCAGGACCAGGTTCCGCAGCTTTGAGCATTTCCAGAGTTGTTCTGGAATCGGGCCTCCCAGCTCGTTCGATGAGAGGTCAAGGTCCTCGAGACGCGACAGATGCCCGAGTTCAGGTGGAATCGAACCTGAGAGCCTGTTCTCTGCTAAATTCAGCCAAAACAGAGAGGAAAAGTTTCCTAAATGTTGAGATATCGATCCGGTAATATGGTTAGACGACAGATCGAGCACTTCCAGGACACTTAATTTGCCGAGCTCATTCGGAATGGTGCCGCCGATCTTATTTCCAGCAACTTTCAGTAGTGTCAGCTTTAGGCATGATCCCAAGACAGGACAGACCCCCTCAATTTATTGTTGCTCAAGTCAAGATAATTGAGGTTCGGATAGTCACTGAAGTCTCGGTCTAGATACCCCGAAAGGAAGTTGCTCTCGAGACGGACTCGCACGAGAGTCGTGCAGTTCCTCAAGCTTCTAGGCATTGGACCTGTGAAGCTGTTGAAGGCGGCCGTGAATACTACGAGAGGAGACTCTCGGCAGACTTGCGGTAGGGGACCAGAGAGACTGTTTTCACTGAGATGAAGCTTCTTCAGGAATGTGTTGGAGAAATCGTTCCAGAATATTTTGAAGCTGACAAAACGTTTCCTTCAGTCTAGTCTGTGTATCTGCAGATCGTCTAGTATAAAGTCTGAAGACTTTCTGACTACCAGACTCAAGATTCAAGACTCAAGATTTGAGACTCAAGACTCAAGACTATTCTCATTGACAGTCTTTTTGATCCAGTGACGAAGGAAATGCAGAGCCGAAGTATATGGTTGAGGATTTAATCCTATCGTCTGGAGAAGATCTTTTTTGGTTGGATAAATATAACGGATTCTTTTGTTCGTATCTAGATCAATTGAAGATCCGATGGTCGACGAAGTATTCTTGGAATGTTCTATTCTTGGGAACCAAGATCCTGATTGTATGGGCGAACATGATTAATGGGCTATCGTCAGGTTCCTTTTATAGCTCGAATGATCTTCTTGATTGATTCCGTCCAACGGGTAGATTGGAGGAATTCCTTTGGTAAGTGCCAACGGTATGATGGCATAAAGGAGTATAAAAAGGAAGTCGTTCTAGTTGTTTGAGAGTGTGATTGATAGAAAAATTCCAGAGTCTGAAACACCTTGATTATTAGTCGATACAGTCTGAGCGAAATTGTATACACAGAGAGTGTCTATACTTGGTGATACCTTGAGTGAGTGTGGTAGATCATCTACACCAAGAAATCAAGGAAGATCAACACTGTAACATCTCTTTGTTCATAGTGGAATCCAGCCAAATTGGCTGTCAGTGCAGAAGAGTGGACGTAGGCTTGAATCAAGCCGAACCACTATAAACCGCGTGTTTAATTCTCTTCTTCCTTACTTAGTCTTACGTTGATTATTATTCTTCGCAAATCCTTCAACTGTCTAAGTATTGCGCAAGTATACAGAAATTATCAAGAAAAATCTTTGTATACCTATTCACCCCACTCTAGGTACTCATACTAGCAATATCAGAATGAAAAGTTGGCGAGTCCTGGAGGTACTGAACCCGAGAGATCGTTGTCATACAGAAATATTTCGACTAGCTTGGTACACTTGACAATATCCTGAGGAATAGGTCCTGAGAGATTGTTCTGCTGCAAGTACAAGATCGTCAAGCGGGTAAGATTGCCGATGGACACAGGGACCGGACCGGTGAGATGATTCCTGTATAAAGATATAGCATCTAAATGCTTCAGGTTTCCGATTTCATATGGGATCGAGCCATTCAGACGGTTGTTATTGATAGCTAGCTCTATGAGATTCGTCAGGAGGCTGATCTCCGAGGGGATTTTCCCAGTGAAATTGTTGTTTTGGAGTTCCAGGAACTGGAGTTCAGTCAAGTTGGAAAACAAGCGCGGATCCAGCTCGCCGCTTATCATGTTGTTGCCGAGATAAAGCAAGGAGAGATGAGTGAGGTTCGAAAGTGTGGGCGGGAGACGACCAGAGAGAATGTTCCTGGAGAGGTTCAGGTGCGTCAGCTTTGAGAGCAAGCCGATTTGAGGTGGGATAGGCCCCGTGAGGTTGCATTGGCTGAGATTGAGGGACACCAGGCTGTCGAAAGCCGAGAACTCAAAGCCAGTGAGGTTTCCCCCTAGGCTCGCGCGCGGGAGATGTATCTTCGTGATGCTGCCCTTCGTGATTGGGGGGCTTCTTTCGTCGAAAAAATTGAAAAGTGAAAAGAGAGAAAACAGGGGGGTCTTCTCCTCGTTCGGCCAAAAAAGGGAAACACAGAAGGAAAAAGAAAAAGAGAGAGGAAAAGGAAGAAAGGACGTGCGGCTGGGGGAAGTAAAAAGGGAGAGACTTTCTTCCTCGTCCATTTTCAGCAAAGAGAGAGAGCTTTTTCTCTTTTTCCTGACAACTGCAGGGAGAAGGAAAAGTCTACAGGAGAGTGACGTGAGAGAGACAAGTGAAAAAGAGAAAAAGCAGCGTAAAGGCAAAAAAAAAAGAAAAGTAGGGGGGTGATTTGACCCCTACTGTTCATCGTCTCCCCAGGTTTGCTGCCCACGTTGCTGCTCCATCCTCGACGAATCGAAGCCCCGACGCTCCACCCTTCGCGAATAAGCCCGAGCCGTGCCACAGCCAAGCCGTCTTCCCCGCGCCGACGTAGCCGCTGATCTCCGTCCGCGAGCCCCGACGTCCGCGCACCCCTTCCTCCCACGAAGCTCTGCCGCGCCTCCGCTTGTCCCCAAAGCCCTGCAACTCGCGCCCAGCAACACGTTGAGACACCACCGGCCGCCCGCGCACCTCAACCCATGATCTGCATCTTAGCTCGCCGCCGGTGAAACCCCCCGCGACGCCGGACTCGCACCCGACGCCGTCCGCCGCTCGTGTCCTCCCCTCGCGACGCCAACATTGCACCTCAGCCCGAGCCACCTTTGCTGCGACCTGCGACCCTGCTGTTCGCCGGTCATCGACACCGCACCTCCCTCCTGCTGCTGCTGCCGCTCAGTCCTCACCGGAGCTCCGATTCCGGCCCGCTCCGACACTGACCATCCTTCATCCGAATTTGTCCAGCAAGTTCAATACGGTTGGTACCATTTTCCTTGTGCAGGTCACTTGAAGCTTGAGAAGGGTGAATTTGGAATGTTCATTGCTGGTTTCATCTTGGAGATAATTTCCCAAGCTAGGTAAAATTTTAGGCTAATTCAATTATTATTTGGATTTTTTTTAGCTTGTGGAATTGACTTGATTTGTTCTGTTTTTATCATTATCCAATTATGAAATTTGTCATACTAAGTCATAATGATCAAAAATATTGAGTCGCAAGACGTCGGCTTAGATTTTTGATTATTTTGACTTTCATGACAAATTCATGAATTTCTTTGCATCATTGATTCATATTAAAATGCCATTGATTTACATGGATGGATTTTTATTTTAGCGTGTTATTATTTGCTCATCACATATCATGCATCATATTAGATATCTAGGTTTATACTCATTTCACATTTGAAGCAACGTATTTTAGTTTCTTTTTAAGATTCATGTAGAATTAGGATGATTTTCCTTTAATAAAACCAAAACACAAAAAAAATATTAAAAAAACAAAAACAAAAAAAAATGTTATTTAGGTTATATAGATTTCATAATGTGCACACCACATGTTGCGCCTTAGTTAGTGGGTCATAGGTTAATGCTTTAATATTCCCATCATTTTTCTAATAAAAAAGGCCAAAGATTAGTATTCCATCATTATGTTATTTTTAAATAAGAATTATTAAGTCATATTAAAAAAAGAAAACACAAAAGTCATTTACTTAGTTAATAGGTCAGTTCATAATTAATCCCATTTCATATTATCATTGTTTAATATAGGGTGCATATGTATAAAGTATAATTTATTAAGGTTGCATTATTTTAAAATAAAAAAATCACAAAAAGAACATGCATATAGAATTACCACATCATTCATCTCATATCATGTAGTACTTGCATATTTAGGATTATGTAAATAAGATTGCATACATATAGTGATAGTTCTAGTCATACCATATGAATTGCATCTTGCATGTCATTAAAATAAATCCATGCATATTAAATTTAGACTAAGATTGCATATAATTGACATTTTCTTTTTAAAAAAGAAAAAAGAAAAATTAGGTGTCTTGTCATTTAGAAATCATGTTTAGGGCATACATTTTTATTAGCATTTTTCATTGAATGTTATTTTATTGATTGTGCACCCGCATGACCATCATTTGCATGTTAGTAGTTTAGGTTAAAATTAATTAACATTGTCTGCTAAATATTTTTGAAATTAAAATAAAAGGTACCGAAAGGGGCGTTAGATTAACCTAGCGTAATCATGTCCCCGAACTCATAAATCTCTGGTTCGTAGGAGTAAAGTAAATATCCCGTTACTTTATTTGGGTTTCTAATTGACCCACCGAAAATAGATTAGTGGCGACTCCTGATTGAAAATTATTTGCATGTTAAAAATTCAAACCTAAGTCGCGAATTGGTATGGGCTTGGGAGTGCCCGAGCTAAGCTTAAAGACTTAGTAATCCATTAACCTAGTTTTAGGTGGTGAACCCGCGAAAATTAGGTCGCGACAGATGGTAACTTCTCACGAGTTTTTGTAATTCCTATACAAAATATCCTAAGACAAAACATTACGGCCTTTACGATCAACAACAAGACTTGCCTTTTTTTAATCCGATGGTCGTAGAACGGTAACCGATGATCTCTCAGTTGCAAAGTATGTAAAGAACTTATTTTGCTAAGGACTTCCAAGAGTCCTTATTGAATAACTAAGCATGGAGATTTTCAGTTCAAAAAACTGATTTTTCTCGTGTTATCTTGTGAAACAATCATGGCTTTAGAATGTGTGCAATTTGAGTGAAAATGAAAGTGTATATAAACATCAGTTGTATTTAAATTTATATCAGTTTGTATATGGAAATATTCACATCTTTTACAAACGGAAGCGTGGTTTGCGGGAAAAGCCAGCAATGACTTTCCCACGGGTCAGTATCGATGACTCCGTCTTCCAGCGTGCTGACTGACTTGGCTGCAGCTGAAGCATCGGCATCAACGAAAATAGGATTAGAAAAACGGGTAAGAGGAGAGCCAGAGGAAATCACAGATCGGAGAAACATAAAGATGAAAGCGGCGCTTTTGTGTTTTCTTCCAATGGCCTTGGCCTTGGCCACTTTTACTGAGGACTACTGCAACCGATCGTGCGGAAACATGACTGTGCCTTTCCCATTCGGGCTCAATGGAAGTTGTGCGTGGAGCTCTGGCCTTGTCCTCTCGTGCAACCACACATCGGGGATCCTGTACCTTGGCGAGAACATTCCGGTGTTCGACATATCCCTGGCGAGTGGGACAATGACCATTGGCTTGTACAGAGCTTTGGACTGCTATAGCAAGAGTGGCAGTCGGCTTCACAAATCTACCCCTGAGCCGTGGATCAGACTTGGCCCGCTATATACATTGTCGGACACCAGGAACAAGCTTACTGTCTTCGGTTGCGACACCAGTGCTCGTATCTCGGATGCCGACAAGACTTTTGGCAGTGGATGCTTCTCCTATTGCCGTGAGGACATCAACTTCAAGACTGAGAGTGCTTGCTCCGGCCTTGGGTGCTGTCAGACGTCGATCCCCAAGAGCCTCAGGAGCCTCAATATATCCATGACCAGCTCAACGAATTACACCTCAGTTCAGAGCTTCAGCTCTTGTGGATCAGCGTTCGTAGTGGACCAGGAGACTTTTAATGTCTCCAATTACAAGCTTCCTGTCCCGGCCGATATGCAGAAAGAAGTTTACTCAAAGGCTGTCCTGGATTGGGTCGTTCAAGGAAGTTCGACCTGCAAGGAAGTCCAATGGAACCGACCGATCTATGCCTGTGGCGCCAACAGTAACTGCCGTGACTTCACGAATGGGCAAGGTTATCGTTGCTTCTGTAAGCTGGGGTACATGGGGAATCCCTATGCCTCCCAAGGATGTCAAGGTATTCTTCTTCGGTTCTCTTTGCAAGCCAAAAATTATATGTTTGGATTGGGCCATAAGTTCCGCCATTCAACGTCCTCAACCAATACGTAATTTTCAGAAGAAAAAATTAAAAAAACGAACACATAAACGTATATTTACAGTTCACCATTCTGCGTGATACAGACATCGATGAGTGCAAAGATCCACGACAATATCCATGTCATGGAAATTGCAAGAATACACTCGGGAACTACACATGCAACTGCCCATTTGGCATGACTGGTGATGGCAAAGTTGGTTGTCAAATTTCTCGTCTTGCCATTGTTGCTGCAGGTAATTGTACTTCCTTTGTGATAGTCGCTCGATAATCTAAGCTATTCTTGCTTTAGACTTAGGAGTCCACTTGCTTTTGATCTGGCTTATGTTAAGATGTTCTGGAATTGTGTCTGATTTACTTCACAACCGAGCGATCATTGGTCACCACTCGCATAAAAGGAAAAAAAAAAGAAAAAGAAATAAGTCTCGCCTGTTGATCACAAATACTGTGAGTCCGTGAGTCTTACGATATTTTATATAGGAATTACAAAAACTTATGAAGAGTTACGATCCGTTACAATTCCAGAATCCGTTCCAGCTACTGCAGAACTGCCTCTCATCTGGAGTTTTTTTTCCTTTCCCAGTATCACCGAGAGACACGCGGCCACACTCAGTTTTTCTTTCTTTTGGTCGAATATTCACCGCACGCACCTCACTTCCTCTTTTTACTTCAAAAACACCTTTTGGCTAAAAGGCTAGAAGGTCCAACTTCTATCTGAAAATTGCATGTTTACCTCCGATCCAAGAATCGAAGTTTAAGAATTCTGAGTGCCAAGGTCGTCAACCCTGAAACGTGACCGCCGGGGAGAGAGAGAGAGAGAGAGAGAGAGAGGGGGGGGGGGGGGGGGGGGTGGGGGGGTGGGGGGTGCGGTGTTTGTGAGCGCTTCGATGACCGCGGTGGCCAATGGCTAAGGTGGAGGTGGAGGTAGAGGTGGAGATGGGCTCCAAGGAACATGATTGGCATGCACATGAATGTGGTTTTCCAAACAAAAGCCCTCTCAGACTAAACTTGATTCACTTGAAATCATTCGTCACTAAAAACTATATTCATTATTGATAATAATTTATGTCTAAATTAGTTATAAATGATAAAAACATTTTTCGTTCATTTATTTTTGTAAGTGATACAAACGATTTTTTTTAGGAAAATATTTTTCAAATCATTCATTTTTCGTGAAACAAATGAAATTCATGTTTGAGTTTCAAATTGGGTAAAAATTGTTCCCTTTAGGCATCCTCCCATGAATTAAGAAAATTATTCAATTAATTGTCTACTAAAGCAGAGCAAAAGAAAAATAAAGACACAAAGTAAAACGAGTGGAAAGCGACGAATAGAGTTTTTGAGAGTAAACAGAAGGAAGCTATGGGAGAGGTGGTAGATCTTCGGCACTGCTTGTGTGATTTGAGATTATGCTGCCAAAGAACAGTATGATAATCCACCTTTTTATTGAGATTTTGCAGTGGATGTGTTTGTTTTTCCCGAGGTTTGATATTGCATTTTACCATTTATCTTACATATTTAAAGTTATTGAAGTGAAACATATAAATTCAAGGATTTTGTTAGCATTACAGTCTTTGAGATACTATGAAAATAACAAGTTACAAATTCTTGAAAAAATGAATTCCACGACAATTTATAATTATTTATAATTTAATTTTTTATGATCTAAAATAAATTGTTATTCTCATATTAATATGATAATATCACGTAATCACTTTCTTTCAAAATTTGGATAATAATTGCTGCAAAAAAGGAACGGATCCATACTTAAAAGCTAAGCTGGGGAGCAAGGTTCTTAAAGCAAAGGATGGGCACGAGGCACGGACAATCTCTGTCTGGCGGGGCAAATTCTCCCGCGGGGTGGGGCTACTAGCGCTGCCCCGCCAGACAAATCTGCCCGTGCAAACTTCGTAAGGAAATTTATTCTTTTGTTTGATTTGTAATGTTTGCTCTGAAGATGATGAAATAATAATAACAAAACCCAAAGAATAACCACTTCTTTTTACAAGTCTTGTTTTTATAGAAGCTGAAGGCTTGTAAAGTCCTCTAGGTGAGCAATGTGGTACAACTGTTTTCCATGTATTTCTTCTTCGCATTTTCGCACATTGACTAATTTGTGAAGGTTGGAGTTTGTTTGGCTCTATAAAACCAATCAAAGGGGCCTTTTTTTTTTTGTATACAATTCATCCATTTGGCCATTATTTCTTACAAAAATTGTAAAAAATAAGAAAAATGTCGAGTTTATCTAGTAGGTGGATTAGCTCTTTTTGAGAAAAAACGATTAATTCCAGTGGTGCCCGTATGCCGGTGAGGCGGGCAAGTTTTCAGTTCAAGGGGTGGGGACAAGGGACATGATCCCGGTCCCTGCCCCGTTACAATTCCTATTTAAAATTAGTTTTAGAGAATAATTAATGTTTAGATGCATAAGGTTATATTTTCTTTCATCTCTAGCTAGAAGAAATCTCCTTCAATCGTGGTCTACATTATACACGTAAACCATATGCAAATTTACCTAAATACAATTTTGAATGACATCTCTGTTCGCAAGCCCAGTTAAAGTTTCCTCCAATAGGATGGACGAAAACATCTAACCATGATAATTACAACGTGCGTAATTGGTTGCTTCTTATATCATTTGTAAATGAAAAGAGCTAAAACAATGTGAGGTGAATGCTTCCTCATTTACTTTTGTTTATAACAAACCTTCGTCATAATAATCAAGGAAAGACATTTGGAAGGGTAATAGAAGATGTTGGCAATATGTATTTCAATTGAGTTCTTTTGATTAGATGAGGACTTTTAAAAGGATTGTTACATGATACATAATATGGTAACCCATTTGTTACGGAAACCATTTTTATCACGGTTAAATTGCGTAGTTATATTTTGAAAATAGACCAATGATTCAAATAAATGGTGATCGGTGCGGATTGTGTAAGCAAAGATTAAATAGACAGCCCATTTGAAATTAATATCTTTCATGAACTATGTCGACCATACAAGGATGACATTCTCGAATTTAATCTAGTAGCATATACTCTTTTGCAGTGATCGCTCTGCCCATATGCGGCATAACTTCTGTTGCTTTAGTCATTGACAAGTGGAGGAGGACAAGAAAACAAAAAAACTTCAAACGAAATGGAGGTCAGCTCTTGAAACACCAGAGAGTTCAAATTTTTACGGAGGCGGAGCTTGCAAAAGCAACCAACAACTATGATGATAGCAATAAGCTTGGGGAGGGCGGTTTTGGTTTTGTCTATAGAGGCAGAATCGCTGGGGGTACCATGGTCGCGGTCAAGAAGCCTAAAGATGTGCACAAGTCTCTAATCAAGGGGGATTTCCAGCAGGAACTTGAAATTGTGATGCAAATAAACCACAAAAATGTGGTGAAGCTACATGGCATATGTTTGGAGACTCGAATACCATTGCTGGTTTATGAATACATTTCGAATGGTACCCTCTTCCAACACATCCATCGGAATACATCAACCATCTTGAGATCGTGGAAGAACCGGCTTAGAATAGCCACTGAAGCAGCTCATGCACTTGAGTATATGCATTCCTGTGCAGAACCCCCAATCATTCACGGCGACATCAAGTCGGTGAACATACTTCTAGATCAAAATTACTCCGTAAAAGTATCTGATTTTGGAACTTCAATACTTATATCACCAGAGCATAGTCATGTTTTAGCCAGTGAAATACAAGGCACGTGGGGTTACATCGATCCAGAATATTTAGTCACCGGTATCCTAACGGTCAAGAGTGATATATATAGCTTTGGAGCTGTCCTAGTGGAGTTGCTCACAGGAAAGAAGCCTACACATTTTATTACTAAGTCCGAAGAGTCAATCAATATCATTCATTATTTCATCTCTTCTGTGAAGGATAAGACACTTTACAACATCATAAACTTCGAGGGCGCTAGCGAAGATGAAATGGAGAGAGTAGGAATGGTGGCTGAAATTGCAGTGAAGTGCTTGGAACAAAGTGGTGCGAGGAGGCCGTCAATGAGGGAAGTGGCTGCGCAACTCGCCAGGATTAACTGCGAGCTCGATGGTTTGACAGTTGAAGAAAACAATGAAGAGATGAAATGCACAGTGGATGAAGAAAACCTCCCATCCCATTCGACTTCAGTTACTTGCGAGACAAGCCTACATGGGACGTCAAGCTCTCTGTTTTGATCAGTGAATGGATTCAGCAGGTTCCAGCATCTGATCCTATTACCATAGCAACATGTCTATTAACTGTCCATATGGACTTCTAGGGTCAATTATGCATTCTGAATATATATTATGTTTGGCATTGGCTTTGGACTTATATTTGAGCAAGCATTCCTGGCATTGGCTTTGGACTTATATTTGTGCAAGCATTCCTGCAAGTTTAAGTGTCACAATCTATATCATATATGCACAGCTATGCACTGAAGTAGACTTAAGAAGGCTGGCATACGGCCATTCTCCTTTTTATCTTATTTTTCCCTTAATATAATCCCAGTACACTTTTGTGGCAAGTAAAAATCTCCCTTTACTTTAAGTCTGTACTTTTCCCTCATTATATTGCAATTAATCCTAATGCAATATCCATATCCAGACAAAGATAATAACTGTCGGCCAAAAAGATAAAATCAGGGCCAGAAAAAGTATCTACTTTCACTATTGTTTACTTTTCTTATAAATTTGATCTTAATTTGAAAAAAATAAATTCCCAATTTAATTTAATTTATCTTTATTTGTAGTTCATTTACTATAATTTAAGTTTGGATGATAAATCGGGAGTGACAGTGGGAAGGACAAACCGATTTAGAACTCAAAATACACATCTTCCAACCATGATATGATTACTCATAAATATGATAAAGGCATCCCAGGTGGGCTTCAGGTGAATGCTTTTTGGTACTAGGTTTTCTCGTAGTTTGCCTTCGAGTAATGCATCTTTGCTCCATTTCTATAGCTTCCTTTACGTACCACGTATTATTATGAAACTGAAGTCACAATAATGGCCTCTATGGATGATGGAAACCCCTTCCACATGTGGCCTTCCCATACTCCTCACGTTTCCACACGCTTCACTGAGACCTGTCACGGGCGCCATGCAGAATCTGAGCGATGGTCACTGCCACCGCAACGCCAATACCGCATGTAATGCTAGAATGGCAATTATCTGCTACTTAAAGCCATGTAATTGATAATTTTCTTAATTGATGGACTAATAAAGGTAAAAAAACTAATAAAGGTAAAAAACATGTACTTAAACAGGAAAATATGTATAGAATAGGGTTTGCTTTTCATCATCCTAACACATCTACTTTAACATTCTCAAGTAATTCTAGATCATTCATCAAATTGGTCTATCTTGACAATTCTTTGGTGGTAAAATGATCATGCAAAATCTCTGAGCATTTTGATTTTATTGGCTTTAAGCGAAAAAAGTTTGTAACTTCAAATGTGATGACCTAGACCCGGGGCAGTATGGAGGGACGGACTAAGATCGCCTTGGTAGTACAAGGGCAAGGTTAAGGGCATGTCTCCTATCCCACATCGCTTAGGGGAGGAGTCCTAGGCTAACTTATAAGGCTTTGGTCCCTCTAACTATACATACGTATTTTCTTGGGATAGTATGAGCTGCCCCGAGAAGAATAAAATCGTGAATACTTAGTGTCCAAAGTAGACAATATGTATACAATGGAGGCCTATCCTAAAGGTGGTATCTACTTAGGCGAGGTTAAGGACATGTCTCCCGTCCCGCATCGCTTAAGGGGAGAGTCTTGAGCTAGCTTATAAGGCTTGAATTTGTTAGTTGATGCTCGCGTTCCGCATCGCTTAAGGGGGGAGTCTTGGGCTAGCTTATAAGGCTTGAATTTGTTAGTTGATGCTCCGCCGATGCGATGGTGATGCAAAGACATTTAATGAGAAAAAGGAGAGAGAAGTGCGCTTTTTTCTTTTTTTGGTCAGTCCTACTTTATTCCTACTCTACACTCACTCGCAGACTTATGTCCTGCCGCTTGCAGGGCGTAGGAGTCGCAACCCACTCTCAAACTTACGCGTCCCTACCCCCATCCCCCTCTGACAAGGTGGGGATTTGAATCCCTCACCTCCCCCTTCCATGTTGGAATTTGTTAGTTGATGCTCCGCTGATGCGATGGTGATGCAGAGACATTTAATGAGAAAAAGGAGAGAGAAGCACGCATAAGAATGAGCAGGAAGATCCCGATACGAGCCGGGCTTGGTGGGAGGTGCAAATTAGGGCCCATCATTTTTCGGGCCGAGCCTGGGGGACGTATTGCAATGGTGATGCAGAGACATTTAACGAGAAAAAGGAGAGAGAAGCATGCATAAGAATGAGCAGGAAGATCCAGATATGGGCCGGGCTTGGTGGGAGGTGCAAATTAGGGCCCATCATTTTTCAGGCTGGGCCTAGGGGACATATTTGGGCCGGGGCTGACCCGGCCCGCTTAGGCCTGCCGTCTGCCCTTGGGGAAAATTACATATTATTATTGCCCCTCAAAGTTTTTAGGGTCGTTGCAAATTGGGTCCCGGGGGATGTCTCGATTTTTTGCAATTTGCTACGCGAGTATAAAATATCAGTTGTCATTCAGCCCTTGGCGTTGACTCTGACCGAGTTTTTGCTTGGAGCTTCCAAGAGCAAGACGACATGTGAGTTATTATGATGGACGAATTTTTCATGTAAGTACATGGATATGAAAAAGAAAGTCGAAGAATAATGTAGAATTATATTATGCATGAAAGTGTGTGGTTGAAGAATTGCCGAGAATTTGATTGGAGTTGATATTAAATTCGTATTGATATACAATTTTGAAATATGTTGTTATCTAATTATGTGACAGACTATACCCGACCAACTCACCTTCTAATTTTAAAAAATAATTCTTTGCCACAAATTTCAAAAAGTTAGGAGGCGGCCTGCAAAATTTTGAAATGCTAGGGGCAACTTTCCACAATTAGAAAAACTTGAAGGACAAAATGTAATTCTCTCTTTTCACAATTACAATGGTTTGGTTTTCTAGAAACTCCTAACTTTAAGTTAATTTTAAATCTTCTCCGATTTTTTTTTATCTAAAAAAAAAATCCTTTACTTTTGCTCTAGTTTTAATTCTATTCATGTGTCAGAAAATATTTGTTTCAAGTCCATCATCAATACCCTTATTTTCGTTTGTTCTTGATGCTGAAAATTTTAAATAAACCAGCGGCGATTGTTGAATGTGTAGGAAAATTTAGGATTGAAGTGAAAGTTGGACTAAATTTTGAGCATTATTTTTAGGTATTTAACCTTAAATACGACAGCCAACTACCCTCACTTTGGTTGAAACTGAAGCCGAAGCAGCAACCACCGCTCTCGCTCTTGCTTTGCTAACCGCCAACTGGACCAATCAACTCGCTTCCACGCTTGCCACGTCACTGTCAGAGAAATAAAGAGAAAGAGCAACAACACGACGGCAAGGCGCCACGTCGGGCGTTGACTTTCCTTGACCCGCATTGATTTCTCAAGACACTCTTCGACTCGTTCCCAAACTCGAACGAGGAAAGGAGAGGCCACGAAGATGAAGCCGAACTGGAGAAACAAGGCTCTGTATCCGATCCTCGGCGGAGCCACCGTCCTCCTCATCCTCTACCTCAACTTCGACGAACCCAGCTTCACCTTCCCGGTTCTATGGCTCCCGAAGATGGGCTTCGTGGGGACGAATTCGACCCGGTTCGTAGTGGTCGAGGACGGCGGCGGCGGCGGAGGAGGAGCGGGTCGAGCCCAGTCGGCGGTGTACGTCAACGGGTGGAATTCGGACTGGCTGATGGAGGAGAGCGTGTGGGGCGGGGCGTCGAGGGGGAGGGTCTCGGAGATGATGAGGCGAGGGGCCGGGATGGGGATGACGGTGTGCCGGACGTGGGCGTTCAGCGACGGCGACGGGCCCAACGCGCTGCAGAGGTCGCCGGGCGTTTTCGATGAGCGGGTGTTCAGGGTCTGTGGAAATGAACTCTCTTGCGCTCTGTTTTTTTTTTTTTTTCCTTCCCTTCGTGTGCAGTGTCGGTGGGTTGCCAAGTGCAGATCTTCTCTTTCCCCGTCGGTAGAATTGTTTGCACTGCTAGCCGCAGAAAGCATCGGAGAGATTCGTGACGTTGATTTAGAAATGGAAGTATTCGATCCTCGAATTTTAGGATCCGGTTAACGTTTGTTTCCGGGGTTTGAATTCGGTGGGAGTTACTTAAGCTTTGACTTAAAAAATTGCAGAACACCTCCTCTTCGTTGTTTTGTCGTAACATATGTGCATATAGGTGAAGTATCGGGTTCCTCTTGGATGAATCTCCAATGGAGAATTGCGAGAAGTTTTGTTGCAGCTACGATTGTTAGCTGTAGACCGTAGAGATTAGAGTAGAAAATAGTTTATTTGGCTGCCGGAAATGGCTGTAAGTAGTGGGTCGAATGAAGGGACGGTGAATGGTGCTAACTTTGTGGTGGGGAGATGATCATCGAGATATAAAAATAGCTGTCCGTATGTTTGTACTCTTTTCTCCCTGTGGTGGCTCTCCTGTGAATATAAATTTCATGTTTTTATACGAGCAACATTTGGCAGGGACATTTCAAGGTTCTTAGCTTTGTTAATTTGATTTCAGGGATTAGATTATGTAATTGTTGAAGCTCGGAGGAATCGGGTGCGAGTAATCCTGAGCTTAGTCAACAATTTGAATGCATTTGGTGGTAAAGCACAGTATATCAGATGGGCACAAGAGGCTAGAGAGAACGTGTCTTCATCGGCAGATTCGTTTTTCTCGCATCCCACAATAAAGGAGTACTACAAGGCTTATGTCAAGGTAGATTGTGCTCTCATTTTTCTGCTTCATGCTAGGCATTAGAAGCAGATGAATGTCGTTCCTTGTGCCACAGTATTTTGGCTGCATGACAAAGGCATATGATGCTCGCATAACTACCTCATTGTGCAGGCGGTAGTAACTAGAAAAAACTCTATGACTGGAGTTCATTATTTTGATGAACCAGCTATTTTTGCTTGGGAGCTAATGAATGAACCCCGTGGTGTATCTGGGTCATCTGCTCCACTTCTTCAGGTAAACTTCATAACTCTCTCTCTCTCTCTCTATGAACAAAATCATGTGGATCTCATTCTCATCAAATATCTTGAGGTTTAGAAGACTAATTCTTTGGATGTTTCCAGGCTCGTGTTTCTTTCTGGATACACTTCTGTGATCTTATTGAGTGAGGAACACACCATATTTACTATCCAAAAGAAATACTTCTATCCGCTAGATATTCGCATTGATACGTTTTGTTATTTATTGCTGTATCATGCTAATCTGCATGGAAGAAAAACAATCTTGCTGTATCATACTTATATCTGCATGTACCTCTTCTTAAGTTGAGCTTCTCATGCTTCCATCCTGATCTTGTTTGTGGTTGTGTGACAGTCTTGGATCACTGAGATGGCTGCATATATCAAGAGCTTAGACCAAAGACACCTCATTACCACTGGAGTTGAGGGATTTTATGGGTTGCAAACGCAAGAAAAAAATGCAGTTAATCCTGGGGAATGGGCCTCTTCACTTGGAACAGATTTCCTTAACAACTCAGCAATTCACAAAATTGATTTTGCTTCTGTCCATGCATATCCTGATGGTTAGTAAACTTCAGCCTGGGATGATGCTTGTAGAAACTAATATCACTTCAATAAGTGCTTTAAACGTCACTCGATGATGCTGCAACTTGAAATTAGTTGAAATTAGAATGCATCTGCCAATACTGCTAGCTGTGCTTTTTGGTTATAGAAAGATTATCATGTCTAAATTAACAACATGAAAAGTAATGGAAATCGCGAAAGCCTCCCTCTAGTTGTTTTAAAGGAGCTATAGGCAAGGACTCTTTGCTTTCTGTGCAAATTTTGCATTTCTATTTTCTGCTGTACTTTTAAATTCTTCTCTGTTGGTTGTAGGATCCCGGAGGCCAGTTTGGATGAAAAAGTGAAATATCTTTCGCAGTGGGTGGATTCTCACATACATGATGGGGACGACATACTGAAGAAACCGATTCTTTTCACAGAAGTTGGGTCATCATTGCATCAGAATCAACAAGAGTCATATCAAAGAGATATATTTTTGAAGATGGTTTATGACAAAATATATGAATCAGCAAAGAAGAGGCAAGCTGGAGCCGGAGCCTTGATTTGGCAATTGTTAGTAGATGATATGCAGGGTTACACTTACCAATTTTCGTTCGTGGCCTGGAATCACCTCTTGACCTATAAGTTGATCATACAACAATCATGCAGGCTGAGGAGAATGTTTGTGAAAGAAGAGACGAATAGAAAATATCGCCGTAATGATCCATGTCCCTCCATTGGATCTTGACGGCTATTATGTATGAGTTAAAGCTAGTTGAAATACCATTTGAATTTTGAGCGGAAGGGATGAATTTGGACGAGTTGCTGCATTTGTGTTTGTGTGCATGAAATTGTGGGAAGAGGTGAAGAGGGACAAATGCGATGATGCTTCTTCCTTGTGAATGCCAATGCCGGGGAAGTGAGAAATTGTGTGATTTGAGATTGTCGGATTAAAAGGGCAACACAATTGAGGAGTTCCTTCTAGAAGTTCGAAAATCGCGGTTCCTTGCTTTTGTAATTGTGAGGTTGCGTCTCTTCTGCCCCACATTGATTCAAATTTATGCTGGAAATCTTTCATTCATAGGTTGATCCAACGCTTGTACCCCCAAGTCAAACGTTAGTGATTATTGTAGTGTTCATTCCCGTCCCAGTTGATAGGCCTTTTCATTTCTGTGTCACCAACAGTTTGAGTGACACACTGAAGTTGTATATTGATACATCATATATACTTGATCTACTATTAAATGATATCATCTGTCACTTGTTTCTTGAGTTTCCTGGACATCTTTCCTGTGCTAATTCAACCGATTTGAACTGGCCGATCCTGGCATGCCTCCAAGTTCCATATTGGATAAGCATTTTCAGATGCAGAAGCACCTATTTTTGGCTTAAAAGAAACAGAGCTTGAACTCCAATCTGTCAGAAAACAAGTACCAAAGATCTTTCGAGAGACACCAGAATTTATACAACCAAAGGCCCTGGTTACTCTATTCAAAAACCCACAGCAAAAGAACTCTGCAGTCCTAGCCCACACAGCTGCACTTGCACTTGGACATGCATTTCTTGCAATCGGACAGTTTTGGCTTCCCACCTTTGCAGTCGCACCTCCTTGTGCAGTTTGCTCGCGATGACCCGCCCCACAAGCACTGCCCCATGCAGCGGAGAACTGGTCTGCATGATGGGCAACCGTGGTTCAGCTGGTCCACGATGCAGTCCCGGCATACACCACCGTCCGAAGGACAAGCCACGGCCTGAGGAGGGACGGCCATCGACCACAGCACCACCAGCATCATGAGCGGCACAAGAGCCAGCTTAGACATCTTCTCCATCTCTTTACATGCCCATTGTGATATGCAGGATCCCCTCTCTGTTTGGCAATATATAAAAGGGCTCTTGCTTTTGCTGTGGGCTTTGACTTCAGGGCATTCATCACTCTTCCATCGGCCACCATTAAATGTCTGACCTCCCTCCTTGGTTTGCTCAAAGTTTTATCTCATCGGGTTCAGTAGCTCCTACACTTGTGCTGAGATGACTGAACCTTGATCTGTTGTCAGTAATTACTTGCTCTCCACTCTGTCTTACCAAGGATACTCTGGGCCAACAAGCAAGGCATATCTAGCTGGGCTCGCTCAAGGGAGAGATTGGTGAATATTGCTGACTTCGGCCGGTCTCACCTCGATAAGCTTCCATGAGCCCAAATAGTACGGATTAAACAAATCATGTTGTGTTATATTCGAGTTTCTTTTTTCATGGGTAATTCGTATTTTGACTCTTGTTGTGCTAATAATAGGAATGAGATGATCATGATTGGCCTATTTAATTGTGCTGGAGAAGCTTTTATTACACGTAAACAAGCACATGATCGTCATTGCCCATTTAATGCTTAAATTTGCCTACTCGTATAGGATTAGGATGGAATCGATTACTGCGAGAAAATACAAATGCGCATGCCTGCTTGAGACTAGTGAAGATTGTTCTAATTTTCGAGGAGTGCCTGCGACACTTCTCTCATGGTTGGCCTGCGATTCGGATCAACATCTATACATGAACGTGCTTGCTTCACTATTGCTTTCACTTCGTTCATGGTGATTCGATCTGCCGGAGGTGGAAGACGTGCATCTAACAGATCTCCTAGCTCCACGCTTTGCTTGGATTGCAGGGAATTCAGAGATAAACTGAGCTCCGATGGGTGTTTTCCGATTATCACTTCGAGCGCCAAGACACCAAAGCTATAAACATCGCATTTTTCAGTCAGGCTCATTGTGTACGCGAGCTCTGGCATCAAGCAACGAGAAATCCATTGTCAGAATAGCAATTTTGCGAATAACTAGCTTCCTTTTCAAGTATACTGATTTATCTGATATGCTGATAGTAATGTAGTCCTGAAGCTGTTTAACCACGGGATTACAGGCTCAATCAGTATGATCTCAAGGCATTTCCTATGTCAATCCAATTACGCCAAAGGGAATGTCTCTAGCGACGATGACGAACAATGCGTAAACTTGTAAAGCACAGAGAAAGAGGCGCGAGGAGAGTTACCTGGAGCGACATAATTGTATGTGCCTGCCATGGCCGTCCAGTTGCTCGAATCAGGCTTTAAAATCCTAGAGATGCCGAAATCAGAAAGAAAAGCTTCATATTCTGTGCTCAACAGGATGTTTCGGCTTGATACGTCTCGATGAATTACAGGCGGTGTGCAATCATTGTGCAAGTAACACAGGGCACGCGCTATGTCCCTCACGATCTCCGCTCGCCTCCTCCAGTCAAGCTGTGCTGCTTCACTGTGGTCGTTCAGGATGCTCACTAGGCTTCCCCTCTCAATCAGGTCGTACACGAGGAACTTATGAGGCCCGCTAGAGCAGAATCCGTAGAATTTGACAATGTTTCGATGTCGTATTGCTGTCAACAACGTGATCTCATTAATGAAGCTTGCTGTGATCTGCTCCATTTCATCGCCTTCCAAGGACTTGATCTTCTTTATGGCTAACGCATTTCCCGTCGGAAGCAGTGCTCTGTAGACTCTTCCACTTCCGCCCTCGCCAATGTGATACTTGTCATCGAAACCCTCCGTGGCTTTGACGATGTCCTCGTAGATGACTTTCCCATTATAGTTCAGCACAGAGAAAACATTTCCGCTGTTTAGCCCAGTAATTCTCGCACTCGCACTTTCTGTCCTTTGCCGGGATAGGATGGATTTTCCAAGCAATACCACAAGTAGGAGTAAAACGACCGATGAAGAAGCGCCTAATATAATCAACAATTTGTGGTTTTTCTTGCGAGCTGCGCTCCCCGATAATTTAGCATTGCATGGTCGGAAACCTTGGACGGGACCGCACATGTTCTTGTTGTTGCTGAATGCAGTTGAGGCAGAGAGGAGGAAGAATTTGCTGTCTGGAATTGGACCTTCCAGTTCATTGTACGACAAATCGACCGATGTTAAACTGGTCATCAGGGCAAAGGAAGGAGGGATTTTGCCGAAGAGCTCATTGTGAGAGAGATCTAGATGCTCCACGGCCAACTTTGCAATCTGCAGAGGTATATTGCCAGCGAGGCGGTTATGGCTCAAGTTCAGAGAACCTTTCAGTGCTGGGTTTCCGACCTGAGGCGATATAGATCTGTTGAGATTGTTCATCGCCAGGACCAGATTTCGCAGCTTCGAGCATTTCCAGAGTTGTTCTGGAATCGGGCCTCCCAGCTCGTTCGACGAGAGGTCAAGGTCCTCGAGACGCGACAGATGCCCAAGTTGAGGTGGAATTGAATCTGAGAGGCTGTTCTCTCCTAAATTCAGCTGATACAGAGAGGACAAGTTTCCTAAATGTCCGGGTATCGATCCGGTAATATGGTTAGATGACAGATCAAGCACTTCCAGGACACTTGATTTGCCGAGCTCGTTCGGAATGGTGCCGCCGATCTCATTTCCAGCAACTTTCAGCAGTGTCAGCTTTAGGCATGATCCCCAGTTCGGGGACAGGACCCCCCTCAACTTATTGTTGCTCAAGTCAAGATAATTGAGGTTCGGATAGACGCTGAAGTCTTGGTCTAGATACCCTGAAAGGAAGTTGCTCTGGAGATGGACTCGCACGAGAGTTGTGCAGTTCCTCAAGCTTCTAGGCATTGGACCTGTGAAGCTGTTGAAAGCGGCCGTGAAATTTACGAGAGGAGACACTCGGCAGACTTGAGGTAAGGGACCAGAGAGATTGTTTTTGAGGAGATGAAGCGTCTCTAGATGTGAAAAGTTGGCGAGTCCTGGAGGTACTGAACCCGAGAGATTGTTGTCATAAAGAAATATTTTGACTAGCTCGGTACACTTGACAATATCCTGAGGAATAGGTCCTGAGAGATGGTTCTGATGCAAGTACAACATCGTCAAGCGAGTAAGATTGCCGATGGATGCAGGGATCGGACCAGTGAGATGATTCCCATATAAAGATATAGCATCTAAATGCTTCAGGTTTCCGATTTCATATGGGATCGAGCCATTCAGACGGTTGTTATTGATAGCTAGCTCTACAAGATTCGTCAGGAGGCCGATCTCCAAGGGGATTTTCCCAGTGAAATTGTTGTTTTGGAGTTCCAGGAACTGGAGTTCAGTCAAGTTGGAAAACAAGCGCGGATCCAGCTTGCCGCTTATATTGTTGTTGCCGAGATAAAGCAAGGAGAGACGAGTGAGGTTCGAAAGTGTGGGCGGGAGACGACCAGAGAGAATGTTCCTGGAGAGGTTCAGGTGCGTCAGCTTTGAGAGTGAGCCGATTTGAGGCGGGATAGGCCCTGAGAGGTTGCATTGGCTGAGATTGAGGGACACCAGGCTGTCGAAAGCCGAGAACTCAAAGCCAGTGAGGTTTCCCCCTAGGCTCGTGCGCGGGAGATGTATCTTCGTGATGCCGCCCTCCACATCGCAAGAGATGCCAAACCATCTGCACGGCCTCGTCGACAGGTTCGGGTCACCCATCGTCCTGCTGGTCGTCCACGATCGAAGGGCAGTTTGGTTCTCAAGAGTCGACTTCCATGTGAGGAGCGCCTCTGCTTCTGAACTAGCTCTCGCTTCAGCACTGCAAGATAATAGTAGCAGAATCCAAAGCAAGATGCGTGACTTAAGTTCGGCCATGGTCAGCAATCTTCCTCTTGTCCGCGTTCAGCTTGCTGCAGATTCCATTTATTATTCCTTCTGATGGATTTACATTCTTGCTTCAGTCCCTTGTAGAGATTGTGCTATCTCATCAGATGACGATGGCAGGCCGTGGATCAGTGCGAGTTCTCGATGAAAGCGAGCCAAGTGACCATTCCAAAACCGTGATAGCCGCCGAGATTGCCATAAGCTGTCGACATCTTGACCGCTTAAACAACAGCCACATTCAAGCACGAGGACAAAATTTCCAGGAAAGCTTAATCCAATGAGAATGGACGACGAATGTGGCAGTCCCCAAGAGCAACCCCAGTCGACACCGATGCGGTTCAACAGTTCATCGCACGGTGGCGACGTTATATGCCGATACGATAATGGGTCAATGTTGGCTTTGTTGTGTATTTTCTTGCACATTGGTGTAAACATGCATTCCCGACATTACTTGGAATTTTGAGTTACGCCTATTAACATCAAGCGGACGACTTTCACCGTAGACTTGCAACAAGATTGAATGGACGGCCGCTCGATCAAATTGGACCTTTTTGTCGGTAAGATCCCTCGAGGAACATTTTACGACATTGTATAACATGACACTTTGCATTAAGCAACTGGTTCCTCAAGAGACCATGTAAGGCTAGAAGTGATCGGTTCCCAATTCGACTTGATCTCACCCAGGACCCCATTTCTAGAATTCGGAATCGGACCACTTGGTCCTGGGACCTCCAGTCCGGTCTGGTTCCTTGGCGGTCCAATAGAACTGGTGGATTCACATATCTTGATTGAAAGTTCTCGATTAATTGAATTGCCAATCTATGTTGCAATTCAAAATTGGGATTTTGTCTAAGATTTGTGAAGAAGACCAAGAGATGATAGGGTCGTGATTGTAAGGGCACACTTGAAAAAAAGGAGGAGGATTCAATGAATTTGAATTCTTTTCCATTTTCCATATACGATGGACTCACAAATTTAAGGAAGGTGGAGCGAGGGAGGTAAAACGGGTGAATTCTTGCAGGAAAAGAAAGAAAGTAAAATTAAGAAAGAAGCAAGAGATAAAAGGAACAAGTTGGATCTCTTACCAAAAAAAAAAAGGAACAAGTTGGATGAATCGGTGTAGTGATATGAAAGAAACAAAGATTTACTTCATCATTTGGAATGAGTGAGGGGTGAGAGGAGATTAGGGTTAAGGTTTACACCTCAAAATTAGGAACCGGACTGAAAATCACTGGAATCAGATTGGCAACCCCTAAAACTACCCAAAACTGGTCGGTCTGATTCAGTCCGGGCAGTTCTATGGCCGTCCACGATCCGAGCGCGGTTTGGTTCTCAAGAGTCGACTTCCATGCGAGGAGCGCCTCTACTTCTGAACTAGCTCTCGCTTCGGCACTGCAAGATAATAGCAGCAGATACCAAAGCAAGATGTGTGACTTGAGTTCCACCATGGCCAGCAATCTTCTTCTTGTCTGCGTGCAGATTGCAGCAGATTGTGCTATCTCATCAGACGACGACGACGTGCTGCGGATCAGTTGGAGTTCTCGATGATGGCGAGCCTAGCAGGAAGCGATTCGATTGTTTCAAAACCGTGATGGCCGCTGAGATTGCTGTCGGCTGTCGACATCTTGACCACTGAAACGACGGCGACATTCAAGCAAGAGGACGACATTTTCAGGAAAGCCTAATCAGACGAGAATGGACGACGAATGTGGAGGTTCCCGGGAGCAACCCCAGTCTATATGGACGCGGTTCTGGTTGTTTCCGCCGCGCTTGGAGGCGAAGCGACGAGGGTTCTCACTTCAACTTATGAGACAGGTGTTCTTTCTCTCTGTTACTCTCTCAAATCGTACTCAGTTTAGGGTCTCTTTGTGCTAGAGGCATTTGGGAGACTCTTCTGCTCTAAGATAGGAGAAGTGAGCGATGTCTTAATCGGATTTGATTGCAGGAGAAGACATGGGACGGAACTTGGAGTCGCAGGCCACCCCTGATTGCCACTATTCTTGGGCGTGCGGTCCGGTCGGGCCCAAGGTCAGCGGAGCCAACGACGAAGTCTAGCTCTCATCAAGCGACGAACTTGGGTTGACTGCTATGTAATGGATATTGAATAGATATGTCACACAATAACAAACATTCTATCCGCCAATATATATATAAAGAGTTGCTTTCTTATCTCCCTTGCCTTCTTCGGAAATTTATGTTTTGTTTAGTAACATGTTAGACAATGCTTGCTTCTATTTTTTTATTCATTGGAATAAAAAAAGAACGAAAATCCGTTTAGTAACTTTTTTGTTAAAAATAGATTTTGAGCAGAATCAAGAAATTAAAAAAAAAAAAGTTATTTTTTGGTTCGGAACAACTCTAGAATCAAGAAAAAACCATTTTCTTTTATTTCTTTATTTTCTCCTCTTCTTCTTTCCCTGGCCAGTCGCCGGCCATGGCGAAGGTTGGCAATTGGCCAGCCAAGTTTTGGCGACCTCGTCAGTGGTTGAGCGAGGCTTGACCTTGTTGGCTCTTGTCTAGTTAGTTGTGGGCCCTCGCCGTGGCCAACGACCTTGCCAACTCTCATCTAGCCAGAAGAAGAAGAGAACGAAAAAAGAAAAAAAAAAAAGGAAAAATGTAATAAAATTATAAAAAAAATTTTAAGTCAAAAAAAAAATTTTAATTAGCATATCAAATGAATTTCTATTTTGGGAATAGAAATTTTGTATAATTACCAAACACCTTCGAATGCTCAAAAATTCGTTCATGAAACAGAATGAAAAATACTATTTTTGAGTAGAAATTGTTAGAAACAAAATGATTACCAAACGTATCTTTATTAAAAAAAGAAAAAAAGAAAAGTGTATTGAGGTAGCCACTAGCTGAGACCAATAATTTGGTAACGGTGGCATTTCCTGTGAACTTGTCCCTAGAAATATAATTAAAGTTCATAATCAGAACTGGACATTTATAAAAAGATGCGAGAGTTAATTTCACATCATCCGAAAAGAACGATCTTTTACAAAATCCGCCCTTTAACTAATATGTATGAAAAATCTGGAGCAATTCAAGGACCACTCGCTAGTTTGCGTGAGATGAATTTCAGGATGTTCCAAAGCCCTTTCACAAACTCAACAACCGCTATGGTCTCCCTCCCCGCCTTCGCCACCACGTCGCGCTGCAGGAGGGGCGGTGGGAACAACCAGAACCCCATCACCACCACGAACCCCGCCATCAACACCCTTGACACCTCTGCCAGCAGCCGCTGCCACCTTGTGCCGCGCAACGCCTTCTTTGCTGTGACCTTTGCCGCCACAGCGACCCCGTGGAGGAGGAAGAACCGCCGATCACCCACGCGGCCTCCTTCCTTTCGATGTGGTAGAGCATCAGCTCGTGCATGAGGGCCAACGTCGCGAACCCGGTCAGCACTGTGGGCAGTGCGGCCCACTGCCTCCCGACAAGGCAGACCAAGGCCGATCGCATGGGGTTGTACATGCTCGGGCACAGGATGCTCATCGAATGGTGGCTCCACCACCGTCCCGATGAGCCGGCCAGTCACAGCACCGCCCGCCAGAGGTGAGATTATTTGGGCGAATGAAGACGCGTGAAGCAGTCAAAGGTGGAAGGGACAACTAGGAGAAAGCAAGCATCCCAATCTTTATATTTACTCAAATAAAATACATACATACATGTTGGAGGTTTGTTTGTTAAAACAAACAGAATATTTTTTCTTTGTCTCACATATGAAAAGTGGGAAGGAGTGGGCTAATTTAAAGCTGCGGGTTTTTCTTTATGTACTTAAAAGAATGATTGGGTGGGGTTAGACCCCATCATACCTACGTGCGGGTGCACGATTATTTGGCGCGCTTAGTGCTTTGTGCACCCGCGGTTTAATTAACACTAATCCCTTTATTATTTATTTATTTATTTATTTATTGTTATTAATCTTTTAGTAAATTCAAAGGTTGTCTTTTATTTTGAGAATTTAGGAAATAAAATATATAAAATAAAAATTCGAAATTCTATTTAAAAAAATATTATCATTATTATTATTATTATTATTATTATTATTATTATTATTATTATTATTATTATTATTCCTCTTTTATTTTGAGAATTTAGGAAATAAAATATATAAAATAAAAATTCGAAATTATATTTAAAAAAATTATTATTATTATTCCGAATTTTGTTTGTGTCTTTTCAAGACAACCTTTGAAAAATTACTTATTCGGTTTTAACTTTTCCGAAGGGTTGCAATTGTTCGTTTTCGACTTCTTCCGAAGAGTCACATTTGTTTATCCAAACAATTTTTCTAAAGGGCGTGTTTGTTCATTCTTTGACAATTTTCACGAAGAGTTGCAAGATTGTTTCATATATATACTTGTCAATTTTTGGAAGGAAAGTGTGATCATTTTTCGAGTCTTCTTTTTGAAAAAACTGCAATCAATTTTTCGATTGTTTCTTAAAGAGACCTTGGAGAAATATAAGAATTGCTATCTAGTATTCTCATCCGAGGCTTTGTTGTATCCTGGAGGATTTTTTCGATGAAAATTAGCAACGTTGTGGGGCAAACAAATCCTTAAAGATAGTGATATCACGCCTCAAAGTCCGAGTTATTTTACTCGATCCGATTTCATTGTTCAACCCATTTCGAAGCCATATTTTCCAACAATACATACATACATACATACATACATACATACATACATACATACATTTATATATATAGATTTGGCAGCTTGCGTAGTTTCCAAAATATTTCAAACCAAGACGTGTGATATGGTGAGTCCCTTTCACGAACCGTTTTAATAATTATCCATTCTAAACTCAACCAAACCAAAAAAAAACTATGATGTGCTCACCTCTAATCTACATCGTATATTAATATGTTCCAATATATAATTAATATACTTCATCTCTAGTTAAAGAATTTAGGCAGGATTAACACCCTAAAGACGAGAATCTAACCATAAAGGCGATGTTGACACATAAAGACAAGATCTTATCGAGGTGTGCTTCATACTCCCTATCAATAGGAAGGCACATGAGCTATTTTGACAGGGGTTGCAAGGGTAATGCCCTTGAGCCGCTATATTTTATTAGTTAGTTGAATTTGAGCTCATGAATAACTATTAAGTATATATATATATATATATATATATATATATATATATATATATATATATATATATATTTTGTATAATTGAGGGTTATAACAAAGAGGTGTGAGTGCTAATTGCAGCAGAATCCTCTACGGATGTAGTCTTGTGTCTCGATTTCTCTTTTTCACTTTTATTCTTTCTTTCCTTGTATTTGAGAGCTTAATCCTGACAAATCTGACCCAAGAGGTGGAATTACAATCCTAAAGATGGGGAACTACATTAATCCCCTAAAAACAAAGAAAAGGTGGATTTAAAACTCAGTATTTAATCAGACTATGAAATTTATACATGGAGAAGCAGTCGTAAAAAAATGAATGAATTAGACTAGAGAAGCTGAGAAATGGGGTGTGGTCATTGGAAGAGGAAGGATCAATGGCTGTGAAAGAAAAGAAGAGGGGAAGTGAGGAGCAAATCAATGTGATTTGATGTTTGCCTCATTTCGAAATTCTCGAGTGTTGAAGTATCCTCCATATAAAACTCCTATGAGGAAAATTATCAAAAAAGTCTTAAACTTATTACAATTGTATTAATTTAGTCATAAACTTATTTTTTTGACCAATTGAGTTATAAACCTTTTACAATTATTCCCGATCAGTTTATCCATCCAAAATTATCCAGCCGGCCGGCATCGGTGACCTTTTATTAATAATATTTTATTTTTTGAAATATTTTATTAATTTTCTTTTTTATCTTTTTCCCCCCCTCTCTCTCTCTCTCTCTCTCTCTCTCTCTCTCTCTCTCTCTTCACTTTTCCCTCTTCCTTCTTCCTTCTTCCTCCCTCCTCCCTCCTCTTACCTTTGGCTCCGGCGGGCTTGCCTCACGACGGTGGGGCAAGCCCCCATCAGATCTGGTGAGGGCTGCCTTGTGGTCGCTTGGCAAGGCGAGCCCTCACCAGGGCCTTGTCAGACGTGACGGTGAGCCCCTCTCGCCAGATCTGGCGAGGGCTCGCCTCGCTCTATGACCACAAGGCGAGACCTCACTAGATCCGGCGGGGGCTCGCCCTGCCGTCATTGGGCGTGAGCTCATCGAGTGGCGAGGCAAGCCCTCACCAGATCAGGCAAGGCTCGCCTTGCCAAACCCGGCAATTGTGAGGCCCCCTCACCGGATCTGGCGAGGGCTCGCCCCGCCAGTGGCTAGGCAAACTTGCCCTCACCCAGCGACAACGAGGTGAGCTAGCCCGGCCTCCTCAATCCAACGACCAGCCAGCCCTCCCCTCTAGTCGGTCGCCAGAGCCAAAGGAAGAAGGAGGGAGGAGGAGAGGAGGAGGAAGGAGGGAGAGGGAGAAGGAAAAAACAGAGGAAAAAAGATTAAAAAAAAAAATAAATAAATATTTCAAATAATAAAATATTATTATAAAAAAAAAGGCTGTCGGTGCCGGCCGGTTGCCATGTCAGCGTAGGATGGTCATTTTTGGCCGGATGGACTGATTGAGAATAATTGTAAAAGGTTTAGGACTCAATCGGTAAAAAAAATAAGTTTATGACTAAATTAACACAATTACAATAGGTTTATGACTTTTTTTGGTAATTTTCCCAACTCCTAAGATAAATAAAAGTTAAGTGCTACGTTTTTTAATAATTCATCGACAAGAACCCCTTTGCATTATACAATCAACATTTAAAATTCAATAACATTTGATCCTGAAAGAAGACAAATGCATACCATGTGGTGTAGAACGAGCTGGGGTTTGACCAGTTCTGATGTTATAGTATAATATTAGTCGATAATCTAGATGTACGCAATTTCTACCCAAAAGCTGTGTTGACCATGAGATATTTCACTCAAATACAAGTGTCTACTTGAGGCCCATCAATTAACTATTGGCTTTGATATCACTTGTTGGGACACCCAACATAAATGCGATACCTTCATCGGGGGAGATTATTAGTAGAGTCTCTAAGCCCCAACCTATCAACATGTCTATTTGAACTTACATTTACTTAAACACTTGATTGCTTCTAATACAATTCACATGAATCTATATTCATAAACTGAAGATGCCAATGATCGTTCGTAAGTGAGAACATCTCCATCCGTAATTACAATTATTGCTCACCAGTGATGGGAGAGAGAGATATCCCATTGGAGTTAACTTTTCATCAAACATTTGATATCTAGTTCAGGGCATCATTTTCGGGTAGATTGAGAGTCCCTTTAGGTTCAATTCTTTTTTATTTTGTTTGGCAATACTTTTGTGAAGATATCCTACATCACTTGTTTATGGAGTGTTGAGTGCACATGTGAGTGAAGTGAAAGAAAGAAATTTTACTTTAGATGTCAAGAGCTGAAAGAAGCAATTGATAATACTTAGTTTGCCCATAATTTAATGGGAAAAAATCATCAAAAATCCCACATTTTGCCAAAAATGACAAATTTGCCCCAATTTTTTTTTTTTTTTGGTAACTGAGGACTCCACCACGGGCCCTCGGTGCTCGGACGGCACCAAAAGACCGGGCCCCTATACCTTGGGGGAGACTAGCCCAGCATCCTACTACTAGAGCCCCCCACTTAAATTGCTAGCAACAGCGAGTTTCGAACCCTCGACCTCAGCGATGAAGGAGACTTTCAACCAACGCAGCTGCCCACGAATGGCTTACCCCAAAATTTACCAATCGTGATATATTTACCTCAAACTTTTTTTTTTTCATGACATAAAAAACCCTTAACTTCTATGTGTGACACATTTACTCTAAATTATATGGCATTTTTGTCTTTTTACTTTTTAATATTTTTTTTTTCATTTTTTTCTTCTTCTTCTCTCTTCCCTCCGTCGGTCATGGCAGAGCCGGCGGAGGGAAGTTGGCGTCCAGCAAGGGTTGCCCTTGCCGGTGGAGGAAAGCCGGCATCTGGCGAGGGTTGCCCTCACTTGGGTTGGCTAGGGTCACCCTCGCCGGCGTCAGGCGAGTGTGGCCCTCGGTTGAGTCAGGCGAGGGCACCCCTTGCCAAGCCCTCGCCGGAGTCGGGTGAGGGGTGCCCTTGCTTGATCTAGTGAGGGAGGCCCTCACCCGACCCAGCCGAGGGCCACCCTCGCTCAACACTTGTGCTGAGATGACTGAACCTTGATCTGTTGTCAGTAATTACTTGCTCTCCACTCTGTCTTACCGAGGATACTCTAGGCCAACAAGCAAGGCTTATCTAGCTGGGCTCGTTCAAGGGAGAGATTGGTGCGTATTGCTGGCTTCGGCCGGTCTCACCTCGATAAGTTTCCGTGAGCCCAAATAGTACGGATTAAACAAATCATGTCGTGTAATGTTCGAGTTTTTTTTTTTTCCTGGGCAATTTGTATTTTGACTATCGTCGTGCTAAAAATAAGAATGAGATAATCATGATTAGCCTATCTAATTGTGCTCGAGAAGCTTTTATTACACGTAAACAAGCACACGATCGTCATTGCCTATTTAATGCTTAAATTTGCCTACTCGTAGAGGACTAGGAGGGAATCTATTACAGCGAGAAAATACAAATGGGCGTGCCTGCTCCAGACTAGTGAAGATTGTTCTAATTTTCGAGGAGTGCCTGCGACACTTCTCTCATGGTTGGCCTACGATTCGGATCAACATCTATACATGAACGTGCTTGCTTCACTATTACTTTCACTTCGTTCATGGTGATTCGATCTGCCGGAGGTGGAAGACGTGCATCTAACAGATCTTCTAGCTCCACGCTTTGCTCGGATTGCAGGGAATTCAGAGATATGCCGAGCTCCGCTGGGTGTTTTCCGATTATCACTTCGAGCGCCAGGACACCGAAGCTATAAACATCGCATTTTTCAGTCAGGCTCATTGTGTACGCGAGCTCTGGCATCAAGCAACGAGAAATCCATTGTCAGAATAGCAATTTTGCGAATAACTAGCTTCCCTTTCAAGTATACTGATTTATCTGATATGCTGATAGTTATATAGTCCTGAAGCTGTTTAACCACAGGATTACAAGCTCAATCAGCATGATCTCAAGGCATTTCCTATGTCAATCCAATTATGCCAAAGGGAATGTCTCTAGCGACGATGACCAACGATGCGTAAACTTGTAAAGCACAGAGAAAGAGGTGCAAGGAGAGTTACCTGGAGCGATGTAACCATACGTGCCTGCCACGGCCGTCCAGTTGCTCGAATCAGGCTTTAAAATCCTAGAGATGCCGAAATCGGAAAGAAAATCTTTATATTCTGTGTTCAACAGGATGTTTCGGCTTGATATGTCTCGATGAATTACAGGTGGCATGCAATCATTATGCATGTAACACAGGGCGCTTGCCATGTCTCTCACGATCTCCGCTCGCCTCCTCCAGTCGAGCTGTGCTGCTTCACCGCCGTCGTTCAGTGTGCTCACTAGGCTTCCCCTCTCGATCAGGTCGTACACGAGGAACTTATGAGGCCCGCTAGAGCAGAATCCGTAGAACTTGACAATGTTTCGGTGTCGTATCGCTGTCAACAACCTGATCTCATTGATGAAGCTTGCTGTGATCTGCTCTATTTCATCGCCTTCCGAGGACTTGATCTTCTTTACAGCTAATGCATGTCCCGTCGGAAGCAAAGCTCTGTAGACTCTTCCGCTTCTGCCCTCACCGATGCAATACTTATCATCAAATCCCTCCGTGGCTTTGACGATGTCCTCGTAGACGACTTTCCCATCATAGTTCAGCACGGAGAAAACATTTCTGCTGTTTGGCCCAGCAATTCTCGCACTCGCGCATTTCATTCTTCGGTGGGATAGGATGGATTTTCTGAGCAATACTACAACTAGGAGTAAAACGACCGATGAAGAAACGCCTAATATAATCCACAATGTGTGGCTTTTCTTGCGAACTGCACTCCCTGACAATTTAGCATTGCATGGTTGGAAACCTTGGACGGGACCGCACATGTTCTTGTTGTTGCTGAATGCAGTTGGGGCAGAGAGGAGGAAGAATTTGCTGTCTGGAATTGGACCTTCCAGTTCATTGTACGAGAAATCGACCGATGTTAAACCGGTCATCAGGGCAAAGGAAGGAGGGATTTTGCCGGAGAGCACATTGTGAGAGAGATCTAGATACTCCACGGCCAACTTTGCAATCTGCGGAGGTATATTGCCGGTGAGGTGGTTATGGCTCAAGTTCAGGGTACCTTGCAGTGCTAGGTTTCCGACCTGAGGTGATATAGACCCGTTGAGATTGTTCATCGCCAGGACCAGGTTCCACAGCTTTGAGCATTTCCAGAGTTGTTCTGGAATCGGGCCTCCCAGCTCGTTCGATGAGAGGTCAAGGTCCTTGAGACGTGATAGATGCCCGAGTTGAGGTGGAATCGAACCTGAGAGCCTGTTCTCTCCTAAATTCAGCTGATAGAGAGAGGACAAGTTTCCTAAATGTCCGGGTATCAATCCGGTAATATGGTTAGATGACAAATCGAGCACTTCCAGGACACTTAATTTGCTGAGCTCGTTCGGAATCGTGCCGCCAATCTCATTTCCAGCAACTTTCATCAGTGTCAGCTTTAGGCATGAACCCCAGTATGGGGACAGGACCCCCTTCAACTTATTGTTGCTCAAGTCAAGATAATTGAGCTTTGGATAGACGCCGAAGTCTCGGTCTAGATACCCCGAAAGGAAGTTGCTCTCGAGACGGACTCGCACGAGAGTCGTGCAGTTCCTCAAGCTTCCAGGCATTGTACATGTGAAGCTGTTGAAGGCGGCTGTGAATACTACGAGAGGAGACTCTCGGCAGACTTGCGGTAAGGGACCGGAGAGATTGTTTTCGCTGAGATGAAGCGTCTCTAGGAATGAAAAGTTGGCGAGTCCTGGAGGTACTGAACCCGAGAGATCGTTGTCATACAGAAATATTTTGACTAGCTTGGTACACTTGACAATATCATGAGGAATAGGTCCTGAGAGACGGTTCTGATGCAAGTACAACATCGTCAAGTGAGTAAGATTGCCGATGGATGCAGGGATCGGACCGGTGAGATGATTCCCGTATAAAGATATAGCATCTAAATGCTTCAGGTTTCCGATTTCATATGGGATCGAGCCATTCAGACGGTTGTTATTGATAGCTAGCTCTATGAGATTCGTCAGGAGGCCGATCTCCGAGGGGATTTTCCCAGTGAAATTGTTGTTTTGGAGTTCCAGGAACTGGAGTTCAGTCAAGTTGGAAAACAAGCGCGGATCCAGCTCGCCGCTTATCATGTTGTTGCCGAGATAAAGCAAGGAGAGACGAGTGAGGTTCGAAAGTGTGGGCGGGAGACGACCAGAGAGAATGTTCCTGGAGAGGTTCAGGTGCGTCAGCTTCGAGAGCGAGCCGATTTGAGGCGGGATAGGCCCCGAGAGGTTGCATTGGCTGAGATTGAGGGACACCAGGCTGTCGAAAGCCGAGAACTCAAAGTCAGTGAGGTTTCCCCCTACGCTCGCGCGTAGGAGATGTATCTTCGTGATGCCGCCCTCTGCATTGCAAGAGATGCCGAACCATCTGCAAGGGCTGCCCATCATCCCGTTGGCCGTCCACGATTGAAGCGCGGTTTGGTTCTCGAGAGTCGACTTCCATGTGAGGAGCGCCTCTGCTTCTGAACTAGCTCTTGCTTCAGCACTGCAAGATAATAGCAGCAGAAACCAAAGCAAGATGTGTGACCTAAGTTCCACCATGGTCAGCAATCTTCTTCTTGTCTGCGTGCAGCTTGCAGCAGATTGTGCTATCTCATCAGACGACGACCACGCGCTGCGGATCAGTTGGAGTTCTCAACGATGGCGAGCGTAGTGGGAAGCGATTGTTCCTAAACCGTGATAGCTGCATTGATGTAAGCTGTGGACATCTTGACCGCTGAAACGACGGCGACATTCGAGCACGGGGACGAAATTTTCCGGAAAGCCTAATCCGACGAGAATGGACGACGAATGTGGCGGTCCCCGAGAGCAACCCCAGTCTATGCGGACGCGGTTCAACAGTTCTTACCACGACGGCGACGTAGACGGATTTCACCAGCGACTTTGCAACGAGATTGCATGGACCGCCGCCGATCAAATTGGACCTTCATCAGTACGTTAATTTGACTAAGTCTTTAGAGTAAATTCTCCGATTCTAGCGGAGATCATTGACCGGGAAAGAAGCGATCTCAACCGTCCATCAAGGACAGTTCACGGCATTGTATGACATGACACTTTGCGTTAAGCAACGGGTTCCTCGAGCGAACATAGAAGGCCGATTTTGCCATGGAAAGGAATTCGATCGATTAATCATTCTGGCCCGGAAAAAAAAAAGAAGAAGGTAAAAATCGGTTGACAATCGAATATTGGAGAGATGTATGGACCGTCACTAAATGATTAAACCTGGAGATTGAATTCCCATCAATCACGGAGAAGACTGAGTGAAAATGCACTTGGAAATCAACTCAACGCCGTGCTTGACCTAAGTGCTGACCAGAGAAAAAAAATTCAAACTCTGAATTTCTAAAAAAAAATGCAAAACAACGTCCATGTTAGCACCGGCGTAGCATGAGAACAACGGCGTCTATGTCAGCAATTATCAACCAAAATTTGGCCGGAAAGACTATATTGGCCAATTGTAAAGATATATGACTAAATTGACCAAATTAAAAAAATTTAATATTGAATTGGCATTGTAAAGTAGGTTCATGATTTTTTTTTCTTTTTTGTGGAAATTATCCCGAAATAACTTGCGAAACTCATTACAGATGCATCCCTACATCACCAATTGTCAAGACCAATTTGGTTCTACACGGCACGCGCTTCCCAATCTAAGCTAGTACCTTTCCTATGCATCGTCAAAGCATTGAGCGTGAATACATGCTCATGTGCACGCATATATATGCCCCTGTCGAGTGTTTGCCTTCAACAGAGAAGAGGGTGCATGGAAATGAGTTATAACAGGTCATTTCTCGCAGCCGCCGTGCTCATTCTGGTTGTTTCCGCCGCGCTCGGAGGCGAAGCAACGAGGCTTCTCACTTCAACTTATGAGACAGGTTCTCTCTCTCTCCCTCTCTCAGATCATACTCAATTTAGGGTCTCTCTATGCGAGAGGCATTTCGGAGATTCTTTCGCTATAAGATAAGAGAAGTGAGCGACGTTTTAATCGAATTCGATCGCAGGAGAAAACATGGGACGGAACTTGGAGTCGCAGGCAACCCCTGACAGCTATCCTTGGGCGGAGGGTCCGGTCGAGTACATGGTTAATGGCGCCGATTGGTAGAGCGATGACCTCGAATTGATTACTATGTAATGGATACTTAATAGATATGTCACACAATAATAAAAATTCTACTCGCCAATATATATAGAAAGAGTTGCTTTCTTATCTCCCATGCCTTTTTCGGATATTAAGGATCTTTTTTTTTTTTTTGGTCGGTCATATTCTATTCATATTCTAACTTTCACGTTCAGACGTTTGCTTAGGGCGTGGGAGTCAAAATTCACGTTTGAAACTAAATCATCTCCACCACAACCCTCCTAAGAATGTGGGGATTCAAACTCCCCACCGCCCCCTTCCATGTAGGAAGGGTGGCCATTGGGGCAAACTCCAGTGGTTGATATTTGGGATAAAAAAAGAATAGAATTCTGTTTGGTAATTTTTTTGTTTGTTTTGGGAACAACTCCAAAATTAAGCCAAAACCATTTTTTTTTCCTTTTTCCTTTTCTTTCTTTTTCTCTCATCTTCTTCTTCCCCTAACCGGTCGTCGGTCAAGGCAATGACTAGAGACTAGTTAGCCGAGGTTCGGTGACCTCCCTGGTGGTTGGGCGAGGCTCGACCTCGCCAGCTCTCTTCTGGCCGGTCGCGGGCCATTGTTGTGACTGGTGACCTCACTGGCTCTTGTCTGGTCAGAAGAAGAAGATAAAGAAAAAGAAAAAAGAGAAAAGAAAAATGTAATATAATAATTAAATTTTAAAAAATTTAATTAGTCCCAAAAAAAAATCAAATTGGCATACCAAACGTATTTCTATTTTGGGAATATAAATTTTAGATAGTTACCAAACGCTTTTGAATTCTCAAAAACTCGTTCAGGAAACATAATTAAAAAAAAAAACTATTTTTTTAGTAGAAATTATTTTTGAGAATAAAATGGTTACCAAACCCATCCTTAGTATATTTGTATTGTTTTAGCCACTAGTAGAGACCGATAATTTGGTAACGGTGGCATTTCCTTTGACCTTGTCCCTAGAAATAAAAATTAAAGTTCACAAGCGAAATGGATTCATAGAAAGATGCGACAGTTAATTTTTACAAATCCACCCTTTTAACTAATATGTATGAAAAATCTGGAGCAATTCAAGGACCACTCGCTGGGGTACGTGAGATGAATCTCAGGATGCTCCAAAGCCCTTTCACAAACTAAACAACCGCTATGGTCTCCCTCCCCGCCTTCGCCACCACGCGGCGCAGCAGGAGTGGCGGCAGGAACAGCCGAAACCCCGTCGCCACCACGAACCCCGCCGTCAACACCCTCGACACCTCCGCCAGCAGCCGCCGCCACCTTGTGCCGCGCAGCGTCTTCTTTGCTGTGACCTTTGCCGCCACAACGACCCCACGGAGGAGGAAGAACCGCCCGATCACCCACGCGGGCTCCTTCCTTCCGATGTGGTAGAGCATCAGCTCGTGCATGAGGGCCAACGCCGCGAACCCGGTGAGCACTGCAGGCAGTGCGGCCCACTGCCTCCTGACAAGGCGGACCAAGGCTGATCGCATGGGGTATGCTCGGGCACAGGATGCTCATTGAACGGTGGCTCCACCGCCGTCCCGATGAGCCGGCTAGTCACAGCACCGCCCGCCAAAGGTGAGATTATTTGGGCGAATGAAGACGCGTGAAGCAGTCAAAGGTGGAAGGGACAACTAGGAGAAAGCAAGCATCCCAATCTTTATATTTATTAAAATAAAATACATATATATATAAAGTACGATTTGGCAGCTTGCGTAGTTTCCAAAATATTTCAAACCAAGACGCACAATACGGTGAGTTCATTTCACGAACCATTTTAAAAATTACCCATTCTAAACTCAACCAAACCAAGAAGAAACTATGATGTGCTCACCTCTAATCAACATTGTGTATTAGTATGTTCCAATATATAATTGTTATACTTCATCTCTAGTTAAAGAATTTAGGCAGGATTAACACCCTAAAGACAAGAATCTAACCATAAAGGCGATATTGACACATAAAGACGAGATCTTATTGAGGTATGCTTCATACTCCTTATCAATAGGAAGGGACAGGAGCTGTTTTGACAGGGGTTGCAAGGGTAATGCCCTCAAGCCGCTATTTTTTATTAGTTAGTTGAATTTAAGCTCATGAATAACTATTATATCTATATATACAATAATTGAGGGTTATAACAAAGATGTGCGAATGCTAATTACAGTGGAATCCTCTATGGATGTAGTCTTTGTGTCTTGATTTCTCTTTTTCACTTTTATTCTCTCTTTCCTTGTATTTGAGAGCTTAATCCTGACAAATCTGACCCCAAAGGTGGAATTAAAATCCTAAAGACGGGGAACTACATTAATACCCTCAAGACAAGGAAAAGGTGGGTTTAAAACTCATTATTTAATCAGACTATGAAATTTATACATGGAGAAGCTGTCGTAAAAAAAATGAATGAATTAGACTAGAGAAGCTGAGAAATGGGGCGTGGTCATTGGAGGAGGAAGGATCAATGGCTGTGAAAGAAAAGAAGAGGGGAAGTGAGGAGCAAATCAATGTGATTTGATGTTTGTCTCATTTCAAAAATCTCGAGTGTGGAAGCATCCTCCATATAAAACTCCTAAGATAAGTAAAAGTTAAGTGCTGCGTTTTTAAATAATTCATCGACAAGAACCCATTTGCAATATACAAATCAACATTTAAAATTCAATAACGTTTGATCCTGAAAGACGACAAATGCATACCATGCGGTGTAGAACGAGCTGGGGTTTGACCTTTTCAGATGTTATAGTATAATATTAGTCGATAATCTAGCTGTATGCAATTTCTACCCAAAAGCTGTGTTGACCATGAGATATTTCACTCAAATACAAATGTCTACTTGACGCTCATCAATTAACTATCGGCTTTGATATCACTTGTTGGGACACCCAACAGAAATGCGATACCTTCATTGGGGGAGATTATTAACATAGTCTCTAAGCCCCAACCTATCAACATGTCCATTTAAACTTACATTTACTTAAACACTTGATTGTCTCTTATACAATTCGCATGAGTCTATATTAATAAACTGAAGATGCCAATGATCCTTCATAAGTGAGAACATCTCAATCCGTAATTACAATTATTGCTTACCAGTGATGGGAGATCGAGATATTCCATTGGAGTTGACTTCTCATCAAACACTTGATGCCTAGTTCAAGGCATCATTTTCGGGTAGATTGCGCGTCCCTTTTAAGTTCAATTCTTTTTTTTATTTTGTTTGGCAATACTTTTGTGAAGATATCCTACATTGCTTGTTTACGGAGTGTTGAGTGCACATGTGAGTGGAGTGAAAGAAGGAAATTTTACTTTAGATGTCAAGAACTGAAAGAAGCAATTGATAATACTTTGTTTGCCCATAATTTGTTGCGTAAATTTTTGAATGTTTGTAGATCCGATTAGGTTGTCAATGAGCTCAAGTTATTGTTTCCCTCTTGGATCTCTCTTTATGAAGGTACTAAATTTATGCAAAACTTCCCCAACAGTTTTATTAGAGCCGATGGTCGATTGGTATAGGCTCCTAATATGAATTAACATCCTGAACTCAACAAGGAATTCTATGACTACTCATGGTTGCTGAGTGCAGTTTGCCATCACAGTTTGGCCTACGAGAAGAGCGCGAATAAAAGGCAAGTTTGCACAGTTGGTGTTGATTAGAGATTTAGGTTGAGATTTGTTTATGTGGAAGAATACCAGGCTTGGATTAAGGGGGTGATGGCTCATTGTCTTAAAGACACATATGAGGAGAGAACGTTGAGTGCACATGTGCGTAATGTGAAAGATAGCAGGTTTAGTAGTATAAATAATATTTAATTGGCCAATAACTGAATAGTTTAAGTTTTTGAGTGAATGCGAGTCCAACTAAATTGTCAATGGCTTCAAGTTATTAGCTCCTATTGGATCTCTCCATTATGAAGTTATTGAATTTCCCTAACGCGGATTTGAATGGGCCTTATATCACATATTCTCCCCCAACATAATGGCCAAAGCTTTTAGGTTAGACATATTAACGTGATCATATTGAAAGATCCTGAACTCAAATATTCCAGACTCATACAAGCCTATTTTATTATACATTTCTACACTTTAGTTTTAGACTATTGGTCCATAGACACCATAAAAATTTTGGTTTATAATCCAAAAATTTGAGACAAAAATGCCCCTACCATTGCTGTGGAAAGCCGCACATGCTCACAGGCCGATGGACTTGGCCGGCAAACCCAATTAGCAAAGATTTGACCAATTGGTGAGCTTAGGGGTGATCTGAGACTAAGTTGCTCACTTCAAAAGTTTATTTTAGACGAAGTCCAAGTCCGTTTTAAGACTCTTTCAAGAAATGACTCTACTTGAAGAGATATTTGAAATTTTCCCAAAGGCTGTGGAAGAAAGTGGTTATAGTTTAGAAAATGATAATAATCCGTCCGAGGCTAATGATGTATTCACATATTTACTCATCTAATTAGTGCGCGCTTTCTCTCTAAATTCCTATTATCTAGTAATACCTTTTACTTTTCTTCTCAACGAAATAGCTTATGAACTTGTTTAAAATGCATTCCTATGTAACACTGTCCAGAGCAATTTGGCTCAAACAAATTAAACAAGATGACACCATTTGAGTTGGGTTTTGGTAGTATCACCGTTTTTGGATTACTGTGAGAATAATGGCTTATTACAAGTCACAAATTCTTAAAGGAGTGGACTCCATATTAATTAATAACTTTTTGTTATTAGTATTTTATGGACTAAAACAGACTGTTATTCTTATAGTAAATTAAAAGCCATTATCCAATTATTTCTTTTTTGAGTTTTATGTAACATGGCTTGCGCCTATGAAGCACGGACACGCTGTCCATGCTCGCGTATCGTGTCCAACACGTGTCGGAGCGTGTCGGACACCTCGACACGCTCGGACACACGGTCAACGCGTGTCGGATTTTCCGACACGCGGTCAACTTTTCTCGACACGCGTGTCGACGCGTGTCCGAAAGATTGATAGAGGGTGGAGGCGAGGGAGCAGAGGCCGCGAGCGCCGGCGAGACGAAGCCACGAACGGACCACCGCGATGGCGAGAGACGGCTAGAGAAGGAGCCGAACAGAGAGAAAGAAGAGAGAAGGCAAACTCCTGCCGGCGAGACGCAGCCACGAACGGACCACCGCGACGGCAAGAGACGGCCAGAGAGAGCGGCGAGGGCCGCCACTGTTGCGATGGATCGGCGACGAGAGGAAGAGGAGAGGAGGGAAGGGGGTCGTGCGACGAGCGGCAAGGAGGAATAGGAAAGGAGGGCTTGGCTCGCTAGGTTTTTCATAAAGAAACCCAAAAAAATAAGGAGGAGATCTGATGGCGTAAGGGGGAGGAGAAGTGACAGCTTACCTGTCATTGTCAAGTGGTGGGAGGAGGGAAAAAAGTGAAAAAATTTGGGGTGGAGGGAAAAGGACGAAGGAAAGAAGGGGTGGAGTTTGGGGGTTGTTTTTTTAACTGGAAAATTAAATAAATAAAATTAAAAAATAATTTTGAAAAATAAAAGTATTAAATTTTAAATAATGATAAATTTTGATCATGATAGAAAATTATGGATTTATTTAAATAAATTAATTTTAATTTTTTATTAATTATTAGTTTCATCGATAACTTTTGTTAAAATTAAAAAAATGTTCCTCATTAACTATAAATATATCTTTTGAATTTCAAATGAATTGATTTGTTAATATTATTAGTGTAAATTTATTATATGCTCTTTTTTAATTATTTATTTATTTATGAATTTGAATCAAATTAATTTAAAATAAAAATATTTATTTAATATACAACGTGTCGCAACGTGTCGAAATTCTCTATTTTTTAAAAATGACGTGTCGACGTATCGTGTCGTGTCGGACACTCGTGTCGTGTCGCGTGTCGGTGCTACATAGCTTCTCAATCTAGCCGTACTATACCTTGCGCTGTCAAAGCATAGGCGTGATTACACACTTTAGGATCTCTTCATACACGCTCGGCCGCAGGATGCTCGTCACAGTGAGGTTCCATCGCCGGCCCCAAAAGTCTTGCAGAGATGTGGCAAGGTACGGTTCGTTGAACTGTGGCTCCACTGCCACGCCGACGAGCTGGGCAGCCGCTGCACCGACCACCGCCAGAGCCACCTCGAGCACGATATACACGTGGACAAAGTACGCCAACATCATGACCTTCTCGTGCACATAGTCACTTCGCTGGTAGAGCGGGAAAGAGCGAAACCAACAATAGACATTTCATGACGTAGTTCGCCGGCGACTTCAACCCCCCACCACCGCCATGCTTGGAAGCCGTGCTTTCTGCGGCGGGGTTGATCTTGATTGGAAGTGACGCAATGGCGACGAAGAGTGGGAGAGAGAGAGGCGGTGATGACGATGGCGGCACTAAAGGGCCTTTGCCATAAGCGAGGAGGAGGAGCTTGAAGTTGGAGAGCCAGGCAACGAAGAAGGAGGTGAGAGCGACGAGGGTGAGGCTGTTGAGGTGGAGTGGGAGGAGGAGGAAGAGGAGGATCAACGGGAGGAAGAAGAAGAGCCTCTTCAGTCTGACGGGGACAAGGACGGAGAATGTAGCGACAGTAGGTGAGGGCTGCGATGACAGAGATCCAGACGAAGATGAGGTTTTGGAGCTCGGTCTCCATGGTTTCGGTGAGATCGTCTTGTTTCAGGTCTGATTTAGTTTTGATGGAGCTCTTCTGTTAGATGGTCAAATGCTGTGTTTATTTCTAAGTTATTTGGGAAAGTTCAGGCGATTTGGGACGTGCGAAGCAGTCTGGGACCAAAAAAAAACAAGTGATGAGTTAGGAGAAAGCATGGAAAGCATCCATATATTTATATGTTTAACATATATGTATTACAGTATGATTTGGCAGTTTGCATAAGCTGCACAATCCGGGTGCAGTCCCTTTCAAGAACCATTTTAAAACTTACCCATCCTAAACTGAACCCAGGAAAAAAAAACAAAAAAAGTGACCAGTTAGGGAAAGCATCCAAATATTTATATATTTAACATATATATTTATTAAAGTATGATTTGACAGTTTGAGTAAGCCGCACAATACGGGTGCAGCCCCTTTCAAGAACCAATTTAAAAATTACCCATCCTAAACTGAACCCAGAAAAAAAAAAATCAATATTGTGCTCAGCTCTAATCAACACTATACATGAGTATGTTGCAAGGGTTGCATTATGTAAGATTTCTTCTCTAGCTTAAGGATTCAGGCAAGATCAACGTCCCGAAACAAGGACTTGAATCTAAAGGTGAGGTTAAAAACCTAAGGACAAGGAGCATATCCTAAAAGCAGGACTAACGTTCTAAAGATGGACCCACCCTTAAAGTTGAGATTGACAACCTAAAGACAAGTGACATGGCCCACGGACAAAGCAAGTTCCAAGACTGTCCGGGGTGTCACGCATGAGGGGCTGCCCAAGAACAGCCCACAATCGACCCACGAACAATCCCCGATCCATGCCCGGCCAGTCCAAGCGCGATACGAAGAAAGGCCCATGCACGGCCCATGATCAACTCGTGAGCAATGCTCAGCCAGCCGATGTGCAACCTATGGCCATTCACCTTTTCCCACATCAGATGTGTCGGACGGCCCTACTGACCTGATCTTGCTTCTGAACACATCCATGGGCTTCCTAAGGGCTAAAACCATTGAGTGACTTACTGTGTAGCCTCGTAATGATGATATATATTCAAACACCACCATTGAATCAGAGGGATGATCAACGGCTAAGATAAGCCCCGCACTTGTATAAATAGGGGTCTCTCTCCTTCATTGTAACTAGTTCATTCACAAGTGAATATACACTTTCTTTGCTCATCCGACCCTTGTGTTCGTGCGCGCGTGTGTGTAAGGCTGACTTGGGATCAATAATCCTAAGGCTACACGGTATTTTGATTGGTTGTAATCGATCGACTTGTGACACAAGGATCTGACCTTGAAAGTGGGATTGAAACCCTAAAGATAGGGATCCAACCTTAAAGGCGGGACAAAAATTTAGTATTGAATCGGACTATGAATTTAGACTTTGAGAAGGTATCGCATAAAACTGTTTGAATTAGAGTAAGGGACAATGCAAAATGTAGTATTATGGTCATTGGAAGTGAAAGGATCAACGGAGAAGGAGCAAATCGATGTGATCTGACATTGCAGAGCTTCGGAAATGGGTTGTAACAACACAGCACAACCCCAGAATTCTCAAAGTGCGGAAACATTATAAAATTGAAAACGAGCTAACTGCTGCCTTTTAATAATTACCGACAAGATCCATTTTCAATATACAAATCAACATGACCTGAAAACCATCCAGATAGAATTCTCAACAAGGTTTGATTTTGCAAGATGACAAATGCATACCATGTGGCATAGAACGAGCTAGGGTTTGACCTTCACATGGTATAGTTTGATATTAGTTGATAATCTAGCTTTCCCTCTAGATGTTTATGTACAAGTTAAAGGTATTGATTTATCAATCAAAGAAGAAGAATATGGAGGTATCAAATTAAATACTAGTAATAGTGGGGGCAGACATAGCCAAGTAGATCAAGTTTGTCACGCCCCGAACCCCGAGATCGCGCACATCCCACTGCGGTCGATCAAATATGCGACATCACAGGATACATCGCCGACCCATTCATTTTATTACGCATGCGGAAGCGAAACAAATCCCCTGACAACATTTAACTTGGGATAGAAAAGCAGGCAATCAATCACAATACCAAACACTCATTCACAAACACATAGGTTTAAATACAACTCTGGACTGTCTACAAAATAGACCAGCTCAACGAATGGGGAACTATCCTAAAACCAACTAGCAGAACACGTTCACCGATACTTCAGTCTCCACCTTTCCAGACTTAGGGCTTTGGGTCCTTCACGACAGCCATCTAGGGACCTGAAATTTTAATCCCACAACCGGGATGAGACGATGTCTCAGCAAGTTCAACCCCCTAAACCCCTATTAGAAAGAAAATACGCCCCGGGTGGCCTAGCCACATCACACAGAAGACTTACCTCGCCTCAGTTCCTTCCTGCAGGTTAGCACAATTTCAAATCACTCAATCACAGATAGTAATATGAACTTAACAACCGGAACGCATTCTCTTTCATATAACCAACAACCGCGGGGGTCCTGATTATAAGACTAAATCGTTATGACACGTCCCATTCCATGCCACACAATTCCGTCCCATAATCCGACACATCAATAACACCCAACATGCATTCCAATTGTTATTCACTGCCGCACAAGGGCATAGCCTACTCGCAGTTCGGCTATCTACTGGCATATAGACAGGCATCGCCTCCCCCCATGGAGCGCGGCTTCGTCAGTACGTCGACGGCGTTCCCGAAGGAGCATGGGCCCATAATCAACTGCGACCCGCATCCACCGCGTGGGCATCCCATATAGAGGCAAGTCCGGCTCAACAGCCCAGGACAATTCCTTTTAGTTATCACACGCAAAGTAACATACTCGGCCTCGTGACACTTTATATTTCAATCAATGCTTCCACTTAAAATAGTGATCCCGGCCATTTTTCTCCACATTAAAAATGTTCCAAAAATTACTCACGTGTGTGGGGACACGCTAATTTCGAATCAAAAGCCAATATCTCACTTTTTCAAATCTCACTATTTAATATAATAATTAAAATCCAATTTTTGCATCAAAACCCGACACTTGGGTTTTTATGAATAAAATCTATATTTATCACAATCAACATTAAAATTGCCACATCCATTCATCAAATTCAAATTCTAAATGCACAGCAGCGATCAAAGACGAAATTCTGAGAATTTAGAGTCCCAAAATAATTTTTCGGATTATTAAATAATTAAATTTATTCCGAAAATTAATTAAATAATAATATTCATATTTTTCACAATCCACATTAAATTTATAATATCCGACCATCAATTTCAAAATCCGAATACACAGCAACGACCGCCACGAAATTCGGAATTTAGGGTCTCAACAAAATTTTCGGAATTTAATAAATAATTAAATTTATTCCGAAAATAATTAAATAATCATATTTTAATAATTTCGAATAATGATTTATTATTAAATTATTAAATAATTTCGAAATGTTTAAATAAATCAAAAGTAAATTCCTTTATGTCACATCTAGGTTTATTTAAAATAAACCTACTTAACCCTTAAACTAAACATGTTTAACTTTAATTAAACAACTTAATCTAATCCATATTTAAATAAACTAATCTACCAACCTAATCTTATTTAACTTAGACTAAGCACACTTAGGGCATCATTAACCCTCTAATCAAGATTTAGTGAGTTAAACTCACCGATTAACGAACCGAGCGGACCAAAACGACAGGGACGACGCGATGATTGACTTTCCTCAAAGCGGGCCGAGCATCCTGGCTCGGGAAGGCGGCCAAAACGGGCCAAACACCCGCTGCATACCCATTTTCTGCAACTTCCGGTTGAGGCCGAGAAGAGGCGGATCCGGGGCTGGTTCGGCGGAGGAACGGCGGGGATGGGCGGCAGCAGCTCAGGCGGGCGAGGCGGCGGCTCCAGCGAGACCTCACGGTGGCGGGACGAGCTCCGGCAGCTCCTAGAACTCGCGGACAGAGGCAGGTGGAGGCGGTTGGGCGGAGCGGCGAGCGGGTCGACCGCGCGGGTGAGCGTGAGGCAGACGCGCGACGGCGGCGATGGGCGAACGGCGAGACCTCCGGTTGGCGTGCAGCTAGCTTCGACGCCTTCTCAGATCTGCTGGGTGTCGAACAGCCACCGAAGAAGGAGGAGAGAGGGCGACGGGTAGGCGAGCTGACCGGTGGAGTGGCGTGCGGGCGGTGCGAGGCGGCGGCGACGAGCGGACGAGCAACCGGTCGAGCAAGGGGCTGCTGCAATCAACTTCTTCCATGGCTGGGCGTGCGAAGAAGGAGAAGAAGATGGAGAGGAGGGGTTCGCACGGTTAGGAGGAAGAAGAGAGGGAGGAGAGAGAAGAAGGAGAGAGAGAGATGGGGGGCTTTTTCTTTTCTTTTTCTCTTTCTTTAATCCACAAAAATGGCCCACCACCATGACATCATGGGTGACATCACACTCCACTCACCCAATCCTCCACAACCTCCTCCAATGGGTCCATTTTATTTTTCCGCCGGGGTCCAATTCTTGTACGTCCCATTTCTTCAATTCTCATCAATTCTCTTCCAATTGAATCAAATTGAAATCCATAAAATAAATTCAATGTCACCACACTTCAATTCACATCTTCACTTGTTCATAGAACCAACTTAAGTCCCAAAAGCACGACCAAAGACGAGTCTACTAATTTCTTGAGCCAAATTAGATTCTCTGATTTAATTTCTGAAAAATTCTGATTACATGAAAAATCTTCCGAAGTTAAGTTAATACCCCTAAAATGATTTGTGACACCCCCAGACTTCCAATTTCTGAATTCGATCTCAATTCCATGGTTAATTTCACTTTGGCACGATACTAGCGCGGCCCAACCTACCGGGTAGCCTTTAGAAATTTTCATGCATTTGACCTGTGGTTGATCATCTCAAGCCACAATGTACATCTTTAAAACATTGGCAACCTACGGTTGTCAGCATAATCTCAAGGTTTCAAATACGAATACAGGGTACCCAATCGATAGAAAAGTCGGTTCAGTGCCGATCGACAAGAATTGTGAAATTTGGTGGAATCACCCAGACCTGATCACATGCCTCTGTCGAGTCGACCTATCTTTGGTCTCTAATCGACTTTTATTTGTGCCGTAATGACCCTTACAGATTAGCTCAGTCGAAAGGTCGCTTTCTGGTCAAATTCTCGAGTCTGATGCATTAGAAACTCTTAACAGCTTCACCCGATAGACTAGTTTTCACATGAGTGGCCGACTCAAGGAAAAGAACTATATGCGTGCCAACGAAATGCCCGCCTCAAATTATTGAAAATAGAATTGAAAAATCGGGATGTCACAAAGTTAGTGGATTGTGAATCCACCATGCGAAGGTCCAATTCCCGTCATTTGCCTATGAAAAAATGATTAGCTACAAAAGGATTTTTTTAGTGAATGTGTCATGATTAATTACTTCTATTTCTTTTTTTTTGTAAAGATGAAAAAAGAAATTATATTTTCTTCCCAATTTATTATGGCAATAAAAAATCAAATTATCACTTTATTTCTTCCTTTTTTTACTTCTTCTTGATTTGATGTCCTATGTATTCTTTTTCCTTAATCGATAAATCAGTGCCTTTACAAATGATAGAACTTGATGCTTAGGGTGCGTTTAGTAACGATTATACTCTAGGGAATAGTTTCTGATGAGAAATGATTTTTTTTTTTGTTTCTGTTCCTAGGAACAATTTCTGAGTATAAGAACGCGCTTGGTAACTGCAAAAAATTTCTATTCCTGAGATAAAAAAGTGTTTGGTAAAATTGTATAATTTTGTTATTTTTTTAATTTTTAAATATTTTTATTATATTTATCCTTTTTTTTATCCTTTTTTTCCCTTCTTCCTCCTTGGTGGCCGGTTGTTGGCTACGGTGGTGGCCGGCAATTGGCGACTGGTTGGGCGAGGTCCAGTGAGCTCGCTGGAGCCTCGCCAGTGCCCTCAATACCAAGTTATGACACTTGGGCTGTTCTTCTGCTAAGCTAATACCATACCCTTTGCATTGACAAAGCATCAAGTGTGAATACATGCTCGTGTGCACACATCTATATACCCTTATCGAGTATATGCTTTTAATAGACTTATCATTCCATTCTTCTGAGTCACTTGAAATAGAGAAGAGGGTGCATAAAAATGGGTTATAACGGGTCTCTTCTTGCAGCCGTCGTGCTCGTTCGGGTTGTTTCCGCCACACTCGAAGGCGAAGCGACAAGGGTTCTCACTTCAATTTTTAAGACAGGTTCTCTCTCTTACTCTCTTAGATCATACTCAATTTAGGGTCTCTTTGTGCTAGAGGTATTTAGGAGAATCTTCTGCTCCAAGATAAGAGAAGTGAGTGACATTTTAATTGGATTCGATTGCAGGAGAAAACACGGGAGGGAACTTGGAGTCTCAGGCGACCACCGATGGCTATCCTCGGGCAGACGGTCTTGTCGAGTACATGGTCAATGGCACCGACGACAAAGGCTAGCTCTTGTAGAGCGATGACCTCAGATCGATTGTTATGTAATGAATACTGAATAGATATATCACATGATAATAAACATTCTACTTGCCAGTATATATAGAAAGAATTGCTTTCTTATCTCTCATGCCTTCTTGGGAAATTTAGAGCCTATTTGGTAACATGCTAACTAGTGTTTGATTATATTCTTTTATTTACTTGAACAAAAAAAGAACACAAACTAGTTTGATAACTTTTTGTTTCCAAGAATAAATTTCAAACAAAAATAAGAAGTAGAAAAAAGTTACTTTTTTGGTCAGAGAACAACTCCAAGATCAAGCCAAAACCGTTTTTTTTTTTTCTCTTTTATTTTCTTCCGTTTTCTCTTCCTCTTCCTCTTCCCTTAGCCGGTTGGCGGCCATGGTGATGGGCAGTGAATGGCTAGACGAGGGCGAGGTTGCCAGATCTTGGCTAGCTAGTCATTGGCCATCACCGTGGCTAACGGCCAACTAGCGGAAGAAGAAGAAGAAGAAGAGAAAGAAAAAGAAAAAGAAAAATGTAATATAATTATTAAAAAATTAAAATAAATTCTAAGTCAAAAGAAAATTTTAAGTGGTGTATGAAACACATTTCTATTCCTACTTCGGAAATATAAATTTTGGACAGTTACCAAATACATTTGAATGCTCAAAAATTAGTTTAGGAAACATAATAGGAAAAAAACTATTTTTGAGCAAAATTGTTTTTAAAAATAATGGTTACCAAACGCATCATTAATATACTTGTATTGTAGTAGCCAATAGCCAAGACCGATAATTTGGTAATGATGGCATTTCTTGTGGCCTTGTCCCTGAAAATAAAACTAAAGTTCAAAAGTGAAATTGCACATTTGTAAAAAAATGCGAGAGTTATTTTCGCATCATCCAGAAAGAACGAATTCTTACAAAATCCGTCCTTTAACTAATATGTATGAAAAATCTGGAGCAATTCAAGGACCACCATTAATTTAATTGCGAAGTGATGGGAATGATGGAACTTATGAATACGCCACGCTAGAGTATGTGAGAGAAATCTCAAGATGCTCCAAAACCCTTTTACTAACTCAATAACCGCAATGGTCTCCTTCGCGCCTTCGCCACCGCGTCGCACTGTAAGAGCGGCAGCAAGAACAACCGGAACCCTGTCACCACCACGAACCCCACCGTCAACACCCTTGACATCTCTGCCGATAGAAGCCGTCACCTCGTGTTGCATAGCGCCTTCTTTGCTGCGACCTTTGCTACCACGAGGAATCCATGGAGGAGGAAGAACTGTGCGTGGGTTCCTTCCTCCTCATGTGGTAGAGAATCAGCTTGTGCATGAAGGCCGACACCGCGAACGAGCACTGTGGGCAACATGGCCCACCGATTCCAAAAGAGGCGGACCGAGGCTAACCGCAGGGGGTCGTACATGCTTGGACGCCGAATGCTCGGCACGATGAGGTTCCACCACCATCCCCAGAAATCCTGTAGCGACATGCCGAGGTATGGCTCGTTGAACAGTAGCTCCACCGCCACGCCGATGAGCCGGCTAGTTGCAGCACCGATCGCCAAAGGTGAGATTGTTTGGGCGAATTGAGACGTGGGAAGCAGTCAAAGGTGGAAGGGACACATAAAATGTGATTAGTTAGGAGAAAGCAGGGAAGGCATCCCAATCTTTATATTTACTTAAATTAATATATTACATACATACATACATACATACATATTTGGCAGTCTGCGTAGATTCCAAAATATTTTAAACCAAGCCGCACAATATGGTGTAGTCACTTCAACGAACCGTTTATAAAAATTAGCCATTTTAAACTCAACCAAACCAAGAAGAAACTACACCATTCTCACCTCTAATCAACATCATATATTAGTATGTTCCAAGATAAAATTAATGTAAAACTCCCTCTCTAGTTGAGTTAGGCCGGATTAACCCTCTGAAGACAAGAACCTGACCCAAAAGGCGGGATTTAACACCTCAAAGACAAGGATCTAACCTTAAAGGTGAAATCAAACCTGAAGATATGATCTTGTTAAAATGTGGTTTATATTCCATATGAAACATAATGGTATTTGGAAACTTGTTGAGTTGCCTGAAGGTCACTAGCTCATCAACTATAAATGGGTATACAAGACTAAAATGGACTCTAAAGAAAGATTGATGAGTTTAAAGCCAAATTAATAGCCAAGCGTTTCACTTAGAAAAAAATGAGTGGATTGTGAAGAAACATTTTTTCTAATCTTTTTTAAAGATTCTTTCAGAGTAAATATGTCATTAATAGCTCATTTTAATATGGAGTTATACCAGATGGATGTTAAAACTATTTTTATAAATGAAGACATTGATAAAAAGATATATATGGTGCAACTCAAAGGTTTTGCAGCAAATGATTCAAATAAGCTTGTGTATAAACTAAAAAGTCTATTTATGGCCTCAAGCAAGTTTTAGACAATGGTACTTAAAGTTTCATAGTGTTATCAATCCGTTCAATTTTGTTGAGAACAAAGTAAATCGGTATATATATTGCAAGGTTAGTAGGAGGAAATTTAATTTTCTCGTACTCTATGTACATGATATCTTACTTGCAAGTAGTGATTTTGAATCACTGCATAAGACAAAGCATATATTATCGAAAAATTTTAACATAGAGGACCTTGATGAGGCGTCTTTTGTCCTTGGCAATGAGATCTGTAAGGATCATTTTCATTGTATATGTGTTTGTCTTAGAGGATATATGGTAATTGTATTTAAAAAAAAAAAATTAGTATACATCACTATAAGCCAAGACTTGCTCCCATCATTAAGGGTGATGAACTGAATCCGTCACAATATCCTCATTCAAACATTAAGAAAACCCAATTTGATGATATACCTTGTGTTAGTGCATTTGAAAGTATTATATATGCTCAAATTTGTACTAAACTAGACATCGCTTTTGCGACAGGACTTCTTGGCATATAGTAGTTAAATCCAAGATATGATCACTAGGTTGTTGCTAAGAAGATCTTGAGATATTTAAAAAAAGACAAAAAAAAAAAACTATATGCTAATTTAAAGACATGTTCAAGTCTTACAGCTAGTAAGATATTCTAATGCAAACTTTGCTGACTATTAGGATGACATGAAGTCAATAACAGAATGCATTTTTATGTTAGTGGGAAGTACATTATCATGGAAAAGCAAGAAACAGAAACTTTTGTCATCCTCTACCATGTAAGTAGAGTTTGTAACTTGCTTTTTAATTGCTATTCGAGTTATTTGGCTCTGAAACCTCATTTAAGAGTTGACTGTATTTGACTTTGTGGATAGATTCATACTATTATATCGAGATAATAATTATGCTGTGTTGTTTATACAACAACAGATGTCTCAAGGGGTCTAAACATATAGCGGTCAATTTCTTAACCAAAAAACAAGGGTACATAATAGTAACGTTATAATATAGCACATTTTTCACAGATAATATGGTTGTATATCTACTATCTAAAAGCCTTCGCCCTAGTGTTCTTGAATGACATGTTATTAACATGAGTTTAGGAGCATCATGAGATGATGTTATTTAGTGAGAGTTGTTTCAGTTTTGCTCTAGTAAAGTTTAGATCTGTATTTGTTACATTTAGTAACATTGTGATATATGTCAACTTTTTGTATGAACCTTGGGTAAATGCTAGGATCATCTCGTTATTAGCCTTAATGATATGTCTTGTTATACATAAAAAAATGTTAACCATAATAATAAGACATATGTATGTTCATGGGAACCATAAATATATTCTCTAGTTGCATAGGTTTTTGTGACACTTAAGGAAAAACAATGATAATTGACAAAGAGAATGACACTATTACTCTCTATAAGAGGTGTTATCCACTTGCCACTTTACCATACATATTAGTAGAGTTGTAATGTAAGGCTCTATGTGTATACATTAGTTAGTGCCATGATTTGGTATTTTAAACCTTATGGGATAGGATTGGTTATTAAAAATTATCTTTAGACCAAGGTGCACACATATAATTTCAAATAATATAGCCCAAGTCAGAGAATGTAAAAACTTTTCTGATATGAGCTACATTAGTTTATATTGTAATTTATGATTTCACAAGATTGATCTAATAAAGTGAGATAGAATGTTTTTTAATTAGTCTAGTATTAGACGGGTTAGTGTGAGTCAAGTTGAACCTAGCCCGTAATAAGAGAGCTTAGGTAAAAATTTTATAAATAATATTCAAGTTTCTCATCTAATCCTGACACATAATGATCCTCATGTAAGGAGTTTTTACTGAATGCTTATGAATGCTAAGGGTGAGGAGTAGTCTCATTGAGGTAGTGATATAGAGAGTAATAGAAAAGAAGCTCTTGATTGGATCGTCGATTCTACATTAAGAACAATGAATTCCAAATCATGTGTGTAAATCTCTTTACTTGATACATATGTTCTTGATTTTAACTATAGAGATCTTGGGATGTTGCTTTCGTGGCTTACATTAGCGACAGTAGATGAGGACTGTGACAACAGAGATCCAGACGGAGACGAAGTGATGGACCTCAGTCTCCATGTTTTCGGTGAAATTGCCTTGTGTAGATCTGTCCTAGTTTTGATCGAGCTCTTTTGTTTGATGGTTAGTGCTGTGTTTATATTTTAATTCATTGGAAAGGTTTGGGCGATGGACGTCCGAAGCAGTCCGAAACAAAAAAAATAAAAATAAAAAAATTGATGAGTTAGGAGAAATCATGGAAAGAGTCCAAATCTTTAATCTGCAGGTCTTCTAGGTTATTAATATATGTTAAGTTTCAATTAGAGAATTACGGTCGTTGATGATTAAATCTCATTCCTGATCACGAGTGCCTTTAAGAATTGATTGAGATTTACTTGTATGTGACTCCTGAGCATGATTTGTTTCAGCTGGCCATGTTGTGTTAGATGCAATTGCGTGGTGTGAGGAAGTGATTGCTTAAATGGAGTTCCTGCTTGAGTATCGACAATTAGATTTCATGTACTTGGGTGCAACTTGACGTATGTGCTCAACTTTTCATTAATTTTCTTAATACATAAACATTTTTTGGGATATTCAAGTTCTCCTACCATGCCATTTGATATAAACTTAAATGAGAATCATTATCTTTTCTAATAAGTTTTCATATGTCGAATCTCACAGTATGCTTATTTATGATTGATTGACCTTTATCATTGCCATGCTTTACTTTGATTCCCCTTGTTTTATTTTCTTGCATTAGTCAATACATATTAGGGCTTTGAACCTTTAAATACTAAGATCAGACCCTAATATTTTTTCGTGTGATTTGCTATGATTGATTTGATCAGTTGAAACTTGATGGCCTTGAAATATCATGTTATCAATGATATGTTGAATTCTAAACTTAACATGTATTTCAATAAATCATGATATTATCAATCATCATTGGTCGTCACTGTCTCACGCATATTTAGAGCTTAGAGCATGTAATTCTTGTGGTCTTTTAATTAGGGCAGATGCATGTTAGTTTTCGAATGCACATAGATTTAGCATAGTACATATTTTTCATAAATATGTCACAAATAAAATTGTTATCTAGGTTTCATTTAGATAACAGGTACACCTAGAATTAATTAGGCTCATGTCATATGATGCATGTCATTTTGATATAAGTTTTAATAATTATATCTAGATAGTTTTAGTTATTGCATGTAAAACATTAAACGCTTCAGGAAATATATCTACATGATAATTATAAAACTATTTACACGATAGTTACAAACAAGTTACTCGGAAAAAAGTCAAAAAAAAAAAAAAAATCATATACCGATTTATTTACCAACAAATGTTTAACATTTATTAGGACTTAATGTAATCCACTAGTGTGGATAAAAAATTCGTATTATTTTGTCATGGAACAATATAATTATGCACATAAAATAGATGGTTTCCTTTCTCCTTTTGGTGATGTCTTGTTGCCATGGCAAAATATTTTCGTGTATAGAATAAATATTAAAAAAAATTGCTAAATAGAAACGACCAACGGAGGATAATTCTTAAAGTCAACCTATAAGGCAAACCCTAAATTTGGGGTTTGCTCTCCATTCTCACCTAAAACCCTAGAAATTGCTTACTATGATATATGACATGAGCTAATAATTCTTGATGCCTTATTGTGACGGCGAGGGATGGTACCCTGTACGATGCAGTACTTCTTATGCTCCTCAGGGTTTGTACACGTACTGCTTAGTTCTCTAGTTGGTGAATAAATGCAATGAAGTCATACATCTTCTTCACTCCCTTCTTCCCTTGCTTTTACCACGACACATCATGCTTCTCAATAACCTCTTACTCTCAATTATACAAGTTCTCGAATTGACACATATCGATCAACTGGTTGCACTGTAATTGGGAACCAGAAGGTAAGCATTTTGTCTTGTTTTCCACCAGTTCAGTTTCTTGTGCTACTCCATTTCACTTATTCATGTTGAGTAGTGTAGCCGATGTATCCCTAACTGGAGTGCGCGTGCACCGCAAAATCCATAAGCCATTATTGCATGTATTGGATTGTGAACTATGGCTTCTCACTTCCTGTATCACGTAGGTCTTACACTGAGTCCCCACAAGAATAGTGAAATCAAGCTTCCTTCCGCTTGTAAACTACCTTTTATGAACTCTACTCTTGTGCAATAGATATAGAGGGCTATTTTACTGTTTCGAGCTTTTTTACCTAAGGCAGGCTTGTTGGATATCTAGTCCTGCAGGTAAGTCTATGTAGGACCTATGGGTCTGGGCTTCCTTCTCAAATAGTTCTTTCAATGATAATTTCAAAATAACCAATTTAATCCTAAATCTTTACGAAAAATTCAAATGTAATATTTTTTTTTATCAATTTTCACTGGAAATTACTAATGTAACAATCTAGTCATTGCCGGCTATCCTACATGGCACATCACCACGTTGGTGATTTTCAACAGAAATTGCCCGGAAGAATTATATTGAAATTTCACATGAAGGTTTGAAATTGAATTGAAATTTTTTTAAAAAAAAATAGGACTAATGATATCCTTAAAATATGTTATGCTTTCAGAGTGATAGTATTTATTCGATTTATAATTTCAGATAAAATTACGTTTGGCGGGACAATGCTAAAAATACCATAGGCTCCAATATGCCAATCTCCATTATTCCTTGTCATGAACCTTTCTTTGGTCCCGAGAAACATGAAGAACTTCAAACAAGATATTGAGAAAGATGAAGAACTTCAACCAAGATCAAGTGTACAATTCTGAAGACGATTTGTATTTCCAAATGATGATCATATCATTGTATCTCAGTACAATTGAAAGATAGAATGTGAACAAACTTCTATTGTTCTATCTTCTTAGATCAAATGTACTTAACTTGCTTGATGTTTCGGATTTGAGCTGTTCTTCATTCTCCGAAACTTTCTTCTCTTCTATATCAAGATCCCTTCTGCAATCGTTGATAATCTTGATAGCTTGTTCTCTCAAGACTTGCGACTTCTCTCTCTTGCTGTATTTCTATCTATCTTTCTTACTTCTTATGTAAAGCAAAGCAAAGTACTTATACCAGGATATGTAACAGAACTTAGTTACTAAGGAAAAACAGAATATAGTAACTACTTTTAACAGAAAGAATCTATTTGACTAAGCTTTAAGACTTTGGCGATCCAAGTCATTAAGCCCTCGAGCATCTTCGTTCATTGATCATCGCGATCCAAGTCATTAAGCCCTCGAACATCTTCGTTCATTGATCATCGATCCAGGCATCTTTGTTCGGGAGGTCTCGTTCCTCGGGAAGTCTCGTTCCTCGGGAAATCCTCTGTTCCTCTGTTTTTGCTTCTGCATTTGAGCTTTATACTTAACATCCCCCCGCAAATTGGGAAGGGGATTGAATCCCATTCCTAATTTGGTGCGAAGAGACAGATGAGCTGAGTGAGAAATAGACTTAGTGAATATGTCAGCTACTTGAAGATGACTTGGAACATGTTGAATAGAAATGGAACCAGATGATACTTTTTCCCGAACAAAGTGGAAATCAACTTCGATGTGCTTTGTTCGTGCATGTAGGACAGGATTAGCTGTGAGGGAAATAGCTGATTTATTATCACAGAATAATGATGTAGCTTTGGAGAGAGGAATTCCAATATCGCGTAGAACAAAACCAATCCAAGTTAACTCAGCTGTTGTAGATGCTAATGCTCGATATTCGGCTTATGTGGAGGACTTTGAAACAGTAGTTTGTTTCTTGGCTGACCATGAAATCAAGTTTGAGCCTAAGAAGGTGCAAAATCCTGTAGTAGATCGTCGAGTAATAGGACAACCTGCCCAATCAGCATCTGAAAAACCATAGAGATTTGTTAAACTATTAGAGTGAAGATAATAGCCAAGATGAACAGTTCCTTTGACATATCGTAATACTCGTTTTAATTGATGAAGATCGGCCATTGTGGGATGTTGCATCTTCTGACAGAGGAGATTTGTTGCAAATGCTAGATCTGGTCGAGTGATGGTTAAGTATTGAAGACCACCTACCAAGCTTCTGTATTCAGTAGGATCCATCAGGGGAACTTCAGCATTTGTCATAGCAATTGGCCGCAATGGCAGAGGTGTAGAAATTGGTTTACAATCTATCATCCGTGCTCTTTTGAGTAGATCAACTGCATATTTTGTTTGACATAAGAACATGGTCTGTAGTGTATGCTTCACTTCAATACCTAGGAAGTAATGAATATAGCCGAGATCTTTCATTTGGAAGTGAAGACTAAGGTTCTGGATTAATGATTTTAAGATTTGAGTAGAGCTTCCTGTAAGAATGATATCATCAACATACAGAAGTAATAATACTGTATCTGATTCAGTATGAAGCACAAACAGAGATGGATCAGCTGTACTGCAGACAAAGCCAATTTCAAGAAGGAAGTTGCTGAATTTGTCAAACCAGGCTCTTGGTGCTTGTCGAAGTCCATATAATGACTTGTGAAGAAGACAGACATGGCTTGATTTTTGCGAATCAATGAAGCCAGGTGGCTGTTCCATGTAAACCGTTTCATTTAAATCTCCATGAAGAAATGCATTCTTCACATCAAGTTGATGTATTGTCCATTGTCTTGTGATAGCTATAGAAAGTACTATACGTATTGTGGCATGTTTGACAACCTGGACTGAATGTTTTGTAAAATCCAGTCCCGCTTCCCCGATGGAATCCTTTGGCTACCAGACGAGCCTTGAGTCTTTCTAGACTACCATCGATGTGAGTTTAGTCTTAAATACCCACTTACAGACCTACAACATTCATCGGTCTGTTCTTGGGACTAATGTCCAGGTATGATTATTATGGAGGGCATTCATCTCTTCTTGCATAGCATTGTACCATCCTGTGTCAGCTAATGCAGATTTAATGGATCTTGGTTCCATAGGAACATGATACTCAGCCAAGCAAGCATATCTCGGATTTGGCTTGATAATACCTGATCTGAGTCGGGTCTGCATAGGATGACTACTAACATTTCTCTGAGAAGAGGACAGATCACGAATATGTTGTTCTGTGTCAGAGTTAGTAGTGCTAGGTAGAGTACCTGAGAAAGATGAAGAATTCTGACCGGATTGAGTTTCTGTGATATCATCATTTTGCCTTGATGTCAGAGGAATATCTTGGAACTGTATTGATGCTGATGAAGTCTGTTGATGTATCTGCTGATTTTCATAATTATCCATAGTAGGATGATATTGACTTCTCCCTTCTGACTGATGGGAGATACTTTGCTTTGTTGTATCTGTTTTTGAAGATTCGAGCAATTTGACTCCTTCAATCCACTGTCTATACAAAGGAGTATATTGACCATATTCATTGATCACAGTTTTTGTGAAAGGGAATGATGTTTCATCGAAGGTAACATGTCTACTGATATATACACGATTATCAGTAGGTACAAGGCATCTATAGCCTTTATGTATATCACTATATCCCAGAAAAATACAAGGAAGAGATCTAGGATCGAACTTGTGTCTTGAATAAGATCTTAAGCACGGATAACAAGCACAGCCAAATACCCGTAGGTGATCATACTGTGGCTGAGTATTATGAATCTTTCTATATGGTGTATCCATGTTTAGCTTTGGTGTTGGGAGTCTGTTTATTATGTAGTTTGCTGTAACAAAAGCATCGACCCAAAACTTCAGTGGGATCTTGGAATGATATAGCATAGACAATCCCAATTCAACAATATGTCTATGTTTTCTTTCGGAAACTCCATTGTTCGGGAGTGTGAGGGCAAGATAACTGTTGTTTTATTCCACAATGTTGAGATGATCTTGAAACTTTCTACTTACAAACTCTCCCCCTCCATCACTTTGAAAGATCTTAATCTTGTGATTGTATTGTTTTTCCACTAATGTCTCGGAATCGACTAAAGATATCAAAGAATTCAGATTTCAACTTCATTGGATATAACCAACTGTATCGTGAGAAATTGTCAACAAAAACCACATAGTATCTAAACTTTTGCAAGGAGTCTACTGGTGATGGTCCCCGGATGTCACGGTGGACCTTTTCTAGAGATGAAGTTGACATGGAATTTGACAAAGGAAATGATAGAGCTGTACTTTTTGCTATTTGACAGCTGCTGCAAATATTTGAAGAAACTGAAGTAATGCGAGGCAACATGAATCAGTTTCGATGATGTAGATAATCCACTATTTGAGTATTCGCATGAGCCAATCTTTGATGCCATACTTCTGCATTGACCGCCATACGTCTTTGAGTGAAAAAGGCTGTTGCAGTCCGTGTATTGACTTGATAAAGGCCCTTAGTCTTCTTTCCGAGCTGAATTGTTGCCTTGGTATTGTTGTCCTTTACATAAACACCAAGTTTATCAAAGATAAAAGTGCAAGGGTAGTCATCAGTAAGCTTAGATACAGAAAGAAGATTCTTCTTTATTTCTGGTACTATAAGAACATCATTAAGAGGTAATGTGTTTACTTCTGTTTTCAGGTAAGTGTTACCAATGTGAGTAACAGGTAAACAAGATCCATTTCCAATCATTACTGTATCGAGACCGTGATATTTAGAAGAGGTATGAAGAATACCAGCATTCGCACTGATGTGTGCAGTGGCTCCTGTGTCAGGGTACCATTCACTTCCTTTTGGATCTTCAATATGAATTGCTGTCAGAGCTGCTGGAATTTCTTCTACTTGATAGGAATTGTCAAAACGGTACCAACAGCGGAGAGCATCATGCCCAGGTCGCTTACATATTTGACATTCTAGTCTAGCAACCTCTGTATCTTTCTCATCCTGCAAACTTTTCTTTGAGTTTAACAGAGGAGGATAAGATTTGTTGTTTTGATACCTTTGAGGTTGTGTGGCATAAGGTCGAAATCCCTGTGTAGTTGGAGGAAAGACATTCTTTTGCCTTAGATATTGATCTCCTGGTCTTTGAAAAACTGCATCTTCTCTGTAATTCTGGTTTCTTTCAGTATAACCAAATGCTCGTCCTCTGTTACCAGCAGTTCTGCCTCGACCAAAACTACGACCACCTCTATAGCTTCCTCTCTGAGCTAGAAAACCAGTAGGTTGTGAAAGATATTCTTCATCAATACTTTCTTTAGGATACATTTGAATCTTTCTTTGGCCAAAATAAGCCAAACTAGGATTGAACTGACTTCTGGAGTAGGTCTTCATTCTAGATTCAAATCTCTCTAGTTGAGCTATAACTTCGTCATAGTCAGGTTGGGGCTTCAAACAGTATATGGTGGTCCGAAGTTGCTCATATTCTGGACCTAGTCCTTCTAGTATACCAAAGATCTTGGTTATTTCATCTACTGGTTTACCAATAGCATTCAACCGATCACATATATTTTTGTACTCCGAGATAAGTAGAGAGGTTTTGATCAAGTTTCTGGCAGGATTGTAATTTTCCTCTAAGCTCGAACTCCTTTGCTATTGATTTCTGTGTAAATCGTTTTAGAAGAGACTGCCAAACCTCAAAGGATGTTTCTAAACCAATGATTAGGCTTAGAATATTTTCAGTGACAGCCCCACTAATCCATGATGAGATCAACTGATCTGTTCTTGTCCAATCAATGTAATCAGGATTAACAAGTTCTGAGTCACATCCTTCATCATTGTTGTGCAATATTCGTGAAGGAGCTACAACATCACCATTAACAAAACCGAAGAGGTCTTGACTCTTCAGAAACCTTTGAATTTGAGCTTGCCACAACAGAAAATTGTCTTCGGCGAGCTTGATTGTAACAAAGTTTGAGATGTTTACGTGAATTGGAAACGGATATTTTGGTGATCTTATTGCCATTGCTTCAGACTTTCAGATCAGATCAAGTTATACAAACAACCTACAGCTCTGATACCACGAGAAACATGAAGAACTTCAAACAAGATATTGAGAAAGATGAAGAACTTCAACCAAGATCAAGTGTACAATTCTGAAGACGATTTGTATTTCCAAATGATGATCATATCATTGTATCTCAGTACAATTGAAAGATAGAATGTGAACAAACTTCTATTGTTCTATCTTCTTAGATCAAATGTACTTAACTTGCTTCAGTGTTTCGGATTTGAGCTGTTCTTCATTCTCCGAAACTTTCTTCTCTTCTATATCAAGATCCCTTCTGCAATCGTTGATAATCTTGATAGCTTGTTCTCTCAAGACTTGCGACTTCTCTCTCTTGCTGTATTTCTATCTATCTTTCTTACTTCTTATGTAAAGCAAAGCAAAGTACTTATACCAGGATATGTAACAGAACTTAGTTACTAAGGAAAAACAGAATATAGTAACTACTTTTAACAGAAAGAATCTATTTGACTAAGCTTTAAGACTTTGGCGATCCAAGTCATTAAGCCCTCGAGCATCTTCGTTCATTGATCATCTGGCGATCCAAGTCATTAAGCCCTCGAACATCTTCGTTCATTGATCATCGATCCAGGCATCTTTGTTCAGGAGGTCTCTGTTCCTCAGGAAGTCTCTGTTCCTCAGGAAATCCTCTGTTCCTCTGTTTTTGCTTCTGCATTTGAGCTTTATACTTAACACCTTCTTTCTTCTTTGGCACACGAAATCCTCTCCTTGCTCGTCTAATTTTGTTACTGAGAACGTCCATGGACACAAGGACAATGATTCTACTGCTCTCAGCATGTGCCTCCACGTCCATGGACACAAGGACAATGATTCTACTGCTCTCAGCATGTGCCTCCATTCCTCTTTCACGCAAGTCTGTTCTTCAAGTGCCGCCCCTTCTGTCTGAAAAGAAATCAATTATTCAACTCGTGACACGTCTGAATCAATAATTGAGTTGCATATGTACCACGTGCCCATATAATAAAGCATAGGATGCTAACCTTTTTGCCATTGTTTATATGATGGATAAATTCGACGAAGAAAAAGGGGGTCCATGACCAGCTGAGATCGAGGAGATGCTTTTTGGGTAGAAAAAGGAGACATTTTTTTAAATTTTACGACTTTTGTTACATGTCTGGTTGGAATCAACAGGGAACGGTTACAGCGAGCATGCATGCATCTAGAGTGCTAGAGCTAGAATCCTATTAATCTATATCCAAGCAAGCTAACCGATGCACGTTTGATACGTGTGTAAGTAGGTAAAACACGAGCTAATTCTAGAAATAGGATCATTATTCGATCCGATGAAGAACAACAATGTTTTAAACACTTATCTTGTTATTATGTTACACCCCATCATTTGTGGTAGTGCTAGAAAAATCATCACGTGCACGTTTCTATAGATCACATAGACTAATATCATCTCAATCAATTAATTGTGGAGCCAGCGTAATCAATGCTAGAGATGAACTTGATCTACATGATCTATATGTAAGTCATGTAATGTTTTGCTTGAGTCAAGAGGGGGAGTGTTTGATCTCTACATGCCCATTGCTAAGTAGCAAAACCCTAGTCGTGACCAGTGAGCTGGCTCGCTACCTAGTTCCTCCATTTCCTGAACCGGAGGCCTGTGCTTCTACAGTAGATCTGGCTTTCTAGGATCCGGTTTTTTCACTGCTGTGGACGGAATCATTAGTTTTGCTTTCACCAGCATGATCTCTTTCACGTTGTCTAGTTCTGCATTATGTACCCAAAAACGTGCCCACATAGCAAACATAATTATTACATGAAACACAACATGATTAATTCTACCTAGTCTTCCCACGGAACAATATAATAAACTAAAGAACAAGGTCACTTCCGTGCAGGCCACGAGTTAATTTAGTCCACGATAGTAGTGATCATCCGGTTAGCCTTGTTACGCTCATCTTCTAATTGCCCCCCATGACCTTGTTCAGTGATTTATTAGGTGATAATGCAAGATAATTCCACATGAACAAGCTTGATGATACGACAACGGAAGCTCCTTTTCAATCTTCCCAATTAACTTTATTTTTGTCTACGCATTGTTATTATCAGTGATAGTACGGTCATCTGTGTCTTTCGTATACTCAGAAAGCAACCCACTCCATTGGTTCCGCTAAAAGTAAAAATTTCATGCCAAAAACAAAACACTCTTGAGGAATTATTTATTTATTTATTTATTTATTTATTTTTATATTCGCGAGGAATGATATCCTTGCAATTTAATTAGAATCTCACATTTTGTGAGGCCCATGGCTGTTCATTAAGTTACGACACTAATTATTTGAATAATCTTGCATCCAAATTCTCAAGTTGCAATAAAATCGTTTTATATAATTGCCATGGTAAACTCCAGTTTATATCATAAAGATGTCTTATTATTATATGCTTTGCTACTAAGCTCCGGTATTTTTTTTTTCTTTTGCCATGACCATAATTTCCATTAGTCTTACGGCACTTTTGAAATTTTTCATAGCGCGTTGATTAATTAAAAGGTGCACTACTGTTTCTCCATTCTGCTCTGGTACATTGTATGTATCCGAGGAAAATATGAAGTTCTAACATGGCGCTCGTGTTGTGAGAAACGTGTTTTTGGGTTTCTTGTACGAGCATGAAACCACACCTTGCGTCTTGCAGGGAATTATGTAAATTAAAAAGCGATTGCTTAAGGAGTGAGTTACATGACCATGGAATGGTGTCGAAATACACAAGGAAACTTCCATAGGAGCAGGATCTTGTCCGGTTATGGAGGCAACATCATGGGGACATCATCAATTTAAGAAGAGTGTCTCCACGCCTCAAACGTATACATTGTTACGGTTCTTTGTCGATCCACCGGTCGAAGCAGAACTCTTATGAGGGAGATATTCTTAGATGCAAACATAAGATGTTCCCACCCTCCCAAATTGATAATTACGTGCCAAGGTTCATCGGCTCAGAAGAAAATGAGAAAATACACGATATTTAGTATGTAATGATTCATTTGGATGGATTGTTGATGTTGGGGCAATCAGAAGTGTTTGTATGTTTCTATCGGCAAGGTGTAGAGGCTATGGCAACCGGTGTCCTCTCAAGAAATAAAATGTTAATTGTTTACATGTCGACATCAATTTAACTTAAAAAAAAAATCATGAAAGCATTATATGTGAATTTTAGTGTCAAATTTGTATATTGTGAGGGTATTAGATATTTTGGGATAAGACAAAGTCTAAGATGTTCATCATAAAATTTAGATTATGCAAAAGGAAAAATGTAAAACCTAGAGAATTTTTTATTGATTGGGCATTGAGAGATTTTCAGCTAGAAACTGGAGGACACGTATCTAAATCCTGCTAATTGTTTGCAAATTACACTTGATTAGGGCCCTTGCATGGGCCAAAGGATTGTAAATAATTAGTTCATGAGATCTAGAGGGTGTTCAATGAATCTCTAGTCAAAGATCATAAAAGAATTGGAAAAAAATAGAAATAAAAATATTTAAACACGCCTTTTAAGATTTATGGATGTGGCATATGGAGGTTCATGGTTGAAACATTAATCATGTGGATCACACAATTTTCGTTTCCTTTCATATTTATTGGTCAATTGGCCATCTAAAGTAGCTCATGCTACCATGAGCAATTGTCAGAATAAGTCGGTATCTGTCTCTTCATGGCTTGAGTTTCTCGATTTACTTTCTTAAGGAGTCTTTAGAATTGATAGACACCAATGTTTATACCAAAACTTCACATTCTAGAAATAGTTTGTACCCTAGCATTTTATCATAAGTACAAAGGCATATGTTAGGCATTTATTGATGATCCCGTTGGGAATTTATACCGCGCAATCACCAATTATCAAAGCGAAGGGCACTCATAAAAATTGGATTACTATTGCGATGGTGGTTCAGGGCTTTTTCAGATACTAATGCTGCGCCGGCAATGTTTATGACATCAACTTAAATTACTCGAAAAATGGTCTTTCACGTCTGTAAAGCAATGATAAATGACAAAACCCTCAATTTCGTAGGCCATGTTCTTGTTGAAAAATGCCGCGAGTGAATCATCCCTTGTCATAGAAGATCGACAACCTGCAAAGAAAGTTAACCACCGGCATCTCGTCCAATCATGTAAAAGAAAGATTCTAGCTCATCTAGTCAAACAATGATTCGCACCGCGTGCTTTAATCAAATCATGCAATCAGCTTCCCGAACATGTTTTCCCGGGCTATGGTATTGTCTCTGATCTGGATCCACTTTGTGTGCTTATATGTCAAGAGGAACGTTGGAAAAGAGATTTCCTACGCGCTTCTATTCCACGAAGGAATTGAGGCAGCTTGGTCTAGGTAAAACCCTGCAAGATCGATCTCATAGAAATTTGGTAACAGTAGCCATGACCATAAGCCGTCATTTCACATGGAAAAATGAACCAAATATGCTTTTACATTCCTATTTTTCTTTTTTTTGGCAATTTGCATTATCTTCTTCTTTTCAAGAAAATAATTTACTCTGTGAAATTCCCAAAAAAAAAAAAAAAAAAAAAGCTTTACTTCAATAATTTACGCATTATTGGGGGTAAAAAAAATGTATTTACAATCTTTACCAAAAAAAAAAAATGTATTTACAAGCTTTATAAGACGGCCATATTTAAATGGCATTAGTACAAGTTCGATTTTGTATCAAGAATCAACAATGGATCTTGAAGCAGTTGACGAGCGCGTAAGATAATGTTTGCCTTTCTCTCTCTTTCTGGCCGGCACGACTAAACAAGTTGAGAGAAGTTCATCAGCTTGTTCCTCTGCGGTGCTCTTCAACCGATCTTCTTCTTCGTGGAAACACAGGAAAAACGAGCACGAGCCTTTGAATTTTTCTTTTTTTTTAACAGAGAGCATTTGATTGACAAATGCTCATATTTTGTTTAATTATCATTTGCTGTAATGCCATAGGACACGTCTCTCTGTGGGGCCTACGGCGACTTCGTTTTCATGTGGGTGCAGACGGTGGTCTGAGATCACCAAACATCGAGAGAAGTTTCCTATAAATAGCTCCCTTCAACGGAAGGGGAAGGTCACAAGAACAAAGAAACAGAGCATAACCCAAGTCTGCCATTCAGTTCTGGATCGAGCGATTAGTACAGGTTCGATTTTTTGTATCAGAGAGAGAGAGAGAGAGAGAGAGAGAGAGAGAGAGAGAGGGACGATGGGAACATTTCTAGGGTTCACGGTCACTGCGACCCTGCTCTTCTGCATGGCTCAAGGCAAAGTCCTCTTCTATGATTTCGTGGTGAGTAGCAACATCCCCTTGCTGAACATTTAGTGACTAAGAGCATGGATTGTTACCAGTTTTAGCATCTTTCGGAGGCATTATAGTTGACCACGATCCTATCAGTGTATTCAACACAAGAATCTCCTTATTTCAACAGTGATCTTTACATCTAAATCTCTCAGCTAGCTAAACCCTGGAGTATGCTCAAGGCCGAGCACTACATTCAAATGCCAAACTAGATGGAATTTTTCTAATGATTTCGACATCTTAAGAGTTTAATAGTAATCCGACAATATCTATGGTTGTATGATTTATATATTTTACTCTTTTGGGATGTGGTTTCCAATCCCGTTTGGAGTCTTTATCCATAAGAAAGTTTGGCTACAAGCCTTGCGTCAATTTAATAAGACTAGTTATTTTATGGGTATAATGGTCCAAGATTCATAGGGTGATTTTTGTTGCAGTTAAACGAGACACCTATTGAGATGTTGTGTGAGACAAATCGGAGTGTAATAACTGTGAATGGTCTATTTCCTGGGCCAGAGATCCGTGCTCACAAGGGCGATACTATTCACGTTAATGTCACTAACTTAGGACCTTATGGAATCACTATCCACTGGTAATAATACAGCCCTCTCTCTCTCTCTCTCTCTCTCTCTCTCTCTCTCTCTCTCTCTCTCTCTCTCTCTCTCTCTCTCTCTTCCCCTTAATTTTATACACATGTGCAGGCACGGAGTGAGACAAATACGGTATCCTTGGTCTGACGGCCCGGAATACATCACACAATGCCCCATCCCTACGAACTCAAGCTTCCTTCAAAAAATCAAGCTCACCGAGGAAGAGGGCACATTATGGTGGCACGCTCACAGCGACTGGTCACGTGCCACTATACATGGTCCTATAATCATTTTGCCTGTCAACGACACCAACTACCCTTACGAGTTTGACAAGCAACACACAATTGTGCTCTGTATGCTATTTTCAACTACCTTAAATTTCATAAATAATTTTTTTACTTACTCAAACAAGCATACACGCACACACAAATAACAATTTGCACTGTTTTTCTTAACAAAATTATTGTTTGGCATGTAGCTGAATGGTATGCGAGAGATACGAAGGACATAATCGATGAGGCTCTTGAATCCGGAGGCGATCCAGACTTGTCCGTGGCCTATACCATCAATGGTCAACCCGGAGACAGTTATGCATGCTCTAATGGTACTAATTCTAGTGTATATATGTGAGTGTGATATATGCTATAAATATAAAAGAAAAACTCTTATTCAAAGGTAATAAAATAAAACTTTACTACTCTATAGTTAATGAAATGAGATCTTTGCGAAATTGTTATGCCTTTAAAATTTATTAATGATGATTGATATATAGCAAGAGTAATTTTAGGATCTTTGTCAATACTATTTAATATGGTGTGCTTTTTCCCCCTTTTGTAGATTCGGTGTACAATATAACAGTTGTGCAAGGAAAAACGTATCTCCTTCGGATCATACATGCCGGGTTGAACGAAGAGATGTTCTTTGGCATAGCTGAGCACAATCTCACTGTGGTCGGAATGGATGGAGCTTATTTAAAGCCGCTTATTACTGAGTACCTCATGATAACTCCTGGTCAAACAATGGATGTTTTGGTCACTGCGAACCAAACCATCGATCGCTACTATATGGTTTTCAGTCCTTTTGTGGACACCGATGCCTCGTCCAACGAAAACGTCACTAGGGGGATATTCCAATACAGCGGTAGTAACAGCTCAGAGACTCCTGTGTTACCCGAGCTTCCAGGTTTTACAAATAAGAGCGATGCTGGAAACTTTACTATTCAATTGAGGAGTTTGAATAGCGAAGAACATCCATCCACAGTTCCAACCAACATCACAAGAAACATTACAATCACAGTGTCCGTGAATCAGCAGCCATGTCCTGCTAATAAAACATGTACCGGTCCAGACGGCTCTATGCATTCGGCAAGCTTGAACAACATAAGTTTTTCAGCTCCCTCGATTAGCATTCTCCAAGCATACTACAAGTACGTAAATCGTTAGACCCACAAATTTTGATCCTATTTGTTCAGATTGAATATCTTTTTCGAATTGATAGTGCTAGTTCAGGCTGAAACATTCTTCAAATGGAACCAATTAAACTGGTTAAAACCTTCATTGTCTTAAAGTGAAGGCTTAATTTGACATCTAAATGTGTCTATAACATTATGTTTGTGTGGTGTGTGCAGCAATCTTCTAGGAGTCTACAACAAAACTTTTCCGGATGAACCACCTTTCGTGTTCGACTACACCGGGAATGTTTCAGCCTTAGGGGAAGCTGCCAATGTGAGTACCGAAGTGTTGATGATTAACTATAATGAGGAGGTCGAAATAAGATTCCAAGGGACCAATTTCGGAGCAGCGGAGAATCACCCCATGCATTTGCATGGCTATAGCTTTTACGTCGTCGGAATGGGCGATGGAAATTTTAGTGACTCCTATGTATCAGATTATAATACAGTGGATCCACCCTATATTAACACCGTCGGACTCCCCAAAAATGGGTGGACAGCAATCAGATTTAAAGCCGATAATCCAGGTACTATGATTTCATCGGTAGACACGAATAGAAACATATCGTTTCTGTTTTCAAATGAATAGCATCTATTATCATGTATCTACCATTTTGGCATTAGTTTTGCATGAATTGATCTTGTATATGAATGCATAATTAACTGATGATTCTTTTACGGGTGGCTGTAGGAGTGTGGTTCATGCACTGTCACTTAGAACGCCATGCGAGCTGGGGAATGGAGACAGTCCTCGTCGTTGGAGACGGGAAGCTAAAGCATCAGAAGGTGTATCCGCCGCCCAGAGACATGCCTCCTTGTACCGTGTCTTAATTTGGATGTTGTTTGCTTTGAGTTCATTGCTAGTGCAAGAGGCTATTGACATCCCAATGGCAATGAATCATCTGTGTTTTATACCGAAGTATGCACTTTTGCAATATTCTAATAAGTTTCGATTGTAACATATGCTCGAAGTCTAAGAAGCATTTGTTCAATTCAAAATAATGTATTATTGTCCAATAAAGTGATTCAAAATGTATTTTGTGCATTGCCGATGATGACTCCAAATTTTATCAATAGGGGTGAAATTCTCAACGATGTTGACTGAAAGGATCATTTACTATCCAATCTTAATAAGTTCGTCGAACATAAATTGGCATAATTATATCAATTTAACGTGTAAAAGAACCTAAGTAATAACCATCGTCAAAGCGAAAAAAGCATGCCAACTTGCGGTGTTGACGTGGAAAGAGTGAATACAAGCCGAGCCGATTAATGGTTGAATCAATTATCCATTGCCTCGTTTTACCGACCAAGGATGATAATTAATTTTAGCTAGTGTAGATTATTTATTTTGTGAATTAATTACTGCATTTTTTCAAGACATCTATCTATTTGTTATTATTACCATGGCACTTACTTGCTCGTGCAATTTAACATAAGGCATTTTCTTTTATACCTATAAAATATGGAAAAAGATATTAAAAGTGTCATAATTTTTATATGATGCTCATTTTAGTGCTAAAAATTTTCACCAAATTATTTTAGTCACTTTTTGTAAAGAAAAATAGTCACTTTGTTAAGAACGTGAATCTTTGAATAGAAAAAGTAGGGTAGGAGAACATTAGAAGTTCCTATATCACTTAAATGCCAAAGCAAAGAAAAAATTATTAAATGAGTGCCAACATCGAAAAATTCCCGAAAAAAATAATATGTGGCTTTTATAATTAATATTTTTATATGATTTGACATATCATTTAAAAAAATCCAACCCACGTTGCATTTTCATGTGGTATGTTTGGCACTGAAATGATCGTTTTTTAATAATGATTGATGTATATTGATGTATCACGTATACATTTCGATTTACTATGAAATGAAATCATCTGTCACTTGTTTTTTGAGTTTCCTGGACATCTTTCCCATACTAATTCAACCGATTTGAACTGGTTGATTCCGGTATGCCTCCATGTTCCATTTTGGGTAAGCAATTTACATTCAGAAGCACCTAATTCTGGCTTAAAAGAATCAGAGCTTGAACTCCAATATGTCAGAAAACAAGTACCGATGATCTTTCAAGAGAGACCAGAATTCATACAATCTAAAACTATAGTTACTCTCGTCAAAACCCACAGTAAAAGAACTCTGGTAAATTATTAAGCCTAGGCCACACAGCCGCACTTGCACTTGGACATGCATTTATTGCTATCGGATAGTTTTGGATTCCAACCCTTGCAGTCACACCTCCTCGTGCATTTGGCTCGCGATGACCCGCCCCACAAGCACCGCTCCATGCGGCAGAGAACCGGCCCGCACGATGGGCAACCGCGGTTCAGCCGGTCCATGATGCAGTCCCGGCGGGCTCTGCCATCCGAAGAAAAAGCCATGGTCCGAGGAGGGACGGCCATCGATCACAGCACCCCCAGCATTATGAGCGGCACGAGAGCCAGCTTAGACATCTTCTCCATCACTTTACATACCCAATGTGATGTGCAGGATCCTCTCTTTGTTTGCCAATATAGGCCCGTTTGGTTCAGCTTTGGGAATGGAATTTTGGGCTCTAAAGTCATTTGCCAAATGCAAACGTGTTTGATTCGTTTTTTTTTTTAGCGACTTTGGTAAGATGCAATTGCATCTCCAAAAGACTCCAAGGGCCTTTAACTCAATGTAGTTCTGGAGGTACTTTGGGAAGTTACATCTTAGTATGCAAGTCTTTGGTGTTGTTTATCTTCTCCAAACCACCACCGATTGGAGGTTGACAACCGCCGGCCAAGGGGTCGCGCACGTCAGCGACCGCCGCCTGAGGGTCGCCCGACCTCAGCGACCATCGCCGGACCTTAGGCGATGCCTGGGTCGTGTGACCCAGGCGACTAATGGCTTGAGGTCGCGCGACCTCAGGCAGCCATCGCTGGGGGTTGCCCGACTTCGGCAACCGACCAAGGGCCAAATCCGGCCATTCGGCCGCCAAATATGATGGTCCGGTGGCCGGACTTCCAAAATATATATATATATATATATATTTATTATTTTTTTAATTTAATAAATGTCATTTACAAATACAAATTTTACCAAATGGTAGTTTAGCCAAAGTTATTTCTCAATGTTAATTTTACCAAACGCTATTTATATTTCGAAAGACTCCTTTCACCCAAAAGTATTTGCATTTTTACAAATGCATTCCTCAAAAGTTGAATCAAACGGGCCCATCTAATAGGTCTCCTACTCTCGTTGTGGGCTTTGACTTGAGAGCGTTGATCACTCGCTTCCATCTGCTACCATTAAATGTCTGTCCTCCCTCCTTGGTTTGCTCAAAGTTTTATCTCATCGGGTTCAGTAGCTCCGACACTTGTGCTGAGATGACTGAACCTTGATCTGCTCTCAGAAAATACTCGCTCTTCACTCGTCTTACAATGGATGCTCTGGGCCAACAAGGAGGCATTTACAGCTGGGCTCTTTCAAAGGAGAGATTGGTGCGTATTGCTGGCCTTGGCCCGTCCCACCTCGACGAGCTTCCATGAGCCCAAACAGTATGGATTAAGCGAATCGTGTCGTATTATATTCAAAAAAATTTTTGGGCAATTCGCATTTTGACTCTTGTCATGCTATTACTAAGAATGCGATTATCATGATTGGCCTATCGAATTTGCTTGAGAAGCTTTCATTACATGTGAACGAGAACATGATCGTCATGTTCGGTTTATCTATCGAGTCATTCCATTGCCCATTTAATCCTTAAATTTGCCTACTTGTATGGGTCTAGGACGAAATCGATTACTGCGAGAAGATACAAATGCGCCGATGAGCGTGCCTGCCTGAGACTAGTGAAGATTGTTCTAATTTTCGAGGAGTGCCCGCAACACCTCTCTCATGATTGGCCTGCTATTCAGATAAACATCTATACATGAACGGGCTTGCTTTGCTATTGCTTTCACTTCATTCATGGTGATCCGATCTGCCGGAGGTGGAAGACGCACATCTAACAGATCTTCTAGCTCCATGCTTTGCTCTGATTGCAAGGAATTCAAAGATAAACCGAGCTCCCCTGGGTGTTTTCCTATTATCACTTTGAGTGCCAGGACACCGAACCTATAAACCTCGCACTTCTCAGTCAGGCACATTGTGTGCGCGAGCTCTGGCATCAAGCAATGAGAAATCCATCATCAGAATAGCGATTGCGAATAGCTAGCTTCTTTTTCAAGTTTAGTTAATAAAGTCTGATATGCATAGAGTAATATATAGTATTGAAGCTGTTTCAAGCACAGGATTACAGGCCCAATTTGTATGATCTCAAGGCATTTCCTGTATCAATCCAATGGGTGCCAAAGGGAACTTCTCTGGCGACGATGGCAAATGATGCATAAACTTGTAAAGCACAGTAAAAGAGGCACGAGGAGAGTTACCTGGAGCGACGTAACTGCATGTGCCTGCCATGGCCGTCCACTTGCTCAAGCCGGGCTTTAAAATCCTAGAGATGCCCAAATCAGAAAGAAAAGCTTCATACTGTGTTCAACAGGATGTTTCAGCTCGATATGTCTTGATGAATTACAGGCGGCATGTAATCATTGTGCATGTAAACAGGGCATGTGCTATGTCCCTCACGATCTCTGCTCACCTCCTCCAGTCGAGCCATGTTGCTGGATGGATGCTTGCTAGGCTTCCCCTCTCGATCAAATCGTACACAAGGAACTTTTGAGGCTCGCTAGAGCAGAATCTGTAGAACTTGACAATGTTTCGATGTTGTATTGCTGTCAACAACCTGATCTCATTGATGAAGTTCTCTGTGATCTGATCTATTTCATTGCCTTCCAAGGACCTAATCTTCATCAAAACCCTCTGTCGCTTGGACGATGTCCTCATAGACGAATTTCCCATCATGATTTAGCACGGAGAAAACATTTCTGCTGTTCAGCCTGGCAGTTCTCGCACTCACACTTTTTCGTTCTTTAGCAGGATTGGATGGATTTTCCAAGCAATACTACAATCAGGAGTAAAACGACCGATGAAGAAACGCCTAGTATAATCCACAATTTGTGGCTTTTCTTGCGAACTGTGCTCTCCGATAATTGAGCATTGCATGGTTGGAGACCTCGGAGCGGGCCCCGCATGTTCTTGCCGATACGGAATGCAGTTGGGGCAGAGAGGGGAAAACTTCGCCATCTGGAATCGGACCTTCCAGTTGATTGTAGGAGAAATCGACCGATGTTAAACTGGTCATTCAGGCAAAGGAAGGAGGGATTTTGCCAGAGAGCTCGTTGTGAGAGAGATCTAGATGCTCCATGGCCAACTCTGCAATCTGCGGAGGTATATTGCCAGCGAGGCGGTTATGACTCAAGTCCAGGGAACCTTGCAGTCCTAGGTTTCTGACCAGAGGCGACATAGACCCATTAAAATTGTTAATCGCCAGGACCAGATTTCGCAGCTTCGAGCATTTCCAGAGTTGTTCCGGAATCGGGCCTCCCAGCTCGTTCGACGAGAGGTCAAGGTCCTCGAGACGTGACAGATGCCAGAGTTGAGGCAGAACTTGAGAGCCTATTCTCTCTTAAATTCAGCCAATACAGAGAGGAGAAGTTTCCTAAGGGCATGCATGACAATATTTATGTTTCTCTATTTATGTGTTTTTCTATTATCTAAAATAAGTTTGGAACATAAATTTGTTTGGTAATGCAATTTTATTTTTCTATTTCTAAAATAGATTTCTATTCCAAAAATAGATTTGGAGCAAAAATCACAAGTTAAAATTTTTAGCTTTTCTATTTCTTGGACAAAAATGAGAAATCAAAATTTTTCTTATTGTTCACTCTCATCATTGCTTGTCGCCCACTTGCCGCCCGTGGGATGCTGGACTCTCGCCGCCGGTTGCCGGCCACCTGCCATCGACCCTAGCCACCAGCCATCAACCACCAACCACCGAACGTCGACTGCCGACCACCAATCTCCGACCGCCCATTGCCAACCGCTAGTCGCTGGATGCCGGACACCCATAGGTCGTTAGTTGCTCATTGCCAATCATTGGATGCTGGAGGCTCACCACTAACCATTGGATGCTTGTTGCTAATCGTCCGCCACTCGCCACCGGCCGTCAGATGTTGGCTGCTTGCCGTCGGACTCCGACCACTAGCCACCTGCCACCAGCCTCCAGTCGCTGGACTCCTGATGTCGAATGTTAGATGTCAAACTCCGGACTTCGGCCGCCCGTCACCAGACTTCGGACTTCAGCCGCCCATTGCCGATCACTAGACTTTGACACCGGACGTTGGACTCCAAACTTTGGTTGCTCGCTGCCGATCACCGGATGCCGGTCATTGCCGCTCTTAGAAATAGAAATTTTATTTTGTTATCAAACGAATTTTTATTTCAGAAATAGAAATTTTGAATCGTTATCAAACGCGTGTCTTTGCTTAGAAACTCGTTCACGGAATATAAATTGATTTATGTTCTTGGAATTTTGTCATACACGCCCTAAATGTCTCAGTATCGATTGGTAATATGGTTAGAAAACAAACTGAGCACGCCCAGGACACTTAATTTGCCGAGCTGGGATAAGTACACTAGAACCGTGACATTTTCACAGGGCATGCTTGACATTGAAGTGATTGCTTTTTCACAATGACTGGCACTAAAGTGATCACTTTAAACAAAATTTGGTACTCAAATGATCACTTTAAATAAAATTTAACACTCAAATGATCATTATTTACAACTTTTAGATGATGTCATTTAAGGGGTTATATGCTGACTTGGCATGCCAGTGAGCCATATAGAACGGAGAAATTAATTAAATATAGTCACGTCGGATTTTCGACGACTGAGCTTAGAGTGATTTTTTTTTAAGTGGTACTTAGGTGATATGAAAAAAAAAATCTTTTGGCACTAAAGTGAGCACTGTACACAACCTTTGACTTTTTTAGTGTATTTATCCTTGCAGAGCTCATTCAGAATCATGTCGCCAATCTTATTTCTGGCAACTTTCAGAAGTGTCGGCTTTAGGCATGATCCCCGTTGGGAGAGGACCTCCCCTCAACTTATTGTAGCTTAAGTCCAGAAAATTGAGGTTCGGTTAAATGCCGAGGTCTCAATCTAGATAACCCGAAAGGAAGTTGCTCTCGAGATAGACTCGCACAGGAGTCGTGCAGTTCCTCAGGCTTCTAGGCATTGCACTTGCAAAGCTGTTGAAGGCGGCCATGAATACTATGAAAGGAGACTCTCAACGGAATTGTGGCAAGGGACCAAAGAGATTGTTTACGTTGTGATGAAGCTGTGCTAGTACGAACACAAATGAGCCACCAAATTTCGGGTAGATGTTCAGAATCTATTATGCGATAGAACAAACTTCTGAAATAACGTCCATTCTCCCACGCTAATAGCCTTCTAGCTGGATTCCGCTGTGTGATCAACAACAAATTATAACTTTGAGTGCAAACACACAGTGGTAGATCACATTATCTCACTAAGTCACTTTTTTGGTATTTTTCTCACGATCACAAATGTTTAAGCTCACCAAAGATAAGTGTATAATCGAAGTTCACTCAAACTTTGGAATTATAAATTCTACGCTCCGTTTCTCACTTGCTCATCGGTCCTTAATCTCCTTAAATACTCATCCACTTCCAAACTAGCCGTTAGACAGTATTTAGAGGATCATCTTCTAATCTACCTATTGGACAGATCTGTATCAAGAAGATTTAGTAGCCATTGAGTGACAAAAGTAGAATCCCAAATTGATTCTTATCGCCCATACAAACAGAATCCTGGTTTCCATAAGTAAAGCTTCTTCGTTTAGAAAGTTCTTGTCTTCAAAATCTAATTATCAATCAATTAGATTGAGTCAATTAAATCTGTCTTGATGTAGAATCCAAACTAGATCACTAGCCATTATATGTTTGGGGTTTATGTTATGTTCTGTCAAGTTGTCTCGTTCTGAACATGCTTCATTCCGAACCTTGTCGCGTTATGGACTTGTGTCGTTCTGGATGTAAAGTTTGAGGGTGTTCTGTCAAAAGTAAAGTCTGAGTGTCTTCTGTCTAAACTAGACTTTGAGTATCTTCCATCTGAAATAAACTTTACAATCTATATGTAAGTCTGAACATATTCTTCTTATGAACATATTTAGGGCGCGAATGATAACCATTTCGGCTAGAAATTGATTTTTGGAAGAGAAATATATTTTTCTATTTCTATTTCTAGATGAGTTTCTAAACAAAAATACCCGTTTGATAATGACACAAAATTTCTACTCTAAAAATAGAAATTCGTTTGATAACGACACAGAATTTCTCCCTTTCGGACAGCGGGGATCAGCGAATGGCGGTGGTAGACAAGAGACGAAATGGCTCAGTGGTTAGCGACTGGTGGATGGCGGTAGCAACCATTGACAAATGGTGGTTGGCAGTAATGGATGGACAACCGGTTTGTAGTAAGGATGAACAATGAAAAGAATTTTTATTTCTCATTTCTATTCCAAAAATAGAAAAGTAAAAAATTTTACTTCGATTTCTATTTCAAACCTATTTTCAGATTAAAAATCTATTTTAGAAATAGAAAAATGAAGTAATTTTAACAAATGGATTTTCATTCCAAAAACAAGTTTGGAATAGAAAAATTGTTTTTGGAACAAAAAATTCTGGTTTGTCATGCACCCCCTTAGCCTTAAGGTCTGGACACGATCAGAATAAGTTCAGCTCCAACATAGAGTCTGTAATTTCCTGGTTCTTCCAAGTATAGACTTCAATAATATCCTTTACATGTTCTATCATCTGCATAGTCTATTACTCAACTATTAAACACATTAGTAGCCTTTTGGATCTCTCCATTATGAAGTTATTGAATCTCCCCAACATGGGATTTGAATGGGCCTTATATTCACATATTCTCCATCAACATAATGGCCGAAGCTTTTAGGTTAGACATATTAAAATGATATCATATCCAAAGGTCTTGAATTCAAATATTTCTAGACTCTTGTTTGCCTATTTTATTATATATTTCCACATTTTAGTTTTAGACTCTTGATTCATCGACACCATAAAAATTTTTGGTTTACAATCCAAAAATTCAGGAGAAAAATGCCCCTACCATTGTCGTGGAAAGCCACATGTGCTCATGGCTCAACAAACCGAGCTAGCAAATATTTGGTCTGCTGGTGAGATTGAGGGTAACTTGAGACAAAGACGTTGACTTTAAGAGTTGATTTAGGACAATGTCTATTACGGGGACTCTTAAAAAAAAAAAATCTACTTTAGAAGCTACTTGAAATTGTCCCAATGGCTGTGGAAGAAAGTGCTTATAGTTTAACAAAAATAAATAAATAAATAAATACCCCTTGACTGATGATGTATTCACATATTTACTTACCCAATTACTGCGGCCGTTCTCTTTAAATTCCTAATATCTAGCAATACCTTTTACTTTTCTCCTCAACGAAATAGCTTATGAAACTTATTTAGAATGCATTCCTATGTAAGTGAATTAGAAACGACGTAGTTTTGGAAATCAGATTGTATTGAAGAAAACTAAAGTTCATGAGCGGAATCAAATATCAAATATGTTGAAGTTCACATCGTTTGACAATGGGTTGCTCTTTATATTCATGTAGTCTTCTTCTATCATTTATTAGTATTAATTTTTAGGCTCGACTTTCAAACATAGTATTAGAGTCAATGATAAGCAACCACTCACTATGGTAAGTGAGATAAATCTCAATAAGCTCCAAAGCCTTTTTCACTAACTCAATAACAGCAATGGTCTCTCTCCTTCGCCACCGTGTCGTACCATAGTAAGGGTAGCACAAACAGCCAGAAGCCTGTCGCCACCACGAACCCCATAGTCAACAACCTTGATACCTCTGCCAGCAATTGCCATCTCGTGCCTCACAACACCTTCTTCCCTATGACCACTGTTGCCACGGCAACCCCATGGAGGAGGAAGAACCACATGACCACCCATGTGGGCTCCTTCCTCCCTATATAGTAGAAGATTAGCTTGTGCATGAGGATAGACATTGTGAACGTGGCGAGCACGGGGGGTAGAGAAGCCCGCTGCCTTCCCACGAGGCGGCTTGAGGCCAACCGGATGGCTTCATACACCAGAAGTCCTGCAATGATGTAATGAGGTACGCTCATCGAACTGCGGCTCCACCAACACGCCAATGATCCGGGTAGCTGATGCATTGACCACCTCCATAGCCACCTCGAGCACAATATACAAGTGGACGGAGTACGCCAACATCATGACCTACTCGTGCACACAGTCACTCCACTGGTAGAGCGGAAAGAACAAAACCAACAATAGACATTTGCGACATAGTTTGCGAGTGACTTCAGGGCCCCACCGCCACCGCCATTCTTGGTGGCTGCACTTTCCGCGGAAGGGCTGATCTTGATCGAAAGCGACACAATGGTGACGAAGAGTGGAAAAGAGAGGGGTGATGATGTCGGCGGCGGCACTAAAGGGCCTTTGCGATAAGCGAGGAGGAGGAGCTTGAAGATGGAAAGCCAGGCGACGAAGAAGGAGGTGAGACTGGCAAGGGTGAGTGTGAGATGGAGCGGGCGGAGGAGGAAGAGGAGGATCATTGGGAGGAAGAACAAGAGCCTCTTCGGTCCAACAAGGACGAGGATGGAGATGTAGCAGTAAGAGTTTTTCTAATTTAGTCCATTAATTGCTATTACAATTTATCATTTTATGAGATTGATCTAATAAAATGAGAAATAAGGTTTCTTAATTAATCTAATATCGGACTGACTAATGTGGACTAAGTTGAGCCAAAAAAATGATGAGAGGGCCTAATTGAAAACTCTATAAATAGCGCTCGAGTTTCTTTTTTAACCCTGACACATAATTATCCTTACATAAGGAGCACTTATTGAATACTAGTGAACATTAAAGGTGATGGGCAGTCTTATTGAGCTAGTAATATAGAGGGGGACAAAGGAGAAGCTCTTGAGTTTGGATCATCGTTATTCTGCATAAAAAATGATGGATTCCAAATTTGATGCATAAATTTCTTTACTTGATTATACATGTGTTCTTAATTCTAGTTATGAATATCTTGAAATGTTTTCACAATTCACATGTGGTACTAGAGCAAGCATAGCCTAGAACTCAAATGTACAGATTTGGCCCTTTTTTTTTTCGTGACTTTTCATGCAATAAAAATTAATTTTGATCACATAAATGGAACGAGCTCGTTGAGATGAACGCTTAGAGTAGTCACACACCACCAGGGAAGTGGCACATGCTCACACGTGCCACCACATGCTGCGATGGTGTCAACGCATGCTATAATGTCGACATGTGGTGATCATGCACTCCCATGCACACATCAAAGCAAGCGTGTGCTCCACATGCTAGGGCTGATATCATGCTGACATCACCAACCTGCACAAGGTGGGTTCGACCTGACCCATTGATCGGGACTTGACCCAGTTGATCGTTGACCAACCCAAGATCTAACCTTGTACTCTGTTGACCTGACCAATCAACCAGTTGAACCGATTGAGTCGGCAATTCAAACAGATTCAAGTAAACATCACATGCGGTGTACGAGTTGTGCACTCCAAAGACACATGAAGGCACATCTGGGCTTCGATTGGTGCATTCTTGGAGTCTACATGCTTGTATAGAGATGTTTTACATTGTAGTATATTTATTTATATTTTTGATGATTTTATGAATGTGGAAATATATACGAAACCTTTAATACATGTATTTTTAGGATATTTTTGTGTTTTTTGTTTGTATTTTTTTTTTTATGATTTTGGAAATACATATGCAAGTTCACATCTATATCATCACATAAGTAATATGTAGAGCATTGATTCATTGGTAATATATAAGGTTCAACATGTATTAACATGTATCAATGAATGAAAAAAATATAATTGGCATGACATGTAATTTTAGTAACAAATTACCCCGTCTAGAATCATATGCATAAGATGAATGTGAGACATAAATTTTATATTTCTAGTATGAGAGAGTTTCAATTATTCAATTGAATTGTAACCGCCAAAATGAAACGCTTTGTTAGATTTGAAAAATATCAGTTTCATATTGTAGTGGGATGTCTCCAATTCTAATGCGTGATCATACTCCCAAAGAAAATGATTATGTATTGGTTAATGGAGGGATACATAAACAATATATAGTTGAGGAATGACTGATCCTAGTAGTTCGTACATCCAAAGGTGATAAATTCACAAAATTTGGAATATATACTTATAGCCATTGTCATATGAAGAATATACAATCGCATGTCATGTATTTTGCCTAAAGATAATTATATAAGCATCCGTGTAATTCACTGGATGTGTACTTATATGTTTTTAAGTTACACAATACCCACATGATGCTCATTATATACATTACTTTTTTTAATCACCTTTTATGTACATGATAACTCCATGACTATTGAGGTTTTTACTAGTTCAATCTTTAAGAAATAGAAAGAGGATTTTATGTTTTTGTGATAAGCTAGTGGATATTCATATTACTTTTACTAAAGATAGGCTAGTAGATTACACAATCAACAATATTAAACCCAAAAAGGCATATTTTACTACTTAAAAAAAAAAGCAATCAAATTTACTTGTTATCCATGAAACCATTCCTTATGGAACACTTGAATAGTGATTTGCCAGCTAAGCATTGCAGTTAGACAAATGATGGAAGTCTTGGTGGTTTGAAACTGTACCTTATCTAATACGAAGATTGAGACATACTTGGAAGGACAATTCAACATAAGATATGATGGTTTAGGTAAAGTTAGGGAATACATCCTAAGGATGGTAAGCCTAAAGTCCAAAAAAATCGTGCTCATTAAGGAACTTATTAAATCACCGGTTATTTTGACAGTTTGAGTCTTAAGAAAGTACCATTCAAGGGATAGTGACCATTGCCTCTTTTGTAAGAAGAAATGTCACATAAAGATAGTCTGTAGTAAATATTTAAAACTTGGTTGTCCGAGCATGAGTATACAAGTAATGATTCATTGGCATTTATATATGAATTCAACTTATCAAAAGCCCTCTTCGAGTTCTTGGCGGCTAAAAAGAGCGGTGCAACTAATGATATTACTTTTACCATACAAGGATTCATAAATCGAATAAAGCCAAATCATGATGAACTATAAAGTCAACATTGAGTTCATGAGAGATCATTTTAATTCTTAATTATGGTTTTAAATGATATTATGAAACACATTTTATGTACTTTTTTTAAGACGAAACTTAGTTTCCATATAATGTTTGGACATGAGTGATTACTCTTTTGAAATAAAGAATAATATTATTTCTATGTTCTTTAATTCAAATAAGGTCGGGTGTTGCAATATATCTAATGGATTGTATAAATTATGTTTAACTCCCAATGAAATATACGTCGGTTATACAGCTAAAAATATTACTTCCAAGAGACCTCTATCTAAAGAATAGTCTTATTATTGTGGTTATTATTGTGGTATAAACATCTTAGTCACACCTCTAGAGAAAGAGCAGAAAGGCTACTAAAGTTGACATTTTGTTTACTCTTAAAAGTGACCTAAATACCTACATAGATCATGGTAGAGGTAAGATGACTAAGATAAAGAAGAAAACTATATTTCAAAGTTATGACCTATTGGAGGTCATTTACATTGATCTTAGTAGACCTATATGGTAATGTTGTGTAGAAATTTTTATTTCAACATATTCATTGACGACTATTTCTTTTATACTAGATTAAGTAAAAGTCTGAATCTCTTGATAAATTCAAGATTTTTTTGGATTGAAAGTAAGAAACAATTAAGGATAAGTCTTAAATATTGTCAGATATGACCGTTGTGGTGAGTATTTTGGCAAAGTATGGCAATACTAAATAGTTTAAAGGGCTATTTGTCACATACTTAGAGGATTTGGGATAGTAACTTAATTCACTATGCTTGGAAATCCTAAGCATAATGGTGTGGCCGAAAGACACAATAGCACCCTCATGAAGATTATGAGGAGTATAATTAATACAACTAACTTATCCAATTTCTATGGGATAATGCTTTGAAAGCAGCCTTTTCAACCAAAAATATTTCATTGACTTCTTTGAGTTATGGACTAAATGTAAACCTAGCTTGAACTATCTTAAGGTTTGGGATGTCATATAGAAATATGGTTATATAATCCAATATTAAATAAGTGGACTTTAGAAATACTTGGCATTACTTCGATCTTTACCCAGATCATTTAAAGGGTTATTCATAATCCCAATGGAGTTACAAAAATTGTAAAATCACAGACATCAAGTTTTTGAAGTTCGATGTAGCCACAGAGGATAGTTACTTTTAGATTATTAAGTATAATAGTACAGTGGAGACTACCGTATTTTTGTCTTTACCTATACAAACAATTGTGGAGTTTCCTATACAATAAACTAAGCTTGCTAAGGTTTGGGATACTATTGTTGAGATAGTTCCTGATGAAGTTCCTCAAACCTCTAAAGTGAAGGATGAAGTTGTTATAACTCCACTCAAGACATCTGTTAAAGAGAGATGATTAGCTATACTGCCAAACTATATAGTTTACTTGCGAGAGTATTACTATGATATCTGCTACATGGTTGATCCAATGACTTATACATAAGTTGTTTATTGTTCTCATTACATTTGTGGTTAGATATGATGAAAGATGAGATGCAATCTATGACACATAATGGTCTTTGGGAACTTGTTGATTTGCTTAAAGGTCACAAGCTCATCAATTGCAAATGGGTATATAAGACTAAAATAAGACTCCAAAGAAAAATTGAGGAATTTAAAGCCAACTGGTAGCCAAGTGTTTCACTTAGAAAGAAGGAATGAATTGCGGAGAAATATTTTCTTTCTAATATTTTCTAAAAATTCTTTCAGAGTGAATATGGCATTAATAACTTATTTTGGTATAGAGTTACATCATATGGATGTTATTGTATTTCTAAATAAAGACCTTGATAAAAGATATATAAGGTGCAACTGGAAGATTTTACAACAAATGATCAGCTAAGCTTATGTGTAGACTAAAAAGTCTATATATGGCCTCGAGCAAGTTTTTAGACAAAGATCTTGGTATATAGTTACATCATATGGATGTTAAAATTGTATTTCTAAATAAAGACCTTGATAAAAGATATATAAGGTGCAACCGGAAGATTTTACAACAAATGATCCAGCTAAGCTTATGTGTAGACTAAAAAGTCTATATATGGCCTCAAGCAAGTTTTTAGACAACAGTACTGGAAATTTCATGTTGTTGTCATTTTGTTCAACTTTGTTGAGAACAAAGTAAATAAGTGTATTTTGTACAAAGTTAGTGGGAATAAATTTATTTCTCTTGTAATATATGTGTATTATATCTTGCTTACAAGTAGTGATCTTGAATCACTGCATGAGACAAAACAAATATTGTCAAAAAAATTTAACATAAAGGACCTTGACGAGACATCTTTTGTCCTTGGTATTGAGATCCATAAGGATTGTTCTTGTTATATATTGGATTTGTCTTAAAGGACATATATTAATCGTATTTTGGAAAGATTAAGTATATATCACTATAAGCTAGAAATTGCTCGTCATTAAGGGTAATGAATTGAATCCGTCACAATGTTCTCATTTAGACATTGAAAAAATTCAATCGAACAATATACCTTGTGTTAGTACACTTGAAAATATTATATATGCTCAAATTTGTATTATATCATACATCGCTTTTGCCATAGTACTTCTAAGTAGATATTAGTTAAATCTAGGACACAATTATAGGGCCATTGCCAAAAAGATCTTAAGGTACTTAAAGAGAACAAAAGACCAAATGTTGATTTACAAATATGTTCAGATCCTACAGTTAGAAAGGTATTTAGATGCAAACTTAATTGACTATTATGATGACATGAAGTCGACAATGGATTGCATCTTTATGTTAGCATGAAGTATAATATTATGGCAAAGCATGAAACAAAAACTTTTATCATCCCCTACCACATAAGCAGAGTGTATAATATGCTTTTCAGTTGTACTTGAGTTATTTGGTTTTGGAACCTCATTAGGTAGTTGATTGAATTTGACTTTGTGGATAAACTCATATAGTTGTATTAAGACAATATTCTACAATGCTGTTTATATAACAACAGTAGAGGTCTCAAGAGGTCTAATCATATGGCGGTCAAATTTTTAACCATAAAGAAACAATACAGAATAGTAATGTTAGAATAAAGCATATTTTCACATATGATATGGTTGCAAATCTATTAACTAAAGGTCTTCGCCCTTGTGTTCTTGAATGATATATCATTAACATGGGCTTAAGAGTATCATAAGATGTTGCTTAGTGGGAGCTCTTTTAGTTTTGTTTGAATAAAGTTTACATCTGCATTTATTACATTTAATAACACTATGATCTATGTCAACTCTTTTGCATTCAATAAAGTAATTCTAAATGCATCGTTATGGAGTTGAATGCATACATCTATTAAAAACCTCAAGGTATTATGTAGACCTTGATTAAAAGCTAGGGGCATCCTAGTTATCAGTCTTAAGGATATGTCTTATTACGCATAAATAAATGTTAACCATAAGAATAAGACATATGTAAATTCATTAGAACCATAAAAATATTCTCTAGTGACACGAGTTTTTGTTATACTTAAGGAAAGAGAATGATGAATAACAAAGGGGATGACACATAAAGGTATTACTCTATATGAGAGGTGTTATCTATTTGTCACACTACCATATTAAATCTATATCAATAAAGTTGAAAACACTCGTAACCATAAATAGCTTGTGTGTATACAGGCAGTTAACACAATGATGAGGTGTTTAAAACTTTATGGGATATGGTTGACTATTAAAAATTATCTCTAGACCAAGATGCATATATACAATTCCAAATAACATAGCCCAAGTGGAAGAATATAAGAGTTTTTTTTTTCTATGGGCCATATTAATTGATATTGTAATTTATTGTTTTATGGGATTGGTCTAATAAAATAATATAAAAGGTTTCTTAATTAGTATAAGCCGAGTTGAGTCCGACCCATGATAAGAGGACTTGGCTAAAAAAGTTTACAAATAGTGTTCAAATCACTCCTTTAATCCTGAGATGCAATAATCCTCACATAAGGAGTGTTTACTTGAATGTAATGAACACTAAGGATAAGGGGCAGTCTCATTGAGTCAATGATACGAGAGAATAATGAAGGAGAAGTTCTAGAGTTTGAATCATCGCTATTCTACATCAAGAACAGGGATTTCAAATCAGGTGTGTAAATTTTTTACTTGATACATGTATTCTTGAGTCTAACTAAAGAGATCTTGGGATGTTGCTTTTGCAGCTTACAGTAGCAATAGTAGATGAGGGCTGTGACGATAGAAATCCAGACGTAGGCAAAGTTATGGAGCTCGGTCTCCATGTTTTCGGTGAAATTGTCTTGTGTAGATCTGTCCTAGTTTTGATCGAGCTCTTTTTCTAGATGGTTAGTGCTATGTTTATGTTTTAATTCATGGGGAAAGTTTAGGCAATGGACTTGTGAAGCAGTCCGAAACAAAAAGGAAAAAAAAGTGATGAGTTAGGAGAAAGCATGGAAAGAGTCCAAATCTTTAAACTGCAAGTCTTCTCGGTTATTAACATATGTTAAGTTTCAATCAGAGAATTACAGTCGTTGGTGATTAAATCTCATTCCTAATCACAATTGCCTTTAAGAATTGCTTGAGATTTACTTGTATGCCACTCCTGAGTATGATATGTTCCAACTAGCCGTATTATTTTAGAAGCAATTGCGTTGTGTGAGGAAGTGATTGCTTAAATGGAGTTCCCGCTTGAGTATCAGACAGTTAGATTTCATGTACTTGGGTGCAACTTCACGTATGTTCTTGACTTTTCATTAATTTTCTTAATGCGTAAACATTTTTTGGGATATTCAAGGTTCACCTACTATGCCATTTGATATCAAGTTAAATGTGAATCATTATCTTTTTTAATAAGTCTTGATATGTTGAATTTCATTGTGACATCCCGATTTTCCAATTCTATTTTCAATAAATTGAGACGGGCATTTCATTGGCACGCATATAGTTATTTTCCTTGAGTCGGCCACTAGTGTGAAAAATAGTTTATCAGGTGAAGTCGTTAAGAAATTTTAATGCATCAAACTCGAGAATTTGACCAGGAAGCGATCTTTCGACCGAGCTAATCTGCAAGGGTCATTGCGGCACAATTAAAAATTGATTAGAGATCAGAGATAGGTCGACTCGATAAAGGCACATGATCAAGTGTGGGTGATTCCACCAAATCTCACAATTCTTGTCGATCGGCACTAGACCGACTTTTCAGTCGATTGGGTACCCTGTGTTCGTATTTGAAATCTTGAGATTACCCCGATAACCGATATTCGTCAATGTTTCAAAGATATACATTGTGGCTTGAGATGATCAACCACAAGTCAAATGCATGAAAATTTTTAAAGGCTACCCTATAGATTGGGCCGCTAGTATCGTGCCAAAAGTGAAATTAACTGTGGAATTGAGATCAAATTCAAAAATTGGAAGTCTGGGGTGTGTCACAAATCATTTTTGGAGTATTGACTCATCTTCGGAAAACGTTTCATGCAAGTTGAGTTTTTCAACAAAATAATCAAGGTATGGTTAATTTGGTTCGGAAAATTGGTAGGCCTGTTTTTGGTCATGCTTTTGGGACTTAAGTTGGTTCTACGGACAAATGAAGATGTGAATTGAAGTGTGGTGACATTGGATTAATTTTATGAACTTCAATTTGATTCAATTGGGAGAGAATTGATTGGAATTGAAGGAATCGATGTACAAAGTTTTATGCCCCGGCGGAAAATGGAATTGCAACCATTGGAATAAGGTTGTGGGAGATAGTGGACTGTGATGTCATCCCAGGTCATGGTGGGCCATTTTTGTTGGATAAAAGAAAGAGAAAAAGTAAATAAAAAGGTCCCTCCTCCTTCTCTCTCCTCCCTCCCTCTCTCCCGTCGCCTCTTTCCTCCACCCCTACTTGTCGAAAACCTCCGGAAGAACCAGAGGAGAGCTGCACATCGCCAGCAAGCTGCCTGGAGCAGCCATTGCCGATTGCCGTTGCAATTTGCACCGCCAGGCCGCTTGCCGCCCGCTCGTGCCACCACCGCACCACCGCCTCCCTCTCTCCTCCTTCTCCTACTCGTGCTCGACGTCTCCAGCAAATCTGCAAGCTGAAGATAGAGAGGCTAGCAGCAGCACTGGAGTAGCCACACTCCACTGCCGCTCGCCGTCCAAGCCTTGCGCCAAGGCCGTCTGCTCCGCTCATCTCCGGCTCCCTCTCGCACCGCCCTGCGTCGTGGCTCTTTGCATCAGCTGTCTGGAGCCGTTCGGCCACCTCGCCCGTTTGGGCCCCACCTAGGTCCAGTTCGACCCCTCAACCTTCCTCGGTCCTTCTCCATCTCATCCAAGCTCCAGATCTACCCTTCCTTGGCCTTAAACCGCAGTGGACAGCATCATTCAAAAATGGGTATGGCAGCTCGGTTTTGGCCTGTTTTGGCCGACTTTCCGGCCTCGGATGCTTGGCCCGCCTTGAGAAAAGTCGATCCCCTCGACGTCCTCGTCATTTTGGTCCGCTCGGCTTGCTAATCCGATGAGTTTAGCTCACTAAATCTTGATTAGAGGGTTAATGATGCTTTAGATGTGCTTAATTTATGTTAAGTGTTATTAGGTGGTTAGTTTAATTTACTTAAGTGTAGATTATATTAAGGTGTTTAATTAACTTAAAGTGTGTTTAATTTAAGGTTAAGCGAATGTTTATATTAATATAAACCTTGATGTGACATAAAGGAATTTACTTTTGATTTATTTAAATATCTCGAAATTATTAAATAATTTAATAATATATTGTTATTCGAAATTATTAAAATATTATTATTTAATTATTTTCGGAATAAATTTTATTATTTATTAAATTCCAAAATTTTGTCGGACCTAAATTCTCATAATTTCGTCTTTGATCATTTGCTTTGTAGTCAAATCTTGAAATTGATGATTGGATATTATAAATTGAGTGTGGATTGTGAAAAATATGGATATTATTATTTAATTAAGTTTCGGAATAAATTTAATTATTTAATAAATTCTGAAAAATTATTTTGGGACCTAAATTCTCAAAATTTCGTGCTAATCGCTGCTGTGCATTTAGAATTTGAATTTGATGAATGAATGTGGCAAATTGAGTGTTGATTGTGATAAATAGAGATTTTATTCATAAAAACCCAAGTGTCGGGTTTTGATGCAAAAATTAGATTTTAATGATTATATTAAATAGTGGGGTTTGAAAAAGTGAGATATTGGCTTTTTGATTTGAAATTAGCGTGCCCCCACACATGTGAGTAATTTCTGGAATATTTTTAATATGAAGAAAAATGACCGGGATCACTATTTTAGGTAAAAGTATTAAGTGAAATATAAAGTGTCATGGGGCCAAGTATGCTTTGGATGTGTGATAACTAAAAGAAATCGTCCTGGGCTGTTGAGCCGGACTTGCCCCTATATGAGATGCCCACGCGGTGGTTGCGGGTTGTAGTAAATTGTGGGCCCATGCTCCTTCGGGAATGCCGTCAATGTACTGATGAAACTGCGCTCCAAGGTGGGGAGGCGATGCCTAGCTATATGCCATTAGATAGCCGAATTACGAGTAGGCTATGCCCTTGTGTGGCAGTGAATAACAATTGGAATGCATGTTGAGTGTTGTTGATGTCGGATTATGGGACGGAATTGTGTGGCATAGAATGGGACGTGTCATAACGATTTAGTCTTATAATCAAGACCCCTACGGTTGTTGATTATATGAACGTGAATGCGTTCCGGTTGTTTAAGTTCTTATTACTGCATATAATTGAGTGATATGAATTGTGCTAACCTACAGGAAGGAACTGAGACGAGGTAAGTTCTCTATGTGATGTGGCTAGGCTACCCTTGGGCGTATTTTCTTTCTAATAGGGGTTCGGGGGTCGAACTTGCTGAGACATTGTCTCATCCCAGTTTGGGGATTACAATTTCAGGTCCCTGATGAACACAGTGGCTAGATAGCTTTGGTTGACCTTAAGGAGTTGCAGAGGTGAAGTCATAAGGATTAGAGAACATGTCCGACTTGTAGGTTATAGGACAGTTCCTTTTTAAGAGCTAGTCTTTTGTAGACTTTTGGCTGTAGACCTTTGTTTGTATTTCTGTTGAATTACGAAAGTGTTATGTTGTGGTTTTGCTTCCTGCTTTTCTATCCCGTATTTCATTGTCAGGGATTTTTATAATACGTTTTGCTTTTGCATAATAATAAATAAATGGGGTCGGCGACACTACCGGGAATGTCGCATTTGCATGACCATGGTGGGATGTTGGCGTGCTCGAAGTTCGGCGTGACATTCACGGTATGCTTATTTATGATTTATTAACCTTTATCATTGACATGCTTTACTTTGATTCCCCTTGTTTTATTTTCTTGCATTAGTCAATGCATATTAGGGCTTTGAACCTTTAAATCCTACAGTCGGACCCTAATATTTTTTTTCATGTGATTTGCTATGATTGATTTGATTAGTTAAAACTTGATGGTCTTGAAATAGCATGTTATCAATGATATGGTGAACTCTAAACTTAACGTGTATTTTAACACGTTAGGATATTATCAATCATCATTGGTCGCCACTATCTCACGCATATTTAGAGCTTAGTGCACATAAGTCTTGGCCTTTTAATTAGGGTAGATGATCTTAGTTTTAGAATGCACATAGATTTAGCATAATACATATTTTTCATAAATATATTCAAATAAAAAAATGTTATCTAGGTTTCATTTAGATAACAAGTTTACCTAGAATTAATTAGGCTTATGTCATATGATGCATGTCATTTTGATATAAGTTCAAATAATTATATCTAGGTAGTTTAGTTATTGCATGTAAAATGTTAAATGCTTCCGGAAATATATCTACATGATAATTTTAAAACTATCTACATGATAGTTACTAACAAGTTACTTGGAAAAAAATTAACAAATAAAAAAAATCAAATACCAATTTATTTACCAGCAAATCTTGAACTTTTACTAGGACTTACTGAAATCTACTACTATGGATAAAAATTCATATTCTTTTATCATGGAACAATGTAATTATGCACATAAAATAGATGGTTCCCTTACTCCTTTCGGTGATGTCTTGTTGCCATGGCAAAAAAATTCCGTGTATCGAATATATATATATAAATTGCTAAATAGAAATGACCATCGGAGGATAATTCTCAAAGTCAACCTATAAGGCAAACCCTAAATTTGGGGCTTGCTCTCCATTCTCACCTAAAACCCTAGAAATTGCTTACTATGATATATGACATGAGCTAATAATTCTTGATGCCTTATTGTGACGGCGAGGGATGGTACCCTGTACTATGCAGTACTTCTTATGCTCCTCAGGGTTTGTACACGTACTGCTTAGTTCTCTAGTTGGTGAATAAATGCAATGAAGTCATACATCTTCTTCACTCCTTCTTCCCTTGCTTTTACCACGACACATCATGCTTCTCAATATCCTCCTACTCTCAATTATACAAGTTCTCGAATTGACACATATCGATCAACTGGTTGCACTGTGCTAAGGAACCAGAAGGTAAGCATTTTGTCTTGTTTTCCACCAGTTCAGTTTCTTATGCTACTCCATTTCACTTATTCATGTCGAGTAGTGTAGCCGATATATCCCTAACTGGAGTGCGCGTGCACCACAAAATCCATAAGCCATTATTGCATGTATTGGATTGTGAACTATGGCTTCTCACTTCCTGTATCACGTAAGTCTTACACTGAGTCCCCACAAGAATAGTGAAATCAAGCTTCCTTCCGCTTGTAAACTACCTTTTATGAACTCTACTCTTGTGCAATAGATATAGAGGGCTATTTTACTGTTTCGAGCTTTTTTACCTAAGGTAGGATTGTTGGATATCTAGTCCAGCAGGTAAGTCTATGTAGGACCTATGGGTCTGGGCTTCCTTCTCAAATAGTTCTTTCAATGATAATTTCGAAATAACCAATTTAATTCTAAATCTTTATGCAAAATTTAAGTGTAATATTTTTTTATCAATTTTCACTGGAAATTACTAATGTAACAATCTAGTCATTGCCAGCTATCCTACATGGCACATCACCACGTCGGTGACTTTCGGCAGAAATTGGCCGGAAGAATTATATTGAAATTTCACATAAATGTTTGAAATTGAATTGAAAAATTTAAAAAAAATATATATATAGGACTAAGGATATCCTTAAAATATGTTATGCTTTCCGAGTGATAGTATTTATTCGATTTATAATTTCGGATAAAATTACGTTAGGCGGGACAATGCTAAAAGTACCATAGGCTCCAATATCCCAATCTCCATTATTCCTTGTCATGAACCTTTCTTTGGTCCTTCTTTCTTCTTTGGCACACGAAACCCTCTCCTTGCTCGTCTAATTTTGGTACTGCGAACGTCCATGGACACAAGGACAATGATTCTACTGCTCTCAGCATGTGCCTTCATTCCTCTTTCACGAAAGTCTGTTCTTCAAGTGCCGCCCCTTCTGTCTGAAAAGAAATCAATTATTCAACTCGGGACACGTCTGAATCAATAATTGAGTTGCATATGTACCACGTGCCCATTTAATAAAGAATAGGATGCTAACCTTTTTGCCATGGTTTATATGATGGATAAATTCGACGAAGAAAAAGGGGGTCCATGACCAGCTGTGATCGAGGAGATGCTTTTTGGGTAGAAAAAGGAGACATTTTTTAAATTTCACGACTTTTGTTACATGTCTGGTTGGAATCAACAGGGAACCGTTACAGCGAGCATGCATGCATCTAGAGTGCTAGAGCTAGAATCCTATTAATCTATATCCAAGCAAGCTAATCGATGCACGTTTGATACGTGTGTAAGTAGGTAAAACACGAGCTAATTCTAGAAATAGGATCATTATTCGATCCGATGAAGAACAACAATGTTTTGAACACTTATCTTGTTATTATGTTACACCCCATCATTTGTGGTAGTGCTAGAAAAATCATCGCATGCATGTTTCTATAGATCACACAGACTAATATCATCTCAATCAATTAATTGTGGAGCTAGCATAATCAATGCTAGAGATGAACTTGATCTACATGATCTACATGTAAGTCATGTAATGTTTTGCTTGAGTCAAGAGGGGGAATGTTTGATCTCTACATGCCCATTGCTAAGTAGCAAAACCCTAGTCATGACCAATGAGATGGCTTGCTACCTAGTTCCTCCATTTCCTGAACCGGAGGCCTGAGCTTCTACAGTAGATCTGGCTTTCAAGGATCCGGTTTTTTCACTGCTGTGGACGGAATCATTAGTTTTGCTTTCACCAGCATGATCTCATTCACGTTGTCTAGTTCTGCATTATGTGCCCAAAAACGTGCCTGCATAGCAAACATAATTATTACATGAAACACAACATGACTAATTCTACCTAGTCTTCCCACGGAACGTTATAATAAACTAAAGAACAAGGTCACTTCCGTGCAGGCCACGAGTTCATTTAGTCCACGATAGTAGTGATCATCCGGTTAGCCTTGTTACGCTCATCTTCTATTGCCCCCCATGACCTTGTTCAGTGATTTATTAGGTGATAATGCAAGATAATTCCACAAGAACAAGCTTGATGATACGACAACGGAAGCTCCTTTTCAATCTTCCCAATTAACTTTATTTTTGTCTACGCATTGTTATTATCAGTGATAGTACGGTCATCTGTGTCCATCCTATACTCAGAAAGCAACCCACTCCATTGGTTCCGCCAAAAGTAAATATTTCATGCCAAAAACAAAACACTCGTGAGGAATTATTTATTTATTTATTTTTGTATTCGCGAGGAATGATATTCTTGGGGAGAATTACCAAAAAAATCCTAAACCTATTGCAATTGTGCCAATTCGATTCTAAACCTTCTTTTTTGTCCAATTTAGTCCTAAATTTTTTATAATTGTTAATTCAGTCAATCTAGCCAAAATTGGCTAGCCGGCGAGGTAATTTTTTAATATATATATTCAAATTTTTAAATATATTTTTAAATTTTCTAATTCTTTTTTTTTTTTGGCCTTCTTCTCCTTCCTCTAGCCAGCCGGGACCGGTCACCGGCGAGGCTCGCCCTGCCGACCATTGGTAGAGGCCAGCCTCGCCCAGCGATGACGAGGCAGCCATCGCTAGATTTGGCGACGGCCGCCTCGCCAACCACTGGCAAGGGTCGACCTCGCCCAATGGCCGGCAAGGCTGCCGTCGCCATCGTCACCCCTGCTGCCTCCCCCGTCCCCTCGATCGTCGGCATGATCTCCCCCTCCGAGCTCAAGTGGCCCTCCCCGGCCGTGACCTTCGCCAAAACCCTGTTCCAGCGCCTCTGGACCGACGAGGACGAGATCGAGCTCCTCCGTGGGTTCCTCGATTACACAACGCAGTGCGGCGGGGCCTCACCTCGCTAGTGGCCGGCGAGGACCGAGCTCACCGGATCTGGCGAGGCTCGGCCTCGGCCAACGACGGCGAGGCCGCCGTTGCCAAATCTGGTGAGGCTCGACCTCGCCCAACCATGGTAAGGTCGAGCCTCACCGGATCGGGCACGGCGGCCTCGCCCAGCAACGACGAGGCCGCCGTTGCCAGATCTGGTGAGGCTCGGCCTCGCCCAGCCATGGTGAGGTCGAGCCTTGCCAGATCTAGCGACGGCCGCCTTGCCATCGCTGGGCGAGGCTTGCCTTCGCTAGTGGTCTGCGAGGCCGACCTCGCCGGCCAAAGGTGGGAGAAGAAGGCCAAAGAAAATATATATTTAAAAATTTTAAAAATATTTAAAAATTCGAAAAAAAAATAAACTATATATATTTAAAAATTACCTCGCCGGCCGGCTGTCCCCTTCTCAAGCGTCCACGTCAGCGCCGGCCGGCCAATTTTGGCCGGATGGACTGAATTGGCATAATTATAAAAGGTTTAGGACTAAATTGGACAAAAAAAAATTAGGACTAAATTGGTACAATTGCAATAGGTTTAGGACTTTTTTGGTAATTCTCCCGATATCCTTACAATTTAATTAGAATCTCACATTTTGTGAGTCCCATGGCTGTTCATTAAGTTACGACACTACTAATTATTTGAATAATCTCGCATCCAAATTCTCAAGTTGTAATAAAATCGTTTTATATAATTGCCATGGTAAACTCCAGTTTATGTCATAAAGATGTCTTATTATTATATGCTTTGCTACTAAGCTCAGGTATTTTTTTTTTCTTTTGCCATGACCATAAGTTCCATTAGTATTACGGCACTTTTAAAAATTTTCTTAGCGCGTTGATTAATTAAAAGGTGTACCACTGTTTCTTTATTCTGCTCTGGTACATTGTATGTATCCGAGGAAAATATGAAGTTCCAACATGGCGCTCGTGTTGTGAGAAACGTGCTTTTGGGTTTCTTGTACGAGCATGAAACCACGCCTTGGGTATTGCAGGGAATTATGTAAATTAAAAAGCGATTGCTTAAGGAGTGAGTTACATGACCATGGAATGGTGTCGAAATACACGAGGAAACTTCCATTGGAGCAGGATCTTGTCCGTTTATGGAGGCAACATCATGGGGACAGCATCAATTTAAGAAGAGCGTCTCCACGCCTCAAACGTATACATTGGTTACGGTTCTTCGTCGATTCACCGGTCGAAGCAGAACTCTGATGAGGGAGACATTCTTAGATGCAAACATAAGACGTACCCACCCTCCCAAATTGATAATTACGTGCCAAGGTTCATCGGCTCAGAAGAAAATGAGAAAATACACAATATTTAGTATGTAATGATTCATTTGGATGGATGGTTGATGTTGGGGCAATCAGAAGTGTTTGTATGTTTCTATTGGCAAGGTGTAGAGGCTATGACAACCGGTGTCCTCTCAGAAGTGGCTGGTGAAGCTGTCCTTTGCTACATTGCTGCCCATCTCGCTGTTGCTGGTTGATGCTTCTGATGGAACTCTCCCGAGTCTTCCTGATGATGCAGCTTGTGTTCCCATCTTGGTGTCCCTCCTGCTCTTTTCCTCTATGTCTTTTCCTTGTGCAAGCCAGTGTTGTGTGCTCTTCCCCCTCGTCTCCTTTGTTGGCCGCTGTTTTGGCCTTCTTTTGCTGCTGTTTTTATTTGCATTGTATCTCTCTCGCAGCTCTTCCCTCCCCTTTTCTCCCCCTGGCCCCCTTCCACTCGTTTGGTTTTCCTGTATTTCTAAGTGTAAGCTGGTGCCGAGGCCCCCTTGATGTACAGCTGTATAGCTTTTTGTGCAAAAGTCTATATACCTCTTACTTTTTACCAAAAAAAAAAAAAAAAATCAATTTAACTTTTAAAAAATCATGAAAACATTATATGTGAATTTTAGTGTCAAATTTGTATATTGTGTGGGTATTAGATATTTTGGGATAAGACAAAGTCTAAGATGTTCATCACAAAATTTAGATTATGGAAAAAGAAAAAAGTAAAACCTAGAGAATTTTTTATTGATTGGGCATTGAGAGATTTTCAGCTAGAAACTGGAGGACACGTATCTAAATCCTGCTAATTGTTTGCAAATTACACTTGATTAGGGCCCTTGCATGGGCCAAAGGATTGGAAATAATTAGTTCATGAGATCTAGAGGGTGTTCAAAGTTCATAAGAAGTGGAAAAAATAGAAATAAAAATATTTAGACACGCCTTTTAAGATTTATGGATGTGACATCTGGAGGTTCATGGTTGAAACATTAATCATGTGGATCACACAATTTTCGTTTCATTTCATCTTTATTGGTCAATCAGCCATCTAAAGTAGCTCATGCTACTATGAGCAATTGTCAGAATAAGTCGGTATCTGTCTCTTCATGGCTTGAGTTTCTCAATTTACTTTCTTATGGAGTCTTTAGAATTGATAGACACCAATGTTTATACCAAAAATTCACATTCTAGAAATAGTTTGTACCATAGCATTTTATCATAAGTACAAAAGCATATGTTAGGCATTTATTGATGATCCCGTTGGGAATTTATACCGTGCAATCACCAAGTATCAAAAAGGGCACTCATAAAAATTGGATTGCTATCGCGATGGTGGTTCAGGGTTTTTTTGGATACTAATGCTGCACCGGCAATGTTTATGACATCAACTTAAATTACTCGAAAAAGGGTCTTTCACGTCTATAAAGCAATAATAAACGACAAAACCGTTAATTTCGTAGGCCATGCTTTTGTTGAAAAATGCCGTAAGTGAATCATCCTTTGTCATAGAAGATCGACAGCCTGCAAAGAAAGTTAACCACCGGCATCTCCTCCAATCATGTAAAAGAAAGATGCTAGCTCATCTAGTCAAACAGTGATTCGCACCGCGTGCTTTTTATCAAATCATGCAATCAGCTTCCCGAACATGTTTTCCGGGCTATGGTATTGTCTCTGATCTGGATCCACTTCGTGTGCTCATATGTCAAGAGGAACGTTGGAAAAGAGATTTCCTACGCGCTTCTGTTCCACGAAGGAATTGAGGCAGCTCGGTCTAGGTAAAACCCTGCAAGATCGATCTCATAGAAATTTGGTAAAGCCATGACTATAAGCCGTCATTTCACATGGAAAAATGAACCAAATATGCTTTTACATTCCTATTTTTATTTTTTTGGCAATTTGCATTATCTTCTTCTTTTCAAGAAAATAACTTACTCTGTGAAATTCCAAAAAAAAATGCTTTACTTCAATAATTTACGCATTATTGGGGGTTAAAAAGGTATTTACAAGCTTTATAAGATGGCCATATTTAAATGGGCATTAGTACAAGTTCGATTTTGTATCAAGAATCAACAATGGATCTTGAAGCAGTTGACGAGCGCGTAAGATAATGTTTGCCTTTCTCTCTCTTTCTGGCCGGCACGACTAAACAAGTTGAGAGAAGTTCATCAGCTTGTTCCTCTGCGGTGCTCTTCAACCGATCTTCTTCTTCGTGGAAACACGGGAAAAACGAGCACGAGCCTTTGATTGACAAATGCTCATATTTTGTTTAATTATCATTTACTGTAATGCCACAGGACACGCGTCTCTGTGGGGCCTACGGCGACTTCGTTTTCATGTGGGGGCAGACAGTGGTCAGAGATCACCAAACATTGAGAGAAGTTTCCTATAAATAGCTCCCTTCAATGGAAGGGGAAGGTCACAAGAACAAAGAAACAGAGCATAACCCAAGTCTGCCTTTCAGTTCCGGATCAAGCGATTAGTACAGGTTCGATTTTTTGTATCAGGGAGAGGGGGAGAGAGGGGGAGAGGGACGATGGGAACATTTCTAGGGTTTACGGTCACTGCGACCCTGCTCTTCTGCATGGCTCAAGGCAAAGTCCTCTTCTATGATTTCGTGGTGAGTAGCAACATCCCCTTGCTGAACATTTAGTGACTAAGAGCATTGGATTGTTACCAGTTTTAGCATCTTTCGGAGGCATTATAGTTGACCACGATCCTATCAGTGTATTCAACACAAGAATCTCCTTATTTCAACAATGATCTTTACATCTAAATCTCTCAGCTAGCTAAACCCCGGACTATGCTCAAGGCCGAGCACTACATCATTCAAATGCCAAACTAGATGCAATTTTTCTGACGATTTAGACATCTTGAGAGTTTAATAGTAATCCGGCAATATCTATGGTTGTATGATTTGTATATTTTACTCTTTTGGGATGTGGTTTCCAACCCGTTTGGAGTCTTTATCCATGAGAAAGTTTGGCTACAAGCCTTGCGTCAATTTAATAAGACAAGTTATTTTATGGGTTTAATGGTCCAAGATTCATAGGGTGATTTTTGTTGCAGTTAAAGGAGACACCTATTGAGATGTTATGTGAGACAAATCGGAGTGTAATAACCGTGAACGGTCTATTTCCTGGGCCAGAGATCCGTGCTCACAAGGGCGATACTATTTACGTTAATGTCACCAACTTAGGACCTTATGGAATCACTATCCATTGGTAATAATACAATCCTCTCTCTCTCTCTCTCTCTCTCTCTCTCTCTCTCTCTCTCTCTCTCTCTCTCTCTCCCCCCCCTAATTTTATACACATGTGCAGGCACGGAGTGAGACAAATACGATATCCTTGGTCTGACGGCCCGGAATACATCACACAATGCCCCATCCCTACGAACTCAAGCTTCCTTCAAAAAATCAAGCTCACCGAGGAAGAGGGCACATTATGGTGGCACGCTCACAGCGACTGGTCACGTGCCACTATACATGGTCCTATAATCATTTTACCTGTCAAGGACACCAACTACCCTTATGAGTTTGACAAGCAACACACAATCGTGCTCTGTATGCTATTTTCAACTACCTTAAATTTCATAAATAAGTTTTTCACTTACTCAAACAAGCATACACGCACACACAAATAACAGTTTGCATTGTTTTTCTTAGCAAAATTATTGTTTGGCATGCAGCTGAATGGTATGCGAGAGATACGAAAGACATAATCGATGAGGCTCTTGAATCCGGAGGTGATCCAGACTTGTCCGTGGCCTATACCATCAATGGTCAACCCGGAGACAGTTATCCATGCTCTAATGGTACTAATTCTAGTGTATGTATGTGAGTGTGATATATGCTATAAATATAAAAGAAAAATTCTTATTCAAAGGTAATGAAATATAACTTTACTATTCTATAGTTAATGAAATGAGATCTTTGCGAAATTGTTATGCTTTAAAATTTATTAATGATGATTGACATATAGCAGGAGTAATTTTAGGATCTTCATCAATACTATTTAATATGGTGTGCTTTTTTCCCCCTTTTGTAGATTCGATGTACAATATAACAGTTGTACAAGGAAAAACATATCTCCTTCGGATCATACACGCCGGGTTGAACGAAGAGATGTTCTTTTGCATAGCTGAGCACAATCTCACTGTGGTCGGAATGGATGGAGCTTATTTAAAGCCGCTTAATACTAAGTACCTCATGATAACTCCCGGTCAAACAATGGATGTTTTGGTCACTGCAAACCAAATTATCGATCGCTACTATATGGTTTTCAGTCCGTTTGTGGACTCCATTGCCCCATCCAATGAAAACGTCACAAGGGGGATATTCCAATACAGCGGCGGTAATAGCTCAGAGACACCTGTGTTACCCGAGCTTCCAGGTTTTAAAAATAAGAGTGATGCTGGAAACTTTACTACTCAATTGAGGAGTTTGAACAGCAAAGAACATCCGTCCACAGTTCCAACCAACATCACGAGAAACATTACAATCACAAGTGTCCGTGAATGAGCAGCCATGTCCTGCTAATAAAACATGTGCCGGTACAGACGGCTCTATGCTTTCGGCAAGCTTGAACAACATAAGTTTTTCGACTCCCTCAATTAGCATTCTCCAAGCATACTACAAGTACGTAAATCATTAGACCCACAAATTTTGATCCTATTTGTTCGGATTGAATATCTTTTTCAAACTGATAGCATTGGTTCAGGCTGAAACATTTTTCAAATGGAACCAATTAAACTGGTTAAAACCTTCATTGTCTTAAAGCGAAGGCATAATTCAACACCTAAATGTGTCTATAACATTATATTTATGTGGTGTGTGCAGCAATATTTCAGGAGTCTACAACAAAACTTTTCCGAATGAACCACCTTTCGTGTTCGACTACACTGGGAATGTTTCAGCCTTAGGGGAAGCTGCCAATGTGAGTACCGAAGTGTTGATGATTAACTATAATGAGGAGGTCGAAATAAGATTCCAAGGGACCAATATTGGAGTAGCGGAGAATCACCCCATGCATTTGCACGGCTATAGCTTTTACGTCGTCGGAATGGGCGATGGAAATTTTAGCGACTCCTATGTATCAGATTATAATACAGTGGATCCGCCTTATATTAATACCATTGGAGTCCCCAAAAACGGGTGGACAGCGATCAGATTCAAAGCCGATAATCCAGGTACTATGATTTCATCAGTAGACACGCATAGAAACATATCGTTTCTGTTTTCAAATGAATAGCATCTATTATCATGTATCTACCATTTTGGCATTAGTTTTGCATGAATTGATCTTGTATATGAATGCATGATCAACTAATTATTCTTTTACGGGTGGCTGTAGGAGTGTGGTTCATGCACTGTCACTTAGAACGCCATGCGAGCTGGGGAATGGAGACAGTCCTTGTCGTTGGAGACGGGAAGCTAAAGCATCAGAAGGTGTATCCACCGCCCAGAGACATGCCTCCTTGTACCGTGTCTTAATCTGGAAGTTGTTTGTTTCGAGTTCATAGCCAGTGCAAGAGGCTATTGACATCCCAATGGGAATGAATCATCTGTGTTTTATACCGAAATATACACTTTTGCATTATTCTAATAAGTTTCGATTGTAACATATGCTCAGAATCTAAGAAGCATTTGTTCAATTCAAAATAATGTATTTTTGTCCAATAAAGTGATTCAAAATGTATTTTGTGCATTGCTGATGATGACTCCAAATTTAATCAATAGGGGTGAAATTCTCAACAATGTTGACCGAAAGGATCATTTACTATACAATCTTAATAAGTTCATCAAACATAAATTGGCATAATTATATCAATTTGACGTGTAAAAGAACCTAAGTAATAACCTTCGTCATAGTGAAAAATGCATGCCAACTTGCGGTGTTGACGTGGAAAGTGTGAATACAAGCCAAGCCGATTAATGGCTGGATCAATTATCCATCACCTCATTTTACTGACCAAGGATCATAATTAATTTTAGCTAGTGCGGATTATCTATTTTGTGAATTAATTACTACATTTTTTTCAAGGCATCTATCTATTTGTTATTATCACCGTGGCACTTTCTTACTTGTGCAATTTAACATAAGGCATTTTTTTTTATACCTATAAAATAGGGAAAACGATATTAAAAGTGTCATAATTTTCATATGACGTTCATTTTAGCGCTAAAACTAGGCTTCGCAACCTACACCTCGAGGGAGAGGGAATAGGTTTAAGGGTATTACCTAAAGGACATATCTAGGGCTCATGATTAGGCACGGGCTCTCCCAAGCCCATACCTCGCACAACATTGGGATATTTTTAAGAATTTCGCAATAAGGAGTCACCACTAGTTTATTGGAGTCGGCTAGAAACCAAGCGAGGCATGGGAGTATGCCTCGCTTCCTACGCAACCGAAGAATCTAGAGTCAGGGACTTGATTACACTAATTGACCAATTAGTGCCCTTTCAATACCTAATCTTGTTCATTTTAAAAGAAAAGATTTTTGTCAAATAGTTTGGATGATTTTACACATATTTACTAACATACGAGGTGATCATGCGAGTGCGCAATCATTAAAATAATAATTATAGCTACCAAGATCTCAATTGCAGTAAAATTGAGCATGTGCAATTTAACATAATTAAATATGCAAATTAAAGATGTGATATAATTAATATACGAGCAAATAAAGGCCTAATTACACTAAGAATGCAAGACATGGCAATTCCCAACCAAACCCTGCAGTTTTTAGATTTTCGAATTTTCTTTTTCTTTTTGGGCAAATCGGGTTCAGTTCGGTCTGACCCGACCTAGGTCTGACCCAATCTCACCAAGGGTGGTTGGGCTTTTGCTTGGTTTGGGGATTGAGCTCACCTAACGGGCCTAATTTCCTTTTTGCAAAAAAGGCTCACCGTAGACCCACAGCCCAAACTAATTCTGGGCCATTGGCCTGTGAAACGAGGGTGGCCGAGTGGGCCCGATCTATGATCCAACCCAGCTCGGCGAGCGCCCTTTGGTCCGCAATTGCTTGGTCGCGACAAGGGGGCACCACACCGGCATGCAGCTCGGGTGGCTTACCAGCCAGCATGCAACAATTCTGCTTCGGTGAAGTGAGGGGTCTCGACGGTGACGGCAGGGTGTCAGTCGAGGACAGCCCTCCGCCACAACGACCCCTACTTCGCGACTTGCCCTATCACGACAGGGAAGGCGACAACGGCAACTGGGTCAAGCGGTCTCCAGCTAGGGCATAATAGCGTCTCCACGATTAGGCGGGGCATATCCCGGCTTCCAAGCAGATGACGATGCCCCTCCAATGGTCGACTGACCCTGCCGAGGTTCTAAATAGGAGGGTCAAAACTGGTTTTTGGTTGGGCATTCTAGCGAACTGGTGGTGGGCATTCATGAAAGTCGAGGACAGCCCTCCGCCACAACGACCCCTACTTCGCAACCTGCCTTATCACGACAGGGAAGGCGGCGACGGCAACTGGGTCAAGCGGTCTCCAGCTAGGGCATAATAGCGTCTCCACGGTTAGGCGGGGCATATCCCGGCTTCCAAGCAGATGACGATGCCCCTCCAATGGTCGACTGACCCTGCCGAGGTTCTAAATAGGAGGGTCAAAACTGGTTTTCGGTTGGGCATTCTAGCGAACTGATGGTGGGCATTCATGAAAGTGGTGGCTTCCAGCTCGGTCAAGGCTTGAGCAAGAATCCGGAAGGCTAATGAGGAATGCTAGGACAACAGGAGATGCAGCAAGGACAAGTGGGGGGCCAGAGCTCGCTCGAAACGATCGAGGGAGCTCCGACCAGCTCAATACCACACTACACACACTAGGCGTTTGGCGAAATGCCGACTTAGGTTCCAGGGAGATGGTGGCAGTCGGCGTCGGTCGAGTGGCTCACTGGCGGCAATAGAGCGTCCTGTGGGGTCTCCTTCTTCTCAGCATCCTTCTCCAGCCCTATCCTCCCTTTCTTTCTCTCGTTTCACTCTCTCTCGCTCTTAGTTCCCTTTGCGGTTGTGCCTATCCCCCTGCCTCCTCTCCGGTTGCTCTTTTCTCCTTTTTCTTCTCTATAGGTCCATGCGAAAAAGACCCTTGCAACAGCAGCTGGCCGGCCGAACTGCTCCTAACCCATGGATCGCACCGGCTAGACTGCTCCTAACCCACAAATCACGCTGCCGGCCTGACCCTCGTGATCCTCTTATCCCCTGCTATCGCTCTCTTCTTTTATGTTTCCGCAAGTTGCACGCGAAGGACGCCAAGGGGAGGAAGATAGCTGGGTCGGGCCCCACGCGAGTGAGAGAGAAAAAGGAGGGGCGGGTTGGGCCGAGGCCGGATTTGGCCCAACCCAGCCCCCTTAGTGTGTTTTCTTTTCTTTTTTGTTTTGTTTTGTTTTGTTTTTTGTTTTGTTTTAAAATAGGTGTCAACAAGTTCTTTCTCTCTCTCCCATCATACTCACTTTAGGGTCTCTCTGTTCTAGAGGGATTTGGGAGACTATTCTGTTCTAAGATAAGAGAAGTGAACAACATTTTAATCGGATCCGATCGGAGGAGAAAACAAGAGAGGGAACTTGAAGTTTTAGGCAACCCTCGATAGGTATCCTTGGGTGGATGGTCCAGTCAACATGCTCAGCGGCACTGACGACAAAGGCTAGCTCTCGTAGAGTGGCGACCTTAGATTGATTGCTATGTAATATATACCGAATAGATATGTCACACAATAAACATTCTTATCTCCCATTCCTTCTTTGGAAATTTAGGGTTTATACTTGTATTGCAGTAGCCAATAGCCAAGACCGATAAGTTGGTAAGTGGCATTTCCCATGACCTTGTCCCTAGAAATAAAATTAAAGTTTAGGAACAAAACTACACATCGATAAAAAGATACATTACATCATGCGGAAACATTGAATTTTTACAAAATCCGCCCTTCAAATAACATGTACGAAAAATCCGGAGCAATTCAAGGTCCTATCGCTAAGGTATGTGAGATAAATCTCAAAGATGCTCCTACGCCCTTTCACAAACTCAACAACCGCAATGGTCTCCCTCCCTGCCTTCTCCGCTGCGTCGCACCGCAGGAACGGCTGCAGGAACAACCGAAACACCGTCCCACCACAAACCCCACCGTCAATACCCTCGAAACCTCTGCTGGCAGCCGTAGATGCCGCCACCGCCGCCTCGTGCTGTGCAGCAGCGCCTTCTTTGCTGCGACCTCTGCTACCTTGGCAATGAAGAACTTTACGAATAGAAACTGAGATGGAAGAAATAGAGAGAGAGAGAGAGAGAGAGAGAGAGAGAGAGAGATAGAGAATGTATTTCTTCTTTATTATCAACTTCCTTAAGAGATTACAAAGTATGAGAGAACTCCTTCTTATATCTATTCTATTTCTCTCAATGAATCTGTTTTACACAAGAGCAGTTGAAAGAAAAAGTCAACTACTTAACTACACGAATAACCGAATACCGGTCATAACAGCTAAGGTTCAAAGTAAAAGAAGAAAACAGAGTAAATGAACAGAGTAGCAATTTTGGCCGACTTCGCAGCTTTTCTTCATGCACTCTCTTGATCTCGTAGATCATCCTTCTTCTTTCCTTTCTTTATTTTTAACCGTAGATCTTCTTTGTTCTGCACATTCCTCAGCATCATCTATGCTCCCGGCTTTTGTTTTCGTTTGTTGAATAAGCTGCAGTCTTGTGTTCTTGACATCCCCCCGCAAATTGAGCAAGGGTGAAGAACCAATGCCCAATTTGAGACGAAGAGAGGAGTGTGTTAGTTTAGATAGTGGCTTGGTAAAGATATCAACAACTTGGTTCTGGCTGGGAACATATTTAACACACAAAGATCCAGATGCAACTTTTTCTCGGACAAAGTGGAAATCAATCTCAATATGTTTTGTACGAGCATGAAGTATAGGATTCGCTGTGAGAGATATGGCAGATTGATTGTCACAGAATAGTATGGTTGGTGAGTGAAGAGGAACTCTAATATCTCTGAGAACAAAAGAAAGCCAGGTAAGATCAGCTGTTGCTGAGGCAAGAGCTCTATATTCAGCTTCAGTGGAGGAACGGGAAATAGTTGATTGTTTCTTAGCGGTCCATGAGATGAGATTAGAACCGAGGTAAGTACAGAAGCCTGTGGTAGAACGTCTAGTTTGAAGACAGCCAGCCCAATTTGCATCAGAGAAGCCATATAACTGGAGAGAGCTGTGAGAATGAAATGACATACCGAGGTGAATTGTGCCTTTTACATATCGAAGAACTCGTTTTAGTTGAAGAAGGTCTCCAATAGTAGGATGTTGTAGTTTCTGACATAGGATATTTGTTGCAAAGGCAAGATCAGGCCTGGTAATAGTGAGATATTGTAGGCCTCCTACGAGACTTCGGTAGTTCATGGGATTTGGAAGAAGAACAGCATCTCTTTCAAGTATAACTGGTTTAAGAGAGAGAGGTGTAGCAATAGGTTTACAGTTAATCATATTTGCACGAGTCAGTAAGTCAAGGGCATACTTGGTTTGACATAAGAACAGCTCGGTAGATGTTCGTGTGGCTTCAATTCCAAGGAAGTAATGAAGCTGACCAAGATCTTTCATATGGAATTGAACACTGAGTGAATGAATAAGAGTCTGTAGCAATGATTCTGAGCTACCAGTGAGGATTATATCGTCTACATATAGAAGTAACAATATTGTCTCTTGTTCTTGATGAAGTATGAACAGAGATGGGTCAGTTGAACTACAGAAAAATCCAATCTCAAGTAGGAAATTGCTGAATTTATCATACCACGCACGTGGTGCTTGACGCAGTCCATAGAGTGACTTTTGAAGCAGACATACATATTGAGAATACTGTGGATGAACAAAACCAGGAGGTTGTTCCATGTACACAGTTTCATTCAAGATGCCATGTAAGAAGGCGTTCTTGACATCAAGTTGGTGTATAGACCAGTGTTGTACCATTGCTACAGAGAGAACAAGTCTAACAGTTGCATGTTTTATCACAGGACTAAAGGTTTCTGTGAAGTCGATTCCTTCTTCCTGATGAAATCCCTTGGCTACTAGACGAGCCTTCAATCGATCAAGACTACCAGTAGAAGTAAGTTTAGTCTTGAACACCCATTTGCAACCAATAACATTCATGTTATTAGTACGAGGAACCAATAACCAAGTTTGATTCTGGTGTAAGGCATTCATTTCTTCTTGCATTGCCTTATACCATCCTGGATCTGCTAGAGCAGATTTTAATGATTTTGGTTCTGAAGGAACTTGGTATTGAGCAAGACATGCATATCGAGGGTTGGCTTTAATTATACCAGATTTAGCTCTGGTTTGCATGTGATGAGTAGGTTGTGTACCTTGCACAGGATGGATAGACTGTGTTTGTTCGATAGCTGGTTCTGTTACTATCACTGTGGTGGTTCCAGATATGTTCTCTTGTGGAGAAATACTTTGAATAGGAGATGGAGCTTGATCATTTGATGATACAGTTGTAGAGATAGGATCTCCATGTTCTGCACAAACTTGTTCAGCTGGAACATACTTTGTTTGATGAGATGATGAAGTATTGATAGGCTCTATACTTGGAGCTTGTAAGAATTTCTCTTCTTCTGTCCATAGTTTATACAGTTGTGTATATGTTGAGGACTGTGTTGCCAGCTTTTTAGAGAAAGGGAAGAACTTCTCATCAAAAATTACATGTCGACTGATGTACACATGACCAGTAGTAGGTACCAAACATCGGTATCCTTTATGATGAGTACTGTATCCGAGAAACACACAGGTAAGTGATCGTGGATCCAGCTTGTGTTGTGCATAGGGTCGAAGGCAGGGATAGCAGGCACACCCGAATACTCTGAGATGATCATATCTTGGCTTATACTTATATAGCTTGAGAAAGGGAGATTGCATCCTTAACTGTGGAGTAGGAAGTATATTGACAGTATAGTTTGCTGTCATAAATGCATCAACCCAAAATTTTAATGGGATTTTTGCATGATATAGCATAGCCAGACCAAGCTCAACTATATGTCGATGTTTTCTCTCGTGTATTCCATTCGTTCGGGTGTATATGGACAGGAGATAAGCCTGTTGAATGCCACAACTCGTAGGTGAGTTTTAAACTTGTGATCGACAAACTCTCCCCCACCATCGCATTGAAACCTCTTGATTTTACAATTGTGCTGGTTTTCTACTAACTTCTGAAACATAAGAAAGATATCATAGAAGTCTGATTTTAGTTTCAATGGATATATCCAGCTGAACCGAGAAAAGTTATCAACAAAGATCACATAATACTTGAAATTCTCGATAAGAGTTGTGGAGAAGGTCCCGAGATGTCACAATGAACTTGTTCTAGAGGTTTATTCGCTACGAGATCTTGACATAGGAAAGGGTAGAGCTGTGTTCTTAGCAAGTGACAACTTCTACATATAGATTGTGATTCGTATGACACCGGATCAACTTTTGATTCTTCGATGCTTCGAACATTCTGATTTGTATGAGCTAGCCTTTGATGCCATATGTTTTCTCCTGTGATCTTTTGTCTTTGAGTAAAGAACACCTCTACAAAGACAAGGATCAATTCTGTATAGTCCTTTCTCCTTCTTCCCTAGCATCTTGGTTATGTTGGTGGTGCTGTCCTTTATGTACACCCCAATTTTATCAAAGACAAAAGAACAGGGATAATCATCGGTTAGTCTAGAGATTGAAAGAAGATTTTTCTTAATTGCTGGAACAATTAACACATCCTTTAGAGGGGGTAGAAGTAGCAGTAGTTAACGTTGTATTCCCAATATATTTCACAGGTAAACATGAACCGTTGCCAATCATTACTGTATCAGTACCAGCATTCTTAGAGAAGTTTTGGAGAATACCAGCATTTGCCGAAATGTGAGCAGTTGCTCCAGTATCAGGATACCATTCATTTCCATTAACTTCCTCAATGTGGAGTGCTGATAGAGCTGTTCGTATTTCTTCAGCTTGGTAAGAATTATCAAATCTATACCAACAGTGCAATGCATCGTGACCTGGTTTTCTGCAGATATGGCATTCCAGTCGAGTGTTTGTTGTTGCTTTTTCCATCTGCACATCTTTATGAAAAGTTAAATTTGATGGTGGATAAATCTTGGCTTCTGTATACCTCTGAGCTGAACCATTATATGGTCCGAACCCCTGACCAGAACTCAAGGTAGAGGGAATATTAGCCTGGTTAAAATGTTGACTTCCTTGTTCATAGCTCGAATTATTAGTTCTGTAATTCATATTTCTTCCAAGACTTCCAAAATTTCTGTATCTGCTACTGAATGGTCTTCCTCTTCCAATACTTCTTCCTCCACAACTATAACCCCTTGAATTTCCAAGATTGTTATTTTGCTATAAAAAGTTTCTATTGAACTCATCTTTGTGTATAGCTTCAGTCTTCCTTTGACCATAATAGGCTAGATTTGGACTGAACTGACTTGAGGAAGAGTTTTGCAGCCTTGATTCAAACCTCTCTAGATGAGAGATCACTTCATCATATTCCGGTTGAGGCTTTAAACAATAAATTGTTGTTTTAAAGCTCTCATACTCGGACCCCAAGCCTTCCAAAATGCCAAACATTTTTGTTATGTCATCTACTGGTTTACCTATGGCATTTAATTGATCACATATTGTCTTGTATTCTCTGAGATATGTTGATAGAGTTCTATCTCGTTTCTGACAAGTCTGCAATTTTCCTCTCAGTTCAAACTCCTTTGCCACAGATTTTTGGGTGAACCGATTAAGCGTAGCCCGCCAAAGTTCATAGGCTGTGTTTAAGCCGATTATTAGGCTAAGTATGTCTTCGGAAACAGCACCACTAATCCAAGAGGAAATGAGTTGATCCGTTTTAATCCAGTCAATATAGTCAGGATTAGGGATATCGAGTGTTTGATCTCCTTCTTCTACCTGTAGTGTTTTAGCAGGCGGTGGAGTTTCTCCACTCACAAATCCAAACAGATCTTGACTTCTTAAAAATCTATGAAACTGAGCTTGCCATAGGAGGAAGTTATTCTCTGTTAATCTGATTGTAACAAAGTTCGAGATGTTGACATGAATAGGAAATGGATATCTCGAGCTTTTTGCTGCCATTCTACTTTTCCAGATCTTTGAACACCGCTTGTTTCAAATACAACCTTTACTGGTTTTTGCAGTATGATGCAGTAAATCGGTTTCTGATGATATAGATTTGAAGGAAGATGAAGAATATCAACTCACAGATCAATGAGGCTTCGATTCTTGAATCCAATCTGCTGTAGATTCAGCCATTTTTATACAGACTTGAGATGATTTCTTCAGGATGATAGCTCTGATACCATGAAGAACTTTACGAATAGAAACTGAGATGGAAGAAATCGAGAGAGAGAGAGAGAGAGAGAGAGAAAGATAGAGAATGTATTTCTTCTTTATTATCAACTTCCTTAAGAGATTACAGTATGAGAGAACTCCTTCTTATATCTATTCTATTTCTCTCAATGAATCTGTTTTACGCAAGAGCAGTTGAAAGAAAAAGTCAACTACTTAACTACACGGAATAACCGAATACCGGTCATAACAGCTAAGGTTCAAAGTAAAAGAAGAAAACAGAGTAAATGAACAGAGTAGCAATTTTGGCCGACTTCGCAGCTTTTCTTCATGCACTCTCTTGATCTGTAGATCATCCTTCTTCTTTCCTTTCTTTATTTTTAACCGTAGATCTTCTTTGTTCTGCACATTCCTCAGCATCATCTATGCTCCTGGCTTTTGTTTTCGTTTGTTGAATAAGCTGCAGTCTTGTGTTCTTGATAGGCAACCCCGTGGAGGAGGAAGTACCGAGCGACCACCCACGTGGGTTCCCATTCCTCCCAATGCGGTAGAGCATCAGCTCATGCATGAGGCCGACACCGCGAACATGAGGAGCACGGCGGGTAACGTAGCCCACCACCTCCCGACGAGGCGGACCGAGGCTGACTACACGGGGTCATACATGCTTGGGCACAAGATGCTCGACATGAGGTTCCGCTGCCGTCCCCAGAAGTCCTGCAGCGACGTGACGAGGTACGGCTCATCGAACGGTGGCTCCACCGCCACGCCGATGAGCAGGCTAGTTAGTCGTAGCACCGGCCGACAAAGGTGAGATTGTTTGGTCGAATTAAGACGTGTGATGCTATCAAAGGTGGAAGGGACAAATATAAAATATGATTAGTTAGGAGAAAGCATGGAAAGCATCCCAATCTTTTATTTACTAAAATAAAATACATAAACACATAGAGATAAATACATATATATACACACACGTTTTGAACCAAGCCGCACGATACGGTGAGTCCATTTCACGGACCGTTTATAAAAGTTACCCATTTTAAACTCAAGCAAACCAAGAAGAAACTATATTATGCGCACTTCCGATCAACATCGTATATCACTATGTTCCAAGATATAATTGTTACGTAAAACTTCGTCTCTTGTTATAGAATCTAGGTTGGATTAACACCTGCAAAGACAGGGATCTGACCGAAAAGGCAGGATTAACACCCTAAAGACAAGGATCTAACCCTACAAGCGAGATTGAAACCAGAAGAAATAAATCTATTGGGGTGTGGTTCATCATCCACATCAATAGGAAAAGATAAGGCCATCTTGGCGGGGTTGCGGGGCAATATGATGTGCTAATTTTAGTGAAACCCCGCAACTAGATGTAGCCCTTGTGTCCAATTTCTCCTTCTCACTTTTATTCACTATTTCATTGTATCTAAAAGCATAATCCTAACAATTCTGACCCCAAAGGTGGAATTAAAACCCTGATGACGGAGTTTAATACTCTTAAGGAAAAGGTGGGTTTAAAACTTAGTATTTGATCGGGATAAGTACACTAATGGTGCCATAAGTTGTGTACGGCGCTCACTTTGGTGCCAAAAGTTTCCGTCGGATCACTTAAGTGCCAAATCGGAGGAAAAACGCTCACTTTGGTGCCACCAGCGAAAGATTCCGGCCTCCGGCAAAAGATTCCGGCCAAAATGATTTTTTTTTTTTTAAAAAAATCGATAAGCCTTTAATTGACGTCGTTTTCGGTCCTCCTTAAGAAAACAACGTCGTTTTGCCGTCCTACGTGGATGGCTTCATGGAAACGATGCCGTTTAGGGGGAAAAATTAGGGTTTCCGCGGCTCGGCCACCGTCGTTTGCCCGCCGTCACTCGGCCATTGTCGCTGCTCGGCCACCGTCGCTGCTCAGCCACCGTCGCTCAGCCACCATTGTAGTTGCTCGACCAGGTGAGCGAGGAGAGACTAAGATTGTTGCAGGAAAAATCAAAGGCAAGGGCGGAGGAGGAGGAGGAAGAAGATGGGTCGAAGGGGCTGCTGGTGCGGCGCTGCTGCTGGTGCGTTGCTGGTGTCGTTGCTGGTGTGCTACCGCTGCTGTTGTTGGTGCCGTGCCGGTGCCGTTGCTGGTGTGGGTCTTCGAGGAAGAAGAAGGCACAAAGACGAGCTTCCCTCTCTCTCAATTTGGGGATTAGGGTTTCAAAATTGGGGGAAAGATGCCAAACGGCGTCGTTTTGGTGTTTGGATGCTGACTCAACTCTCCGACGAGCCACGTCGGCGTCAAAAATTAATAAAAAAAAGGCCACGTCGGATTTCCGGCCAATTTCGTCGGAGTTGGCACCAAAGTGAGCGTTTTTCAAATTTTTTGGCACTTAAGTGATCGGACAGAAACTTTTGGCACTAAAGTGAGCGCCGTACACAACTTATGGCACCATTAGTATACTTATCCCGTATTTGATCAGACTAGGAAATTTATACTTTTGAGAAGCTGTTGCATAAAACTGATCGATTATACTAGAGAGGCTAAGAAATGGGGTATGGTCATTGTAGGTGAAAGGATTAGTGGCTATCAAAGAAAAGTGTTGCGATCTCTCTTTTTTTTCGGCGCCTGATCAGGGGCGGGCGTCTTGCGGAGACTAATGGTTTGGCTATGTCTATTTTAGTCCGGACTCTCCCAAATCCACCAATTCACGACTTAATTGTCCAAGTTTTTAATCTGTAAGTTAATTTTAAAATTGAGTCGTCACTAATCGATTTGGGGTTGGGTCGATTAGAAACCAAACAAAGTATTGGAAGAAATACTCGCCCTTGCGCAACCAGAGAAATTAGGATCAGAGACTTGATTACACTAGTTAATCATTAATGCCCTTTCGGTGCTTAATCTTGTCTAAATCCTAAGGCTTTTTGGATTTTTGAGGGATTTTTCCATGTATTTTGGAATGAAAAACATTTTTCTCATTTTTTGGACATAAAAAGCATTTTTTTTATTTTTTGGTATTTTTTCTGAAAATATAAATCTTTATTTGGCTTTTTCTGACATTTTTTGCTTTTTTAGGAAAATATGGGATTTTTTTAAAATTTTTTTATTTTTTGGAAAATAAATTTTTTTTATTTAAAATATTATTTTATATTAAAATAATGTAAAAACGAACGGGTCCGATCCCCGGTTGGGTTCGGCTCGAGCTATTCGCCCAAAATGCGGACGGGCCTGCAACGCAGCCGCTCATATTTTTTTTTGTTTTTCTTTAAAAAAAAAAAAAAAACTTCAGCCCACACACTGGTATTGGGCCTATTTGAATTAAAAGGGAATGCCCAGCCCGAGCTCCAAACCCGGCCCAACGACCTGACCTGCTTGACGGAAGCCCTAGGGCGCCGGGTCACGTGATCCGACCCAGCTGACCCGATTTTCGCAGCCACGGCTGGCTTCGCGGTCCAGCGGCCGCAACGAGCGACCGGGGGGAGGGGGGGAGGGAGGCATCCGAGCGGCGGCGAAGCGGCTTCGGCATGGCTACGGCGGAGATGGCAAGAGCGGAAGTGTTTGGGGCAATGTCTGGGCTACTGTGGCGCGGCTACCGCGGAGACGGCAGTACGGTGAAGAAAGGGGCGACCGGCGGTCGGAGCTTACGCAAGCTTGATAACCGCGTGCTCTGGCATGGCTGACCGAGAAACGAGGTGATAGACAAGGGGGGGTTAGAGATGCTCACTGGCTTCGGGGACTTCAATCGGGGCTCGTCGGTAGGGGGCAGCACGGCGGGGACCCAATACGGCGGCAACGATGGCGACGAACCCCTGCTCCCCGAAGATTTGGACGACGTCGGGGAAAGCGGCAGCGGCGAGGCATGAGGACGGCAGCATGGCGAGATCTGGCGCAGCGACGGCGTCGGGGCACGGGACCCCCTTAGATCTCCTCTTCTCTCCGGCCTACTCACTCAGATCTGGACGGCGTCGGGGACTTGGTCAAGGCGACAGCGTCTAGGGGACGGCAGCGAGCCTTCGGGCCCAAATCCGACCCTCTCTCCTCCGATTCTTCTCTCGCTCAGCCCCTTCACCCGCTTGGATCTCTCCCCCTCGGGCTCGTTTGCCGCCGGCCTCCCCCGAAGTCTCTCGAAGGGAGGTCGTTCGAGCTCGCGACCTGATTTCTCGCGCGTGCTCGCTCTTCGATTTCCCCTGAAGTCTCCCAAGGGAAGATCTCCGAGTTCGCCGTCTCCTTCGACGGAGTTTGTGGCCTGCTATTTATAGGCGAGGGGGCGGCCGGTCGACAAAGCTTCGACCGTCGATCTTCACGCACCGAACGGCCTCCGCCGGCTGAACCGGTGTCTCATCCGCCGAGGTGGCTCTAGCTAGGCTGCCTCGCATTAAAGACACGTCCACTCTATCGTACGCCGGCGCCTCCTTCTGTCTTCCGGTGTCGCGCGCGTCCTCATCTCCGGCTTGTGCTGCTTATCCGTTTGGAGAAGACGATAGCAGGAAGAAGAAGACAAACAAGAGAAGGGGATGGGCTGAGTCGCACGGGCTGGGCCGGTGGGGGCCTACGCAAGAGAAAATAAAAGGAAGGGGCTAGGCTTGTTGACCCAGCCCAGAAGGCTGCTGCTTTTGTTTTTTCTTTGTTTTTATTTTATTTTTATTTTTGTTTTCTCTTGTTATTATCTATTTATCCGAAAAAGAGGCAAAATACATAAATAAAGAAACTAAAGCCTAAATAAAAAGAAGAGGGGGCAAGTGAGGAGCAAATCAATGTGATTTGATGCTTGTCTGATTTTAAAATTCTCAAGTGTGGAAGCATCCTCCATATAAAATTCCAAAGATAAGGAGTTAAGAGCTATTTTTTTTTAATAATTCGCCAACAAGAACCCATTTGCAATACACAAAAACAACATTTGCAATTCAACAACGTTTGATCCTGCAAGGCAACAAATGCATTCCATGTGGTGTAGAACGAGCTGGGGTTTGACCTTTCCCGATGTTATAGTATTATACTAGTCGATAATCTAGCTCTATTAGTAATTTAAATGCATTCCTATGCAACACAGTGTCCAGAGCAATTTGGCTCAAACTATTGAACAAGACGACGAAACTCAGGAGTCTCAGATGACCACCAATAATTTGGTATAGAGGCATTTTATGACCTCATGCCTAGATGTGGATTCTATTAGTAAGTCAATTAGGAGCGGCTGCACTTTTGGAAGTGGGATCGAATTGAATAAACTAAAGATCATAAGCGAAATCAAATATCGAATATGTTGAAGTATTACTCAACATAGCTTAGCAACGGATCATAAATACTTTTTATATCAATATAGTCTCCTTTCACATATCAATTTAAATTTTTGGATTGAACTTTTTAATACAGTATTGAAGTCAGTGCTATTCCTCTACTTATCAGAAGACGGCTAATCTGGATACAATGAGGAGAGACCACTTATAACGGTAAATGAGCTAAATCTCAATAAGCTCCAAGGACATTTCACAAACTCAATAACAGCAATGGTCTCCCTCCTCGCCTTAGCCACCGTGTCGTACCGCAGCAAGGGCGGCAGAAATAGCCAGAAGCCTGTCACCACCACGAACCCCACCGTCAACATCCTTGACACCTCTGCTGGCAGCCGCCACCTCATGCCGTGCAGCGCCTTCTTCGCCGCGACCTCTGCTGCCACCGCGACCCCGTGGAGGAGGAAGAACCACGTGACCACCCATGTGGGCTCCTTTCTCCCGATATAGTAGAAAATCAGCTCGTGCATGAGGGCGGACACTGCGAACGTGGCGAGCACAGCGGGCAGAGCAGCCCACTGCCTTCCCACGAGGCGGCCCGAAGCCAACCGAATGGGTTCATAGACGCTCGGCCGCAGGATGCTCGTCGCCATGAGGTTCCATCGGCGGCCCCAGAAGTCCTGCAGCGATGTGGCGAGGTACGGCTCGTCGAACTGCGGCTCCACTGCCATGCCGATCAGCCGGGCAGCCGCTACACCAATTACCGCCAGAGCCACCTCGAGCACGATATACACGTGGACGGAGTAAGCCAACATCATGACTTTCTCGTGCACATAATCACTCCGCTGGTAGAGCGGAAAGAGCGAAACCAGCAATAGACATTTCGCGATGTAGTTCGCCGGCGACTTCAGGCCCCTGCCACAGCCATTCTTGGAAGTTGGGCTCTCGGCGGAAGGGCTGATCTTGATCGGAAGCGACGCGGTGGAGACAAAAAGCTGAAGAGAGAGAGGGGGCGATGTTGGCGGCGGCACTAAAGGCCCTTTTCCATAAGCGAGAAGGAGGAGCTTGAAGTTGGAGAGCCAGGCAACGGAGAAGGAGGTGAGACCGGCGAGGGAGAGGGTGGTGAGGCGGAGCGGGAGGAGGAGGAAGAGGAGGATCACCGGGAGGAAGAAGAAGAGCCTCTTCGGTCCAACGGGGACGAGGATGGAGATATAGCGGCAGTAGATGAGGGCAGCGACGACGGAGATCCAGACGAAGACGAAGTTATGGAGCTCGGTCTCCATGGTTTCGGTGAGATCGTCTCGCCTTGCTTAGGTCTGATTTAGTTTTGATGAAGCTCTTTTTGTTTGATGGTCAAATGCTGTGTTTATTTCTAATTCAATTGGGTTAGTTTGGGCGATTTGGGACGCGTGAAGCAGCCTGGGACAAAAATATTTATATATTTAAAATATATATTAAAATATGATTTGGCAGTTTGAGTAAGCCACACGATACGATACGGTGGCAGTCTCTTTTACAAACCATTTTAAAAATTACCCATCCTAAACTGAACCAAAAAAAAAAATCAATATTGTGCCCACCTCAAGACATAAACATTATGTAAAAAATCCTCTCTGGATTTAGGCGAGATTATCGCCCTGAAACAAGGATCCGAATTTAAAGGCGAGGTTAAAATCCTAAAGACAAGGAGCTGATCCTGAAGACAGAACGTATTAAAGACGGATTGACCCTAAAATTGAGATTGACAATCCTAAAGATAGATTTGACTTAAAAGATGGGATTGAAACCCTAAAGACAAGGATCCAACCTTAAAGGCAGGATTAAAATTTAGTATTTAATTGGACTATGAAATTTAGACTTTGAAAATGTGTCGCGTAAAACCGAATGAATTAGACTATAGACGCTGCAAAATGTGGTACTATGGTCATTGGAGGTGAGAGGATCAACAGAGAAGCAAATCAATGTGATCTGATATTGTAGAGCTTCAAAAATGAGCCGTAACAGCACCGCCAAAATTCTCAAACTGCGGAAACATTACTAAATTGAAAACGAGCTAACCGCTGCCTTTTAATAACTCACCGACGAGAACCATTTGCAATATACAAATCGACATGGTATGGTATAATTCTCCACAACATTTGATTCTGCAAGATTACATGTGAATACCATGTGGTGTAGAACGAGCTAGGGTTTGACCTTTCACATGTTATAGTATTGATTAGTCAATAATCTAGCTTTCCCTTAGGATGTTTACGTACAAGGTAAAGGCGCTAAATTATCGATCAAGGAAGTTGGTTGGATTGTTAGGTTCTTCTTCCTAGATTGATAATAATCCAGTCAAATTCCTTAATTGATGAATCAGTGCCTTTACGAGTAATAGAACTGGATGCTTAGATTATCGTGTCATGTTAAAAAGTTGGGCTAAACCGGGTATTCCTGTCCGATGTTTGGAGATTAGCCCACCTTCAATTTGCTTAAGACAGTGCGCGTGCATGTGCGCTTTTCGACATGCATGTGGGGATGCAAAGCCAAAACGAGATCATCACAGTTTCTTGATCTGTCTGAGCTGTCAAATAGAGTTTCCCACGTGCATATGCGCTTTTTTTTGCCGTTTTCTTTATCAGCCTGTGATGCTTCCTTGCAAAAGCCTACTTGGCTGCTTGTGCTAACTGTTTGCGGTTGAGAAATTGTGTATGGCCACTAGACTATGTGTTTAATTTCAAAAAGTGTTATTTTGCCTAGCGAAAAAATGAAAAAGAAGACTTGTGACAACATTCGAGTTAGAGAAAACGCAGAGAGAGTTGAAATTAAAATTTTCCAGTGATCAATCATGTGGGAAAATTTAGATCATTTATAAGGTTTGTTGTGTCCAGACGTGGCATTTTTTTCTTTTAATGAATGGTGTTGGGACGTGTTGCAGAATCTTCATTGGGGGAGATTACCAAAAGATTACCAAAGTTCAAGTTCATAAATATATTTAATTAGACTCATTTTCACTTAAAAATTTAAATTGATGAGTTATTAGCCAATTAGCATATACATCAACTACATTATAACAAATCTTTGATACAATTATGCACATGTACTTCAACAATAGCCCCTCAAAAGTGAACTTTAGTGTAGGCGTGCTTCTTTAAATTAGGTATCCATTTGCATCATCATATCAAGACCAGGTTAGTACACCATAATGTCCACCTCCACGAGTATTCTCTTTTCAAGAGGCCAAACGTGAAGGCAATTTCTACTCAATAGTTGCACCAACAGTGAGATATTTCATCATATACAGATCTCTATTTAGGGGTCCACCTGCTTCAATATCACTTGTTGGGACACCTGACAAAATCAATATCTTCATCTAGAGAGATTATTATAAGAGAGTCTACTCTCAAACCTATCAACATATCCATATGGATCCATATTCACTCAAACACTTGAGACAGTAGTTATGGGTCAACTAGAAAATGTTAACTATTTCACACTGCACCAAATCTCATACGTGAGACTTACTCTAGTACAATTCACATGAATTTGAATCAATAAATTGAAGATGTCAATCATCCTTCTAAAGTCAGAACATCTCAATCTATAATTACAATGATTGCCTTCAAATTATGGGATAATGCATGCAAGATTAATGTTCTTTTTCTCTTTAAGACACTTTTTATCAACCTTATGTGATTCATCATATCTCGCTTCTTCTTTATTCAAATAAAACAACCTTTTGGGAAACATAGAGGAGGTAAATTTCATCACCATTTTCGTCTACCCTCCCCCCCCCGCCAACCCCCCTCTCTCCCCAAATCTAGCAATGGTTATGGCACCCTAGCCTAAGGCCAAGCCTAGGGCGAGCAAGGGTGTCCTAGTTATGGCCTGTAGACCGCTAAGGCCATAGACCAGTGGAGGAAAATAAGAAAAAATAAAAGGACAAAAAAGAAAAGACAAATCAGAAAATTAAAAAAAAAAAATTTATCTATGTCAAGGCCACCATACTACAAAGGACAGTTGGTGTTCACATCTTTCATCCAAAATTGGCATAATGAACTACATTGAAAAGATGTTAAAAGGTTTAGATTTAAATTGCAAAATTGAAGCAACAAGTGGTTGGTCTAGTGGTAGCAAGGGACCTCAGGCGGACTTTACCTGCCAAAGGCAGGGGTTCGAAACTCGAAGAAACCCTTGTTGGGGGGAGAAACCTTCACTGCTCTAATCCCCAAGTTTGGATTAGTCGGGGCTTTAGTTCTAGATACCCGGTGGGTTACACCACCCACCCAAAAAAAAAAAATTGTAAAATGAAAGGTTTAAGATTGAATTGATATATACACAATGAGTTTAGGACTATCTTGTGATTTTTCCTGCAAATTGGTGGCTTTGTTCAAGAAGCAAGGGAGATGAGGAAAATGGGCGATAATATGGAAAATAAACAAGAGTTTCTAATCATTGTGATAAGAAAGGAGAAGGGAAAATTAACATTTTCTTCCTCTCTTAATCTTTTCCCCTCTCTAGACAAAGCATTGGAATCCAAATTTGGAGTAAATATAACCCAATTTGAGTTTCATAGGAAGATCTAAATATCCTATTAGAAATTAACTTTTCATTGAATATTTGATGCCTAGAAGGTATCACCAGCAGGTAGATCGTGAGTTCATATAAGTGCAATTCTTTTTGATTTTGTTTGGCGATGCTTGTATTAATATATGCCATATTGTTCGTCTATGGGTATTGAGTGCATATGTGAGCGAAGTGAAAGAAAAAAATCTCACTATAGATGTCAAGAGCTAAAAGAAGCAATTGATAAAACATAGTTTGCCCCTAATTCATTTAGCTTAAAAATTTTGAGTGATTGTGGGTCCAACTTGGTCCTTATGGGCTCCCTCATTTTGAATGTATTGGATTTCTGTAAAACTTCCCAATAACTTCATTAGAGTCATTTGTTGATTGGTGGGCGCCTAATACATATCAGCATCCTAAACTCAACAAGGAATCTTATTTGCTATCACAGTTTAGTCTAAGAGATGAGCATGACTGACGGGCATGTTTGCACCAATTAGCACTAATTAGAGATTTGGGCTGAGACTTGTTAGGCTGTATTTGGTTTGCTTTTAGGGAAATGCAAAGCACTTAAAGGCTCTGTTTGTTTCACAAAAATGAATTATTCAGAAAATATTTTCCTAAAATTATCATTTGTATTCCTTAAAATAATTAGCCAATAAAAAATACTTTCATTATTAATAACAATTTATTGTAAATGGAGATTTTTCAACTGCAAATTGTGTTTGTTCAATTGTAATTTGAAAGTGCGTTGTATAGCCACTTTGGGTTAAATAATTTTTGGAAATATTTATCTTGCGACCCAAGTTTTTGCAAAGCTTCCCTGACATGGGGTTCGAATAGGTCTTATATTCATATATTCTCTCTCAACCAAGTGGCTGAAACTTTTAGGTTAGACATACTAATTTGATATCAAACGGAAAATTACCAAAAAATTTCTAAATTTATTGCAATTATATCAATTCAATCACAAACGTTCTCAGTTTCTATTATATTTGTGTCAATTCAATCCATCCGCCCAATTTTTGCAGGAAGTCATTGATATTAATGCCTACCGTCCTACATAGCATGGACAGCGCTAATGTTGACAATTTAAAAATATATATTTAAGTATTTATTTAAATTATTTATTTATTTATTTATTTATTTATTTATTCTTTTCTCGCTTTTTTTTTTTTTCCCTTTCCTTCTTCCTCTAGTCATTTGTTGAACCTTGGTGATTGACTAGAGGTGAGAGCCGATGAGGTTGACCTTCCTAGCCTCTAGCGAAGCTCACCCCCGTTGACCATTAGCTAGGCCAGCCCTCACCTTTGGTCAGTTACCAAGGTCCGACGACTTGCGAGAGGAATAAGGAAGGAAAAGAAAGAGAAGAAAAAAAGGAAAAAGAACATAAATTAAAAAAATTAAAATATATCGTTAAAAATTGTCCACTTCAACGCCGATCGCACCATATAGGACAAACGATGTCCATGTTAGTGATTTCTAACCAAAATTAACTAGATTAACCGAATTGACACAAATGTAAAATATTTAGAACTCAATTGGAAAAAGAAAAATGTTTAGGATTGAATTGTTGCAATTGTAATAAATTTAGGATTTTTTAGATAATTCTTTTGATATGAAACTATAAGGATATGAGTTTAAATCTCTTCAAGATCATATTTGCTCCTCTATTATACATTTTCACACTTTAGTTTTAGACTATTGGTCCACCACTACCATTTAAAAATTTGGTTTGCAATCAATATTTTAGGTTAATACCCTAAAAAACCCAAAATCAGTTCACCTGTGACAAATTTATCACAAACTAATTTTTTGCCATCAAAAACCCCAAACCAGTACATCTTTGATAAATTTATCCCAAACTAGTATACTTATGATAAATTTACTCTATGTTAGTTTCCGTTAAATTTTACTATTAAATTACTAAGTTAAATGACACATGATAGCTTTTTTTTTTTTTTTTTTTTGTAAAATAAATGACACGTGATAGTTGATTGATATAACATTTTGCAATTTTACTCCATTTGACACATTTATATAAATTTTGTAATTTTTTGTGATATTAATCAAATTTAACAAAGAAAGATATTTGTCACAAATGTATCGGTTTAGTGATTTTTATGGTTGAATAAATTATTTTTTGATAAATTTGTCACAATTATACTAACTTTGGGTTTTTTATGGTCGTTTGAGCAAATTTGTCACATATGTATCACTTTCAAGTTTTTCATGATCAAAAAATTAGTTTTGGATAAATTTATCATACACGTACTGGTTTTAGATTTTTCATGATATTAATCCCAATGTTTTTAGACAAAAATTCCCATACCGTTGTAGCGAAAAGTCGCACATCTTGCGGGCCAACAAACTTGGCCGACAAACCCAGTCGGAGAAGATCGGCAAGCCAAAGTGCTTGGGGGTGAACGGCAAAATGTACCTAAATTGGGAAAATAAATCCAAACGTCGATGACAAAACGTACATAAACTTATTTTATAAACAACAACATCGACCATCAGATAGAGACGAAAAAGAACGCTTCAAGTACCATAACTCAAGACAAAGGGATACTTAAACGCCATAACTTACAAAATGACACTTAAACGCCACATTTTAAGAAAAGTGGGACACCGAAAGTCTTATCTCCCGAAGTTGGACGGAAATTATACGTGGCATTAAAATAGTAGTATTTCTCGCCGATATGTCTCATTAGACAGCTGAGTCAGCTCGAATTCATCCAAAACGACGTCGTTTCGGGTGTTGACCAAAATAGAACTCTTAAATCGGCCAAAACGTCGTTATTTTGGCATAATTTGAATTTTAATATAATATAAAATTTATTTAAATTACATTTAAAAAAATTATTTAAAAAATTTTAAAAATAAATTTTAAAAACTTTAAAAACTTTAAAAATTCAAAAAAAAAATTACAAAAAAAAATTACAAAATTTACAAAAAATTTTAAAATTTTTTAAAAATTTTAAAAAGTTACAAAAAAATTTTAAAAATTTACAAAAAAATTTGCAAAATTTACAAAAATTTAAAAAAATTTACAAAAATTTAAAATATTTACAAAAAATTTCAGCCCTTAGCCACCTCATTTTTCTAATTTTTTTTTTAAATTTTAAATTTTTAAATTTTTTAAATTTTATTTTTAAACTTTTTAAATAAATTAGTTTTAAAGTTAATTTAATTAATTTTTATATTGAAATTTTTACCAAGTCAACACCAAAATGACGTTGTTTTGGGTGTTGGCCAGAATAGAGCCCTTTAAATTGGCCAAAACGACATTATTTTGGCATAATTTGAATTTTAATATAATATAAAAATTAATTAAATTTAATTTAAAACAAAATAATAATATAATTTTATTATATATTTATTTTAAAAAATGGAGGAGGAGGAGGAGGAAGGTAGCCAACGGTTGAGGGCAGAGCCCTCACTATCGTCGCCTCCCTTTTTTTAAAAAAAATTTAAATTTTTAAATTTTTAAATTTTTAAATTTTTAAATTTTTAAATTTTTAAATTTTTAAATTTTTTAATTTTTTAAATTTTAAATTTTAAATTTTTAATTTTTTTTTTAAATTTTTAAATTTTTTAAATTTTTAAATTTTTAATTTTTTAATTTTTTAATTTTTAAAATTTTTAATTTTTAAAATTTTTAATTTTTTAATTTTTAAAATTTTTAATTTTTTAAACTTTTAAAATTTAAATATTTTTTAAAATTTTAAAATTTTTTAATAATTTTTAAAAAATTTTAATAATTTTTAAAATTTTTAAAATTTTCTAAATGTTTTAAATTTTAATTTTTTTTAATATTTTTAATATATTTTTATTTTTTAAAATGTTTTAAATAAATTTAGTTTTAAATTAAATTAAATTAAATTTTATATTAAATTTTTTTACGATGTTAAGACCAAAACAACGCCATTTTCTTGTTTCGTTTGTTAGAAAATCGACATCGTCAAAGCATTTTCGGATTTTGGCCGAATTGGCACTCAAGTAATCCATTTTCTTTAATTTTGGTACTTAAGTGTCTTTCGTAAGTTTGATTTAAATTAAGTGTCATTCCATTTTAAGTTATAAGTTATGGTCCTGCGTGTCGTGAGATGAACTCTATGTAAGACAACGTTGAAAGAGGTTCTAACGTGTACAAAACAATTTGGTACACACATGAGACGCGATGTGAAAAAAAAATTTAGATTGCATTCTTGAAAACAAGGTGAATTCAAAATCGAGTTTGACCCGAAAATAAAAGATGAAAGTATCTAAATAAATAGAGATGGCAAATACAAAGTGCATGGAAAAATTGCTCAATTAATCCGAAACCTATTGTATGGAAGTCAATTCAATCCTAGACTTTTTAATCTTACCAATTTGTTTTTAAAATTTTGCTCAAAATTTTAATGTAGTCCTTTTAGTCAATTTTCTTTTGAAATCGCTAATATAGCGGTCCAATCACTACTGGCTATCTTACACAGCACACTGCCACTCAACAATTCCAACCAAAGTTGACTGGAAGTACTACATTAAAATTTTGCATAAAAGTTTAGGATTAAAATAAAAAATGAAAATGAAAAAAGTTCAGAAATTTTATTAAAAAATTGCAAAAGTTGTCAACTTAACACTGCCCTTGCCATTTGGGACATTCGCCGTCCACATTAGCAATTTTCAACCATAAATGACTTAAATGGCTAAATTGGCAAATCGTCAAAATTTATGATCTAATTGGCCAAATTGAGATGTTCGTAACTAAATTGGCATTTGTACAGTAGGTTTATGAATTTTTCTTAATTATCCTCGCAACACTATGTATGAGTGAATTTATATGATTTTGTATCGTGGGTGAATTTATATTATGTATGCAAATAATGCTTATTAATGCAAGCTTGTGCTTTTGTTGTGATATTGTTATTGATATAATGTGAGAAGTTCATTATATTCATGATGCCATTAGGAGATGTCAAGAGTCATTCTATGGATTATAACTATATTTCATGAATAAAAACGCGATTGAGTGATTTCAAGAGGATTTTGAAATGACCTTGATGATGCGATGTGCCAAATGATTATTTACACGGTAACTGTAACGATAAAATTGCACATCACAATATTATATTATGATGATTTGCATTTAAAGGATGCCATATGATGGAGACCTTTACTAAGGTCTATATGCCAGAGAGTGAACTTTCTTATATTAATATGTGAATAAGATTTTGGGAAAAGACAAATGTTCTTGCCATCTATGACGGGTTTCTAATGAATTGAGAGGATATAGAATCGTATGTGTCATATATGAAATAATATGGCTTGTGTAGTTTGTGATGTGATATTATAAAATAGCCATCGTCATGCGGTTACTCTTAAGTAGAGTGGGGAGTAGATCTCCAACTTTAGACAAAGAGATTTCATTTACTAAGCTCAAGTTCACTCCAAAATCATTTTTAGATTGGTCGAGTTTGGAGTTTAGGAGCATTCAGTTTAGTGCTTTTGAAAGTTGTTCCATCAAGAGCGCGCAACGAAAATAGCCATGTTTATTTTTATTTTATTTTTTGTGCTTGATGTTTTGATCACGTATAGTGAAAAAAAGAGAGTCAAGAACTAAGGCTCAATTATTTATTCTTTCGAGATTCATATTGTATGAAAAATTCAAGTCGTGACAGCTATTTTGTCTCCGCTCCATTTCAAAAGTGCATCACACACATAATGTAAAAGGCTTCACATATGAGAAAGCTATAGGATTGTATTTGTGGCCAAATTGTATGGCCTTTATACTTTGACTGCGGCTGCCACTAGCCAAGACCAATAATTTGGTATATTGGCATTTTCAATGACCTTATGCCTAGAGATCTCAGGGTCCAATTTCCCTAATTAAAAATAGAAGCTTCGAACTTTGCGACAACCTGGGTGTGTGGATTCAATTAGTAAATCAATTCAAAAGGACCAAACTTTTCGATTTCAGACAAATAGGATTAATTAACTAAAGTCTATGAGCGAAATTCAAGATTGAATAGAAAGATGCAAGAATTATTTTTTTGCGCCATCCAAAAAGAAGGAAGTTTTACAAATTTTTTGTAGCCAAAGAACGACTAATCTTTTATAAAATATGGAGCAATTCAAGGACCACTTACTACCTCAAATGAGATGAATCTCAAGATGCTCCAAAGCCCTTTCCCAAACTCAATAACCGCACTGATCTCCCTCTGCGCCTTCGCCACCACGTCGCACCGCAGGAGCGGCGGCAGGAACAACCAGAACCCCGTCACGACCACGAACCCCACCGTCAATAGCCTCGACACCTGTGCCGGCTGCTGCCACCTCGTGCCGCGCAGCACCTTCTTCGCCGCGACCTCTGCCGCCACGGCGACCCCGTGGAGGAGGAAGAACCACGTGACCACCCATGCGGGCTCCTTCCTCCCGATGTAGTAGAAGATCAGCTCGTGCATGAGGGCGGAGACCGCGAACGTGGCAAGCATTGCGGGCAGTATGGCCCATCGCCTCCCGACGAGGCGGCCCGAGGCCGACCGGACGGGATCGTACACGCTCGGCCGCAGGATGCTCGACACCATGAGGTTCCACCGCCGCCCCCAAAAGTCCTGCAGCGACGTGGAAAGGTACGGCTCGTCGAACTGCGGCTCGACCGCCGCGCCGATGAGCCGGCCAGCCGCCGCGCCGACGGCTGCCAGAGCCACCTCAAGCCCGATATACATGTGGATGGAGTACGCCATCTTGATGACCTTCTCGTGCACATAGTCACTCCGCTGATAGAGCGGGAACAGCATAGCCACGAACAGACATTTCGTGACGTAGTTTGCCGGCGACTTGAGGCCGTCGCCGCCGCCGCCGCCGCCGCCGCCGTTCTTGGCACCCGCGCTCCCTGTGGAAGGGCCGATCTTGATCGGAAGAGACGCGACGGCGACAAAAAGCGGTAGAGAGAGAGGCGGCGCTAAGGGGCCTTTGCCACAAGCGAGGAGGAGGAGCTTGAAGTTGGAGAGCCAGGCGACGAAGAAGGCGGTGAGGCCGCCGAGCGAGATGGTGGTGAGACGGAGAGGGAGGAGGAGGAAGAGGAGGATCACGGGGAGGAAGAGGAGGAGCCGCCTGGGCCCGGCGGCGACGAGCTTGGCGACGTGGCGGCAGTAGACGAGGGCGGCGACGACGGAGGTCCAGACGAAGACGAGGTTTTGGAGCTCGGTCGCCATGCTCTTAGTTTTGATCGAGCTCTATGTTACTAGGTTAAAGCTGTCTATACCTTTAATAAATTTGATGGAAAGTTAGAGGGGAAAAAAGACGTTCGTTGGAATAATTGCTTTGCTTTTTACTAAATATTCTTTTGGAGAGGAATAAAGTGAAGCTGTCAAAGGTGGAGGGCTTCGTCCAACAAAAAAAAAAGAAAAGGTGGAGGGCTTTCGGAGAAAATGCGTGAAAAGCATCCGACCATCTTTTCTATGCCAAACCGTGCAAGATATGCGCGGCATAGAGCATCGACCGTTTAGTCAAATAAATAAATAAATCTGTGTGCGTATGTGTGTGAGGCAAAGAATAGAATGGACGGTATCAATTGAATCAGCGCTTGAGGTGAGTATCAAAAACACATTGAAAATATAATAATTTTTATACAACAGTCATTTCAATACTAATATTTTTTTTAGAGATCATCTTCAATGCCACCTTTAAAGAAAAAACCAATCTCATAAATGATATTGGTCAATTTAAGCTACCAAAAATCCGACATTGCATTATTTTATGAAAAATATTTGACATGACATCAAATATTTTTATTTTCTTTTTTTCAATTTGTAGAGGATTAGAAAAATAAGAGGTTGGCGATTGTAATTGGACAAATTAAAAATTTTAAAATAATATTATATATTAAATCAAAATTTATAGGTTATTTATGTAATTAACTAGATAGTACAAGATCTGAATGGACTTTCCATTCTTTTCTTTTTTAATACTAAAACTTGGACAAGACCGCGTAGTCAACACCGGCACCTGTCAAACCTCTGTCATGAAGACAGTTTCCAGGTCCTGCACGGCTGCTGCCGCTGCAAGAAACCTACAAAACCGGAAACCATTCACGCGGCAGTTGCTGTCGGCAAAATTGAAAAAAAAATTGAAGTTAGGCGGAATCGAAGTTGGACCTTTCCTCCTCTTTCATATCACTTTCGGGCTTACCTTTATTCAAAGCCGCGTGTAAACGGGGAATTGGCACCAAATCTTGATGGACAAATATATATAAATTCACTTTATCAACCGTGGCATCAATCTCGATACAAGGACATCAGAGTGATACAGAGAAAGCGCAGGGTGAAATCGGCATGTGATGAGGCTGAAAAGGGTATAAACATAAACAAATCGGACACACATACGCAGCAAATTAGGGTTATAAAGACTAAATGTAAAGTAGCTATATATCGAGAATGTTTCAGAGACTAACAAGTCTATAAAGAAAAGAGATGAGGGTTAGGGTTTAACTTTTCAAATTATTTGGCTTATTCCGATCAATATCGTCATTAAGTGAATTAAACTCTTTCGCAACCGATAAATAATTAAAATAAAATATCTCAAGTGCATAACCAATGCAAGTAATTTTATTATATTATTAGGTTAAAAGGGTGAGCTTCATGATAATTGCATCCGAGGTACAGGTCAAGCATAAAGTAGGGTTTCGATAAGTATTCAAAGTGGATAGGTCAATCTAAAGAAATTATCAACCACTAATGAGTAGACTCTTTTTTAGTCAATAAGGGTTGGTTTATTTCAACAAAAATGAATACTTTAACAAATATATATTTTTTTAAAGTGAACACTTGGGTCATTTAAAATAAGTAAACCAAAGGAAATATTTTCATTAACGAGAACAATTTATATTTAAATATTTTCACACACCATGAAGACATTTTTCATTTGTTTATTTTTGCAAATGATATAAACAATCACTTTTAGAAAAATATTTTTCAAACCAATCATTTTTCACAAAAAAAAAAAAAAATTCTTATAAAAACAAGACACCCTAGTGTTGCTTGGTGGCAATTGCCCTCTTTTCTTGTGAACCAACCATCCATTAGACCGAAACTTAAAAGCATTTTCAAATTATCCAAAACATCTTAAATCTTTTATACGTCAAATCAATTCAATCATAACTTCTTTTTTTTTCAGTTCAATCAATTCAGTCCTAAATCTTTTGAGAATTTGTTAATTTAGTTGTTTTTATAAATTTTAGTTGGAAATCGAGGACATGACAACCTGTCGAAAACAATATTTGCAATTTCTTTATTATTTTTCTAAAATCAATGACGTGGACAGCCGAATGTCCTATGTGGCATGAGCCTCGTCTTGTGGTTCGTCATTAGCCATCACTAAGGTCCCAATGACCCTTGTTAGACCTCTGGAAAAGAAGATCAATAGAAATTTTAAAAAAAAAAAACTTATAAATTTTCTAAAAATTTTAGAAGTTTTGTAAAAATTGTCAGTGTTAATACCATCTATACCACATAAAACGGCGAGTATCCACATTATCAATTTTCTATCAAAATTGGTCATAAGGATTAAATTGATAAATTGTTGAAATATTTAAAAATTTAATTGATTAATTTAACATGTTTTGAATTAAATTGATCATCATTTAGCATGCGCAAGACTTTTTGGATGGTTATTTTGGTGGACTTTGAAGAACTATTTGCATCATTGAGTATTAACTCTTCATCCACTTATTCTGACTCGTGACACTTCAAGCTAAGAAAGGAATGATTAGACGTTCACTAGCTACTCAATTTCTCTTTCCTAGGTACTTAATGAACTAACCATGCAACCACCAAGTTTGTCTTAACTGGGATTGTCTACAGTTTCATATCTTCATAATTACTTCAATTCCTTTTTCCAACCTCTTTTCATGTCCAACTTCCTTGATTTTGACTAATCGAGCCTGCCACGTCACTTGAAGTTTCTTGACAATGAAAAGAAAGAAAGGGACATAATTATCAAATCAATCCTGAATTCATTCGGGCTCTCCTCTACCGCATGGTAGTTTTCGCTCAATTCCTTTGTGCTGACGTCCTCTTCAGTGAGTCTTCCATTTCACTCCTCCCCATCAACCTCAATTCTCCTCAATGAGAAGATGCTTCCCCCAACCGACCCCAGTTTCACCTTCCCTGGTCGTATCCCTCACACTTTCAAACCCTATAAACTCTTTTAAGCTTCTCGAGCTAGTATCTCTACATTAACCCCCCATCCAAACCCTAAATTAGTTTTGGGCTTTTATCCGCACCTCATCGCCTACTTTTTCCTTCATCTTGAGCGTCTCTTCCAAAACCCTAAAGATCGGCCCCAATTTATCTATTCCTTACAACAGGCCAAAACCCACCATTTACCCATGCACGAACTCTTTTTTCATTTTCCCCAACCACAGCCCAACCCCATCCACCTTTCTTCGCACCTCTCTCCTTCCGCACTTCACCACCCCCTCCATGGATATGTTTCGCCTTTCTCCACTTGGCCCGGATTGCCTTGTAGAACAAAGCAATTATGACAAGAAGAATGGTAGGCCAGAGCTCCAACCTTTCTCTACAATCATGCAAAAAGGTTCTACTCAATGCTTTCTAGTGACACACTAAGTTATTTGTCCCGTTAACTATACGAAGTTTGGTCGTGTACCTTCTGTGCTGCGGTATTCCTTTTGCAATATCATCGTGCCTTCTAGAAGTATGCAATATGGAGGATCTTAATTCTGAAGCGAGCAAGTTAGAGGTGCTGTGCAAAAGCTTGGGTAACTTATGGTGTGAGGATGATGTTATAGATGTTAAAGATGGCATTTCCGATGAAAAGTTAATAGAATGCAAGCTAATATTGTTTGGCAAACTCTATTCTCGACCAAATGTCAATTTTCAAGCCTTTCTCAATACTATGAAACGGGCATGGAGGACGGAAAATGTATCATGTACCTTGTTAGAACTAGGCTTCTTCTCATTCTCCTTCAAATCCGAAGCCGAGAAGCAAAAAGTCCTCAATGCCGGGCCATGGTCTTTTTCCAGCAAGCTCCTAGTGCTCCAGCAATGTGATCCTAACATTCTAGATATTTGCTATGATTCCTCTCATTACCGCTTTTGGGTGCATTTGTTTGGCTTACCATTTGGCAGAGTAACGATGGATGTAGTATGAGAGATTGCTTCCAAGCTTTGAGAAGTTCTAGAGGTGAAATTGGAAGCAAAAGGAAACAACAATTATAAGGTCGGGAAAGCTAGAATCAATCTAAATCTAGCTACACCTCTTAAAACAGGGGTAGTCATCAACTTGGGAAGCAAAAAGTTGTGGATTGAATTCAAATACGAGAGGTTGCCGCATTATTGCTACTTTTATGGTAGAATTGGCCATTATCCCACTGCCTACAAAGAAATACCTTAGGAAAATACAAGGCTAGAGGAGGACCTACCAGGTAACTTCAGGAACTGGTTACGAGCTAAGGTTCGAGAACTCAGCCCGTATGGGAAAGTTTTTTTTTATGGTAAACAAGCCCAATTCCTTGAAGACAAAGAAATGGTGCCGGAATCTCCTCTTGTAGCGGAAACTCATGAAACTTAGTAGGCAAAGAACATAGCAACGCAGCCCCTTTTGCCTCACCATGCCCAGCACTTCTCGGAGGAGGGGCCCAAACAATAGGTTGACCATCTCCTCTCTTCTCGAGCCCTAACCATTATAGAAGGCAAAGCACCACATAAGAGAGACAGCAGTTGCTTAGATGCGGAGTCCACGCTGATGCTATATAATGAACAAATTAAAGAAGTTGAAAAAAAGAGGCAACATTATTTAGAGACAGAAAGAGGCCAAGCTGGGGGCAAAGCCAAATCTACCAAGCTCCCTACATCAAAGAAAGGAAAGCAATTTTGCCCGTATGGAGCACAATCCTCAAAGGCAATGTCCATTGACAACTTACAACTAGTGGAGATCCTTGTCACAAATGAGGAGAAATCAACTCAATGGGCTTTGGTGGCTAGCCCTAATAAGCCACCGGTGCACCTATGAAACTACTAAGTTGGAATTGTCAAGGATTGGGTTCTCCCCTGACAATTCAAGCTCTTAGAGTCCTAGTGATTCAAGAAAGGCCCAATCTTATATTCCTTATGGAAACTAAAAACCAAGAGTAGATGATGCAATGACTAAGAAGACGGCTCAAGTTTTCTAACAGTTTTTTGGTGAATTTAGAAGAGTTATCAAGGGGCTTGGCTCTTTTTTGGGATGAATAGGTAACCATTACATTGGAATCGCATTTTGAATACCTCATCAAAGTGCAATGCCTTCTCCATGATAGTAGACAGAATATGCGGATTACTTTTCTACACGCACCTAATGCCTTTCATGACAGAGTTCTACTATGGGACGAAATACAAAGAGCAAGTGCCTTCAATCATCTTTCTTGGCTTTGTATTGGGGATTTTAATGAAATTTTGTACCATTGGGAAAAAGTGGGAAAGAGGATGGCAAAACACTTTCGCCTTATCGCATTCAAAGACTTCTTACATGCCTGCTCATTAATGGATCTGGAAAGTAAGGGATGCGCCTTTACTTGGACGAATAGAAGAGATGAAGACGATAATGTTAAAGAAATGTTGGATAGAGCTCTTTGTGCCATGGACTGGAGAATAGCTTATCCAAATGTAAAAGTTACAGCCTTACTAGCTATTGGATTCGATCATAGTCCTCTCATTTTGTCAACTTTACCCACATTGACACGTAAGTGGTGAGAGTTTAAATATGAGGCTTATTGGGTGAAAGATGCTGATTGCAAGCGAATTGTAAAGCGAACATGGGAGGATTCCTAAAAGAAGAATATGGTTGAGAAACTGCATATAGTGGCTACTCAACTAGCGGTGTGGAGTAAAAAAAGATTCCCCAATAAGAAAATCGAAGGGCTAAAAGACAAACTTCAGATTCTAATGAACAACCCCACATTGCAATTCATCACAAAATTCAGCACATCCACAAAGAGATCGAATCACTATGACAACAAGAAGAAATGTTTTTGGGCATGAGATCTAGAATTAAGTGGCTCAAATGGGGGATAGGAATACAAAGTTTTTTCATGCCACCACTATACAACGGAGAAACAGAAACCGCATTTCCATGCTAATGAATGCCAAAGGCGACTGGGTAAGGAATAATGAAACTCTTAAGAATATGACGATGGATTTCTTCAAAAACCTATATACTTCAGTGGGTCCTAGGAACTTCCAGCCTATTCTAAACCACATTCCATCGTCAGTTGATGCAGTTATGAACCTCAAACTTATTGAAGCCATTACTATGGAAGAAGTTCATGTTGCTACTCACCAGTTGGGCGCTACCAAAACTCCTAGACCGGATGGATTGAACGGCTTCTTTTTTTAGCAGCATTGGCAAGACATTGGTGGGGACATTCTTAGGGAAGTGCAGCTTTTCTTTGAGTCTGGAACCCTACACCCAGCCCTAAACAAAACCCAATTCACTCTCATCCCCAAAAACCAAAATTCAGAAAAGTTAGAACAATTTCGGCTCATAAGCCTGTGTAATTTTGTCTATAAAATCATTTCTAAAGTCCTCACAAACAGACTAAAACCTCTATTACCAGACATAACTGCAGCAGAGCAAAGTGCCTTTATGGGGAGTTGGCAAATTCAGGATAATATTCTGATTGTTCAAGAAGTTCTCCACAGATTAATAACTCGAGACAGGAGGAAAAAATTCCAAGCCATTCTTAAACTCGACATGCAAAAAGCTTATGATCGAATAGAGTAGGACTTCTTGCAGGAGTATCTAAATAAGATGGGCTTTTGTGAAGAATGGGTGCAGTGGGTTATGCAGTGTGTCACTACAATGTCCTATAGCATTAAGTGTAATGGGGAGTTATCACCTTATTTCAAGCCATCTCGGGGTATTCATCAAGGAGATCCTCTATCCCCGTATTTGTTTATTATAGTTGTTAATGTTTTATCTCATATGATGAAGCAAGCACTTGCAAAAGATACAATCCACAAGATTAAACTGAACATAAATTGTCCAACTCTTTCCCACTTACTATTTGCAAACGACTCTATTTTTTTCTTGGATAGTACAATTATGGAATGTCAAAACTTAGTGACTATCCTCCACCAATATTGTTATACATCAAGTCAGGCCATAAATCTGAATAAATCAGGACTATTTTTCAGCAAAGGATGCCCAAATAACCTTCAAAGAAACATGGTGTTGGTGCTAAGAGTTCCCGAAATTGCAAAAACAGGAAAATATTTAGGAATCCCTTTGGATTAGGGGGCCTCGAAGAAAGATATGTTTGCTTGGATACTTGCTAGGGTAAACATGAAGCTAGAGAGTTGGAAAGAAAATTTGCTTTCGAGAGCTAGTAAGGAAATTCTTTTCAAATCAATAGTTCAAGCAATACCTCAATATGTAATGTCAATTTTCAAAATCCCAATATCCATTATTAAAGCCATTGAGAAGAAAATTGCTAACTTTTGGTGGAGAAATACCAACAAGACAACTGGTCTACACTAGAGAAAATGGGAACTCCTAAAGCTTCGTAAGGAGAAAGGAGGTCTTGGCTTTAAGAACCTACTTGCCTTTAACACCGCTATGTTAGGAAAACAAGCCTAGCGGATTTCTTAGCATCCGGACACACTTTGGAGTCAAATCATGAAAGGACTTTACTTCCCAAACTATGACTTGGCGGGTAGGGAAAGGTTCACATCCATCGTGGGGTTGGCAAAGCTTACTAGCAGGAAGAGATGCGATTGCTCCTCAAGTTATGTGGGTAGTGGGTAATGGATAAAAAATTTCAATTCGAAAGGATAAATGGCTGAAGAAAGGATCGATTGGAGGACCTACGAGACCGAATGAACTGCGCAAAGTGGTTGAATTGATTGATTTTAAAGTTGCAACATGGAAGGAAGACCTCTTGCGGTCCTTGTTTGATGACTCCCTAGTGAAAGAAATCAGAGCAATCCCTATCGACCTCCTAACTATATAAGATAAACTGGTTTGGGTAAATAACAAATCGGGAACCTATATAGTGAAGAGTGAATACTTTTTGACTAGAAAACCCACTACCCATCGAGAGTCAATGCCAACAACATCCCACCAGTTTGATCCAAACATATGGAAGCTTATCTGGAACTCCGTCATACAACTTAAAATAAAGTTTTTCCTCTAGAGTGCCTGCCAAAATGCATTGCCGACTTTGGATAATCTCTATAGGAGGAAGATAGTACCTGTACCAATGTGCCCAATATGCAATCTCGAACCAGAGACGATCAAACACACTCTACTACTTTGCCCCTAAACATCACAACTATGGAATGAGCCAACCTTGCAAGTCCACATAGATCAAGTGGGTCTAACATGATTTGATGATTGGTTGTGCAAATATCACGGGACCAAGGAACTCACGTAGATTTGAACTGGTTACCACAGTCTTATGGTGCATATGGAAGGATCGCAACCACTTCATCTTTAAGAAACATCCCCTCAACACACATCAAACCCTGTTCAGAGCTACAATGTTACAAGAAAGTTTCACAACTTGGAATCAAAAGTCACATAATGGGAAGCAAGGCCAAGGTCTACCTAACAAGTGGCAACCCCCGCCCCCAGGAGTACTCAAAATAAATATTGATGCTTCATTCGACAGTGCTTGTATAGCCAACAACTCACTTGATGTAAGTTAAGAAAAGATGGTGCGTAACAATAAAACTCTTTTAGATTCTGCCCCGGTCTCAAACTCCACTTGTGAAATTACACCGGCCAAGCAAAGTGCTCTCCCAATCTCTATTCTAGCGTTGACTGCAGATGTGGCTGAGAGCGACTTTGATATACCACATAACCCAAAGGTAAACAGTAATGCCCAGAAGAATTAAAAGCATAGAGCTACGTCGCCTCAAGCTGAAATGAGAGGTAAAGTCTGGGCCCGATGCTTACCTGGTTTATATAGAGAGACAAACCGAGAAATGCCCATCTCGAATCAAAGGCACATCCGCAAAGGCCCGCTCGAGATTCCCAATAGCTATCAAGCGCAAGATCGTGAAAAGCACCCCCTAGGTAGAGGCACCAACGACGATTGCCCTGTACCACCTACAAAGCCCCATCACAAAATCAGATCTGACAATGTTGACTCCCGACCACAGCTTCGGGAATGGAGGTATATCCAAATGGCCCTCCCTGCTATGAATACCAGATCGGCAGAGCTTTCTAGGGGCCGCACATACTTGAACAACAATGATAGTGAGGATGGGTCCGACTTACCTCAGGGCCCTGATCTCACCGAAAGACAGGCCGAATGTAGTCACGTTCATGATTGCCCTCCCTTGCACAACACAAAGACGCCCAACTCGATCCAAATCCAAATCAGAACACGCCCGCCTGAGCTGCACAGTAGAGGTGTTGTGCGAGATTGCGACAAGCTCCTCCTGACTAGTGGCTCCATTGACGACAAATCTGCAGCATCTACAGCTCCTGACCACGATCTTAGATCTACTGGTTTTAACTTCCCAGCACATCAGCAGGAATGAAGGCACACTAATGACGCCAACCATGTAAGAATCTACAGATTGGACGAGAGGAATGGGGGTTGGACTTACCCGTACAGCAATGACGCCGATGAAGGACCCGAATCACCTCTTGGCCCCGATCTAACCGAACGATAGGCTAAATGTAGCCCTGAACCGGCATTACACCCTGCTATGACCAGAGAGAAGAATGGGGGTTTCTACAATGCTCAGCAAAGACGACCCTTCTCTCGAGCTGCTGTTGCTTGCATTTATAGACTCATTTGGCCAAATAAGGGATGGGTTTGCAAAAAATATCGAGGTGAGTTCAGTTGAACAAGTGAAGGCCGTAGCTTTGGTTGAAACCCTAGATTTTATCTCCTCTAAGCTTAACTCGAATATTTCAGAAAAAGAAATAATACTTCAGTCCGATTGTCGTATGCTGGTGGAGAGTGTTCTCTCCTCACCTATTTTAAGTTGGCCAGTGCAACCTCTAGTAGACCGGGCCAAGCACAAAATGGAGAATATTTCGGGACTCACTTTAGGCCATTGTAGTCGCGATACCAACAAAGTGGCCGATTGGTTAGCCAAAGCCCAACGTATGAGCTGTTTTCCTAGAAACTGGGTTACTAACCCCCTATGCTCTTTTGGATTTACTATGTACTAATGCTCATGTTGTATTTACTCAGAACCTCAGCTGGTAAATGATATCCCGCTTATTTGTCAAAAAAAAAAAAATCCTGAATTCATCTTAAATCTATTAAATGAACATCATTACATTTATAAAATTTTTCATTATATAAATGTAATCTTGAACTTTTACGCGAAAATTAATCCTGCCAACTAATGGCTCTTGGAAATCACTGATGATGTGTCGAATTTCGACGGCGATTGATCGGAAAAAGTTCATTGGAATTTCGCTTATTTTATTAGATATATGTTGCCTTTCTTTAGTTTCATATTTATTGTAAATCAATGATGACTCAAAAATAGGCAGACAAAAATGTGTGCCCGAAAAATAAAAAAAGTTTATTAAGGGAGGATAATATGGAATTTGTGGAAGTTGCGTGGACCCTTTTGAATTACCTTTTTGATTAATTAGTGATAAAACCTTATTATTAACTCTTACAACATGCAAGCATCAGTTTAATTCGAAGTTATTAAACTGATGTGAAGTTTAATAAATAAATAAATAAAATGCCTCAACAGGCGAACTTCATATCTCATCAAAAAAAAAAAAAAATAGTTCTAAATTTCTGTAAATTTTTATGGTACAGAAGAAAGGTAGATGACGATTCCTAGATGCCATTGGATGCTCTCTGTTCCGTCTGATCATGAAAATGGATGCGGGTTAGGGTTTGGCTGGGGACCATGCGTTAAGCGAATTAGGGATATAAAGACTAAATGTCAAGTCGCTATATATCGAGAAAGTTCGGGAGATTAATGAGTCTATAAAGAAGTAGAGATGAGGATTAGGGTTTTACTTTGCAACTTATTTGACTTATTCCAATCAATAACGTTATTAAGTGAATTAATCTCTTTTGCAAGCAATAAATAATTAAAATAAAATATTTCAAGTGCATAACCAAACGCAAGTAACTTTATCATATTATTAGGGAAAGGGTGAGGGTCATGATAATTGCACCGGAGGATAGAGTCACGCATAAAGTAACTTTATCATATTATTAGGAATTGAAATGGTTTTGGGTGAACTGGGTCTGACAAAATAATTGTCTTTCAAAACGTGCAAGAGGATAGAGTCACGCATAAAGTAGGGTTTCAATAAGCATTCAACCGTATGATTAGGAATTGATTCGATTTGATGGTTTTGTGGAATGAACTGGCAAGTACTGCTCGACAAAAACATTGGTCTTTCAAAACGTGCAAGATCGTCCAAATTTCGTGGCACTCCAAGCTGGACTCTACTTTATATTTCGTGCACTCGTGCACTCAAGTGCTGCCTGGAGGCAGTTGCTCCCTTGTCTCGTGAACGTACCATTCATTGGACCAAAAGTTATATCATTTTCAAATCATCCAAAAAATGTTAAGCCTATTATTCGTTAACCCAAATTTTATGTGAAAATAAAGCCCTACCAATTAATTGGTCTTGGAAATCGTTGATAGTGCGTTGAATTTTGACGGCAGTTAATTGAAAAATTTACATTAGAATGTCGCTTAATTTATTAGATATATGTCTTCTTTCTCTAGTTTTATATTTATTGTAAAGCAATGATGACTTTTGGCGCATTTACTTTCATTAGGTGTCCCCAAAAATAGGCACACAAAAATATGTGCGCGAAAAATAGAAAAAGTTTATTAAAGGAGGAAGATATGGAATTTATGGAAGTTCCGTGGACCCATTTTGAATTACCATTTTCACTATCAATTAGTGATAGAACCTTATAATTAAATCTTACACCATGCACGCATCGGTTTCAATTGAAATTATTAAACTTACGTTAAAGTTTGATAAAAGTGATGTTTAATAAATAAAAGAAAATACCTCAACAGGCCAACTTCATATCTCATCAAAAAAAAAAATTTGTTCTAATTTCTGTATATTTTGTGGTAAGGAAGAAAGGTAGACGACGATTCGTAGACGCCATTGGATGCTCTTTGTTCTCCTGTCTGGTCATGGAAACGACGCCGGTTAGGGTTTCGCCGGTGACGATGCGTTGAGGGCTCCTCCCAAGGCGAAGCTCAGCCCTCTCCCGACGACGTCCCTCACCAACGCGCCCACCGCCGCGTATTCCTCGAACGCCCTCTCGTCCGCCCTGCACCGGAGCAGCGGCGGCAGGAACCACCAGAACGCCGTCATCATCACGAACCCCACCGTCAGCGCCGCCGCCACCGGCCTCGGCAGCCGCAGGCCCAGCTTGAGCTCCTTCTTCGCGGCGATCTCCACCATCAGGCACACCCCGTGGAAGAGGAAGAACCACGTGATGTCCCAGTTGGGCCGGACGCGCCCCAGGTAGTAGAAGATGAGCTCGTGCATAAGGGCCGACACCGCGAACGTCCCCAGCACCGCCGGCAGCGCCGCGTACCTCCGCCCGACGGCGCGCGAGGCCCACGCGAGGAGGGGGTCGTACACGGTCGGGCGGAGGATGCGGGTGACCATGATGTTCCACCGCCGCCCCCAGAAGTCCTGGAGCGAGGTGGAGAGGTACGGCTCGTCGAACTGCGGCTCGAGCTCGAAGCCGAGCGTGGCGCGGGCCGCGACGGCCACGGCGGCCAATATGATCTCGAGGCAGATGTAAATGTGGAGGATGTAGAGGAACCAGACGACCTTCTGCGGGAGGCGGTCGCTATAGTCGTAGATGCGGAGAATGGTCGCCAGAAGAAGGATCTTGATGCCGTAATTGATGGCCGATTTGTGGCCCTTTTGGGGCTTTCGAGGAGTTGGGTTTTGTTTATCCCGGCCGTTCTGAATTGGGTCGGCGTTTTCTTGGCTTCTCGAGGCGGTTTCCGGCGACGGGTCGGTGCGGCGGGCGGGCTGGATCTTGATGGGCAGGCAGGCCAGGGCGATGAACCGGGGGAGGGAGATGGAGGGGTCGGAGGCCAGGGGGCCCCGGCCGAAGGCGAAGAGCAGGAGCTTGAAGTTTGCGAGCCAGGCGATGAAGAAGGCCGTGCTGCCGCCGAGGTGTATGGAGTGGAGGCCGAGAGGGAGGACGAGGAAGAGGCCGACGACCGGGAGGATGGCGACGAGCCGCGGCACGCCTTTGCCGGCGATCTTGCCGATGGCGTAGCAGTAGCCGAGGGCGGCGAAGACCGAGAGCCACACATTGATGAAGTTGTGCACCTCGCTTCCCTGGTCCATTTTCTTGAAAAGAAAGGTCGAGTACAAACGCCAAGTGAGGTGGGCTCTTGAAAGGTTGGAGCTCTTTCTTGGTGAAAGCCAAGGAAAGAGAGCTAATTGGAAGGATAGATGATGGTACACTCTAGTCTTTGCTCCTATATGGACCCCAATGTCTTCGAGTGTTTAATGAGAGAAAATATTGGGTGGTCCGGGACCGCCACGTCAGCGTGGTCCCGGACCACTCACACGGCGCCACATATGAGGGGAGGGGGGACAAAAGGGAGAAAGAGGAGAGAGAGCGTCAGATAAGTGGGCCCCGGTTTTCGTCCTTTGTGGGCTTCCCATACACGTGGCGCCGTGTGAGTGGTTCGGGACCACGCTGACGTGGCGGTCCCGGACCACCCAATATTTTTTCGTTTAATGAAGACTTTCATATATTGGTAGATAGATATACGTGGTGAAATCGGGATGTGATTGGTGTGAAAGAGAGAGGCTGAGCCACATTTTTTTCGGTGGGATCCCTGTGCCTTCCGGCACGAATCATTGCAATATACGGAGATATTAGATCGGACAAATGTCAATTCGAGGGGAATTAACGTGGTACCGGTAAGTTTCCTATCGGTCTTAAGTATAGCCCATTTAGACTTGAGTAGGTCTTTAAACTGCTCTTTCCCGGAAATGGACATCCCTGGGAAACTCCCCCCCCCCATAAGCCATTTAAAGGCAAGTGAGGGGGTAGGAATAAGGGATAGAGTTCCCCAAGGGCTCTCCCGGCCATCTCCTTTACGGAGAGAGAACCCCTCCTAAGTCCCGTGATGCTGGTAAGTTTCCTATCGGTCTTAAGTATAGCCCATTTGGTTAAAGGTTCAATCGTTTGTGGCTGATGATCATGGCCATGGATCGATTAGGGATCGTGGCCAAGCATGGCCATAGGTCAGATTTTTAATTTTGTTTTACTGTACCCAATAAACATTTTTTCACGGATAAACTTGATCAGGAATTCCTATATGTTTGGGCAAAATTGCGTCTGCTGATCTTAGTCCCTGAGTACTAGCTAACAAGTAATTATTTACCGTGACGGGTGTGCTGACCTCTCTCCCCATTGCAACGCGTTGGGATTTTGTCTTCCCGGTGTTCACGCCTTGTTCCTGCGTTAATCTCCCGTGAATATCAATAGTGTTTCACGGCTGTCATCCTCGGAAACAGTGCTTTTACCTTAGGAACTGACTTTTCTGGGGTTTTAAATCGATGTTAGGTAAAATCCCCGATCAAATTTAAATCTATTATACATATATAAACTCAATCATAAATTTGTTAAATTTTGCTGACTTAATCTTAAAATTTTTGCACAAAATTTCAATATAATCTTAAAGGAAAAATTATCAAAACAGTCCTAAAATTATTGCAATTTTTTCAATTCAATAATAAATATTTTACATTTGTGGCAATTTAATCCATTCAACTAATTTTCATCTAGTGGCACTGATGTAGACACTCACTAGCGTCAATCGTCCGGCCAACATTAAAGTGCCAATTTTTTAATTTTTTTAATTTTTTGGATTTTTATCTTTTTACTTTTTTTTTCCTTTTTTGTTTTTTTCTAACCTTCTTCCTCTAGCAGATAACAAAAAAGTCAAAGAGAAAAAAAAAAATTAAAAAATTAAAAAATTGACACATTAGTGTTAGTTGGCGTCCACATCAATGCAATCCAACCAAAAGTAGTTGGATAAACTAAATTGGTACTGCAAAACATTTAGAACTAAATTGATATAAAAAAAAAAAAAAGGTTAAAACCCTAAAAAACCCAAAATTGGTATATAAACACATTTATTTTAAACTATTTTTTTAACTACAAAAAACTCTCAAACCGATATACCTGTGTAATTGATCATGAAAAATCCAAACTGATATACTTGTGACAAATTTACCACAAACTAATTTATTCGACTGCTAAAAACCTCAAACCGGTATATAGTAACAAATATATCATCCATTAAATTGGATTAATATTACGAAAAATCACAAAAATTGTATAATTTTGATAAATAGAAAGTAAAATTCCAAAATGATACACCAGTTAATTATCACATGTCGTTCAACTTAATAACTTGTCAGTAAAATTTAATAAAAATTAACATAAGGTAAAATTGTCACAAGTGTATCAATTTGGGGTAAATTTGTCAAATGTGTACCAGTTTAGAGTTTTTTGCTATAAAAAAATTAGTTTAGGGTAAATTTATTATAGCTGTCTTAGTTTAAGATTTTTCAAGATATTAAGTCTAAAAAAAAGGTTTATGACTAAATTGAAAAAATTACAATTAATTTAAGACTGTTTTAGTAATTTTTTCAATCTTAGAGCTGATTGAACAATTTTTCTGTTGATTTCTAACCAAGGTCAATAAAAGCTCAAAACGAATCAACCTTTCTTTTGGACGGCATTTTCTAAAATAAAAAGGGGGAGAAAAAAATTTTCTAAAATACAAAGGGGGCGATCAAGCGATCGGAAACAACACTTCCCCTTCCCAAGTCAACGGTCAACACAAACCCACCAAGAAGAAAGTCCAATTTGTCGAACCGACATGCGATAGTGGATCCAAGCGTCATTTTCCTAGAAAACCAGGCCTTAAAAGATGAACATCCACTCATACACTAGATTTTCCATCTGACTTTCTCTGCACTCGGATGCCCTTTGCGACCCTTCGCCAGGTTTTAATAGTCGAGCTCGAAATTTTTGACTGGAAATTTTGGTGGCCCATAGTATAATTGGCAGATCAAGATGGAACTTTAGGTTTCATCGACAGTGATGCAACCCGGCTGCCTAGATTAGGGTGCGTGGGTTTCAGGACCATGAAATTTACCATGTAAGCACTAATTTCAAACCTTTAGAATCTTTAAACCTACCTTGTCTAGGTCCAAGATTATTTGGAACTTGTCAGCTGCGCATGTTTTAAGGTACACTATACTATTCTTACTTTTTTTTGGTTTTTTTTTTAAATGAATATTCACCCATAAAAACATTGGCGCCTTGATAATACGGTATATGTTTATTCCAACCTCGGATATAATAATGCCAGAAGTAAAATACGAAAAGTATATACCTTTCTTCCTATCATTTCATACATAAAGAAAATAAAAAAAAATGATAATTAATTCAGTACAATTATATGTATTTAAGTACTTCATGGACCCTCTATCTTTCTAAGGGGCTACCTCCACATGCTAGGGTCATGATTGGATGGTGGGTATAATCCCATACTTTGGAACCTACCATAAGGTCATCGTTTCCGAATTTTTTAAACATTAAATTTATTATGTGATATGAGATCACAAATTATACTTTATGAATTTTTCTTTTTTTTTTTTTTTTTTCCTCTAGCCGGGTTGACCTTGTTGGCCACTGAAGATGGTGAGCCTCACCCAACCAAGAATTTTTTTAAAAATATACTAAAATATAATTAAAAATTATCCACTTTGGCATCAGCCACATTATATATGATGATTGGTGTCAATGTTAGAAATTTCAGCCAAATTTGACGGAATGAATGAATTAGCATAAATGCAATATGTTTAGAATTTAATTCACAAAAAATGTTTTATGACTATATTGGTATAATCATAATAGATTAAGAGCTTTTTTGGTAATTCTTTTGATCATTTGTGTCATTTTTTCATAAATGTTTATATATTGATCAATATTAACTTCACCAAAAATTTATAAATACCCAATGCTAGACTCGAGCATGATCAAGCTTTGAATTCATGATAACTCAAAAACTCAAAAATTAACTTCACTTGAAAAATATGATCACCCGATACTCGACTCAAGCACAAATTTATGATATCTTGGCTCACGTAAACTCGTTAGAAAGATTAAGGTCAATACCATGAAAAATCTCAAACCGGTACGTCTATTTACCCCTAGTGATCACAAAACCCAAAACAAGTACACTTATGTCATATTTACCCTAAACTAAATTTTTTAACCCCGAAAATCCCAAATTGATACTTTTTTTTTATAATCCAGGAATCCCTTGTACAAATGGATTGTAGCGTAAACCCAGTAACGCTTATTGTTGACCCACCACCCCGACGTCACACTTAAGATCTCATGCGGCCAGCGGGATTCAAACTCCTCTCCTCCTCGCAAAGGATCATGGGAGCCTTATTCAACTAGGCCACCGCAAGCGGTGGTTCCAAATTGATACATTTATAATAAGTAAAATCCCAAATTGATATACCAGTCAATTATCACACGTCATCCAATCAAGCAATTGATAGTAAAATTTAACGAAAACTAACAGATGGTAAATTTGTTAAAAGTGTACTGATTTGAAGTAAATATATCAAAATATACTAATTTGAGGTTTTTGATAGTAAAAAAATTAACTCGGGATAAATTTAGTATAAGTGTATCAGTTTGGGATTTTTTTTGTTGTATTAACCCAAAAGATTAAAAACAATCTATTATGTTCATTGTGATTGGTTCACTCTGTTGGGTCACTCTTAACTATTGAAAAGAGATTGCGTAAGAAAAATGGGAAAATGTCATTGGCTTCATCTGACTTCCTCTGTACTCAGTCGCCCTGCATGGCCCTTCACCAGGTTTACCATCATGAACAATATTGACCGCTACATTCGATCATCGAACTCGAAATTCTAGAAAGAAATCTTAGTGCAGAACATATTAAGAATAGAGACGTACCTTTAAGTTCAATCAACACCAATGCGCCATTAATTAAATTACTGGATATATCAGAATCCCTGAGAAAACGCTTTGTGGGGAAAAGTTTCTGGCACGGTTTTGGTTACACGGTATACCTCCTTGAATTTACCAGTGCGGCTTCAGCCTGTCAGCATCAAATTTCTTCTTAGAGAGGAACAGGGTGTTGTTCTGCATAAATTGCTATCGACAAATGTGAGAATCAGGCTAAGTTGTCCTTGCGAATCGTGGCTAACCTGTGGTAATGCAGAACCGCAAGCAGTTACTGTATTATTAGCCTCAGCTCCAACATCCACTGTCATTAGAGGGACATTTTGGTTGAACCAATTTTATTCCTTACCTCGGGCATAGTTTTTTCGCGGCCTCCATCTCGCTCTCGCTCTTCTCCAAGCAAATAAGAGTCTAGACAAGGTGGATTTTGCACGCCAAATAGCGATCAGAAGCAATGTAAAACCATCAGCACGTGTGAGTTGGAATAAGATGGGATACCAGAAAGCACTCTCTCACTTTGAAGTCCCGAAATCCAATTGCAAAGTCTTGAGAAGCCGCGACATGAACTTGGCAGGTTTGCATGACGTAACTTCCTGCAGAAACTTTCGAGGATGTGTGATCAGCGAATCAGCAATTTGAGTCAATCCTCATGACATTTGGACCTGCCGTTTGATTGGTATAGTTTAACATTGCAACGTCTCAAACTGCGCCACACTACTAATCTACCATAAGCACCTGGCCATCGGCTGTTGGTGATACTGGCAGTCCCTTCGGTTTCTCAGCAACACATCCTCTCTTTCAATCGCCATCTTCTTAATCTCCTTGTCATAATCAGCTGTCTTGTGATCAGACTTTTGGCAAGCTTGTACCGCATGGTGATGGGGATGGTTGATGAAGCACTCTTGTCCTCTTTGAATCTAGAGCGAGCTCCTCCTCGTCCGCCACTTCTCCTTCTCTTTCTATGACTATCCACTGTCGCACGATTATAGCATGAAATTGAAGAGGGACATACATTACCCAGAAGCAGGTTAAACCAAGGATATATTGGGGACATTCAGGGCAAAGTAAGGTAATGTTCAAGAACACCGATTCTTGAAGGCTCGGTAAATATCAGTATGATGATATAGACCCCATCTTAGTTTTTCTTTTCCTCGAATGATCAGAATAGATGATGCTATTGTTGGAGATGGATCCAGAGCCTGCAACTATACTTGGGCTATTAATTTGGCTGCCACTGGCATAAGAGCACGTTAAGAGCACGTTAAGGTACTATATGTATATGTATGGTCAAACACAAATGCAAGTATGTCTCAGCTCATCAAATCAGGCTGCAAAAGGTTGTGGCATGAGTCCAACTTGTATGAGCACGAGACATTACTACTCAGGACTCATGGATCATGTTGGTTCCGATGTATTATTGGCCTCACATGAAGCTGGTTACTGCACTGAGAGTTTGTGCAAGGTATCTCGATTTGAAAAAGCTCCCCTTTCACGAGAGGAACGTCTCAGATGATAAATATCCTGTAGTTAAAGCAAACTTCACACCAACCATAATAGAGTGTTGATTTTATCCTGGAAATTGGATTGATTCGGAAAGCGGAGCCTTTACCTTTGGCCCGCGATATAAAATTTTGCTCTATAGGGTTTGCACATACATGTGAGCTTTACAGAGCCCCATGATGGAATGTGCCCTGAGGAGAAGCATCCAAGACGTGGAACTGCTGATGGACTGATGAAACGCCTGTCCAGTCAAGTTCCGGATAGTTCTCAGAAGCTGATTACTCGAGTATATTTCAACTGTTAGTTTTTTTGGTGGTTATGGGCAGGATGAGTTTGTAAACACTTAAAAGACAGGAAAATCTACCCCGATTCAACAAGGGGAAAATGAAGAGAAGATTGTTCCATTTAAATTCTCCAATCGCCATGAGATGTCGGGTTCGCCCAAAAACTCGTTTGTTAGTCCATTTCTGTCAAACCGGTCCTTGTTCATGCATTGAATTTAGCTATATACAATCTCTTGAGGACATCAATAGTACTCGACCGCAAATTTGTGTCTATCGCACTACATGGCAACTTCTAGTTTATAGCAGATATCTGGTTATTCCTTGGGTAAACCAAATGGTCCTGTTCAGTTACCATGTTCCAATTAGCACACCTACCATTCTTCTTTAGCAAGGCCCATTTGGCTTGTTTGACCAGTTACAAGGTTAAGTTGCTTAAGCTCCTTAAAAGCACTTTAGGTGGTGCTCTGGAGAGAATGGGAGATAGGAAAAGCGCATTTGAACCAGTTTTCATCTACCAGATTGACTTCATCTCTAATCTCCAATTCCAGAATACATCATGACATCCACGTCTAGACTCGAGGCTGCGAAAGGAAGCTCCACCTTTGTCGAATCCCAGACCCGATACTTCTCAAAGTGCGAAGCCGCAATCGCGCCACAGCAGTAGGATCATCATTCGAAAGCAGTTCCCTCGGACAAGTACTTGACAGTGCACCAACCATGGGTCCAAAAGTGTTGACTTTCTCGCCATGGAATCTGCCTTTCTTTCCTTCTCAGATGGGGTTTTGTTTTGGAAAGTGGAGCCAGAAGCAAGCGATGGGGGACTTCTCTTTTGCTTTATCTGGCTGGGCACACTCATGAAAGCGTATGCTTTGATTGCTTTGGGTGAGTTCATAGTCCCTCCTGCCACGGGCAAATTCACTTTTTTTTTTTTTTTTTTATCTGAGGCAAATTCACATTTTGCCCCCCAAGGTTTTTGCGTTTTTGCAAATCGCCTCATTGTGTTTTGCAATTTAGCCCCCGAATCATAATTTGGTTGTAGTGCGTCCCATGGCATTGACTTCGGCCGAAATTTTGCTTGGAGCTTCAACCACATGATAGCACGTAACTAGTTGCAGAAGGCAAATTCATCATACAAATAATAAAAGAATAATTCAGAAGTTTATTGTATGTGAGAAGATATAACTTGAATTCTGATGAGAATTTGATTGGAGTCAATACTAAATGTAAATTGATATATGGTTTTGAAATATATTTGTGAGTAGTCCTTATATTTCTTTTAACACAAATAGATGATATATGACTAGTTTGTCTTCCATAACTAGTCACATGCAATGACGTGAATGGATATTCGAGAAAATTTTGGCTAGAGTTAACTTCAATTTCAAAAAGTCAGGGGGTAACTTGCCACAGATCCTAAAACTCGGGTCAAAATGTAATTCTCTTCCTGAGCATCGTGCCTCCATAAATTTTACCATTAGATTAGAAAGCAAAAACTCCTGGCCGTCCTTGCTGAAATTTGTTCAACGGTTAAGATCTGTTACATTTTAATCCAATAGTTAAGTCCATCCATGTTGAGACTTGAGAAGCATCCAAGAGTTGCAGAGTATAAAGCTTGTGTAAACAGAGCTGTCCAAAGTTCTCATAAGCACAATTGCTTGACCAAAACTGTTCTGTTCCTAATTTTGACAATGATTTTGTCTGTGATTGATGAGCTTGCAAATACTGCGTGCATACATAAATGCTGAGGAACTATACATCTCCCCAAACTAAATTGGGTGGGCAAAAGTAGTTCTCGGTCTTATCAACTTTAAATCATTCTCAACTATTCATAATGAACATGATAATGCCTGCTGAGTCATACCATTAGGAAAAGAAAAAGAGGAGCAGTGGAAGAGGACCACCTTAAAAGATTAACTGAATGATTATAATATACAGATACAGAGGGTTCTCACCAAGTGAATTAAGAGATAAACCCAGGACTTTGCTACTTCAAAGTTAAAGAAAACAAGATGGGAGATGGTCTAATTTGTGCACTGCTTCTTCCTTCACTCGCATAAAGAATCAACTGTTTGGCTCAAGTTTTCAAATGGAGTAATCTATACTCCAACAAGTAAAGCGATACGGCAAACAGAGCAGACAGAAGAATATTCAGATGAACCAACTCGATTTTTTCTAACGAAAGAACTACTACAAAATGATGGGTAGGTTCTAAATTCTACTTGTCTGAACCACCTTTCTGATGTAAATCCCCACTTTATTACTTAAAGTGACATCCTACAACCAGAAATAGATTACACAAACTGAATTTTACCAGTCTCAAACTTGAAACACAAGCAACACGGTGCGAATAAAAGTGGACAGAACAAAAACTCTTCTTCTAACTACCAGTCTTTCCGGATATCAAAGGTGTAGTTGATCTCCAAGTAGCACTTGTTGTCATCGTCGATAAACTGGAGAGGAAAGAAGAGAGGTAAGTTAACAAGGGAAACAAAGACAAAACTACATCAGATTTCAAATCAGAAAATTTGAAAAGGGACAAGGAGGCCCACCCATTTGAAATTCGACACTGCTTGTTATGCAAAAGCAGATGACGCAACACCAACACCTGCTTATATTATTTATACTAACTTGACCAGACAAAATCCATCCAAATCCCGAAGGAAAGCGACATTAATAGAGGAAGTTTTCAAATTCTCTATCTGCTGAAGCAAAGTTCAGTTCTTATACATTCTGAATTAATGCAAAGTTTTTGTTGACGACTCTACTGTGAAAGATTTGGTAGGGTCCCCACATTTCAGAAGCACAAAATACATTCGCATGTTTAGAAACTGAGGATCAAGTGACAAGTACCAAAATATAGCCTCCATTAATGGTTGAGAATTCCTTTAGTAGTGAGGCATCAAAGGGAGAAAAGGGAGAAATTAAAGGCCAAAGCACACTTATCAGGCCAAACTAACCTTGCTCCGAGCCGAGTATGATCCTCTAGCGAAAATTCCAGAGGGTGTTGTCTCTTCGTGCATCTCATGTGTGTAAGGCTCTGACTGTGGACTAAATGTTCCAAGCATCTCCTTGGTGCTGTCCACTGCAAAAACAAGACAAAGAGAAAGAAATCTATTTAAAGAAAACGGTTTTGAGAATTAAAAAGAAAAGAGGACAATGGAAGTTGGAAAAGTAAAATTACCTTTGACACCGGTTTTCCACACAGTATTAGTGTACTTGAGACCAGAGACAATGTTGTTGCTGACCTGAAATGTGAATTTGAGGCTATAGCGACTACCTTCTTTCAACGTAAACCATAAACCTTTTGGCTTTCCATTCTCGGGAACAGAAAGAACAATGTCAGATCTCCCAGGAGATCTGATTGCAAGGCTCAGGATCTTCACGTCCGCTTCCAGAGTTTCTACATTGCATACAAGAGACACAAAAAGAAGCTTTATATTTAGGGCAATGCACACACAGATGGGCATGAAGCCATTGCACTTGAAGGGGGAAAACCTAAGAACATAATGCAGAAACTTGAATCTCAAGATTTAATTTTAAGTTCAACTGCAAAAAAAAAAAAAAAAAAAAGCAAAACAAAACAAAACATGGGCAAATTACTGCACTTTGGAAAACATTCAAGAGGTGCAAAGACCACAGACGCATTGTAGTTCATAAATGGAGGATTAGGAAAGGGGAAAATTGGGAAGAAGTACAGAAGAGAACGGAAAAACTAACAGAAATTGGGCTAATTATGTGGCATAGATGAGAATTTGAACGTTAAACAAGAAAAGCTGCCTCAGCAATTACCTCCAACAGAATTCAAATCCACACTTCCCAGCAGCTGTTCCTTCCATCTCCTCAAGCTCTCATCATCCTAGATACAGGAAATCATCACAAAATAAAGGGAAAACCAAAAGATCAGAAAAAAATCATACCCATAAAGAATACAAAGCATCTCACAATTCAAACAAAAGGGGCACTATAGAAATGGAGAATGCAGACTGCCAAATGAAACATTTAAGGGAAAAAGAAAAAACAAACCTTATCCTTCTCAAACTGTTCTTTAAGAGTGTACTGAGGACCCAACTCAAGCTTCCTTCCCTCATCATCTTCCTCATCCTCAGTGGCGCCAATGGAGCTCTCACTCGCTGATTTGTGAATCTTACCCTCGGGGTCACCATCAGCACTCTCCTCAATTTTGGGTGTCTTTGCTCTGCTGTCTGCACCAACGTCGGCTTTCTCTCCACTCTCGCTGTTCTTCTCATCACGCTCGTGTCCCATGGTCTTGGAACTCGAAGTTGCTCCAACCGCCAAGGACATCAATTCAGCTCATCCACAGCAACAAGAAAGACCAAATTTTGTGCGGCCGGGCACAATTCGAACTCTCTCTGTCACACGCCTGACGTATCTTGAACTGGGAGGGGAAACAAGATTCTCGAGATTAACAGAACACCAGGGAGCAGCCAAAGCTATGCCAGTGGGGAGAATCTGTGTGAGGAGAGACCAAGAAGGGAGCGAAACCCGATAAAGATCAATATGAAATGAGAACGAAAAGGCCAAAAAAACAAGAATCCCAGAAAGGCAAATGCGAACAATCAAGAAACCACCAAGAAAACACCCACGGGGCATAACCTTGCAAGCAAGAAAAGAACACCGCCAAGAACGATACGTGGAGAGAGAGAAAGAGAAGGTGGGTTGTTGAGAACTTCAGGAATTGGTCATGTGGTGATCCGAAAAGGTGAATCCAGGAGCAAGAAAACAGAGAGAGAGAGAGAGAGAGAGAGAGAGAGAGAGATCATGAACGTCCCTTTGGGTTGGGGCACTTGGGTTCCACGCAGACCAAAATTCGAGGGGGGGCGTTTGGTTTTTTTTTTTCCCTTTCTCTCCTTCGTTTTTTCCACAGTTCGGCACACGAATTCCCACATGGGGGACAGGAAAGGGATGCCCCCTTTGACCTCTTCCCCCTCGTATTGGATTCTCCCGATCTGAAGCTGAATACGAAATTACAGACAGAAAGTCTTTCCCTCGTTTTGATTTTTGGATAACGTTTCTCCCCACCAATATTTCTTTGATAGGTGAGAACTAGAGATGATCAGTTCTCAGCATGTGAGAATCGGAGATCAGATTAATTGGTCCTAAGACTGGGAATGAAATTGAACTACCATTCCTATTTGATTCAATGAAATCGGCCCGATTAATATCTTTTTCATATTTCTATCCAAACATCCTATTGTTTAAAACATGATTATGAACAAATTGAGAGCTCGCAACAAATCCTATACTTTCATCTAGATATCTTAGGTTCTATGTTCGTTTCGCGAAAAACATCATGTTTTTTAAAAAATTTTCCGAAAAACCATTTTACAATAAAATAACCACATTTTTTGGTATTTGGCTAAAACATAAAAATAGAGAGTAGAAAATATTTTTCATTGTTCGTTCATTGGAAAAGTTACCCAAAAAAATCAAAATTTAATTTTTTTTTTTAATTTTAATTTTTATATATATTTTAAAATTCAAATTCAAATTCAAATTTTAATTATTTTTATTTTTGAAAGATCAATTTTTATTTTTTTTTCCTTTTTTCCTTCATTTTCTTTTTTCATTTTTCTTTTCCTTCCTCCTTCTTCCTTCGTCGCTGCATGACTCGGCCATGGCCGACTGCCTGGTGACTGACCAACTGTGGATTAGAGAACCCAAGCTTTGCTGAGGCCGATGAGCTTATGTCTTACTAGATCCAAGTGAGCTCAAGCCTTGCCCTCACCGGATCTGACCTTGGGCGAGGCAAAGCTTGACCTACCTCGCCACAAGCTTGTAAGACCAGCCTATGGCGAGGCTTGAAAGGAAGAAGAAAAAGAAAAAAAAAAAAAAGAATGGTGAAAGAAGGTGAGATGAAAGAAGTTATGGAAAATATTTTTATTTCTGAAAATTGAAAAACATTTTCCTTACTTTTAAAGGTATTTTTTCAAATAATGAAAAACGTTTCCTTAAATTAGCTCATTTTTCAAGAAACTAATATCGGAAAATCTGCAAAATGTTTTACCGAAAGTTACTTTCCGTGAAATGAATGGAAATTTATTATCTGATTACAAGCTCTTATTTTCTCAGAAATAATAAATTAAACCCATTAATTTATTTGAAAAAATAAAAATAATAAAAAAGAAGTATATATAATCTGCCTAATTCTTCCTTGAAATCGAGAATCGGATCGCCAGAACAATGATTCAATTATTAGGAACTAGAACTGGACCAAAACTCATGAGAGTCGGACCCAATAGGGTGGCTTCTGGTTTAGATGATCATTTTGTACACTCCTAATAATAATAGAAATTTTATAGTACAAAGCTATGGACTGTGAGTAAAAGTAGAGCAAAAAAAAAAAAAAAAAAAACTCATTTTTGATAATAATGTGGCAAATGATATTATAAAACGATAGTCGTACTTAGATTCTACAGTACATACTAAAATGTGTAAGGAAGAAGATATATAATAAATTCGAATGGATTGATCAAAGCTTATTTAAAATGAAGTGATCGATTGTCGGCATAAACTTTTAGTCAAAGATGCGGGTTCAATAATTCATAACTCGCCACCAATTTTTGTCGGAAAATATGAATAAGAAGGGGAAATAAACTGTGCTCTTAGCTTATATATATAAAGAGAGAGAGAGAGAGAGAGAGAGAGAGAGTACTATAATAGCTATTTATTTGGCTCAATTTAATTCACAATAAATAGCACAATTTAATGCAGCTTTAATTAGAACTAAATAATGGGACCACAGTAGTGCTGTACGTTCAGATGGATCTTGAAGCTTCGGGCGATCTCATTTGAATCGACCAGCCATTTTTCATTTTGGTTGAACAATTTGAAAACCTTTCCAAAAATTAAATGTTTTTAAAATAATTAATTATATTATTTGGAATGATTAGCCAATATAAATTATTTTTTATTTTCGACTATAATTTATGCTTACATTTTTTTGTGGATGTTGAAAATATCCTATTCATACATTTTTATAAGCAATGCAAGTAATATTTTTAGAAATTTTTTTCAAAACATGGGTTTTCTGTTAAATAAATTGCTTTTCTTTTTTACTGTCGATTGAATCCTAACGGTAAATTATGCAAATTCAATGATTCGTTAAAAACAAGTCTCGCACAGAGGGAGTCAATAGATTGAAATTATTGATGCGGGGTCCGTTGATCACGTACGCATTCGAGTCACTTAAAATTCGGATTGAGACGGACCATGTGAGTATGGAACTGCCCGTGAAACGCACCCCCAAAAAAATAAGATAATGATAGTGATAATAAAATGAAAGGACATGTCTTCATAATCCGTGACAATAGATGAATTGTTTTTGTACTTCATGATTGGGCGAGGCATTAGGGAGATACGCGTGCGAGGCTTGTGTTCGGTGACTCTTTTTAAGTACTTTGATCACATCATTATTAATCATTCAAGTCATTTTCTTCATGTCAATACCTTAGAAAATGAAATAGTTCCATCGCACTAAACATGACTTAGGTGAATAAGGGTGAGGAACTTGTACGTCAAGATTACCATTGCCACCAAGTGTATATTAGAAAATAAGGTGTGGTAAACTATCATCGAATGTTGAAGTGCGCCCACTTCTGTAAACCCACAATTTGTTATGTCATTTAGTATATGAATTGTGTATGCCGGTATTATTATAAATTTATCGACCAATCTTGGTGAAATTAAAATAAATTAGAAAAATATCAAGATGAAGAATTGACCAAGAGGGGTCTAAAATGGAGTAATGGAATTGGCAAATAAACACCAAATTAGAAATCCGAATAATAACATGACATCTATGATAATAACTTTTTAACATCGTTGTCTCATCTTTTACTATCAATTGTTTGCAGACTGATATGGACTTATGAGACATCACGTAATGCTCATCGGATATTTCTTGTCCATTCCAAAGTAAAATATTTGTTGAGAAAGCATCTCGTGTGACAGTTACATCTTCTCTTCAATCAGAGTCGATCGTATATTATAAATTCAAAGACAGTTTGTCCTATCTACTTGTATCACATAAATCACTATCATTAAAAAAGTGTTGGGTTTCTTATCCACGTCAAGAACATTAAGCTAACGCATATGGTATCTCCTCGTTTAAAGACGACGACCATTCATGAGCAACTTTATTAACCTCGAGCCAGCTTGCATGGGTTCCCAACATGGATTCATCAGGCAATGTCTGATTACCAGCTGATCTTGCACCTGCTCACCATAAATAGGCACCGTTGCCAATGTCTAAACAGAAGGGCAGAGACAATGTGGCCTTGAATCGAACAACTCATCACAGATAAAAACAGCTCCATGAACACGACGTATGCAAGCAAAAAGACATGGCTCAACATCCCAAAGAAGGTCCGCGCTTCACGTGTAAATCGGCTCATGATGGCGACGGCATTTTCTAGTTATGGTCACGGGTCTGTGCCGAAAGTGGGCGAGTGAGGACACTTTCCACAGTAAATAGAGATGGCCGTATTCACTGGTGCGGACGAGTTTCACTGGATTGAACATTGGACTAGAAAAAGGCCATATGCATTTGCAAGATTAGATGACCATCTGCTTGCTCCTGGTGATTGATGTTCATTAAATTGAACGTAGGGCTAGAAAAATCCGTCTACAACCCTGCATGTACCCTGCGTCCGACATGTAAATATAATCACCGGGCCACAATGTGAGTGATTCTGCCGTGAACTCGGGATCAAGTCTTAAGAGTGTCTTAGACAAATGTATGCAAACTGTTCCATGCATTAGCTATCCCAAGTTTCCATTTTTCTGCACACAACAGAAAGTTCGTAGTTTCCGAGTCACTTATTGAACTACAGTGAACTTTGCTATCATTTCGACCAAAAAAAAAAACTTTGCTATCATGCATGTCAAAGTACTTGCCTCACGCGATAGCCCTCGCGAAATCATGCGACTATTCCACAATCATACCGGTTACCAAGAGAAAAAGGAATTAAGTTGAGACTGGATAAAATGTCCATGAGTGCTATGCTACACAAGTCTAACTATAACACAATGACAGGAGAACATGATTAAAATGAGAATCCACAGAAAAGCTCAATCGTACGTCTCACTGGAAACCAAATTTAGTATGAACTGGTATAGAATAAGTAGTAAGAAAAGCAATTGGAGACGGTTCTTAAGGAATCAAGTACATTGAAAGGATTTGAATTCTCGTCCTTAATGGGAAGCTCTAACAATCGGTGTCAGAGCTTGTCCTTGACCACTACTATTCGAGAAAGTATTTGCACTTCCATGTCCAATGTGCAGGCATCCAGTGATCTCATGGTGCAAAGGAAGAATAACAGGTCTTCATCGAAGAAGCCTTCCAAACACCCTTTGGTTTCCTTCCACAAAATTTGAATCAACTTGGACTCAGGAAAAAGATACATGGCAGCCTTTAACAGCTCATTGACTTTACATACGCAGCAGCCTTTTCCACAATTTGGCCTTTGAAAAGGCAAAACAATGAGAAAATTATGGCACGGTGAGAGTCATAACAAAGAATCGACAAGATCATTCTTCATACAAGATGAAAAGACAATCAAGCGCTTCCCCATTTTCTCAATACTTCTTCTTTAGCAGAGACACGTCTACGATTTTCGTTCTTTGGTAAAGCATCAAAGCCAGCAGGACTACTTGGGGATAGTCTCAAGATCTTTGTGGTAACAAAAGTTAACGCATCTCTTGCTCCTCGCAATGCAAACAGCAGTGGATTCAAGACCATTGCAAGCATGACTTCTCCTTTTGCAATTAAGAGAAACTGTGAAGGAAAATAAGAATGTCTCAGATACAGAGGGAGAGAGTAAAAATCATTACACTATGAACCCTAATATTGAGAATTTGCACAAGAAGCTGCTTACCATGAGAATGATACCTAAAACAGCCAAACTAATCTGCTTTGCTTCTTGCCAGAAATTATCACCATTGGACCAACCAAATTTTCCACCCCATCCAAACCAACCACCTCCACCAGCATCACCACCTCCTCCCACCTCTTCTCTTCTCTTGATCTCTTTATTCCATTTCTCAAACTCACTCTTCTTTCCCCCTAGTGCACTTTCTAAAGCTTTTCTAGCTTGGTCCTGCACCCAGAAATATGGTAAATCGCCAATCTGTCAAATATGGCATAAAATAAGCTGGGAGAAACCAAAGTAAATCTCTGCATGGATGTGATCTGCCCCAAGGAGGATGTCTTGAATCATTGGGGAGAGCCAGACATGGGTTATAGTCATGAAGAGATTTGTGAAGAATATGATAGCAGAATACAAGGCAGAGCAAATTGGAATCAAAATTCTCACATCCATCGTTGTGGCAAATGCCTAATATGGAACCAAATTTGATTTATTACATCTCAAGGAACAGGTTACCATCAGTTTTGAGTTCTGTTCTAATGCTTTTGGAAAACTTGTCCACACTTGGAGGTAGTTCATTTTGGCTAATTATTCAATATCAAGCAAATCCTATATAAGAAAGTTTTATCTGCTTATATGAACTCTGCAGGTACCAAGTCGAGTTAGGATATCCCAAGCATATTTAGAATATGCAAGATCCCTAGACACTTATTCTCTACCGGTTAGGGCCAAGAAAAAGCCAAATTATGTCTAGTGATTTCATCTCGGATCCAGGCATTTGTGTATATGTATACAGGAGCAACACTAATTCAAACAGAGACATGACCCCTCAGGCGTGAAAGTTTTTACACTTTTTATCTAGATTCCATTATGCTTTTTATGTCAAGAACTTTTGCACCCTCTAAGATTGGAGCTATTGGAGACACCAGGGAGCTGGCAAGATCATTCTAACCGGCCTAGTGAACTCTAGCACTATTAATCAGGACCAAAGCTCTTAGTGAGATATCAGACAATGAGTCAGGCTGCCACTGAACCCACCCAGCCCCCAATCAAGCAATAAAAGCACCCAAGAAAGACCAATAGCAAATGTGGAGTTTCTCATCTATCCATACCATCCAATATGTTCGCTAGTCAACCTCTTTGAACAAAAGATTGCCATTTGGCCACCAGAAATTGCTCCATGACTGTCTTCTGTAGCCATGATTACTACCTTTAACCCATGTCCAATGTGATGGAAAGTAAACTCGATAATAGATAATGTGGAAGGACATAGATCACTCTTGCCCCTATCTGGTAAATGGAGTCAATTCATAAAAGCAGTGTCTCCCTAACTATTGATGAATTTTTAATGCCCTCAATATAGAGAGGTCATTGCCCACCATTCCCAAGTCAAGTGCTTCAACTTGAGTCTGCATGAGATGATGTTGACAGGTTTCAGCTAGGGGAATTAGGTAACCGGATGAACCATTTGTGCTGAGGCAAAATTCCACATAAGAGGATTTTTAACTGTACCTACCAGATCCCAGGTTCCGATTCTGAAAAAGTAGCTGGTGAAGTTGCACGACCAATACATGTACATAGATTTATGCCCATTGGATTACCATCATCTACTATAAGGGTTCATTCGGATAATGTATCTTGAAGAATTCAACACAGAAATGCCACCAGAAGAATTTCTCACACCAATCAAACACGTTTGAATGAACGTTATTGCTTGTTCATTGCTCCTAATCAGTTTTGAAATCGAAATCGCTCGCTTTCCTCAATCATATGACGGGGAGAAATTAGCCAAATTGACCACTAGGCACAATCAATCTCCATTAAGCTCAGTCAGGCAAAGCAGCGAACACTTCGCGCACATAAAACTACGTTAATTTCACAGAAGCAAAACACCGCGATGGAGAAAGAACAATTCAAGGTCGCCATATAACTCAATCCCCGGAACGTCTCCGCCAAATTCAAGCTCACTTAATCCAGAAGCAACGAGTTCACCGCGCGCAATGAGAGAAGCGAGAGCAAAGGAGCTTCTTTTTACCTCCCTGCGATTGTCGGAGAACAGGCAGGAGAATCTGCCTTTGCACTTGAGGCTCTGCTGAAGCGAAGCCCAGCGACGGAGGTCGCGCGGCCGCGTCCTCGAGGGCGACGGCGATGAGGAAGGAGGCGGGTGCGGCCGGGGTAGGGCCAAGTTGAGAACTTGCGCCATTGGGTCTTGCTCCTCCTCCTCCTGCTGCTGCTGCTTCTTCTGCTGCTTTCGTTCACTTCACCAAGCTGACTTCAATGGCCCAATACCCATTGATGGGCTTCTTCTTCTTCTTCTGCTGCTGCTACTGCTGCTGCTTTCCTTTGCTTCTCCAACCGGATTTAGCAGTGAAGGCTGCCCTGTAGCCCAACATCCATTGATGGGCTTTCGTCTCCGTTGCCCCATGTCACTGCCTGGCCTCGTAACATCCTCGTTAGCTTGCTCATTTCGTCATGCGTAAATCCATGGAAATTGCTGTCTATTCTATTCTTCTGTTCATGGTGAAAGTGTTTTGCATTGTTGGGTCGCGTGGATTTACATGATTCGAGCCGAGTCGCCATTGGTGGCTTCGCCGGTTGATGGCTAGAGATGAGGCGGGCATCGTCTAACCTTTTCTAATAGGGCCATGTTTGCAGGTCTAACGAAATATTTGAAGAGTTGCTCCTTGGTGGTTAAGGAATGGACTTGCATGTATAGATTAAGTGTCCAATGTAGTTTCGATTTTCTATATCAGTAAATGTGAATAATTTCATGTTTAGGTTGCACATAAGCATTGGAAATTTTGGCAGATGTCTTGCTTGATTGATAAGGTTAGTAGGGGTATGCAATGAATATAAAATCTAATCGTGTAACCTTGTTCTCTCATTAGATGAGAAAATGCTCGATAAATTGGCTAACTTCTCTTAATCTAGCAAAGAACTAATTGAATTGCTATGGTAGAGATGGTAGCAAAGATGTTCAATTTAACCGATAATAACATCTCGATGACCACCATTTCAAATTATCAACCTTGTTTCCTAAGTGTGATTACTTGAGGTGAGATGATATTTGATCATTTCCACTTAATCATTTAGTTTCTCTCTCTAATAAAAAGAGGAAAAAAGGGTAAGTTTTGTATAGATCTTTGAACAGTCTGGCATTGTTTATAGAGTTGGCTAATCCAACCAACCAAAAAAAGTGAGCCCTTCACCAAACCGGGTCATCATCCATTGCAATCACTAGAAAAAGGAGCTCATGCTTCAACAGGAAACTTGCTCATTGCTTTTCTCCAAGGCACAAATGATGACAAGTGGTACACTAGAGCACCAATAAGAACTGAGCCTATCTTCTTAGGGCAACAAACGGATGATAAAGTCTATGTCTTAAGTAGACAAACGGATCTTCTGACGACAACCACTGAATTGTGATCCTAGTTTAACCAAGAATAAGGTCTTGTCTAAAATTAACAATCATAGGAGCAGCACCCAATAAACATTCTACAGTTGTTGACCTACCCCATTGTCTCCCCTACATCACGATCAAACTCAATTTCTTAATTATCAATTTTCTTCTCCATTGATAAAAAGAGAAATTATATCCTATGACACCTTCTTAATCAGGATTTTTTGTGACAAAATTTAGTAGAGTGGAAGTCTATGAATCTCATCAAATGAGATTTATCTCAAATATGAGCTCTTCACAATCTTACCCTTCGTCTTTCTTTTACCATGTTGACAATGATGTCAATGCGATCCAATTTTCTTTTATTTGAAATCTCATCGGATGCGACTTGTATAAACTCGATAGAGAATAAAACCCAACAAAAATGTTAGTCTTTCATTTGTTGAACAGAGTAAACCAAAACAAGTTCATTTTAATAGTGAAAGCTTTCAATGTTCAGGGTATAATTGAAAAAGCTTCTTAAAGTAAGAATTGGATGTTTTGGTAAGTCAATTTAGACTCATTATCAATAGTGCACATTTTCAAAGAGGTATAGAAATGTTATTAATCTCTTAATTATGGCCACAATATGGTCAATCTCTAGATCTTCAGAGCTCTTTCTACAAAGCCCTTTTCTCGGAGACTCTGCATACACTTGTAAGCATCCGTTGTATTTTAGGTATTGACATGGACTAGAGACAAAGAGAAAAGGTGAAGAATATGGTGGGCAAGTCACCCACTTGAACTGCAAAGACAGATTCACAATTTCAGCTTTTCTTTTATATCCCTTTTTTCCTTTTCTTTTTTTTTTTTTTTCCCCTTTCTTTGTATATAATTTTATTTTTATCTTCCCTTTTGTAACTTTAATTTAAGAGGGAGACAGCTGCAACCGATCATCTACATTCGTACCCGCTGCTCCTAAGGTTAAAAGTGACATCACATTTCAACAAACTAAGCAAATACGTGACTTAACTAATTCCCCGAATGTCTCTTATTTCAAGTCGGATTTAAAACCCTTTGATTGCACAAAACAAACGTTAGAAGTTCAAATTGCACAAATGCCCATAATATAGAGAATTAAATATGTTCTTAACTCTAAAGTTGCATTTGGTCCTCCGTATTTAAGTTGTGATATGATAGGATAAAGTGTGACTAAAAACACTTTGAATATCTTTTGAATCGTGGAAAATCCCATGATGTTTTTGGTGCAAGAGAAAGAAATGAAAATCTTTCAAAATTCTCTTTCGTGTCTAGTTGTTTCGACCTCCACCTATCACTTTTGACACTTTCCATGTATCCCAAGTTTGTCATCTCATTCCTCTCCCTCTCAATCAGCTTTCTCATAGTTATTGTAGTCTATGCAAATCTAGTGCAACGGTTGCGACCCCCTATCTACATCATAGAGATAGAGAGGTAGAGCTCAAATGTGTCGATTCGGGTTGCCTTTTGGTTGGAAACTTGATCTTCCACTTGGGTCGTCTCTGAATTGCTCACTCATGGACCTACAAAAGAGCATCTTTTACTTGGCGTAGGTTGATGCCAAAACAAGAGTGCCAAAAAGGGAACACAAAAAATTAGTGAAATTACAGTACATTTTTATTTGTATGATTTGGGTGCAGAGACCTCTCTAAAGATCTTCTTATCTACTCGAAAGTAGTCTGAGATTTGGGAAGCCTTTTGTAGATCTCCATGCTATGAACTTAGTCCATCCGAACCTCTCATAGAATCGACAAAACTACCGAAAAACAATTCACAAGAACCACATTGGACCACTCAAGAAAGTAACACAGCCCAATAATAAAACTTTTCTCCCTTTAGTAAATAGCAACTTTAGAAGCTCATTGGTGGGCAACTATAGCAAAGCCATTATTCAAAAACTCCAGTGTATAAGTAGATTGCAAATTGGGCCCGTTCTCGGAGGTGACAACGATTGTCAGATTCCATTTTAACCTCAGTTGTCGCAACATGATTAGCTGCCCGGATTGGAGGCAACAACAATGTAACGATCGGCTATTGTGCCGGTGGTCTTCGCACAATGGCGAGTGAAGTAATATCCGGACGTGTCACTCCATCACTCTATCATTGAAATGTAGCAAGGTTTCTTAAGTTATTATTATTTTTTTTTTCGTTTGATCTAATCTGTACTTATCTCATCCTATCCCATATCCTGAATATACTTATTTCGAAGTAGATCGATGGGCGTCACCAAACACCGGATTTGGTGGTTTGTCCATTTGGTCTTACATTTGGATAATCAAACACAACTAAAAGAATTTGTCCAAAAACAACAACAATAATGAGAGAGAAAGCAAGAGAGAGAGAGAGACAGCACTGGATTCAAAAAACGGAAATTTGCGAGGAAACGCATGGGCATTTCCGTCATTCGATGCCCTATAGAGAGAGAGAGAGATAGAGATGGGAGAAGATAGAGATAGAGAGACAGACAGACCAGAGGAGAGAGAAAAGAAAACAACACAGACGGAGAGAGAGAAGAGAGAGAGAGAGACAGAGAGATAGAGAGAGAGAGAGAGAGAGAGACCGTTTGAAGCAGCCAGAGAGAGAAGGGGAGTTCGTTAATTCCGTTAAGGCGTTGCGCCCCCCCCAGCCGGATTTCATGAATGTGAACGCGGCGGGCAGCGCGGCGCGGAGGATGGTGACGGACCTGGAGATAGCGCGGGGCGTGGAGACGGTGCTCCGGCAGTCGGACCCCAACTCCGTCACCACCATCAACGGCGTCGTCCAGCAGCTCGAGGCCAAGCTCGGCCTCGACCTCTCCCACAAGGCCCCCTTCATCCGCGACCAGATCGCCCTCCTCCTCCGCGCCCACCACCACCCTCCTCCACCCCTCCCCCGCAAAGACCCTTTTGCCCCTCCCCCCCCCTCTTCCGCCTTCCCCCACCACCCCCACCACCAGCCGCAGCCGCAGCCGCCGCAGCACCACCAGCAGCAGCACCACCACCAGCAGCAACACCAGCAACACCACCAGCATCAGCAACACCAGCAGCAGCAGCAGCAGCAGCTCTTCCCTTCCCATTTCGCTCTCCAGCCCCCGCAGGATCTCAATTTCCGCCCGACCCACGCGCCCGCCCCCGCCGCCGCCGCGCCGCCCCGCGTGGCTCAGCCGCAGCCGCAGCCGCAGCCGCAGCCGCCCTTCCCCCGGCCGCTGTCAAGGCCGAACAGAGCGCGGCTCCCGCGGCGTCGGAGAGCCCGAAAGAAAGGTTTTGTTTTTGTTTTCTTCTTTCTCTTTGGTCATTTCGCCTCCTTCGTGCGTAGGGTTTGTTAAGCGACGGTGCAATTTCTGTCTCTAGGGTGCAATTTGGGATCGATTGAGGGTTAGGGTTGCGGGATTGAGGCTGATTGTTTCGAGACTTTGTGCCCTGCTAGGGTTTTTCCCCTGCGTTTTGTTTCTCTTTTGCGTGGTATTGATTGCCAGTAGTGTGAGCTTGAATGTAACCAGTTTTTTGGGTGGGCTTAGCTGAAGCATGTGTTTGGAAATGATGCTGAGGGAGGGTTTTGGAGAAAGATTGATGCACTGAGACTGCACTGACACAAATTGTTGAAGCAAGAGTGAAAATGGATTCTGGGGGGTGTGTGGCTCAAACTATTGATTGGGTTGCGGATTCATTTTGTGTGACTAACCTAGTGAGTTGCAACATTTTTTTTTTTTTTGGGTTTCTCAGAGTGTTCTGCTGGCATGTGTTGGAAAGCAGCTATCTTTTGAATATTCGCTTGGCGTGATTCGTTCGTCAGGATTTTTTACTTTTGTGGTGGGAGTCTGCTCGGATCCGTTCTTTCCATAGGATGCTCCAGATGATTTTCTATCTTATGCTTGAAGTTTGTTGCCCTACAACTCGAAAAGAACTCTTTTCTTTTTGAGATTGGATCCTGGAGGCTCTTTCAAAATCTAGATTTTTGCCTATGTCTGTCATTGAAATTTCTTTGAGGGTGCCCTCGTTTGCCATTTTCGATATATTAATCTATATAAAGGTGTATTTAGTGAGGTGATATCGCTTTTCTCCCCTTCTCTTTTTTGCTTTATTAACAATGTGATAATTCAGATGGTTTGAGGATCCTGGGTTGTTTCAACTTGAACTTGAGAACATGGCAATGTAGTGATGTTTCTTTCTCTCCTTCCTTCTAAGTGGTTTCTAATGAGGTTTTTCTTCCGAGGGTTGAAGAATATCTTGCCGATCTTCTTCTTTTAAATGCGTGGCTCCCTTTTGCACAATCGTTATTCTTTTGTCATGTTATGTTATGGGTTGGATAGGAATGCAAATCTGACTAGGTTTAAGTGAATCTGTTGGTGTTTTTCTCTGCTGTTTGCTTCTACATGTGCCATAACTTATGTGATGGTGCATGATCTTATTGCAGTGCTCCAGCTGGTGCAAAAAGAAGAGGTGGTGCAGGTGGTCTGAACAAAGTATGTGGGGTCACATCAGAGCTTCAGGCCATCGTCGGCGAGCCAGCATTACCTCGGACCGAGGTGTGAAATTACTCCTCACTAAAAAGCTTCTGCATTACCCACAAGAAATTTGCTAAAGAACTCTTACTTTGCTTTATCCAGATCGTGAAGCAGCTTTGGGCATACATAAGGAAGAATAACCTCCAAGATCCAAGTAACAAGAGGAAGATAATCTGTGATGATGCCCTGCGTTTGGTATTCGAAACAGATTGCACTGACATGTTCAAGATGAACAAGCTACTTTCCAAACATATTATTCCACTTCAACCTACAAGTATGCAAAGTATTCTTAAAGTGATAAATACTCTTTTCCCAGTCCCTAATATGGATTTTATTGAGCCTCTTTTCACATTGTAATGCCTTCAGAGGAGTCAGGTCAAGCGAAAAGATTGAAGGTCAGTGCTGAGTCCCCCAATATTAGTTCTCAACCTGATCCATCTGTAATTATATCTGAAGCGCTAGCCAAGTTTTTGGGAACTGGAGAAAGGGAAATGCTCCAGACAGAAGCACATAGGCGTGTTTGGGAGTACATTAAGATCCATCAACTGGAGGTTTGTAACTTTTAACGCTTACTTTTAGCTTTTCCATTGCTTGTAATTTTTTACTGTCATTTGAAAGGAAATTGTACTTCCTTATGACATTCTAGCATATGTCAGACTACTATACTGTTTTTGTGTCGTATTTTCACTACTGTTTACCCATTAACATGTGGTCAGGAAGTTCCCTTTCTTTGCTATTTCGGCATGTAAGAATTGGTAGCTTTTAAGGAAGCCGAAACTGTAAATGTGTTGAATCTGCTTATCATTGGTATTCTGTTTCTTCTGCATTTTTGCTTCTCTTATACAGGATCCTTTGAATCCCATGGGGATACATTGTGATGCCAGGCTTCAGGAGCTTCTTGGCTGTGAAAGCATATCTGCATTGGGAGTACCTGAGTTGCTAGAACGCCATCACTTATTTAAGCGATCATGATAGTGCGGCTGGTGAGTGTTCAAGGTTCATTTTAAGTGATTGTTCCCTACTGTTTTTAAAGCATTTTTTTTTTCTAATAAAATTTTATGGCTAAGAATTGTTTCATGGCAGTTGGCATGTATAAATTTGGTCAACTCTTATGTCTTTGTATGTTAGCATTTGCAGTGAGCTAGAAATTTGGTTTATGGCCTTCATAATCTTTTTTATACTAGCAATTTCTTCTTGCAAAAATTATGCAAGCCCTAACTAACCTAAATATACTTGGAATGTGTTTGATCTATGGGTTATAATTCTTTGTGGAACTCATTTGTAGACTGGGTATTTACTCCAGCATAACTAAATTGACAAACGTCTAGCATTTTGTTATAAGCATGGTAGTATGCAGGTAGTTAATTCTATGGGTCTGGGACTGAAATATATAAACTATTGCTTGGTAGTTTTCCCGATTTTTATGGTAATTCTCCTTTTATGACAACGTGATAAATTTACTCATTTTACTATCATCATCAAAGATATGTTGCAACTCCCATGAAACCATAGAAATATCCAAAGGGTTGGTTTTCCTACGTTTCTAAACCAATCTAACTAATGTGTACTTGAGGAGGATTTTATCCTTGATAAAAAAAAGATTTTACTCTGCTCTTTTTGGGGTTCAAACAAAAAATGTTGCAGGTCTGACCATAATAATTATGTATTTGCAGGTGCACTGAACCTCTACCACCTGGCTGCACGGGATGGTAGAAATGTTAGTTGAGCAGCTTCTGTTTAAGTCCTCTTTTAGGTCTTTTGTGCATTAACAAGGTTAGGTCATCAGATGTTTCATACTTTTGTCCTAGACCAGTTGAAGATATGTAGCATGGGCTAATTGCAAGTAGTATCTAGTAGAAATGCTTTTGTTCTGATTTTAGGCTTATAGGCCTCTGTTTTATTGCTAATTTTCTTTCTGATTTCCTGATCTTAAATCTTATGGTGATGGATTGACACATAGTCCTGACATAGTCTTCAGCTGCTTTGTTTTATCCCCTTGACTGGGAAGTCAAATCCTCAGTGTGAACTGTCGTCAAGTTGACGTTCTTATTGTATATGGTGTCGAGTAATCTGTCCAGGGAATGTGTGAAGGACTTCAAAAGTCAAAACCTCACCTTTGAAATCTCTGTATTAATGACATACATCCAAACTTTGCTGCATCGGAAGGAATTTCAAACACTTACAAACAATGTAGAATTACCGAATCAGGAATGTAATGAATGATATGCTAAGGTTTTTTCTTGCGTAAAGCTTCATTTGATGAGATCAGTGTGATGAGGTCGGAAAATCTTCTTGCAAGCATGTAAACAAGGTTCATAGACAGTATCGAATAGAAAATTAGCAGTGAGACAGATGCATCCTCAATCGTGAGTTTTGATTCATGTGGACTCGGGATAAGGTCCTTACCTTACTTCGCGTAGACCCGAAAAGAGAAAGATGTGAAAACGCAGGTGATCAGTTTTGTGGGTGGTGAATCTACACAGAATTTGTCAAACCAACCGTCTAAATCTCAGGGGGAGTAGCTCATCAGTCTGCAGAAACACATGCTCGTTGAACATGTTCATATGCGCTGGAACCTCTTTAAAGTTTGGTTTTGTTTTGGGCCAAGGGTTACTCATAGGTTGTGTTAGGTGGTCATGATAAAATTTAGGGTAAGATAAAATTTATTCTATCCTACTTTTGATGCCTGCTTAAGATAGGATAAAGTTTAATATAATATATAAACTGGATAAAATTATCCCAGGAAAAATGGGATGCATGGGATGAAGGTGGAGAGAATTTTAATATCCATAATAGGAAAGTTTTTCCTTAAATAACAAATTTCTTAAATTAACAAATTTAAATTATATTTCAATATAAATAATATTTGAATTATAATCTAAGAAATTCAAGATAAAAAATAAAGTTTAGTTTTTTAATTTAATATTTTAATTTATATATTTGAATTTAATTTTATCTTATAATATAAATTCAATATATAAATATATATATTTATTACATATTTTAGGTGTTTTAGTATTGTAGGTATATTAGTACAATTTTATGTATAAAAAGATTTTATTAGAGAATGATGGAAGGGGAGAAAGAAATAAAAAAAGAAATTAATAAAAAAAGTGAGAAAAATAAAAAAAATAAAGTAGATAAGAATGTCGTGAGTGATTTTTATCATTTCCATTTGTAAAATTTATGATTCATATAGGCATTTAAATCAAATAATATATATAAAAAATGTTAATATATCAATTTTATTATTATAATCACCAAACAATGAATAAGATATGGTAAAATATCATGAATTTCATATCTAATCATATCTAATCCTATCCTAGTTAGAAAATCCGGACAAACAAATGTAGTTAGAGTTTATTGATCTCAAAAGAGTATGTAAGGAGCCATCCTCTTGAAATGGTTTTGCTATCAATGCAGAGAAAAGCCAAACAACAGTCAAGTTGCAAGATCTCTATTTTGCCGACACCATCCGATGCCATCTTTCGAAACATAACTATTGAGAAATTTGGCAAACCAAAATCATCAATTTAATATACTAAAGTATTACTCATTCAGTGCTTTTTCAATGACGCCTTTCACATTTTAAATTGGTAATTACCTTTGGAAATCATAGACGATTAGGTATTCACATGAAAAGAGTATCTAGACTGTATTTAGGCTACCCATGATGATGTGCTTATAAGGTTTTCAACTATGACATTGTGAAAAGAAATCTTAATCTTGGCAAATTCAATTAATTAGTTTGGTGGGGCATAAAGGTTAGATCTTTCTAGTGTTGATTTGGCTATGGTATTGCAGGTTTCCAAATTGTTGTGTTTGATATCATTCGAAAACTTTACCAAATGTATCCCAACACCGCTATAATTGCCTGGCTGACTAGCATGGTTTGTATGGATTTCTCACCACATTTCTCTTGACGTTAGATCGGTTCCTAAGTGAATTGGTTCCGGAAGAAGAACTTGGAACTGATTGCAGGTCTTGGTTCCAATTTTTTCGGAATTGATAATTTTCTCTTTTGAGATAATTGACATTTTTATTAAAGTTTGTTATACCCAGCCTAAAACACTAAAATGAATAACTTCATAGAAAGTGTAATAATACAAAGCTGGTGGAAGAAAAATTTCATTACGTCCCAAACATGAGCTCAAATACATATGCCTTGCTTAGTCAGGTTTCTAGGTTGAACTGAAAGGCGCATGAGCCGAGGCCGAAACTCGGAACAGAATCAATGTTCGGTGAATTCTAGCTTTACGAAACAGAGAATTGGATTGGTTCTCCCAGAACTGGCCCGGAATAAGACCGACAATGCCCTGCATCCCTGCTCGAACCAAACCAGTTGTTCAACCCCTAGTAATGATCTTACTGTATTTTGGGTTAGAGAATCTGCTATGCATTATTGGAGGAATAAAGCTAAATGAATAATTTGCCATGGAATATCGTACTTTTTATAGCTTTGTATAAGATACTTTATTCAAAGAAAATTTACTGCGCAAGACTTAATAAATGAACTGATCATCAGTTGGCATATCTTCTACAAAGTTGTTACTAAAGAAAGTACTTCCTTTATCAGATTTGGCCCTACTATAAAGGCCAGAAAGAATTCGAATGACACTAAAGAAGGTCGCAAGCTAATGGAAATCACAGAACATGGAAGCATATGATGCCAATGCTTTAGTCACCTTCAAGACCTGCACAGAAGCACGCTGAAGCACAGAGACAGATATGATGCTGATACGAGAGAGAGTTGGCCTCCACAGCCTGCCATTTCACCATTTCAATCTCGCAAAAGTCTGCGAAGGATGAATGAAATATGCAATAATTACAGTACAAATTGGTTGAGTTAAAAGAAAACCAGAATTCCCAGCCAGACATGCTTATATGTTCGTATTCTTTGGTGTATCGTTGACATGATGCATCAACTTTCTGATCTTCTGCTTCTTGTGCACGAGGTTATTGTAATATCGCTGTGATTCGACAGAGTTAGTCAAATACAATAAGGATGTGTGGAAAAGCATATTCTATGGACCACGATTGACTGTAAGTTGGTTCAAAGATTGTATTACATATCTACTAAATCAATAATGATAGAGATAAAAAGTATTTACAAAAGCCAAATATGAAAAACTTATGTACCATCAACATGTGATAACTTCGCGTAACGAAAAAGATATGGTACTTGATCATAGCCTCATCAAATTTACATAACAATGTCAGTCTATTATTGCATTGAGACAGAATCGATTACAATATAAAAACACTTTGTGGGTCTCACTCTAACAACTAAACTATGATTGCTTCGGTCTATCGAACCAAAGTTAGGCCATACTTTCTCTAGTCCTTGCATAGTAAATTCCATTTGGACACTTCTGTTTTTTTCCATTTATTCCAAAGCTCTTTCTTTTTTGGCCAACAATTCCCCGCTCTTCTACCCTATTAGAATCTGGCAGTCATGTCTCTCTCTCTATAAATAGACCTCGTGCTGTTTGTTCTCTCTGCACCTACACACTAAGCAACACTCGTTTCTTTCTCATTCCCTCAGTGTCCAAGCTTCTCTCAAACTCCCCTTCAACTCAAATCAATGGCCAGTGCTCAGGTACACGGGTTCACAGCTTTATCTTTAGTATCATAGGAACCTTTAAGTCCAGTTTTCATGGATGAAATCCATCTCACTGCACTTTTGTTTTTCCTTAATTCATTGACGTAATCAGCACACTCTTTCTTGACCTAGTCACTTGTAATTATGTCCATTGAATAAGGTGTTGTAAAATTGCTTTTACGCCGAGATGCTCAATATTCAAGACTATTCAGGGCGTGTTTAGTGATTGACTAATTCTTGGTTATTTCTATTCTTATGTCCCCAAAACAAAACAAAAAAAAGAACATAAATCCATTTGATAATGTCAGTTAATTTTTCTACTCCTGGGAAACAAATTTGTTCTTGAGAATAGATTTGAAATGGAATTAAAAAGTAGAAAATTTTTACTTCTTTGTTTCTAGAAACAATTCTAGAATCAAGGCCAATTTTTTTTCTCTCTCTTTTCTTTTCTTCTTCTTAGCAACCTTGCTAGCCCTTGGCGATTGGCCATACGAGGTTCGGTGACCTCATTGACCATTAGCGAGGTTGAGCCTTGCCTAGCCACTATTGGCCTTGCCCGACTATGGCCTTGCCTAGCCATTAGCGGTGTTTGGATGAGGTTGAGCCTCGCCTAGCTAAGGTGAGGCCGAGCTCATGCAACCACTAAGAGGCTCTAGTGTGGCCAGCAACTAGTGAGATGAGTAGGAAGAAGAAAAGGAAAAGTGAAAAAGAAAAACTCATAAAATTATTAAAAAATCAAAAGTAATTCTACAACACAAAAAATTTTAAAGGTCATACCAAATGCATTTTTGTTTCTTTTTTTTTTCTATTCCGAGAATAGAAATTTTGTGCAGTTATTAAATATCTTCAAATGCTTAGAAGCTCATCGGGGGAAAAGAATAAGAAAATAACTATTTGTGAACAAAAATTATTCCTAGAAATGGAATGGTTACCAAATAGAACCTCAATCTGCTACCACAACAAAATGAGGAAAAACAAAAAAAAGCTTATTAGGTCCACACTCAGTTCATACATGAAGAAAGCCTTTCCGTGGGTAGATAATGATACTACCTCAAGAAGAGCACTAGATAGTTTGCAAACTTAATTAAAATCATGAACCATCATGTTTTGATCAGTAGTTTCCTTTGAGAGTACCTAACGACAAGCGTGAAGAAATAACGTTTGATGGGGTTCACAGAATTGCAAACCAACCTTAGCCCTTTATGGTGAATCAAATCGCTGAACAAGACAGATCAAGTTTGCCTTCTGCTTGCAAATACTCAATTCTTCATCTTTCCTTCCTGTTTAACATAACATGTATGAACAAAATCAGATGGATAGAAAAACACCTGAGGCAAATGAATTGCTTTTCCAGGTTTCAAAACCTCAGACCGAATTTCCAGAAATGAAGCAGCTGATGCAACGGAGACTGAAGAGACGATTGCAGGATTGGAACCAGCCACTGATCATCATGACGAGATTTCTCCAGAGGATGAAGTAGAGGAAGCCGATGAGGTCGAAGCTGAGGAGCCACCAGAGGAAGAAACCAAAGAAACTAATGAAAGAGGCACCGAAGAACCAGCTGCATCACTGGAAGAAGACGAGAATCCCCTCGAAGAAGAGGATGAATAAATCTTTTGTGTGATATAGATGCTTGGAGTTCTCTGTTATACCCTATGTTGTCTTTCTTATCAATTATCATGCATGTCAGACTCGGTGAGAGTATTGTTCTGTTTTAGTCATATGGATGTAATCTCTAAGGTTTGTTGTATCATTTGTTAACATGTTGCTTTTTCCTTGATGTCGTTCTCCAAGTTTATGTTTTTAATATACCGTTGTGCTGTTTCTTGTGATTTCTATACTTTTAACCATATTTTCTACGCTATAATTGAGGCCAACTGAATAAAACAAAAATTCAATCACACAGAGACACCCTGAAAAAGAATGAAAATTTGAAAAGAAGTTGAGGTTTCTCCAAGCTTTGAAACTTCATCGACTGAAGTCCATTTACTTCGCAAAGAGCGCACGCACACGCAAACCCACGAACAAAAAGGAAGGGATAGCCACACATTAAGCACGTACTCAGAGAGAGAGGGAGAGAGAGGGAGAGAGAGAGAGAGAGATTATAACCTGTCCATTTCCATGGATCACTGGTAACCATTCCTGTGTGTATATTTTTTTTCACTGTCAATGTCGGCTGCTAATTCATTCGATCCCAAAGCTACTGGCCACATGCTCTTGGGTGACAAACTCGAGATGCTCTCACATTACATCCAGCAAAGGATGCAGTGGAAGCAACAAGATGAAGAAGCATGTCCGGGATGTTGATAACCAATCGGATGGCTGCAGGGACCTGGAAATTTGAAGCCGAGAAGTCAAACCGCGAAAGCCCCTGCTGGTAGATACTTTATGGATGTCTGAAAGAAATGAAGAGCCTTCTTTTGCTCCATTGACATCTTGCTCACAGCCCAAGGAAAAAATTAAGAGAAGATCGTGATGGAAGCAGGAACAATATGTTAAACCGGCTAGCGTTCTCCATTCTTTATGTTTGACATAGACACAACATCCACAATCAGAAGGTTCAGCTACTTATGCATATGCTCAAATTTCAGTTTCTAGATGTCTTTAATTCAAGAATGCAATACTAAAATCACATCATCCTTAACTTCTTTTAACTTGCTGCACTTCAACTAATTATTCTCTCAGTATGAAATGAAGCTATAAAGATACTGTCATTTCTCCGAGTGCTTCAAGCAACAAGCGAGTTGCTGAAATTTATCTATCAAACATTCATAGAGGTGTCTCAGCAAGAAAGCACTCATACAAGTCATGCTGTAGAGCCCTAAACATTCCCAAATCATTAGATTTCGCTCCTTAAATTCTTCAATGGTTCAATCAGGTGACAAGTATAGACTATAATGCCTTCATTCTCAGAGATATACAGAGACATCTGGTTCTGATAAGGAAGAACTTGCACAATGCTATCTCAATTATGTTCTGTTTCAGCTCCATGAACTAATAAGAAGCCAAGATTTTTGTGGATAGTCTGTAAAAAACAGAAGACAAATTCCTCTAAAAACATTGAAATACCACAAACACTGAAAATTACTAGGCAAATGTCAGAATGAAAATTTCCACGAAGCAAGAAAAAAAAATCATTCCTTTATCATCTAGTAAGATCAAATACATCCATGAGGACCCTTGAAGCAACAAGAGAAGCATTTCAAAGGATCACATGCAAGTGAGGTCATGATCACATTGTGTGTTTGCTCCATGAGGTTTCTACAGAGTAGATATTAGAAATTAATCAGAAAATTGTTTCTGATTTGTCAGTTGCAAGTAGTGCAATTAATAGACTACATCCAGTAATAGCATATTCATGTTAAAAGCCATTATGGCAAAAATTCGTCAAATAAGCATCTAATAAATAATATTACCAGAAACGATGTTCATATTTCCTTTGGAAGAAGAAGCTCCTGTATATGTAAAAAGATGATTCATTTGGAACTCTTAACAAAAATGTAGCTCAGAGATATTCCACTAGAAACCAAAAAATATTCTTGAATACAAAGTCTAATAAAATCTGATATAAATATTGCAGATACCTATTTCATTATTTTCATGAATATTCATGTACATGACAGTGAATCTCGTCTTTACAACTTTCCAGCGATTGCAACAAAGATTGAAATTGTGTGTAAAAATTTTTTCTCCTAGCTTTCATGGGACAAACAGTAAGGGCCAAGACTGCTCTGTGATGGCCATTGAGCAACGTAATAGTTAATTACTAGTTTTTATCATCATTGAGTGACATAATTTTACTGGAACTGATGTCACTTTTTTGTGCTCTTACAGAATCCATGCATGGCAACTCTAACAGTCAAGATTGTTCCAAGACACAGAAAGTCTTATCAAAATTGTAGTTTATATAGTAAATAAAGACTTGCTGCTGCAAAATATGGATGTTTCTTCACCTAATCATGGTTTAGAGAAAAAAAGAGTTTCCTTTAAGAGCCTTGAACAGTGGTTATGCTGAAAAGTATATAGCAATCTTTAACCTTTTAAATCTTACGTTGTTGTTGAGGTTCAATCTGCACTTAGGAAATTAAAGGAAATTCTGTATGTTTGAAGGATATAAAATCAGTGCTAATATGGAAATTTACAAGTACTTTAGCAACTCTCTAAGGAACCAAAAAAGGAGATACTTTGTCCAGAATGGACAGGAAAGACGAGAGTGAAATTGTTCAGGTACCCTGTTTGCTCTACAATGGTGATAATGAAGCTTGGTTCTATCTAATGTTGTACTCTAACCCTCATCCCATAATAAAGAACATAATAGAGCTCTTTCGAATTACTTTTTTGGATAGAGCGAACACAAATGAGTTGTATAATATATGGGGCTAGAGTTCAAGCAACTATATCCCTTCTTAAGGCACAGAGGGAAAGATTAGGCATCATCTGGGACATACGTAGAAGCAGTTCCCACAGTAGTACTCTGAGGACATGCCGGATACTGAGGAACCGCATGAGAGATGCTGCGATGATAGTTTGTGAAATGAAGTGGATTCCAAAATCCAAAAAAATCTTCATTTTTGTGAATAAGATTGGGTGGAAAAATCATCATCAGTTGACAATTAGAAACCAATAGAGGGAAGTTGTTGTTCTGGTGATAAGATAGGGAAGAATCATTAAGCAGAAGTAGAATTGATTCAGATAATTTGTGTAGATTAACTACATTTTGAGATGTCATTTATCATTGTTCAACTTAGTAAATGAGAGTGACGTGATCTCCTTTTTTTTTTTTTTTTCCAACAGGTAAGATCACGCCTAACACGACAATACATTCATCCCTCTAAGCTTTTATTTCATAATGACAAGAAGTGTTCTTGTGCATGATGCCCTCTGCGAAATTTTGAACAATCGGGGAGGCATTGAAAGAACTTCTCATGTTCTGCATCAGATGGAAAGATTTTTTTTTTTCTCAAGGCAAGATAGTACTTCCGATTTTGCAGTAAATCTTGATCAATGGCCTACTATAAGGAAACCCCAAATTTCATGCTACAGATTCATGGACCCCACTGTTGTTGTAGTCACTTAAATTGATGAGAGAATCACTCTCCAGAGAAAAGTTTTCTTAGGCATGAATTTAACTTCAGATTAGATAGATAGATGGATGATCCACCATGCCTAGCGAATTTGCACCAACATCAATGTGATTTAGCACATCGATCAACATTAGCTAGTGGAAAGTACACAGATTTATCAACATGGATTATATAAACAAATTATTTTACACCTCGAAGAGCTTTGTCATGATTCATACTAAGAGACAAGAGCTTGAATAGTAAAAATTAGTGGAAAGTGGATGGATAGATAAGCATGAACTTATTAGGCATAACAACTCCAAGATAGACTTAAGTATTATTCGAGGACCTACCACCCAGTACCAAAGTACTTGGGGATTGATGTCTGCATATCCATTGTGCTCTGCTTCTGCCCGCTGGTCTTCGATGTATATATCTTCTTCAGTCCCATAAAGCATCAGATTGAGATCCTCGAGTTCCAAATTCTGAAAGCAGAGGTTTTGGAGTCTCTGGGCTAGAAGCATTTCATCGAAGCCTTCTCCAAAACTCCATACATGTTTTGGTATCGACATGATGAACTGGTAACTCACAAGAAATTGTACCGGTTTTTGCTGATCACCGTGATGCCTTCTCCTCCTGGGCATAGTTCTATCAGTTTCACCCCTAACGAATGCTCAACATCTTGAGCAAACGTTAGTCCTAAAATGTACCAATCAATTTATCTTGGCATCCATTTCTAGAATCTGCTTGCAGCTTCCATTAAACATTGGATCTGCATCTTTTGCATCGCCTAGAAAGACATCTGAACCAGCTAATTGCAAGAAGAAGATGTGGTCAAGAAGTATACAGACTTGCACTTCTTGTATCAAGGATAAGGAAACTAGCTTACCACAGAATTCATACTTGTTGAGCTCAGTAGGTTCTACCTTAGCTGGAAAAATTTCATCTTCCAAACACTAAACAATCTTGTGGTCCTCACAGTTGTGATCCTTGAAATGTGCCCTAGAAGCACGAGCAGCTGGAAAAATATCATCTTCCAAACATTAAACAATCTTGGGAGAGTCATACCGTAGAATGCTAATTATAGTTCATACATTGCACAACTAATGTTCGGACAGTTCTTCCAATGAATATTTCCAACCAATTGCAGTTGGTATTACTTGGTATTACACGCTGCGGATTAGAAGAACCTGATGTTTGGATCCTCTCATATGAAGTATCAGTACTTGTATAAAAGCATGGGTTATCTACCAAACAGTGGGATTGAAGGCTATCGTGCATCTGCGGAGAACTGCCAAAGATACAAAAAGATTACAGCAGCTCATGATCTCCTAAACTTTCAGATTCACCCAACATTACTCTATCCCTTAAATGGAACTCTAAGAGCATCAAGCAACTCACATGGTTCTGGAAAGAATCTTCTTCCGTCATTTGGGCATGGCAGGAACATGCCGCTTTCTTTGTCAAATATGGTTCTACAAGCCATATAAAACTATTGTTGCATTACACCTGGACCGAGGGCCTCCTTGTTATTGAATGTAACAGACATGCTAAGACGAAGGATTCTCAGATCAACTTGAGACAAAGAGACAATGGAATCGGCTAACATGCAAGACCTGTCAATGCTAACCACAATTACCCCCTGGTGGCCTCTCACGGCAAAGATCAATTTGAATGCTAAGTGCCTGTTATATTCAAAATCGGTCATGTCCCTGTGCTCAACAAGCCACATGTACTTGTAAGCCTGCTCTGTTATCCTAAGGACCAGTGCCCTTATCATGGATTTCCCGTGCCTCAGGACTGCATGAAATGCTTGTTCGGAACCCAGGAGTAGCTTCGAGAGCATGTTCAGCGCTTCAAGGCAGGTACTTCGCCTCAGCCATGCCAATATCCCCCATTTCTCTCTGGGGCTAATTGCCCCTCCATTTTACTGTAGTGCTCATCCAAAGCCATCAAGATGTTCATGAATCGACTGTGCAGTGTCTCAGCTTCTTGAAAATCTGGCTACCACTCTGATATGGCAACACAATGAAACCGTGCAGGTGCTGCTTAAGCGAAGTACAGAGTGGGTTCAACAGTGATGAGAAGTCACGGATGTCTGTCATCCTCGGCCCCTCACTCCTTATTGGCAGTGGCAACTGCAAGCTCCAAGAAGCCAAATCAGCACATAAACTTATCGGCTACTTCCATTGCAAAATTGAATAATCCTCATATGTCCAACATCCCCTTGTTTGAGGAACTCTTAAATGCCCCAAGTGGAAGATGCTGTTCATGCCTGTTGCAAGCGTGCTTTGGCAGGTTAAGTGCAATGTGTCATTGAGCGACACGACTACTCCTTGGAGTGACTTGCAGAAGTTAAGCACGACTGGTAGGCACAGAGCAGGGTGAATGTTCGGAAGCTGGTGGTTGCAAAACTTCAGGAAGTGCCTAACTGTGTCATTTGCACCATCTCTGTTTCCCGGGAAGTTGCACTTGTTGAGAAGGACAAGAGATGCCACAACCAACGACTTGTTAGCATCTCGAAGTGGATGCAAGAAGCTGAGTTGTCGTCTTGAGGAGTCATTTGAAAGAACTTCCTCAAGAGAAGTTTGAGTTGGTCCTTGGCAGATAGTTTTTGCCTTTTGAGAGAAGTGACACGATTGTTACTGTGACTTCGATGCAGATGAATGCCTTGGGCCTCCTTGATGGTGTGATGCCGTGTTTGGCTTGACACTGGGCGAGAGTCTCCTCGTGCTCGAGTAGTCAGCTGGCCAAGGTCATCTGCTGCTCTGTCATAGAAACTCCAGTCATGACCTCGGTTCGCTCAAGCAGCTCTGCAACTTTGGATGCAAGCGTTGCATGGGGGAATGAAGCTCCTCTGGTGCAGATAAAGACAGCTGCGGTGACATTGCTGTTCCGAGCACTTGATGAGTGGACTCAGAAAGCTGCGGCGAGCACGAGAGCACAATCAAGGTCTTGTCCTGTGAATTCTCGACACCTTAGTACTCGCCATAGTAAGTTGGCCATTCCGTGGGACAATTGGCATTGTTAGGCTGCAAGTTTGAGATCAACTGGATCTTCAGGTCATGGGCATCCATGGAGGACAAGGAGGAGAGAAGGCGGCGAGAGCTGGAATACGGACATTTTGACCTTAGACAATAACCTGGCCATGGCGAAAATGGTTGACAGAGAGAGAGAGAGAGAGAGAGAGAGAGAGAGAGTAATGTTTTGAGGTCTATGAAGATATGAAGAATGCAAGGGAATTGGTTGAAGGAGAAGCGGAGAGAGGGCGAGATGGGCATGATGCATGCAAAACGTGACTCAGAGAAAAGCAAAGCAAATTCATTTCACTCTTTATTTCTAACTTTTTTTTGGCTTTCTTTGCTTTGGTGACAGTGTGTCAAAGGCTCTTCACGGAGACCGTGCAAGGCAATGTAATTGAGATTCTACTTTTCAATGGTGACATAACTGCAAATTGCCTTTTCTTCTGCTTTTTTTTTTTTTTTCAGTAAAAAAAGAATTGGAAAGGAAAAAAAAGGTAAAAGAAAAAATTAATTAAAAAATTTAAAAATATTAAAAATTATTAAAATTTATTTACGTTAACGTTAACCATGCAATGTAGGTTGGCTGTCATTCACATTAATAATTTTTAGTCAAAATTGGTTGGATAGACTCAAGCAGCAAAATATGGAAATGTTTATAACTCAATTAGTAAAATTACGAAAAGTTTATGATTTAATTAGCAAAAATGCAAAATGTTTAGGATATTTTGGATAATTTTCTTGAAAACAACCGTAGAAGAGTCTAAAAATAAAAGGGTTAATTTAAAGGACATTTTGGATACTATTTTTTTGACCTTGAAAAACCCAAAAAACAACCCTGATTATAGAAGTACATTTAGCCTAATGTGCAATTATAAAATTATAAAGAAGCGTAAAAATTGAAATAAACTAAATAACAGGAAATTAAATTTAATAAAACAATGAGCCAAATGTAATTAGTACCGGTTTGGGATAAATTTGTCCCTCTGGGTTTGGGATTTTTTAGGGTATTATCCCATTATAAAATTATAAAGAAGCAATTGAAATAAACTAAATAACAGGAAATTAACTAAAACAATGAGCCAAATGTAATTAGTAACCCTCCTCTCTCTCTCTCTCTCTCTCTCCGAGTGTGTTGTGGGCGATAGGCGTGAGTGGTTTCAAGGTAGATTTAGATTCCACTCTGAAAAAGGAAAAAGTAATTTTGGGATTTTTATATCTAAGGAAACAATCTTCAAATTTTTTTCCATATTCTTATCGACGGAAAAATCACTTTCTCACTGCTAACGAACATTTGACTAGCGGATGAGTTCAAACCTTAATTGAGATTGACTTAGCCACTTTAGGTCTTATTTTGAAAAAAAAAAAGTTTATTCTTGGCTATTTTTTGAGAAAATGACTTCACTTTTGGCTCTTATTTACAATTTTCCTTATCAATGTAGATACGGAATTAATATTTTGTCAATTGACTACATAAGGATAGATTTACCATTTCAGTAATCACGATATGAATTTTTCTTTTTGGCAATAGTTGTTGAGATGTGGATTCAGATGCTAGATTTATTGGTGCTTTGATCGCAAATAAAGGGAAAGTCTCTCTATGGCTTCTCTATATATAGAGGCATAGTTTTTTTCCCATCATGGTGTCATGTTTTATTAGATCTGTAAATTAACCTCGATTCAATATGGACTTCGAGCATAAGCTCGACGAGCACTGCTTTTTTGTTTCATATCTTCATATATGAGTTCAATTATTGGTTAATATGCTTGATACACATTGTTGGATGGGTAGGAGCTTCAGCCTTTGCTCCTGGCTCTCAATTGGCGACAGCAAGTTCGAGTCCGAAGCAGCCCAACCTGCCCGCCCCTTCTTGGCTACTTTCACGATGAAATCAGGCATGTCTTGCAAAGATGCCCTCGCGTCAGCGTATCGTCATGCCCGAATGGAAGATGCCGTTCTCGAGTGTTGCAAGAGCGCTTCGGCAAGATATTCATTGAACGACGCGACGACTCCTTGGAGCGACTTGCAGTAGTTGAGCACGAGGCAGGGAGCGGGGTGAATGTTCGAAAGGCAATGATCACAAAACTTCAGAAAGTGCCTAACTATGCAATTTGCACAACTGCTGTTTTGTAGAAAGTCGCACTTGTAGAACCTAAAAAGAGATGCCACGACCGGGAGGACACCTGGAGTGCCAAAACTTGGCTTTAGAAAGTGATACTTAAGTGCAAAAATCGGAGCAAAATGGATCACTTAAGTGCTACTTTGGTCAAAATTCGATCAAAATGTCGACGTGGCGATTTTCCGGCAAAAAAGGGAAAAACAAGTCGTTTTGCACGCTGACATGTTTAAACAATACAAAAACAACGTCATTTTGGTGCTGACATCATAAAAAAATTAATTTATAAATTAATAAAATTAAATTTAAAACTAAACTTATTTAAAACATTTAAAAATAAAATAAAAATATTAAAAAACTAAAAATTTAAAAAAAAATGGGGCAAGCGGTTGAGGGCTGAGCGCTCGCCGCTGCCACCTCCCCCGTTTGCCGGCCCTTTTTTTTATTTTTTATTTTTATTTTTTAATATTTTTATTTTTATTTTAAATGATTTTAAATAAATTTATTTTTAAATTAAATTAAATTAATTTTTATATTAATTTTTTTACTAGGTTAGCACCAAAATGACATCGTTTTGTATTGTCTAGACATGTCAGCATGCAAAACGGCATCGTTTTGCACTTTATTTGCTAGAAAATCGCCACGTCGACATTTTAGTCGGATTTTAACCAGAGTGGCACTTAAGTGATCCATTTTTCTCCGATTTTGGTACTTAAGTATCACTTTCCAAACTTTTGGTAGTTTAAGTTCCCTCCGTGCCAAGTTTTGGCACTTGGGGTGTACTTCTGCCCCACGACCAATGATTTGTTTAGCATCTCAAGGTAGATGCAAGAATATTCCAATATCAAGAAGAGTTTGTAACTATGGAAACAAAGTTTGTAACCATGACCATTGTTTTAGAGATATATCTAACAGATCCTCCATTTCCACTCAAAGAAGAGGAAGAATAAATCTTTTGTGTGAGATAACTGCTTGGAATCCTCTGTTTTTCTCTATATTTTGTTTTCTTTCTTATCATCCGCATGCCAGATTTGGTGAGAGACAGACTATGGTCGTTCTGTTTTAGTTGAATGGATGAAATCACTAAAATTTTGTTCTATTCGTAATTAACATGATGCTTTTTTTCTTGATATCATTCTCCAAGGTCATGTTTCTCTATATACCATAATACTATTTCTATGTGATCTCTATAGTTTTACCATAATTCTATTCTAAAACCAAGGCCAATTGAAAGAACAAAAATTCGAGCACACGCCCTGGAAAAATGAGAAGTTCAAAAGAGTGGGATTTTTACAAGCTTTGGCCCGCATGGAAACGTTCCAAAAAATGTTTCGAACACTTTTGTACTTTTTTTGTTAACAAAAAGGAACAAACGCGTTTGGTTGTGTTTAAATTTTTTTTTTTTTTTTTGTTCCAGGAACAAAATTGGAGTAAAAAAAAAACAAAAAAGTTGCTTTTGGAGAAAAGAAATACTTCTTCAAAGCCAAAAAGAAACGCTTTCTTCTTCTCTCTCTCTTCTTTTTTCTTCTTCTTTTCTTCTTCTTTTTTTCTTCTTTTTTCTTTGGCCGGTCGCCGGCCTCGGCCATGGCCGGTGACCGGCCGTCGAGGGCCGGCAACACGGTCGAGGGTCGGCGACCTCGCCGGAGCGTCGCCGGCCCCCGGCGAGGCTCGTCCTCGCTCGAGGGGAGATCTTCGGCTAGGGTTCCGGCGAGGGGCTCTGGAGGACGGTGCGACGACGGCGCGGCACTAGAGGCTTCGGGATCGACACGGGGCGACGTGGGCAAAGACTGGCGGACGGCGTTGTGAATGGCGTGGTGAGATCGGGACGGCGTTGAGCTGCGAGCTTCGGGGCCAGGTGCTCGGCTCTGACGATAGGGCGGCGAGGCTTGGCCTCGCCCGCGCCAGTGACGCCGAGCCTCGCCTTGGTTGGGCGAGCTCGGGCTCGCCCAGATCCGACGAGGCCGAGCCATGCCCAACCACGGTGAGGCTTGGCCTCGCCGAGGGCCGGCGAGCCTCACCGTGGTTGGGCGAGGCTGCCGGCCCCGTTGACCGGTCGCCGGAGGCCGGCGACTGGCCGAAAGAAGAAAAAAATAAAAAAGAAAGGAAAAATGGAAAATAAAATTAAAAAATTAAAAAATTAAAAGAAACAAAAAAAAGAATAAAATTTACTAAACGTGTTTCTATTCATTTTTTATTCCCGGAACAAACGTTACCAAACGCGTTCTTTTGTTCAAAAACCGTTCCCGAACAAACACTTTTTTTGTTTCTCGTTCCGGAATAGAAAAGGAACAGAAATATTACCATGCAGGGCCTTTGCAACTGAAATCCATTTAATTGGCAAAGCAAACTTAAACTGAAAAGCTAGCACATATGTGTAGAAAACCTCAACGAAGAGTGCATACTTGCTCATACCCACACAAACAGAAAGGGATAAGCACACGACACGACAGTCCCGGAGGTGGAACACCAAGGGAAAATCTAACGGACTACTAAACATGGACGGAGGTTCCTCTCATTAGGCAATTGCTTGCATTTAGCATGGACTCTCCCAAGCCCCATCAATCATAACTTGGCACTTGATTTAACATATAATTTATCTTATGTTTTGGAGCCATCACTAATTAGTTAGGGTCCGATTAGCTAGATTATATTTTACTTCTACAAACCAGAGATTTGATAGGTTTAGAGACTTGATTTTGTTAGATAATTCTAACAATCTTTGTAATTTCTCTTTTTATTTCAAAAATATTTAACAAGCAGTCTTGAACCATTTAATCCTAATCCACTAACATATAATAGGTGATTATGCAAGTGCACAATAAAAAATGTAACACCCATTAATCAAAGAAATGAATAGTTTGTAGAAAATTCAAAAGAGCATAGGCACGCTAAGCAAATTGAGGTCTACCACTACCCATTACCACGAGATTCCTGCAAAAACTATCACTAACGGAAAAATGCGTTTAAAATGCTTAGATGAACTAACATGTAGTCTATACTTTGTTTTTGTATTATCATTATTTTTCAAAATATTTTTTTCTTAACCTGAACTAGGCTTAATTTACATTAGCATGGACTAACTCAGAACATAAGTATTACATTAACTGAGCTTGAATCATCCTTTCCAAAATAGAAGCGCTGCTTGGGCATTTTGTTGAACATTTGGTTCGCGTCAAAATGCCCAGACCACTTTCCCAAGCCGTATTCATGGCCTTCGATCTTGACTTGCAGATGACCTTAAGCAAGAGTAAAGCTCCAATGCTCTGCAACTTCAAACCGATAGCACAAAAAGCTCAGTAACAGCTCAAAAAACTCATCAAATCATGGTTAAAAGCTCCTTCCAATTCACCAGTCTGGCTGTCTTGCAAGTCTCGGGTTGAAACTTGAACAGCCACACCAGTAAACTGTCCAATTTCACGCCCTTGTATCTAGTAAACCTAGGGCTTCATACAAAATCCACTTGATTCGAATGAAAGTATGCAACGTAGAGTTTTAAACGTATGAAAAATAATCAACTACACATATCGAAATGACCTTCCAAAGTGGCTTGCTTGCACGATCCCTACTGGCCAGCCATGCACAACTCATGGCCTTAGGCGGATCGGCTCAGGGTTCACCAAAAGTGAGGACCCTTGCAGGCCTTTCAACAAGCAGTTTATATGCATTGAGGAAATCGAACCTAGTCATGAATTCGATGCAATTGTTCATCTTAAAATGTCTAAAACAATGATATATATCATTATGAACAACAAGCAACACTTCAGAATTTCAGCGGTTTGCACATGGGTAATGTGAACACATCTCAGCCTTGGGTCTCACCAAAACAGGGCAGCACTAGAGAGGGTGCAGTTACCTGGCTTTTCGCAACGCCACAACTGGGGTGAGCATACGAGTTGATGGTCAGAGTACCTAAAACGGCTGGGGCGCAGGTGAGGGGCTGGCCGTCTAGGCTTTCTCGGCCAGAAAAGCAGGGCAGAACAGGGGAGACGCGGCTCTTCTAGGATGGTCAGGCTCTGCGGGTTGGGTTTGTAATGGCACGGTGCTCAGCAGAGCGTGGTGACAATGTGGAGACGAGGCACAGCTGCAGCAGGAGGTGTAGTGACAACGGCAAGCTGTCCGAGGACATTGGCTAGGGAGAATGATGAACGGCAGAAACAGTGGCGCGGAGGCTGGGCAGGCTGATCCGGTTGTGTAGTGGTGGTCTAGGTGGTCGAAGGTGGTTATGCGGTGACCTGGGAAGAATGACCGTGGCTGTGTGCGTGTGAAGTTGGTGATAGAAGTTAGTTATGGTAATGAATTGTTGGAAGATATGCTCGAGATTCCCTTTCTTATTATGATTTTGTACTAAATCAATTAGGGATAGATTGAGATTGAGATTGATTGGATTGAGGTTAAGTTTGATTTGTAGAATATATCATTGCCATTTATTGTGTACATTTTGTACTATATTTACAGAGCCTTGTACACTTGGGAGAATTGAAGAAAATGCAATTTTTTTTTCCTTAAACTCCTTCCGGTCACATCCTTCCCTATCTTCTTGCTCTTTCTTGCTTCCTTTCATGGTATTAGAGCCTCCAAGCTCCTGATTTAGCTTCCGCTTCAATTGCCTACCAAGGATGCTGACCTATAAAACAGAGCCATTCCTTCAGTGTAGGAATTAAATTTTTAAGGAAGAAGAAAAGAGCGATTTTTTACCACCATGACCAATCCATAGAATTTGCCTTTTGCTTCTGATGACCAACATACAGGAGGAGTCACACCCGCTACCTTAGAAACTCAAGATCCAACAGTGGAATTTCGCATGACCCAATAACAGCCCACTCAAGCCCAACACATGCAATGGCAGCCCATCCGAGCCTAGTCTAGTTTGGGGTGGTCCATTTCAAGCTAGCCCATTGCAAGCCAACCCATTGCAAGCCAACCCATTGCAAGCCATTCTTACCAATGGATACCTTATTCATGGTGTCTTGGGCCAAGCCCAAATCCATCATTGCCTGGAGTTTAGGACTAGCAAAGCAATGCCCAACTCGATGGGAGCCCACCAATCCAAAAATGGGGCAAGCGCATCCATCAAGTTAGATCAAGTTAATGTAGAGCAAACACGCAGATTGGGCGAACTGGGTATGACAAGAAATCCCTACTCGGGATTTTTCAATGTAGGTCATGGAGTCGAGTCAAGCAATTCGGGTATGGGGAGAAATCACTACTCGAGTTTTGTGCCCAGCTTTTTATCTTTTCTAGTCATGATTGTCCAAAGCCCGATGGCCCCTTGCACGTGTTGATCGCTAATAGATTAGAATTGCAACTCATTAGTCTATAATTAACCATGCCTGAAAACTACTCCAGGTGGTCATAGGACTTTCGGTGAGCCCTCGTGACAAAGGACAAAGATGGCTTTCTTGACGGAGCCATCTCAATCCCCTTCAACGAGTGCTTGGCTCGACATTAAAGAAAATGTAATCAACTCGTTCAAACATAGATCAATAACCGCATATCTCCAAAAGTTGCGGCCGATCTTCCACTGTTGGAGGACTTGAAGAGCATGTGGGAAAACATCAAACAAATGTATAGAAAATTAGATTGTACGAAATGTTCTCTCTCACGCAGGAACTTTTTTTTTTTTTTTTTTGGTAAGGTCTCTCATGCAGGAACTTAGCGAACTCAAGCAAGGCAATATGATAGTCATGATCATTTTCAACAAATTATCATCGCTTTGCAATGACCTTGAAGTTGCAGAGGAGAAACTTGAGGGCCCAAAAGAAATCCTTGAGCAGTATAGATCTATAAAACACAGGAAAAAAGCCACCGATTTCTCCTAATTTTGAATGAATTTTACCCAACCTTTTATTCACAGATCTTGGACATGGAATCAATATCACATCTCAAGTGAATCTTCTAGTTAGTTGTTTAGGAAGAAAGATAGTGGCTCGCAACACCGAAGTATGCGAAAGGAGGGGAGAGTATTGCTTGTGCAGCCCGTGGTGAATAGTAAGAATCGGGCATCAAAAACTCAAGCCAGGAGAGATAGTGTCGAGAGGGGCTAGGGTTCCATAGGAGTGGAGGCGGCGATATCCATTCCCTTAAAAGGGAAGGGACAAATAGCCCAAATCGTTCACGCTGATTGGATGGCTCGTAGGAGACATCCATTAGTTGAATCAGATGGTGGGCATGACTCCACATCTAAGACATTCAACGGAAAGTTTTTTCCACATGATCAAAACATTTTGCACAAAATTCAAAGGGGAAAGGTAATTTATATTGTGAATATTTCAAATGTCCGCACTATACAATTGATAATTGTTGGAAATTGCATGGCAAGCCCGGAGAAAAAGGAAAAAGAAAGGAATTTTTTGCAACTTACCAAGTCACTGGGCTCAGTGGTCCAAATATTGATCGACCCATCACATCTGGACAATATCAACAACTGATGCGAGTATTACATAAATTATATACTTCCAACAAAGGAGGAAGTTTTTAAGGTATATCTCACTGTCTAATGAATTCTATTTCAAGAAATGCATGAATAATTAACTCAGGAGCAAGTGATCATATTATTTGTGAAAAATGATTTTTCTCAAATATGCATAGAAAACCGAATCTCCCTATTTCCGTGCAATTATCAAATGGGAATGTTATTCATGTTACAGTGATGGGCACAATCAAACTTAGTCCTCAAATCACCCTTCAAAATGTCATTTATGTCCCAGAATTTTAGTTTAATCTCATTTCGGTGTCCGAAGTTTGCAAGGAAAATTTTTGTCAAGTGTTTTTTGATTCTGACACTTACTTCTTTCATACTCTTTTAACTAGCAAAGGCTTGGGTAGTCTTTCCAGAGGGCTTTAAACATTATTGTGTAATGTGATTGCCAATGATAAAGACTTCCTTATGCATTCAAGAATGGGTCATGGTGCTTTCTTTCCTTATTCTCAGTGGCATATTTGCCCCCTTGCACCCTTTCCTTTCAATGAAACTTGTGCCAATAACATTTTTTCATTAATTTATGTGAATGTTTGGGGACCTTATCAGACATTGCACCATGGTAGATCATGTTACTTTTTCACCGTTATGGATGATTATTCTTGTGCTACGTGGGTCTTTTTGATGCAATCAAAATGTAAGGTTTTCTCCCATTTAAACATGTTCATCACCTAGTCAAGAAATCAATTTAGAAGATCTATACATCAAATTTGCACTGATAATGGGAAGGAGCTTTTCAATCATGATTGCACTGAGCTTTTCTTGACTCGTGGTATTTTGCAAAAAAGTTCATGCATTTGCACCCCACAATAAAATAGGGTGGTGGAACGTAAGCATCGCCATCTCCTAGAAGTTGCATGAGCATTGAAATTTCAGGCATTTATTCCAGAGAACTATTGGGGGACTATTATTACTATAGCATATCGTATCAATTGTATGCCTACATGGATATTGTAGAGAAGAACCCCTTTCAAACTACTTTTTGGGAAGAAACTGGCATTGGATCATTTAAGGGTTTTCGACTGTTTATGCTACGTTGCTATAGTGGGCTCTCGGGACAAGATGGGTCTCTATGCTCGGCAATGTATATTCATGGGCTATCCCAACTTAGAAAAGGGATATCATGTTCTTGATCCATTGACAGGGGAATTCTTTGTTAGTAGAGACGTCATTTTTCATGAAGACATCTTCCCATTTCGTGAAGAAGAATCATCAAATGAAGGCTGTGAAAAGTCCTCATCACTTCTTATTTGAGGAAGATCTTTCTCTTGAATATATCCTAACAGCACCTTTGGCAATAGCCCCAACCTTATATGAGATGTCGCCTTGGAGATCATTATGGAACCTGTGCTTGAGGATACGCCAAACATGGAGGATACTCCTTCTATCTCACCGAAACTCACCACTAAGGAAACATCAACACTAATTTCTTTCCCTCCACCATGAGTGGATCCTCCTCGACATTCAAGTCAATCTAAACAACCACTAACATAGAAAAATGACTATGTATGTGCTTCATCAATTTGCTAAGTATTCATTGTACGATCTATTCTTATGTTTACTACGATCTATTCTCATGTTTCCTTTCATAAACTTTCGTTGGAGCATAGATGCTGCATTAGTCACATATTGGAGGAAAGGGAACCATCTAGTTATGATAAGACATCCAATGATGGCAGAAGGCTATGGCGGTAGAACTACAAGCATTGATCGACAATCAAACCTGGGATTTGGTCACCCTACTTCCAAACAGAAAGCCAATCGGATGCAAGTGGGTATATAAAATAAAGTATCGTGTTGATGAGTCCATTGAGCATTACAAGACTCATTTAGTGGCTAAAGGATTTACTCAGTGAGAAGGTTTTGATTATCACGAGACCTTCTCTCCCGTGGCTAAAGACATCACAGTTTATTCATTTTTATCAATTACAACTATCCATGTTTGGCCACCACATCAAATGGATGTGCACAATGCTTTTCTTCATGACAATTTGGATAAAGAGATTTACATGGATATTCCACAGGATTCATAGAGACAGAGGGAGAATAAAGTATGTTGTCTCCATAAATCCCTTTATGGCTTGAAACAAGCTTCTAGGTAGTGTACGCCAAGTTTGCCAATGCTTTCACAATTGCAAGCTTCAAACGGTGTAGATATGATTATTCCCTATTCACATGGACTAAAGGTATGTCATTTATCTACTTGATGATATATGTTGACGATATACTCATCATGGGCAGTGATAAAGCTGCTATAAAGAGCCTTAAGGAATATCTACACTCCACCTTCCATATAAAAGACTAAGAAGCACCTAAATACTTCATTGGAATTGAGATTGCCTAGGATTGAGAATGCCTAATCCGACTAAGGAATTTCTCTCAGTCAGTAGAAATTTATACTAGAGATAATAGCAGAGGCAGGACTATCGGAATGCAAACCAACAATTATTCCAATCAAGCAAAACACCAAAATAACTTTGGTCGATTACAATGCGGGAATATCTCAAGATAATGATCCTATACTGAAGGATCCATCAAGTTATCGGAAACTCATTGGAAAACTCATTTATTTGAGTATGACTAGGCCTAATATCTCATATACTATGCAAACACTTAGTCAATTTATGCACAGTCCAAAGCAATCTCATATGAATGCTGCCCTAAAGGTCATGAAATATTTGAAAAAATGCCTAAGACTCAGGATACTCCTATCCAGGAAATGTAATATGGAGATGATGGCATATTGTGATGCGGACTATGTGACTTGTCCCATGAGTCGAAGATCCATCACCGACTTTGCATTAAATTGGGAGAATCTCTTCTTTCATGGAAGACCAAAGCAGGTGATCGTATCATTATCTTCAAGCTGAGGTGGAATATCGAGCTATGGCGAAATCTATGTGTGAGATTGTATAGATATGAGGTTTGCTTTGGGATCTAAGAATATAGTTGAAAGGTCCAACAAAGTTATTATTGCGACAATGATGCAGCTCTCAAGCTTGCAGCAAATCTCATAGTGCATGAAAGAACTAAGCATATAGAAGTGGATTGTCATTTCACTTGAGAGAAGATTCATGAAGGAATAATTGAGAAACGAGGAATTGGAATCATAGAACAACCCGCCGACATCTTCACTAAACCTTTATGTCAAAGACAACACGTATATCTATTAAGTAAGTTAGGCATCTTGGATATCTACAAACCACTAGCTTGGAGGGGAGTGTTGGAAGATATGCTCGAGATTTCGCTTGAGATTCCTTTTTTGATTATGATTGTGCACTAAATCAATTAAGGATTAGATTGAGATTGAGATTGATTGGATTGAGAATAAGTTTGATTTGTAGAATATATCATCGCCATTTGTTGTGTACATCTTGTACTTTATTTACGGAGCCTTGTACACTCGGGAGAATTGAAGAAAATATGATTTTTTTCCCCTTAAACTCCTTCTTCCAGTCACGTCTTTCCCTGCCTTCTTGCTCTTTCATGCTTCCTTTCATGAATGACTAATCATGAGCGGCGGTTGGTGTCACCAGAGGGTGGAGGCGTGGCTGGTGGTCATGTAGCCCGAGGGAGGAGGCATGGTGGTGGGTGCTGTTATGTCTACTGGTTGTGCGACGGGAGGCATGTGCAAGAATATTGAATTGATGGATGCTTGGTTTTCTCATCTAGTGAATGTCCCCTTCCTTTGTGACTAAACGTGGATGTGCAGGGACCTCTCCTTCTTCTCTGCTCTTTTTAGCTTGCACATCTCTTATTTTAAAGGCTTGAAGTGCAACTATTTTTTCGAAAAGAGGACTCGAATCACTTGAGTGCCACTTTTTTTTTTTTTTTTAATGATCATTTAGGTGTCAACTGCGATTTGGGTCGCTGGAAATCTAACATGGTTATATTTGATTAATTTCTCCATCCTATGTGGCTCATTGACGTGCCTAGTTAGCATATGATCCTTAAACAATGTCATCCAAAAGTTGTAAACAGTGATCATTTGAGTACCAAATTTTAATTAAAGTGATCATTTGAATGCCAAATTTTGTTTGAAGTGATCACTTTAGTACCAAGAATGCCAAGTGGAAATGCCATATAGAATGGAGTTTTAAAAAAAATTGCCAAGTCATATTATAAATTTAATTATAAATGACACGTAATTAATTTGGCCGGAATTTATTGCCAAGTGATCATTTTTCTCCAATTTAGCACTTAAATGAGCAAGTGAAAGCTTTTGATATTAAAGTAAGCACCATATACAAGTTTTGGCACTTCTAGTATACTTATCCCTTCAAATAAAGGCCCGAACTTGCTAAGTTAGTCTAAAATCAAGCTTTGTCTTCCCACATAAACCTCCTTTTAACTTGTAAGTAAGAAAGCAGCAGAATCGGGATCTCATCCGGCGATGGTTTCTCTCGAAGAATCTTACTCCAACTCTAGTTGCGTTCCTCTCTCTTGCGACTTCTCATCCTCCATCGCCAAAATCCATCGCCACACGGGTCGGTCGATGCGGACGGTGTGCTCCATGTTGAACGAGTCAATGTTTCTGATTTGTTTTTATGTGTTAATAGTCTATTATGTGGATTGGTTGCTGTACGTGTGAAGTTAGTGGGCTGTGGTGGTTACTTGTTTTTGTAAAGCCTATATAAAGGCTAAGGCGTCATTTTTTTTTTTAAATATATGTGTGGGTGTAAAACAGATGGTTCCTCTATTTTTGTGATATCTCCTCTGTTCTCCTCTGTTTTAGCGCTGCTCTTGTATATATCTGCACATCTGCATCTCCTCTGGTTTTTAACATTGGTATCAGAGCGGAGGTTAGGAAGAAAATTGTATGTTTGAGTGCTGTAAAAAGGTGAGAACCAAAAGAGAGTTTTTATTGCAGCAAGTACTTTCGTTTGTAGCAGTCAAGGGAGAGTATTGCAGCGGGTTATTTTCATTTGTAGCAGCAGTAGGTTGCTTTTGTGGTGGTTCTATTTTGCAGCAGCTGTAATGGCCTCAGAAACATTTGTACAACCTGCTATTCCACACTTTGATGGTCATTATGATCATTGGAGCATGCTAATGGAGAATTTTCTCAAGTCCAAGGAGTATTGGGATGTTGTTTCTTCGGGAGTTGCCGAACTTGATGAAGGAGTTGTGTTAACGGCAGCGCAAAGAACGGCTTTGGATGCGTTAAAATTGAAGGATCTCAAGGCCAAAAATTATCTTTTCCAAGCAATTGACAGATCCATTTTGGAGACAATTCTTTGCAAGGATACCTCCAAGGAAATATGGGATTCCATGAAGAAAAAGTATCAAGGCTCAGCAAGAGCAAAGAGGTAGCAGCTTCAAACACTTCGTTCGAAGTTTGAAATGCTACGAATGAAGTCGGGAGAGACAATCACAGATTTCTTCTCTTGGACAATGGCAATAGTTAATAAGATGCGGATTCATGGCGACAAGACGGAGGATGTCATCATCGTTGAAAAGATTCTTCGATCGTTGACACCAAAGTTCAACTTTATTGTTTGTTCCATAGAAGAAGCCAAGGACATTGAAGAACTTTCCATTGATGAGTTGCAAGGATCCTTGTTAGTTCATGAACAAAAACTCCTACAACAAGAGACGGAAGAGCAAGCTTTGAAGGTCTCAACTGGAGATTATTCTTCATCAGCAACAAGGGTGAACAAAGGAAGAGGCAGAGGAAGGGAGAACAACGATCGCAGTGGCTTCAGCTTTGATCAAAAGTGTGAAAGCTATTCCTATTGTGATTTCCAAGGGAGAGGAAGAGGTCGTGGAGGACGACATTCAACTGGTTTTAGGCCAAGGTCAGTAGACAAATCCAAAGTGGAGTGTTTTAGATGCCACAGGTATGGGCATTACAAATCTGAACGTCGAACTAATTTGAATAAACAAAGAGTTGAAAGAACTAACTTTGCTGAAAAAGAATAAGAAGTATCTCTTTTGATGGTGTGCCATGAGAAGGAAGAAACTTAACCAAACATGTGGTATCTTGACACTAGTTGTAGCAATCACATTTGTGGAGACAAGAAAATGTTTTTTGATCTAGACGAAACGTACAACAACACCGTAAAGTTTGGTGATAATTCCATTGTGTCGGTGATGGGGAAAGAAACAGTGGCAATTCATTCAAAAGGGACTTCGGTACAAACTATCTCAAATGTATTGTATGTCCTTGAATTGAAGACTAATCTGTTAAGTGATGGTCAGCTGCAAGAGAAGGGATATGAAATCTCTATTAAAGGTGGGATTTGTAGAATCCAAGATGAGAAGTTGGGTTTAATTGCTGAAGTCAAAATGACGGGCAATCGAATATTTCCATTGTATCTCCACAACACTATAAATTCATGTTTCTCTACAAGATTGAAGGAGAAAGCCTGGTTATGGCATTTTCTCTATGGGCATCTTAATTTCGGTGGGTTGCGAACACTATATAAAAAAGAGATGGTGGAGGGTCTTCCTCAAATCTCTGCTCCTTTGGAAATTTGTGAAGATTGTGTAGTTAGCAAGCAACATCGTGCTCAATTTCCACAAAGAAAATCGTGGAGAGCAAAAAGTTCGTTGGCGTTGGTTCATTCAGATATTTGCAAACCAATATCTCCAATTTCCAATGGATGTAAACGGTATATCATTACCTTCATCGATGATTTTAGCCGGAAAATTTGGGTGTATTTTTTGCAAGAAAAATCTGAAGCTTTTGCGGCTTTCAAGAACTTCAAAGCACTTGTTGAAAAGGATGGAGGAAATCAAATAAATGTCATTCGCACGGATCGTGGTGGAGAGTACAACTCGCTTGAGTTTATAGATTTTTGTATGAAGCATGTGATCAAGAGACAACTTACAGCAGCCTATACACCACAGCAAAATGGCGTATGTGAGAGGAAGAATCGTACCATTCTGAATATGGTGCGAAGTCTCTTGAGGGGAAGTGGAATTCCAAAAAGTTTATGGCCTGAAGCAGTCAATTGGAGCATTCATATTTTAAATAGAAGTCCCACTCTGGCTGTTCAAAATATGACACCGGAAGAAGCATGGAGCGGCCAAAGACTCGCAGTAGATCACTTTGATTTTTGGGTGTATTGCCTACGCCCATGTTCCCCGACCAAAAGAGGAAGAAGCTAGATGACGGGGAGTCAAATGTGTTTTTCTTGGCATTAGTGATCAATCAAAAGCCTATAAACTTTATAATCCTATGACCAAGAAAATCATTATCAGCCGTGATGTGATATTTGATGAAGAGCTAACTTGGCCGTGGGGTGAACAAGGTGTTGGTAAGCAAATTCCAACGAATTTTGAAGATGAAAATTGGCTGGTGCAGCAATCCACAACAACCCAAATCGCCACAGGCAATGTCCACAGTACAGCAGCAGCTGCGGAACCTGAAGATCGGCCTCATCATGTTCGACGGAGGCCTGCATGGATGAGTGATTATGAAGTAACAGGAGTTGATCAATATGAAGATCCACTTATCCATTTTGCTTTGTTTTGAGATTGTGATCCAACAACTTTTGATGAAGCAATACAAAAAGAAAATTGGAGGATAGCAATGGATGAAGAAATTGCAGCTATTGAGAGGAATAACACTTGGGAGTTAACAGATCTTCCAAAAGGACACAAAACAATCGGAGTCAAGTGGGTGTACAAGACAAAATTGAACAAGAATGGTGAAGTTGATAAGCATAAGGCGCGCTTGGTGGCGAAAGGCTACAAGCAAGAATTTGGAGTGGATTACAAAGAAGTATTTGCACCTGTAGCAAGATTTGACACAATCAGATTGGTAATTGCATTAGTAGGGCAGAATTCATGACCTATCTTCCAATTGGATGTGAAGTCAGCATTCTTGCATGGTGATCTTCAAGAAAAAGGTATTTGTTGATCAACCTTCTGGTTATGTGAAGCTCGGTAGTGAACATAAAGTTTATAAATTAAAAAAGGCACTATATGGGTTAAAACAAGCTCCCCGAGCTTGGTATAGTCGCATTGATGCCTATTTCTTGAAGAAAGGTTTTAGAAAATGTCCATATGAGCATACACTCTTTATTAAAATTGGTGATGGTGGAAAGTTGCTTCTTGTATGCTTATATGTGGATGATCTTAGTTTTACTGAGAGTGATAGTGCCATGTTTGACAAATTCAAGGAGTCTATGATGGATGAATTTGAGATGACTGATCTTAGATTGATGCATTATTTTCTAGGCATAAAAGTTATTCAATCTGCAGCTGGAATCTTTATGTCTCAAAAGAAGTATGTTCAAGAGATTTTGGACAGGTTTCAAATGAATAATTGTAACCCCGTGACTACTCCAACTGAAGTTGGATTGAAGCTCTTGAAAGATCCTTATGGAAGCAAGGTGGATAGCACTCTCTACAAGCAGATTGTTGGAAGCCTGATGTATTTGACGGGGACAAGACCAGATATCATGCATGCTGTGAGCCTTATAAGTAGGTATATGGAGCACCCAACTGAGTTACATTTACAAGTTGCAAAAAGGATTTTTCGCTATTTGCAAGGAACTAAAAATTTTGGGTTGTTCTATAAAAAGGGAGAAAAGTCAGATTTGTTTGGGTTTACAGATAGCGATTATGCTGGAGATGTTAATGATAGAAGAAGTACTTCAGGGTATGTATTCATGCTTGGTTCAGGGGCGGTTTCATGGTCTTCAAAGAAGCAATCAATTGTTACTTTATCAACAATTGAAGCAGAATTTGTTGTTGCAACTTCATGCGCTTGTCAAGCCATATGGTTACGGAAGATTCTTAAAAAGCTTTAGTTCAAATAGCAAAAAGCAACTATAATCTATTGTGACAACAGCTCAGCTATCAAGCTGTCCAAAAATCCAGTTCTACATGGGAGGAGCAAGCATATAGATGTGAAGTACCACTTCTTAAGAGATCTTATAAAGGATGAAGTAGTTGAGCTAGTTTTCTGTAGAAGTGAAGATCAAGTGGCTGATATATTCACCAAGCCCCTAAAGTTGTCCATGTTTCAGAAGCTGAGAAAGCTCCTTGGTGTTCGTTTGTTGGATATTCCAAATTGAGAGAAGGTCCTTTAAATTGATTGTTTGCAACAACAGTTTAAGGGAGGGAATGTTGAACGAGTCAATGTTTCTGGTTTGTTTTTATGTGTTAATAGTCTATTATGTGGATTGATTGCTGTATGTGTGAAGTTAGTGGGCTGTGGTGGTTACTTGTTTTTGTAAAGCCTATATAAAGGCTAAGGCGTCAGTTTTTTTTTTTTTTATATGTGTGGGTGTAAAACAGACGGTTCCTCTGTTTTTGTGATATTTCTTCTGTTCTCCTCTGTTTTAGCGCTGCTCTTGTATATATCTGCACATCTGCATCTCCTCTGGTTTTTAACACTCCGACTAGTGCCAGAATGAGAGCGAGCACGTGCTGGTTCTTGAGCTCCGTGATTGACAGGCCGTAATCGCCTCTGATAACCTGACCGACTCCATCTTCAACATGCGCCTCGGTGAGCTCGTGGCTCACGACAACAGCGCACCGCCGCCGCTGCTACCAAGTCGTCGAAGTCAAGTGCCTCGGAGGAGGAGCAGCTGCTGCAGCTCTCTCAGGCCTTTAGTAACTGCTCTGCATGCGGTAGCAACATCTCCGGAGAGTTGCAGAGGCTTGCGAGCTTGCACAGGTCAGAGAACATCGGTCATGGGGACAGCATAGTAGATGGCAATAAGAAAGAAAAGTGATTTTGGTTTTTTATTTTAAAGGATACAATCTTGAGATTTTTTTAAGACAAGAGTGCCCTTATTTGAATCAACGGGAAAATCACTTGCTTGTCACTAGCAAATATTTGGCCTGGCGGCGAGGTCAGATCCTAATTTGAAATAATGTTTACTATTGATCATTTTTTAAGAAAATGGCTCTACCTCATGTCCTTTTTTAGAATTTTCCCTATTAAGGTAGATACGGAATTAATATTTACGTTAATTGGCCGTAAGGGATAGATTTACCAATTCAAAAATTGAGATACGAATTATTCTTTTTTGGCAATAGTTGTTGAGACATGGATTTAGATACTTAATTTATAGGGAATTTGGTCGGAAACAAAAGGAAAGTTTCTCTATGGTTTTTCTATATATAGGGGCATTAGTTTTTTCATCATCGTATCATTTCTATTAGATCTGTAAATTCCGCTGGGTTCAATCTAGACTTCGGTCATAAGCTCGATGAGCACTTCCTTTTGGTCTCTTGGTAATATGAGTCTGTTTATTGGTTAATGTGCTTGATATACATTGTTCGTCAAGCAGGAGTTTCAACCTTAGCTCTTGGCTCTTAATTGGCAACGGAAAGTCCGAGCCCAAAGTAGCCAAACCGGCGTGCACCTTATTGGTTACTTCTCGAGGGAATCAGACATGTCTCCAAGCAAATGTAAAGTATTCTGATATGGATAAAAGTTTATAACCATTGATGTAAAGTTTGTAACTATCATCGTTATTTTAGAGATATATCTAAAAGATCCTCCATTTCCACTCGAAGAAGAGGAATAATAATCTTTTGTGGTGAGACAAGTGCTTGGAATCCTCTGTTTTTCTCTATGTTTTGTTTTCTTTCTTATCATTTGTATGTCAAACTTGGTGAGTTGAATGGATGGCCGCCCATGTTGGGCTAACCCCCCATGATCCATCATGCCGGCCCATCATTCTTCAAGCAATTACTTGCGGATAGGACCATTGCGGATAAAGCAGTAACTGCTCTTGACATTTCAAAGAGAAGTAGGAGATATCATTAAATAAATAGAAAAGTTATATTTAACAGGGAGATAACAGAAGATACGATATTCTCCTTCTATTTCGATTAAAACTTGTTTGAAGAATGACATTCTGTCGCCTTCCAGAACGTACGACATTCCGCATACAAAGTACAAGCCATTGAAGACTCTTGAGCCTGCAAGAGGGTGCTTTTAATCCGTTAAAACAAGGTACGTCCCTTTAATGATGTTTTCGATTGGTGATACAACTTTTTTCGTGGTAGGTTTTTTGGATGTGTTTTTTGTGTTACTCAATACTTTAAAATATGTATTTCTTTTAGGAATTCGTTTCTTTCATTGACATCAGAGTAATGATCTTATTTCCCAATCGTTGAACATGTTTATAAACAGGTTGTTGGTTAGAAATCGCAAAACAGCATCGACAAACGCTTAGGTATGAAAAATGACACCTGACTGTACTATTTGGGGCTGCTTATTGATGTTCCATGCAGTGAAAATTATTTTTGAAAGTATAGAGTTGTAGTTATGAGAAAATTGAGTGATGGCATTCCATCGGAGGAGGTCTCCACACGCGGCTGCAATGGGCAACCTTGATGGTGCATGCATCGCATGTGCGTGAGGAATCACTGGCGTGTTGCACGCGCAGGCGAAGAAAGTGCCATGTGTGTGCCGCACGTGTCCCACGTACAAGTGGGCTATGTGGTTGATGTATGCCACACCGATTAAACGGTCGAGTCTCTTGACCCAACTCGACCCTTTGACTTGTTGATCCCATCTGGTCAATCCGTTGACCTGACTCGGTTGAGTGGCGATTGACCTTTGACCTTTGACCAAAAAAAAAAATCTGTCCATGCGTGTTATTGTATGGAAGCTCCGATTAGAACGTTCTTGATACCAGCGTGTGCGTAATGGAATGCATTATGTCTTGAAATATTGATGTGAATAAGTGTTCCCTATTATGATGCAACAAGGATTACGAGTAATTTTTTTTCTTCTACATTTGTTGCAGGAACAATGCCGCGCTTTAGGCATACACCGATTTTTGTAAGAACAAATGAACAAAAGGAGAGACTTGCAAGGCTAAGAGCTAAGTTAGCTGCCTATCGATGGGATGGATGTGACATGGTGAAACATATCATGAAGGTCAATGAGATGATACAAGATATAATTTGGAAAGGTTATCGAATGTCAAATGCCGAGATGATTAATGCCCTAACAAACACTCTCCCATATGAATGGCAAGAAGTAATTGATGATTTATGGAGAGCTCCGGAAATTGAAGTGGTGGATGGTCAATGGGAAAATGGTGAAATCCCTCTTGTTCCAGGTTATAAACAACTTGCAATGGATTTCTTGAAAGAATACTTAAGGGTTGGGGCAACGAAGACTTCAACCCTTGGCTTGAACACGTCTTGGCGCAGATTGAATGCGCCATGGAGGAATCATAAGGAATCTTCGAAGGTATTTCCATGGCTGCCCAATGTGACCATAGAATTTTCTGATAAATTTTCCAAGGAATTTGATAAGTCCTTCCCGGTGGATAAGATAGATGGGTGGCTTTGATGCCAGATTTGAGTTTTTGATGGATTCTTTATAAAGAGTAAATTTGTGAACTGAAGTTAAATATTGGTAATGCATGAACTATCATCTATACGGTATTTGATACAAAGGCATACGCTTTATTGGCAATGAGTTAATACCGTAACAGATATTTCATATCATGTACACATGAGACAACTAATAAGAGTTGGCAAAAGTTTTGATTTCAACTTTTAGGTTGTGTGAAACTCTTAGGATAAAGTTCCTCAATTAAGTACTTGTACGACTCTTGCTTATTCTAAAAAATTATATTCAATGTTTGCTATTTTAGAATGTTGCTAATGATCACAAATTGATTTAATATAATGGGACATTTATAGAAAAGTAAATTAAACTGAAATTAAGAGTTTTTAGGAAAGAGCAAGATCGATTTATTTTGATGTCACATTTTAATTTTGTATTCATCGTCCACCAATTATGATTAGTTTGGAATAATCATAATTGTGAATAAAATATATCATAATTAAAAGAGATTAAAAGAGATATAAATGTAAACAATTGATTTAGGTACTACATGCCGAATCTAGTCAAAATTGAAATGCCCTATTTGAGTCGCTAAATATTCCTAACAAATATGTGGTCATGAGCTCTTGAAATATGCTAGTCACATGGATTATTTGTTATTATGAGCATTGCAGAGAAAAGAGGGTTATATTTACCCATCATAGGCGAGTGGAAGATGAGGGTTTTCATATGGGCATCCCATGTCAGGCTAATTAGCCCATGATCCATCATACCAGCCCTTCATCCTTCAAGCGGTTACTTGCGAATAGGGCGGTTGCAGATAAAACAATAACCACTCTTGGCAATTCAAAGAGAAGTAGGAGATATTGTTAAATAAATATAAACATTATCTTTAAGAGTGGAATAACAGAAGATACGATATTCTGCTTCTATTTCGATTATCACATCTTCTCTGAAGAACGATGATCAGTCACCTTCCACATACGAAGTACAATCTGCTAAAGACTCTCGAGCTTGCAAAGGGTGCTTTTAATCTGTGAAAAAAAAAAATTACTTGTCCATTTGGTGATGTGCTTTTCAATCGGTGATACAAGGTTTTCCGTGGGCACGTTTCTCGGATGTGTTTCTTGTGTTGCTTGATAGTTTGAGATATATATTTATTTTGGGAATTTGCTTCCTTCACGTATTTAATATGATGCTTTTTTCTTGATATCATTTTCCAAGGTCTTGTTTCTCAATATACCATTATGCTATTTCTATGTGATGTCTTTAGTTTTATCATAATTCTATGCTAAAACCAAGGCCAGCTGAAAGAAACAAAAAATCGAGCACACCTCGGAAAAATGAAAAGTTCAAAATAAGATTGGGATTTTTACAAGCTTTGCAACTTCACCAACTGAAATCCATTTAGTTGGCAAAACAAAATTTAAACCGAAAAGCTAAGACATACGTACAGAAAACCTCAACGCAATAGTGACAATGAAGAGCGCATGAGCACTCAATCCCACAAACAAAAAGGGATAAGCACATGTTGCAACCCTCCCAAAGGTGAAATACCCATGGGAAAGCTAATGGACTACTAAACAGGAATGAATGTTCCTCTCTTGCATTTAGCACGAACTCTCCCAAGCTTTACCAAGCGCAGCTTGGTACCCAATTTAACATACAATTTATCTTATTTTTTGGAATCACCACTAATCAGTTAGGGTCAAAAGGATTCCTAGCTAAAATGTGGAGTGCATTTTACTTCTATAAACCAGAGATACGATAAGTTCGGAACTTTATTACAATAGATAAATCTAATGCCATTTCTACAACTTATTTTCTTATTTACAAAAATATATAACAGACAATTTTGAACAATTTCAACTCTAGTCCATTAACATACAATGCGTGATTATGTGGGTGTGCAATTAGAAATGTAACACCCTTTAATCAAAGCAGTGAATAGATTTTGAAATATTCAAAAGAACCTCGGCATGCCAAGCAAATCGAGGTTTATCACTACCCATCATTATGAGAATTCTGCAGAAACTATCACTCAGGGAAATATGCATGTAGAATGCTTAGATGTTATGTATGATCATTGGGAGAAGTATGCTAGAAGTGTCAAAAGTTGTTTACAATACTCACTATAATGTCAAAATTTTTTGTCAACTCACTTAAGTGCCAAATTGAAAAAAAAATGATCAAGTGTCTTTGGTGAAAATTTTTAATATGAGTCAATATATTTTTATTAAAAATCAGTCCACGTGGACGTGAAAAAGGGTGTCGCATGAGCTAACATGGTTGGCTTGCCTAAAAACGATGCCGCTTCTTTTTTCTCTCTCACTCGGTCACACATAGAGACAGCCTTCTTCCTTCTTCCAAGATTTTTGTGCATGGTAGTCGCCGACGCATCCTCCCCGATGTAGAGGATGTTCTGTCACTTGATCTCCCCAATCAAGGCCAACGCAAAGTCGTCGACACTCAACCTTTTCACTGCAAGGGAACTAGGTCCTTCATGTGACTTGATCCTCACCTTTGTCACCTACAACTTCCTCTTTGTCCTCAACCCAACCACTCACTCGTTCTCTCCTAGGGTCACCAATTAGGATTTTGATTTTGGGGGCAAATCGACCTAGGGGTTAAATTGAACTAAGGTTTCCATGAGATTTCGTTCAATTTTCAATTTAGGGTTTATATTTTGAGGCAAATGCTATAGATGACATCATTTAGCATCTATATGTTGACTAGGCACACCGACAAGCCACATCAGCTGAAGAAATTAATAAAATATGGTCACATCAGATTTCTAGCGATCTAAATCGGAATTGGCACTCGAGTGACATTTTTTTTTTAAAAAAAATGGCACATAAGTGATCTGGAAAAAAAAAACTTTTGGTACTAAAGTGAGTGTTGTACACAACTTTTGACACTTGTGTACTTCTTGTTGAGGAAATTTCCCTATTTGATTTTGAAGGTTGACAGACCTTCCTCATATGTTTATTGATTTTGATGACAAGTTTTTCCTAGTGTTACTCTTGGAGCTAATCTATTCGGACCCTTATTCATCAAAGTCTTTCTGGTTCTCTACGCCAAAAGATATCATTATATCTTGATGTTCAATTACATGGCATAATGTGATTGGATTACTAAGACAATACATACGTTATAAGAAGATTCTAGATTTTCTAAATTAATCTAGATTTATGGAGCACAAGGTAGTAATCTTGGCTTGGATTTCTTACTTAAATTATATTGATTGTCAATTTGTTGAGATAAGACATATATCAATGCAATCCTGCCATGTGACAATCATTTGGAGATGAAATGCACTTTCCAAATGAGGACCTTCACTAATGGAAACCCAATCTTTCTTGTATGGACAGCAGAATCAAAGGAAGACTCCAATCTTAGCATCCTAGAAGCAATCAGATCTTTTTGTATCATTAAGGTCCAACGAGTTGATTGGACAAATGATCCTTAGAGTTTTTGTCCAACAATCGGCTTGGATAATGAGGTGCATAAAAGAAGATTTCGTGGTGCTGAAGGAAAAACAAGAGAATTGAAGTCTACACATTCTAAAGTTCAAAGAGAGCTCCATCCTTACATGTTTGTCTTCATGAGCTTAATTTGTAATCTCTTAAAGGTTGTTGAGAGTGTAAGATCAAAATATGTGATCACACTTATGAGAGTGGAGAGTACTTAAACTTTGTAACCTCTAATTAATTCAATAATGAAATCCAACTAATAGATTGTTAGTACGGGAGGGTGGATGTAGACTTATTATAAGCCAAACCATTATAATTGTTATGTGCATTTTTTTATCCCTTGAACTCTCATTTTTTTTTTCTTGATAGTTTATTGCACATAGTAAATCTGATCACTGCACAGTTCTTCAAACACTATCCATTTTCAATATTGGACTCGATTAGTTTCAAATTCTACATATTCACCTATTCACCCCCCTCTAGGTGATAGTTCTAGCCCTAACAATTGGTATCAGAGTAGGTTGTTCATCATTTTCTAAAGCGCTGTATTACTTCTAAGCTAACAATTTATTATGGGTAGCAATATTGCACCAAGACTTTTGGAAGGACAAAATGACACAAGGCCTTCGTATTTTGATGGAAAGGACTACATCTTGAAAAACAAAATGAAAGCATTAATTAGATCTAAGGATCTTTAGAGTGGGACATAGTTTTGAAAGGAGTAAAGTCTGACACTTCATCCTCTAAAAATTTGTAGATGGTAAAAAGCTAGCAACTGAAGCTTTATCTAATGTAGAAATAGTCAAAAGAGAAGTATTGTAAGCAAAAGTTGTTTATTCTCTTTATTGTACTTTATCTCCTACTGAATATAATTGAATTTCTTCATGTGAAACAGCTAAAGAGATATGGGATAGACTAGATGTCACATATTGAGGAACTGACCAAGTCAAGGAGACTAAAATAAACATTCTCTTTGAACAATATGAATCCTTCAAGATGAAGTTGGATGAATCAATGTTTGAAATGTTCAATAGAATTACTAACATTATCGAAGGATTGGCATTCCAAGAAAATCCAATATTAGACCCAATGAAAGTAAACAAGTTGCTTTGTGGACTTTCCAAAGAATGGAATCACATCAACACATCCATTCGTAAAACTTAGAGGATCATGCCTCTGACTATAGATAAGCTCATGTGAACACTTCAGTCATACGAAGTGGAATGTTTGAATAAAGAAGGAGATTCTAAAGGTAAGAAAATAATTGCCTAAGATCTAACATAGATTTTGATGTTTCAGACTCTAAAGATGATGAAGAGGATGATGAAGAGATAAATTTCATGGTAAAGAAGTTTAGGAATATGACCAAAAAAAGGAAGAAAAAGACCATTCAAATCAATTAAGCAAAAAGAGAATTTCAATGAGAAAGAGAAAGCAAAGATGCAATTCGCTTTGAATGTAGAAAACATGGACACATCAAGTCGAGTTGTCCTCTTCTAAGGAAAAAGAAAAGCAAGTACCCAAAAAAAAAAAAAAAAAAACAAGAAAGCTCTAAAAGTTGAAACTTGGAGTGATACTCAATACGAAGAAAGTCATGAAGAGTATGCAAACAACTGACTAATGGCAAACTCAAATTTAGAGGATGAGATCAAGGAAAGTAACTTAGATATTCCTAAGGAAGTGTCTAATTTCATTGATAAATTATGCTCGGAACACAAAGTTGCACTTAATAAAATCTTTGAATTGAACAAGGAGAATTCAAAGTGAGGCAACAAGGTATTTTGCAGAAGGAGAAAATTGAATCTCTTGAAAAAGATCTTTTCTAGATTCAAGAATGTTTATATTTGGTTTCAAAAGAAAATGAATCTTTGAAAAAAGAAATTTTTGATATTACAAAAAGGTTTTCCATTGATTCAAAAACTTTGGAGCAGATACTTTATATTCAAATTCCATATTACAACAAGTCATGTCTTGGAATTGAAAATGAAAGTGTTCTTCATCATGAATTTGCAAAATACAAAGATGGGAAAAAGCAAAAACCTTCAAAATTTGCTTATAGAAATCATGTTCAAAAATAGTTTGTAAAATTTATTGGCCAAAGCTCCTTCAGATCTCAAGTTATGGGGATGCAAATCATTTTAATAATGATTGCCCAAAGACTTGAAGATCAATTTTAAGAAATTCATCATGGCAGAACCATCTAACCTAAAAGGACCCAAACAAGTATGGGTACCAAAAAAAAAAAAAAAAAAACTTGAATTCATTCTTCTATTGTAAGTACCAAAGAAAAAGAAGATAAGTCGTATTTGGAGAGCAAATGTTCAAGGCATATGATTGGTGATCCAACCAAGTTTGTGAAGCTCTAAAAATACAATGGTGGAAGTGTATGGAAACAACAAAGGAAGTATCATAGGCATGAATTGGCAATGAGAATACCAACTTGGTCAAGCGATTGATGTTATGAAGTTGGCTCATCCAAATCTAAGAAACCGAAGAGTTCCAGCCTACATATTAGAGCAAATCCTCTTAAGAAAGCAAAAAGGAATGTTCCTTTTGAAGTATGCTCTATGCTCACTGAAGAACTTGATGATTCCCACCTGACGGATAATTCAATATATGAGGTTGAAAGGGTTAACAGTTGGGTTGTAGTGGCTTGCCCCAAAAAGCCACTAGGTGACAAATAAAACTTATTAGTTGGAACTGTTCAGGGGTTGGGCAATCCCCTAATAGTTCAAGTGCTAAGGGCCCTAGTGGTCCATGAAAAGCCCAAAGTAGTATTTCTAATGGAAACCAAAAACCAAGACATAGTACTTTAGCAAATTTAGCGGAGGTTGAAATTCGCAAGATCTTTTATGGTGAGTCCAAGAGGTTTGGCAGGGGGGATGGCACTTTTTTGGACTGATCAGGTATCATTAAGCATAGAGAGATATAATATGTACTTCATAGATATAATATGTACTATTGGCCCGTGTGCACACCCAATGCGACTTACCTGCCTTCATGCGCTAGCGGTCTACCAGCTACACCAGAATCTTTGGGCTGAACTGCGTCAACTCAGCTTTGCCACTAACCTGCCATGGATATGTATTGGTGATTTTAATGAGATATTATTTTATTGGGAGAAAGTGGGCAAGAGAATAGTTGATCCCTATAGGTTGCAATCTTTCAAGGATTTTATAAATGAGTGTTCGTTAATGGATATTGAGAGTAAAGGATGCGCTTTCACGTGGGTGAACAACAGATAGGGGGAGGATGTTGTTAAGGAACAATTAGACATGGCATTATGTATGATGGATTGGAGATTGTCTTACCCGACCGTCGAAGTCTTTGCGCTACCCGTTATAGGTTCTAATCACAGCCCATTGTTATTGAACACTGATCCCAAACCATGGAGCAAATGCAAAGTATTCACCTTTGAAGCTTTTTGGCTTGATCACCAGAACTGCCGAAAGGTTGTGACTAACACTTGGGCCTCTGAACAGCAACTGGCTTCTTCTTTATTCCACAAACTTCAGGTTACTTCTTGGGCACTTGATAGGTGGAACAGAGCAACTTTCTCCAATAGTAGTCGTCAAATCCATGTCCTATAGCAACAAATCTAGCAGCATATCAACCAAACATGAGCAAATTTTGATAAAGCACAAGTGAATAGCCTTAAAAAGAAGTTCAACACTTTTGGCAACAAGAAGAACAGTATTGGGCAATGAGATCACGTATTAACTGGTTGAGATAGGGGATAAGAATACCAAGTTTTTCCATGTGACGACTATACAAAAACTACAAAAGAATTGTATCAGTATGCTTCTTGATGAGGAACAAGGGTGGATTAGAGAATTTGAAAAATTGAAAGACACAACCATGGCTTTCTTTCGCACTCTCTATCAATTAGCAGGACGAAGAGATTATCTTCCTATTTTAATGCAATGCCCTCAACTGGTCACAAAACAGATGAACACAACCCTAATAGTAGCGGTAACCGGGAGGAAGTTAAGCAAGCTACATTTCAACTAGGGGCAACTAAAGCCCCATGATCGGATGGTTTTAATTGCTTGTTCTACCATACTTACTGGGAAGTTATACAAGAAGATATATTTACCTTTGTCCAAGAATTTTTCACTTTAGGCATGATGCCCCCAGTTTTTAATAGAACTCTTATTACTCTGATCCCCAAGACACCGCATGCTGAAAGATTAGATCAATACCGTCCCATCAGTCTATGCAACTTCATATATAAGATAATTTCAAAGGTGCTAGCCAATCGTTTAAAACCTTGCTTACCTAAGTTAATATCCAAGGAACAGAGTGCCTTTGTGATGGGTCGACAAATCCAAGATAACATCTTGGTAGTCCAAGAGGTCCTACATCAAATAAAAATCAGGTCAAGAAAGAAACATTTTCAGGCGATACTTAAGTTGGATATGAAGAAAGCATACGATCGGGTTGAGTGAGATTTTCTGGAGGCTTACCTACGATAGCTGGGTTTTCATAATACTTGGGTTACATGGTTAATGCAATGCATAACTACTGTATCCTTAAGCATCAAATTCAATGGCGAGCCATTACCCTATTTCCATCCTACAGGGGGATTGCGACAAGGCGGCCCTCTTTCTCCTTATATATTTATCCTTGTAGCAAATCTCTTGTCTACCCTCATCAAGCAAGCCGTCGAAATGGGGAATCTGAAAGGGATAACCTTTAACAGGTGCTGTCCTACCCTCTCTCACTTATTCTTTGCTGACGATGCAATATTTTTCTTGGATGGCCGTCTCATTGAATGCCAAAATTTAGCAAATATCTTACACCAATACTGTCTAGCTATGGGCTAAGCTGTCAATCAAAACAAATCTTGTCTTTTTCTTAGTAAAGCTTGCCCAAGAACTTTACAACAGAACTTAGCTAGAGAATTGAGAGTACCTATGCTTGAAAAACCTGGAAAATATCTAGGAATTCCGTCGGATTGGGGGGTATCAAAAAAGGATATGTTTGCTTGGATATTAGGGCGGGTTAGTGCAAAGGTGGCTGGTTGGAAAGAACACCTCATTTCTAAGGGGGCAAGGAAGTATTGTTAAAGTTTGTGGTTCAGGCCCTTCCATAGTACGCCATGTCAATTTTTAAGATTCCAGTATCTATATGCAAATCCATTGAACAAAAGATAGCTAAGTTTTGGTGGCAAAATCAGAGTACTAGATCGGGAATCCATTGGAAGGGTTGGGACCTACTTAAAGAGCGCAAGGAAAATGGGGGGCTAGGTTTTCGGGATTTACTTGATTTTAATAAAGCAACTTTGGGTAAACAAGCTTGGCGGCTATTCCAAAACCCATCAGCCTTGTGGAGCAGACTTTTTAAAGGACTATACTTCCGCTCAACTGAATTCTAGCATGCGACTAAAGGACACAAACCGTCCTAGGGATGGCAAAGCCTCTTGTTGGGTCGCGACTCTATTCTACCTCAACTTAAATGGTTTGTAGGTAATGGGCAAAACATTCGCATAAGAAAGGACAACTAGCTACCTAGAGGCATCATCGGGGGACCTGCTAATCGAGGGGAATCATAGATGGTCGCTGACTTTATTAATTTAGAACAGTCTACTTGGAATCTTCCTCTTCTCATAAGTAACTTTGATGATTAGATAGTTGAAGATATTACTAACATACACCTAGGCTCAATGTCAATTACAAACCAAATTATCTGGACAAGTACAACCACAGAAGAGTATATGGTGAAAAACAACTACCACTACCTTCGCCAAAAGAATACCCCCAACAATCCAAACTCTATCTCTACATCCTATCAAACACCATCCGGTTATGGAAGCAGGTCCGGACTGCAAAAACTTCTTCAAAACTTAGAATTTTCTTGTGGTCCCTTTGCCACAACGCCCTAGCTACAAGGGATAACCTATACATAAGACACATCCTCCCTAATCCGGTTTGTCAGTTATGCGCAGCTCAAACCCCTAAAACTACAGCACACCTGTTTCTCTTTTGCCCATGGACCTAAACAGTCTGGTCCCATCCCAAAGTGAATCTTGACATCACAAAGCACAATAGAAATCGTATGGATGCTTGGCTAGAAGATGTTTTGGATAATCAAGCTACTATACCTGATCTTGAGACATTAGCATCCCTTCTTTGGCAACTATGGAAGGCCAGAAATCATGTAATCTTCAGGGATAAATGACTCCCGCCAGCCTAGCTTGTAGATTTGGCGATTGAAGAGGCAAAGACCCACTGCCGCGCTCAGCATAAGGCAACAACGACAGAGACAAAGCCAACGCAGGTTCGAACATCTCGGCAATGGACTCCTCCAGATCCATATAGTATAAAGATCAACGTCGATGGGGCTTTCCCTGTATCAACAACCACAGGATCCATGGTGTGCGTGTGCAGAGATCATGCTGGACTTTTACTTGATGGATTCTCTCGGATTGTACCAGCTCGATCTCCACTGCAATCGAAAACTCAAGCCCTAAATACCACTCTAAAATACCTGCTACAGCAAGGCATGGGGGAAACTCACCTACAGATTGAATTAGATTGCTTAGTGCTCGTAGGAGCCGTGAATGGTTGCCGATCACCTCCATGGGAAAGTCGAACGCTAGTTGCAAAAAGTGTCTCCTTAATTGCTCATTTCTCTCATCTAACTTTTAGCTATTGCAGACGTGAAGCTAATACAATAGCATATTGGGTTGCCAAGGCCCATGGCCGAGACTCTCTTGAAGCACAATGGGCCTCATCACCTCCTAAAATATTGCTGGAAAAACTATGTACTGAATCCCACCAGATGGGGTGTAATATTTTCATGAAGTAAATGATAAGCTATGTATATTTCGACCAAAAAAAAAAAAACATAGGATTAGATTAGAGCTTCATTATTCATGTAGTAACTTAGGTTATACATGTTAATTTAATTCACTCATGATTAGGGACTAATGGGGCAAAGTCCATCAAAAGTGCCAAAATTATGCATAGGTGGACACTTTAGTTCCAAAAGTTCCAAAATGTATACTTAAGTGCCACTTCTTTTTTGAAAAATTGGGAAACTTCAGTGTCAAGTTCGGCGAAAGTAGCTAGAAATCTAACGTGGCTTATTTTAATAATATATGTAGTCTATGTGACTCACCGGAATGTTTAATCAGCAATGAACGTGCAAGAAGACATATTTTGCCCCTAAATTTATTATTTTTATATTATTTAAAAAGAAATTATTAAAAAGGGTGAATAACAGGTTCAATGAGGGCCTCTATAGTCCTTGCCAAATCCGTTGTTCCCTCTTTTTTTTTTTTTTAAATAAATAATTTTTAGTTTTTAATTTATTTTTAATTAATATTTATATTAAGAATTAATTTTAGGGTCTTTTTACTAACATGGACATTTTTTAGAAAATGCCACCTTAGCCGTTTAGTCGGAATTTCTCGTTGTTGGCACTTGAGTGTTTCATTTTTCTCCAATTTTAGTACTTAAGTGTACATTTTAGAAATTTTGGTACTTGTGTTCCCCTCAACCAAGTTTTGGCACTAGCTGTGTCTGCACTTCAAGATTAATGCATGTTCATTTAATAAGTAGATTTTTAGGATCAAATTGTCTTCTTCTTGAGCGATAAATGATAATAACAAAAGCATGTACATTAGGGAATCTCATATAAATTGCACTAATTAGGGAATTAACTTTATAAAATTCATATTGCATGTCATTTAGTAAGTCACGTGTCATTTAAGATTGATTTTGATTAATATCTCATAGAGATGACATTTCAAATTAATGCATGTCTAATTAAATGAAATATAATCTAGAACCCATCATGCATGCCATGTGGTCATGTCATTCTTGCACATCATTTAGTAATTTAATTCGTGCACATAAGTCAATTTCTTTGAACATAAAATTGTAGTGCTTTTTTTTTCTTGAATTATGAATGTTAATTAAATGAGAAAAATATATTAAAAAAATTATAATAGATTGCATACTAGTTAGTTATTAATTCATGCATTATCATGTACACCATTCATGCATCTTGCCTGCATAATCTTTTTAAGTAATAGTCTCAACTTTGCAATGATGCATAGTGATATGCTTAGCACACTCAAGTTCTTTAAATTTTCTGTAATTCATTTACTGCCTGAATTATTGGGTGATATGTTCTTGATTTTGCACCTAAATGATCATTCCCTTACATGTTAGTGGCTAAGGATTGAAATCGACCAAAACTATATACAAAAGCAATTTTCAAAATAAAGAGAAAAGTTATGGAAAAGGCATTGAATTAATCCAATATAACGAAATCCTCGTATCCATGAATCTCTAGTTTATAGAAGTAAAATGTACTCCCACATTTTAGTTAAATGTCTAATCAACTCTTGACTGCTGAGTGGTGGCTCCAAAAGGTAAGATGAATTGTAATTGGTAGAGCTTGGGAAAGCCTTAAGTAAGCATCATGCTTAGTAATTGACCTTTGGAGGGTGGCGACAGACATGTTATTTTATAGCTAGCCAATGTATTTATCTACCTATACATTCTTAAAGGCCTGATAAATTTGGGTTGATGTTGAACACTTGTCATGTAGTTGAGGTTTTATTTGCCATGTATTTTCTAAGGTGACACAATTGCAACCTGAATTTTCCTATTTATTATATAAGGACCTAAAATCTTGCAAATTCAAAAAAATTTGGGAAGATATTTAATGGGCTTTTAATAATTAACTTTCGTTTTTCTATGTAACTAGTGTTAACAAGTGTTGAAGACTATTCACGTGGGGTGTTGAGATTTCACTTGTCATGATTTTCATAGGTAGCATAATTGTAATGTCCTTTCCTATTCGTTTTTAGTGACTTGATAAACTTGTAAAAATGATTTTTGTTAGAATATTTAAATAATAAACCACGCATTCATCTAACAGCTTTAGAATATTTAAATAATAAACCACGCATTCATCTAACAACTTAAGCTTTTAAAACAGTTGGCAGTGGTCTTACAAAATCTTATATGATATCAGAGTTAGGAGGTCATGAGTTCGAATCTTCCAGGGCCCCTATTTGCCTCCCCAATTAAATTTCCACGCTTAGTACGAGACAAAAAGACTAGACTAAACCACCCGCCATGGTGACTATGTTAGGTAGGCTTTAGACTTCCATAAGAAGGTCTGGAGTTTGAAGCCCCTACAACGCAAGTTGCAGGGAGGTTGGCGGATCATTTGGCGACTTACCCAGAGTGCGTGGATGGTGGTTTCCTACGTGCCTCCCCAGGGTTTACTTCCAGCTGTCAGCTGTGCGGGGTTTCCTAGGTCACCAAAAAAAAAAAAAAAAACCAGACTAAGCGTGAGGGGGAGTGTTAGAATATTTAAATAATAAATCATGTCTTCATCTAACAGCTTAAGCTTTTAGAACAGTTAGCATGGTCTTACAAAATCTTACAGTGTTAGAATATTTAAATAATAAACCAAGCCTTCATCTAACAGCTTAAGTTTTTAGAGTAGTTGATGGTGGTCCCACAAAATTTCACATGGTATCAAAGCTAAGAGGTCTTGAGTTCGAATCTTCCAAGGCCCCTATTTGCCTCCTCAATTAAATTTCCACGCTTAGTACTAGACAAAAGACTAGACTAAGCGTGAGGGGGAGTGTTGGAATATTTAATTAATAAAGCACGTATTTTTCTAATAGCTTAATCTTTTAGAATAGTTGGCGGTGGTCCCGCAAAATTTCACACCTAATCCTAGTTTGAGGGAGGCTGATAAGATTGATAATATTATTTAATATTATCATAAGATTAAATTTGAGTATGATTTGATTCTACTATCGGAAGAGTATATTAGAGTGGTAGATATGATTTGATTCCGAAATTGATCCAGTCAATTTGTAAATTAGATATTTGAAATATAAAATAGGAAATCTAGTTGTCTTTTTAATATAAATAGCATTATGTATTGTAGAATGATAGCGTGTATTATGGCTTTCAGTGAAGAACATTCTTCTCTTGGGAAGAAAAACCTTCAACCCTAATATGACCATGGTTTTGGTAGATAATTCATTCTCCCAAAGCTATCTTCAAATACCTCAATATCCGAATAATTGCATTCCAGTGAGATGTACGAGGGGAAGACAAAAACTAGCTTACTACACTAACAGGAAAAGCAATGTCTGGTCGAGTAACTGTAAGATAATTCAGCTTACCTACCAGTCTTCTATATCTCTCGGGATTATTAAGAATTTCTCCTCCATCAGCAACTAATTTAATCCCTTGTTCCATGGGTGAATCAAGAGGCTTTGATCCCAACATACTTGTCTCAGTGAGCAAATCCAAGACATATTTTCGCTGTGACAGAACAACACCTTTATGTGATTGCGCCACTTCAATTCCTAGGAAATATTTCAATTTTCCTAAGTCCTTAGTTTGAAACTATTGTTGAAGATAGGTTTTTAGCTCAGCTATACCAACCAAGTCATCTCTCGTGATGATAAATATCATAAACATACACAATCAAGAATAGTTTGCCTCCCCCTGATTATTTATAAAAGACAGAATGATCATTTTCACATCTTAATAGCCCAAATGACAGTACAACCTCAGAAAATCTTCCAAACCATGCCCGTGAAGATTATTTCAAACCATATAAAGACATTTTTTTTAATTTGCAAACTAGTCTGGACTCCCCTTGAGCAACAAACCCCGGAGGTTGCTCCATATAAACTTCCTCATGAAAAGTGCCATGCAAGAAAGCATTCTTAACATCAAGCTAAAATAAAGGCCAGTTATACGTTACAGCAAGAGAGATCAAAATACGAATAGAGGTAAGTTTGGCAACAAGAGAAAATGTGTCTAGATAGTCAACTCCATACACCTGAGCATACCCTTTGGCAACAAGTCTTGCTTTTAAATGAGCAAAAGAACCATAGGGGTTAACTTTTACAGCATACACCCATCGACAACCAATAGCAGTTTTGCCTAGAGGAAGTGGTACCAAGTCCCAAGTTTGATTAATCTCAAGAGCTTTAATTCTTTTTCCATTGATGTCCTCTAGCCAAAACTTTTTAATGCCTCGGCGATAAACTTGAGGATAGGATATTGTTCAATAGTAGTTAAAAAGGCTCGAAAAGTAGAAGACACAGAAAAGTGAGAAATAAAATTTGCAATAGAATGTTGAGTACAAGTATGTGTACCTTTGTGATGAGCAATATGAAGATCAAGATCAGATACAAGAGGAGGGTTAGCTAATGGCAGATTTGGAGCAAAAGACGACGTAGTAGTGATAGGAGAAGCGGGGGAAGCAGTAGTAGTAATACGAGGACGTCGAGTATAAACCTGGAGAGAATGTGGTTTCTTTGTAGATACTAGTGATACATTTTGAATAGTAGACCGAATGGTGGTCACATACAAGTCTTCATCCAATTCAGACACACAAATTGAAACATTATGATAATGAGTGGATTCAAAAAATGAAACATCAGCTGTTACAAAATATTTTCTCAGTAATGGAGAATAACAACAATATTCCTTTTGTGTGTGGGAATAACCCATAAACATACACTTGAGTGCCTTGGGATCAAGTTTTGCTACTCCAGGTCAATGATCACAAACAAATCAGACACAACCAAAGATACTAGGTGGTAGGACAAATAGTGGTTCACTACAAAACAAGGTGGAAAAAGGAATACCACCTTGCAAAACAAAAGAAGGCATGCGATTAATGAGATAACATGCAGTTAGAATAACATTAGACCAGAAGGCTTTCAAGGCCTTCATCTCAAATAGCATGGATCTAGTAACTTCCAATAAATGCCTATTCTTCCGTTCAGCAACACCATTCTGTTGTGGAGTATCAGGACAGGAAGATCCGTGGATCATATCATGTTGAGTCATAAAATCAGAAAAAGATGTGGAAAAGTACTCCTTAGCATTATCATAACGCAGAACTTTAACATGCATGCCAAATTGAGTATAAATTTCATATATAAATGCATGAAAAATAGAAAATAATTATGAACGATCTTTCATTAAATATAACCAAGTAACTCTAGAATAGTCATCGACAAAAGTAACAAAATATCTGAAACCCGAATTGGAAACCACATGACATGGACCCCAAATATCTTAATGAACTAATAAAAAAGGAGATGCTGATCGTTTAATGACTCGAGGTGTGTAACTAACATGATGTAATTTGCCAAGTTGGCATGACTCGCACTCTATACTAGAAAGAGATTGAAAACTAGAATCCAACTTTTGAAGACTACATAGAGAAGAATGACCAAGACGACAATGGATTTGATGTGGGGACACAACACTTGTGCAAGCAACTGAAGAAGCATCTTCAAGTACATACAGCCCCCTTTCCTCATGCCCTCTACCAATCGTCTTCTTCGTAGCCAGATCCTAGAAGACACAAGAATCAAGATAAAAAGTTATTGAACACTGAAAGTTTTTGGTTAACTTACTAACAAACATGAGGTTAAATGGAAAGTGTGGAAGATAAAGCATTGAGGACAATGGCAATGAAGGAGTTGGGTTAACTGTGCCAATTCCCTTAACATGTGTAGGTGACCCATTGGCTAGAGTAACTATGGACGAAGACAGAGAAAAAGAGGAAAATATACCTAAAAGACCTAATATGTGATCAGAAGCCCATGAATCAATGATCCAAGGACAAGAAGTATCCGAAAGGCATGCAGTAGCATTACCTGTCTGTGCCAAAGTAGTAGTGGAAGAAACAGGCTGTGAGATTTGAGATTGTTTGTATCGAGCATATTCCTCACCAGTCATAACCACTACCTTGTCTTCAGATGACTGTGGAGTAGACTCAATATTAGACGTTGTATTAGCGAACTGGTGCTGCTGCCCTAGTCTTCCATGTAGCTTGTAACAAAATTTTTGAATGTGACTAAGTTTGCCATAGTAATGACAAACTCGTGTAGTTCTCGAATTATCAGTAGATATGTGGAATTGTCCATAAGGATGCTGATTACCTTGACCTCTCCCTATTCCTATGCCTCGGCCTCCTCCTCGGACACCACGCCCATTATATCCGCCATGGTTTCCTCCATCACTCCTATTACCACTACTAGTTCGAGTCTGGGACACAAGAGCTGAACTCCCCACCATAGATGTAGTATTCTGAGAAGACTCATGCGATACTTGAAGAACTCAAGCAAATGTATATGTGAGTGACATTATATTCTCTCATCCAAGAATCTGAGACCTAACATTTTCATATTCAGAACCAAGACATCCTAAGAATCCCATTAGAACCAATTGTTCCCTTTGACGTTGCATTTGTTGAACATTAGTTGAAATAGGGAGAACGGCATTCAACTCCTCATACAATCTCTTAAAGTCTGCAAAGCACTGGGTAATAGAGCATCCATTCCTTTCAAATCGATAAAACTCCTGCGATAGCTCATAAATCCGTGTCAAAGAGAATATGTGAAAGTTGCCAGGTTAGAAAAAGTAGCAAGTTGCCTTTCAATATCTTAGAGTCTCTAGCTAGTAAACCACTTGAAAAAATCTATTGTGATGTGTGGGGGCCTGCCCTAGTAGAATCTTTTCAGCAGTTTAAATTCTATGTAGTCTTCATAGACAGTTTTTCACGATTCTCATGGATGTATCCAATGAAGAGAAAGTCTGAGTTCTTTTCCATCTTTATCATGTTGAGAACCAATTTGAAAGTCGAATTAAATCTTTCCAATGCGATGGTGGAGGTGAATTTAATAGTAGCCAATTTATTAATCATTTGAATGAGAAAAGAATTAAGATGCTGGTCTCCTGCCCATATACGCCGGAACAGAATGGAAATGCTGAAAGGAAACATCGGCACATCGTTGAGTTAGGTCTTTCCATGCTCTATCATGCACGAGTACCGTTGATTTATTAGGTAGATGCATTTTTGACTACCACATTTCTCATCAATCTGTTGCCATCACTAGTGTTAGGAATGAGTAGTCCGTTTGATAAGCTCTTTGGTAAAAAGCCTGACTATGGGTTTCTTCGAGTCTTTGGGTGTGAGTGCTATCCACACCTTAGACCGTATGGTACAACAAAGTTTGATCCACGCTCATTATCCTGTGTTTTTCTTGGGTATAGTCAGAGACATAAAGGTTATCGATGTCTTTATCCACCAACGGGAAGGGTATATGTAAGTCGTCATGTGATATTTGATGAGACGAGATTTCCATTTTCTAATAAATTGGGGACCGTTTTTCCTGGGCATTCACAATTGCATCAGACTTGGTTACAGGGCATTAAATTCTTTACTAGACAATCTAGAACAACAATGAGTGAAGGGCAAATATCACAACATCCGAGCGTGGGATTTCTATTTGATGATAACGGCTCTGGACAGCAAAATTATAGCCACCTAATGAGACAAACGTGCAACAACCATAGTTGGGTTCACAAGAACCATGTATAGACTGTGAAACACATGAAGAAGCAATAAACTTTGTCTCAAATGATTTACCAATTCCATCTACTCAACAACAGTCTACTCACCCGATGCAAACAAGGTTGAAATCGGGAATAAGGAAGCCCAATCCGAAATATGTTTTCTCCATAGCCCGTGAGATTCCAAAGGAGCCGAAAACAGTTAATGGAGCACTAAGTCATCCGAGTTGGAGGAAAGCTATGATAGATGAATTGGAGGCTCTCAAATTCAATCAAACATGGGAGCTAGTACCAAGATCTTCAGATATGAATATCGTCGGATGTAAGTGGGTGTTCAAAGCCAAATTGGATGCGGAAGGAAACCTTGATAAACTGAAAGCACGATTAGTGGCAAAGGGGTACCATCAAGAGGAAGGTGTTGATTTCATCGAAACTTTCAGTCTTGTGGTTAAACAGGCAACCGTGAGAATTGTTCTCTCCATGGCAATTGTTAAAGGATGTTTTATCCATCAACTAGATGTGAAGAATGCATTTCTTCATGGGTCATTAAATGAGATAGTGTTTATGGAAGAACCACCGGGCTTTATGAGTTCTACAATGCCTAACTTGGTTTGTTTACTTAAGAAGGCATTATACGGCTTAAAACAAGCTCCGTGAGCTTGGTTTGAAAAATTCAACAACTTTTTGTTGGAATGGGGATTTCATTGCAGCTCTACCGATCCGTCGTTATTTGTTCTTCACACGGGTTAGCACACCCTAGTATTATTATTATACGTTGATGATATCATTTTGACCAGCAGTTCATCATCTCTACTTCGGGAATTAATAGAAGCTTTAAGTGGAAATTTTTCTATGAAAGATCTCGGACGACTTCACTATTTTCTCGATATTGAAGCCAATTTACTGGTCCGGATCTATTTTTAACACAATCTAAATATGCTGGTGATTTGTTGCAGAAGGCGAAAATGCAAAATAGTATGCCGATTGAGACCCCATTGCCTATCAAAACTCATCCAACGGTACAAGACATGGAACCTTTTCATGATCCTCACTCTTTTCGAAGTCTTGCAGGTGGATTACAATATCTCACAATTACAAGACCGGACATCTCTTATTCAGTAAATCATATATGTCAGAAAATGCATTCTCTTACAAATGGTGATTTCAAACTGTTAAAACGGGTGTTGCGGTATGTAAAAGGAACTCAGCAACTAGGGCTTTATCTTCACTCTAAAAGCGCACTACATGGGTATGCAAACTCTGATTGGGCTGGCTGTTATGAGACTCGAAGGTCAACAACCGGGTTTTGCACTTTTTTGGGATCAAATATCATTTCATGGTCCGCAAAAGGCAAGCGACAATGTCAAGATCATTAACGGAGGCTGAATATAGGCCTTGGCTTTTGCCACAACAGATCTTACATGGGTCTCTTTTGTATTGAGAGATTTGGGTATTCCGCTCAAGGGGCCGGCTTTGCTTTATAGTGATAATCACTCAGCCATTTTATTGACAGCAAATCTAGTACTTCATGCAAGGACAAAGCATTTGGAGATTGATTTCCATTTCATTTGCGAGAGAGTCGCTCTCAAGTTACTTGAAGTCCGTTATGTTCCTGCTACTCATCAACTTGTTGACATATTTACAAAAGCTTTACTGCGCTTTGATCATTGCAAGCTACGATACAAACTGGGACTAGGTTTTCCACCTAATCCCAATTTGAGGGAGGCTGATAAGATTGATAATATTATTTAATATTATCGGAAGATTAGATTTTAGTATGATTTGATTTTGATATCGGAAGATTAGATTAGAGTGGTAGATATGGTTTGATTCCGATTATTCCAATTGCAGATAAATTGATCTAGTCAATCTGTTAGATTAGATATTCGAAATATAGAACAGGAAATCTAGTTGTCTTCTTAATATAAATAGCATTATGTATTGTAGAATGATAGCGTGTATTATGTCTTTCAATGAAGAACATTCTTCTCTTGGGAAATTTATCTTTGAATCGTTGTTTTTTTTAATCATCTTATTTTCTTAGATTTCTATGATTAGAGTACCTAGTGTCGAAGAATCTTAATATGGGCAATGCAGTCCTTTGGTTTCACTTGCCATGTATTTTCATAGCCAGCTTATCTGTCTTTTTCTAGTTATATATTCTTTATTGACTTGATAAATTTGAGAAGTTCGAGATTTACTCGCCATGTATTTGCAGTGGTGGCGTTGCTGCAACATGTCCTTTTCTAATTATTATTCAATAGCTTGATGAATTTGGAGTAATATTGCGAATATAAAACGTTTTTGCAATTATATAGAATGGGTTTTTACTAGCCACGTATTTTCAAGTAGTGACATAATTGCAACCTGCCTTTTTCAATTAATAAATATATAAAAGTAATGAATATGGAGAAAAATATATTTCTACAACCAGTGCGTCAAAGCGTCAAACATTGTTAATATGGCAAAGCATAGAATGCCATTTTGTTATTATCCTTTAATGACCTGATAAATTTGGCTTAATCTTCTGGCGGAAAAATATAAGCATATTGAAATAAATTTGTCTTTCCCGAAGAATGACATGTTGAGATTTATTTGTAATCTACTCTCGATTCTTTTAATTAACCTGCCACTTCCTTTAATTCTTCAGGGAATGAAATGATAGGTTTGAAAAAATCTTGTGAAATTAGCAATATTGGGAAAAAAGAAGAACAAGAAGAAAAGAACGCCTTACATATCTTAGAAACTTTGAATAGCGACGAGAAGTTTGTCATGAGTGAGATATGCTTGGACTATTTCTACTTTTGAATCGCATTTTATATGAAACGAGTGTAGAGTTTTCTAGCGCATTTCATGGGCTTGTAGCTTATCCGCATTAAGTGGGCTTATTTGCCAAATAATAATAATAAAATAATAATAATAATAATAATAATAATAATAATAATAATAATAATAATAATAAAGAAGTTATAAATTTAGAAACGGAATTAATATCAGGTTAAGGAATAAATTTACCATATCAATGGTTAGATACATTTTTGGTAATAGTTGTTGAGATATGGATACGGACACTGAATTTATTGGCACTTTAGTCGCAAACAAAGGAAAAGTTTCTCTATGGCTTTTCTATAGTGGCATAGCTTTCCCCATTGTTGTGTCTTTATTAGATCTATAAACTAAGAACCCGTTCGTTTTGCGAAAAATTGGCCATTTCCGGAAAATATTTTCTCAGAAGTCATTTTCTAGGAAAATAACAATATTTTCTAGTGGTCGGCTAAAATCTGAAAATGTTTTAGAAAATATTTTCCGGTGTTCGATAAGAAAAATATTTTCCGCTCCCCAGATTGGCAAGCGCAAGCACCAAGCTCGAGGCTCACCGAGATCGATGAGGCGAGTTTGAGATCAACGAGCTTGAGGTTCTCCGGTCGACGACTAGCCAAGAAAGAAGAAGATAGGAAACAAAAAAGGAAAAAAAGGAAATTAAAAATAATTAGATTAAAAAGGAAAAATAAAATTAAAAAATAATTCGAATAAAAAAGAAAGAAGAATAAGAAATGGGGGAAGTAAGTGAGGATTTGTAGAGATGTGAGGTAAGAGAGATCAGGTGAGGAAAATGCTTTCCACTTTTCAAAAGTGAAAAACATTTTCCCCTACTTTAGAAGACTTTTTTTTTTTTTTTATGGAAAACATTTTCCCCAAGGAATTCATTTTCCGTGAAACTAACGTCGGAAAATCTGGAAAACGTTATCCCGAAAATTATTTTCCGCGAAACGAACGAAGCCTAAACTTAATCGATCCAAACTTCGGTCATAAGCTCGAAAACCACCACATTTTCGTCTCATATCTTCATATATGAGTCTAATTATTGGTTAATATGCTCGATATACATTGTTAGTTAAGTCGGAGTTTTCAACCTTGGTCCCTTGCTCTTTGTTGGTGGTGGCAAGTTTGAGCTAGGAGCAACCAAATTGGCACTACCTTGTTGGCTACTTCCATAACGGAATCGATCCATCACGCCCTTGTAGAGTAGGGTAGCGACTCCTCAAAGCGAAGGTTAGGTAGTGAGTAGGGCAAATGTTCGGATGGTGATGGCTGCAAAAACTTTAGAAAGGACCCAATTGCATTTTGCACAACCGCTATATTTTGAATGACAAGAGATGCCACGACTGATGATTAGGGGTGATTGGTTTCCAGTCTGGTCCGGTTCCATCTAGGAACTAAGAACTGACTAGAGGAACCGGTTACCAATTTTCGGAACCGAGGACCAGACCGGAGGTGCCGGAGCAAGATTAGTTCGGTTTGGTTCTCGGGTGGTCCTTTGGAACCGTTCCTGTGACATCGACACTTATACTTGAAGTCGTTGATTGTGTGAAGGGTCTAGGAGACGAAGATGTAGAAAATGAGGGGAGCAAGGGAGATCGAGGCCACTGAGGCGACATTGGAGGCGGGACGACGGCTTGGAGAAGGCATTGAAGAGGAGGGCAAGGCAGATGAAGAAGAGGAGAAAGAGGTGGTGGAGCTCATTCTTCTGCTGGTTGATGGCATGTTTCTTCTCAAGGGCCTTCTCGAAATAGAGTTGGATTATCATGTTTAGGGCCGTGTCCTTCGCTTGTTAGTGGTGGCTGCTCTCGTAGTCCACCATTGCTATCGTCTGCAATGGGGGTGTATAGAGAGAGGGGGGGGGGGGAGAGAGTTTGGGAAGAGAGAGGGAGTGAGAGATTTCGGGGATGGGGAAGGAAGGAAGAGAGAGGTGGGGAGATTTCAAGGGAAAAGATTTTGGGGTATGGGGAAGGGAAGAGGAGACAGAGGGGCTAGAGATTTCGGGGATGGGGAAGGGGATTTTGAAGAGGAGGGGGGGGGGGAGAGAGAGAGATTTCGGAGGTGGGGAAGGAGACAAGGGTGCGTAGAGAGAGAGAGAGAGAGAGAGAGAGAGAGAGAAGGGTGAGGTGAAGTGATTGAAGGATAACTTTTGAGGACAAAACAATTACTTTTCTCTGAAAATTTTAGGCAATGAGACTTACTGCTAGCTTAGGTTAGGTTAGGTTTAGTTTTAAGAAATAAAAATAAATAAATAAAAAATAATCGGTCCGGTTCCTCCCTTGAAATCGGTAACTAGACTGTTTGGACCCTAGTTCCACTTTTAGGAATAAGGAATTAGATCAGGGCCTCTGGGAATGGGACCCAATCGATCGATTCGGTCCAGTCCAACTAGTTCTCGTTGCACACCATATTGATGATTGTTTTAGCATCTCTAAGTGGATGTGATACATCTCAATATTGATGTAAGTCTATAATATATCATTTTTTATATCTCCCTTATTCTCTGTGATTGTGCATCTTGTTAATTGATCCCAATCAAGTATAATTGATGTTATAATACCTTGTCGTTTTATATAGTCATCTAAGTTCCTTGTGTACTCTCCATTATGAAACATACGGAGATTATGCAGTCCTCTTCCGTATACACTTATCTCACCCCAAAAGAACAAAGAGTTGAAGCAAACAATAGTGACATTAGATCATTAGATTTAGGGAGGCGTCGGCAACGCAAGTTCATGAATTGCCTTCTTGATATGTGCGGCCATGTATTCTGGACATGTCAGGCACGTGGAGCATGACAACAGATGCTCCATCTGGAGATTCTAATAGCATTTGATAGCAGTTGTCTCAAGGTGCCGGTTCAAAGACCTTCTTCGATAAGAGAAATTCATGTTTGTCCTTAATTAGTGAAGGAAGGCCTTTAGGGATAAGGGATATGCTCATGACTATAAGCTCCATCACGATCAATCCTCAAAGGAAGTATTTTGATGTTATAGCATGTAGGGGTGATAAATTCTCAATCTCAATCCAATCTGGTCCCACTTAATCGGACTAGAGGGAATCGACCATTCTAGTTCAGTTCCCGAGCAATCCAATGGAACTGATCATGATAATTTTATGTACTTAGGCTACATCTAACGGTTAGGATAAAATTCAAGACATAATAAAATTTATCATTTCTAGCGTTTAATACCTATTCAAGATAGAATAAAGTCAAATATAATAAAGATATGAACTAGATAAAATTATCTTATGGAGAAATGCGAGATAAATATGGATAGGATTTTTAACATTCAAAATAAGAAAATTATTTTTCTCAAATAAAGAACTTCTTAAATTAATAAAATTAAAATTATATTTCAATATAATCAATATTTGAATTCTAATATAAGAAATTGAAAATAATAAAAAAAATATTTATTTTAATTTAATCTTATTTTTATTTATAATATAAATTCAATATGTAAATATAAATATATATTCATATGCATTACATATTTAAGGTATATTAGCATAGTTTACTCTTTAAGAATAATGGAAGGGGAATAAAGAAATAAAAGAAATTAACTAAAAGAAAAGAGAGAAAAATAAAATAAAAAAGCTAATAAAATAAAGCAAGTAAGATCTCACGAGAGATTTTTACTATCTCTAATTGTAAAACTTTTGGTTCATTTATACTAAAATGCCGTTTATATTAAATAATAAAGATGATATGATGTAAATATATGACTTTATTATTACAATCATTAAACAATTGATGTAATATAACAAAATCTTTTGATTTCATATTTTATTTTATTCAGTCCTATCTTGATTAAAAATCCGAAAGACCAAACGTAATCTTATATCTCTTTATCATAACTCATGCCAACCAGTTGTTCATAGGTCTTTCATCGAAAAGCCAACAAATCTTGGCATCCTTATTGGAATTGGAAGCTTATCTACATATCCTTTCGCACTGAAACATATTAGTTTGAAAGAAAGCTTCACGTGGAGCTTAGATGAACTAAGAAAGTCCATTGGTGCTCCTAGAATGGCTGTGCTGCGATTTGGTCAAGACTAAAAGAACCTTATTCTTTAGCCTGAAATGACAATCTCTATTGTTAGTGTCTAACACCTTAGGTCCTTCTATTCTCCTGTACAGGTTTTGGAGGTGATGCTGACAATCCTCACTTGCCCCATAACCATAAGAGCATGCAAGTTGTGCATACAGGGACTCATGATAATGACACGATGGGCATTCTTTATGAAGTGAACATTTCTTGATTTAATCAGATTCCCACTTTAGAACCGGAAACTGGATTGATGCTCCCGAAACTACTTAGAACAAGCTAGTTTGATCCCACTTCGATCGGTCCGTCCTATTTATACCTAATGATGTGGGTACGGACAAGTTTAGTACTTGACAAGATTTTTATTGAGACCTTCGATTTTCTATTTGCCCTCATTTTAAGAAAGGCTTTCGGAATGCCTTGCATTTGCCAAATCGGCTTTCAAATTAATTCACCAATCGCAACGCTTCTTGCTAAAGACTTTTATAAGTCTAAAATTCCTAGACAGTGCTTTTGACCAATGGAGTATAAGTTAACCCAAATCTAATCGGTCACGCCCATTTTGGGCCACCGTCTTCAATCATTCGGCGTATGCAGCCACGAAGAATGCACCACGCGTTGAAGACTTTCGACATGAACGTGGATCTTTGGAATTGGTCCATCACCCAACCTATGAATCGATCAAATCATGCGATTATTCGTGGCTAAAGAGCGTTGGAGATACTGCCAGATCATCACAATGTGCGGAAATACTGCCAGATCATCACCAACTATTCCGTGGGGACCACAGAAAAGTTTAGACCTGACCCGGAGCGCTGCATTATTGGGCCATCTCCCCGTCTGGTGCACCCACGTGGCACGGGCCCAGTTCCTCAATTATCCCAATTATTATTTCCACAGCTTTGGATTTAGCGAAGAAAGAGAAAAATGGTACCAGGTCGGATGGGCAATAGAGATTCGCGGAAGGTTGTCGGCTATTTCGATTGTTACTTCCCCTAAAGTCCCTCGTGAACCTTCTTCCTAGTCTAGGTTGGCATAGCAAAGACAAGACGCCGGATGATTCTTGGGCCGCAATTAGAGGTCACGTGTTTGAATATAATTGAAACCCTCTAAGTTGAGATTCGATGTAAAAGGTAAAGATCTGAACTTTTCGGATCCATGAAAGTGATAATGTCCAATCAATTTTAAACATATGGACATTCAACCTAAATTTTTCAACATTATCTTTTTAGTTATTTCAATAAAACTCTTATAATTAAGTTTTGTTAGAAATTAATGACGTGCTAATGAGCCACATCAATTATCGTCTGTTGTCCTATGTAGTACAGACCACATCAATGATTTCCAACAAAAATTGATCGAAATATTATATTAAAATTTCCCACAAATATTTCAAAATAAAGTGACAATATCAAAAGTTTAAAATTGAATTGTTATTTATAAAATAAGTTTAGAACTAATTGGGTAATTTTTTTCAATACTAATGCGACTTAAGGTGTTAAAATAAGGAGATTTAAACTAAAAATTTGTGTAGCATAAGGGCATGATTGAGTCAAGATTCTTATCTCTTTAGCACTTCTTCTGTCCAAATCGAAACCAACGTAACAAATCAAATTCCCGACCACTTAGCTAATTAATACCCATTAAACAACATTCAACTCACGTTATTGATTTTATATATATTTTTCTCGCAAAAAAAGAAAAAGTAAAAGGAAAAGATGATGATAATCAGCAGCCGGTGCTGACAAGTCAGCCCAATCTCCATCGGGAAAGTCCCACGTAGGCAAATTGGATTGGGACGACATTTGATTTTACTAAACCACCGCATATGGAAAGACGCAACAGCGACGGTTGAAGAGAGATTAAAATCTAAAATATAGCGGAGTGCCATAATTAAACTCTCCATCATTGTGGCTCCATGTGCGTTGAAAACGATCTCATCATCATCTTTCACGTTTCTGGCCCCTAAAGGGTGATTGGCACTAGACATAATTCCACGTCACCTAATTAAGATGTATTTTTGTTTCATAATTGGCATAATAACAAAATAAATTTTAAAAAATAAAGGTTTTTTTTTTTTTTTGAACCCTAAAAACCCACAATAGTCGACATGATGCGTAAAAACCGAGGGAAAGACGTAGAAAACCACCACCCACGGTATGTCGCCAATGATCGCTTACCTCCCTGCAACTTGCGTTGCAGGGGCTTCAACTCCAAACCTCCAGCGTGAAAGTCATGGAGGCCTACTTACCAAATGAGCCATCACTGCGGCAGTGGTAAAAAAATAAAAAATAAAAAAAAAAAAAAATAAATGTTTCATATCACAAAAACTCTAAATTGTATACCTTTGATAAATTTGCCAAAAATTAATATATTTGTAAATTTACCCTATAATACTTTTCTGTTAAATTTTACTATTAAATTGTTGAGTTAAATGATACGTATTAATCACAATTGTACTAATTTTGTAATTTTTTTATATTAATCCAATTTAACAAAGAAAAGTATATTTGTCACAAATATACCAATTTATGATTTTTAATAATTAAAAAAACTATTTTATGGTAAATTTATTAGTTTGGGTTTTTTTAGTCATTTAAGATAAATTTATTACAAATATACTAGTTTGAAATTTTTCGTAGCATTGACCCAAAAATAAATGAAAATTAAAGTGTCGTGCATCGTTCGTCCAGAGAGATTTATATGCTTTTCATAAACTACTTCTATGATGTCAGAGCCAGGTTTTGCCCCGGCTTATTTCACGTGACACAGCCTTCCAGTCCGAATCAGAGGCAGGTTTCATCCGGATGAGAACCACGACCCGCAACAATCATGCAGATCGAGACATTCTTGTTTGTTTATACGAGGAGTAAAAGGGAATATTGCTTGGAAAATCGACTAATGTTTATGGAATTAAGTCGAAAGTTGAAATTGGAGAAGCAGAAAGAAAAGGAGAAATTGGATTTGTACGTTCGAACGAGGAAGCCGCGACGCTGCCGTGTGATACGCATGGAGACAAACATGCATGTGGGGTCAAAATAAAATAAAATAAAATAAAAATAATTATTAAGGGCGACTGCCTTCAAGTCAAAATAATGAAGAATATAATATTGATATTAAATAAATTTAAGTCTTGATTGGGTGGCAAGACTATATAATCACAAGATCGCAATAATTTTCATTAATTGACAACATCCAAAGAGTCTGACCCAAAAACATAAATTTGAAAAAAAATAAAAGAATTGCCATAAGGAGAAAAGAATTAGTTTTTCCACTACCGGAGGGGGGCCCTATAAAGAAGCGCTTCCCCTCATCATTTTCCCACCTCCCACGAGATGAACGGCGACGGCGACGATCCCAAAACCCCTCTCCTCCCGCTCCGGGACGACCATGGCGGCGGAGGAGGGCCGCCCGTTCCTCCTCCGTCGTCCTCGGGCCTCAACCTCTTCACCCCCGGCAACGTGTTCATCGCACTCGGCCCGCTCCTGTGCGCCGCGACGTGCCTCTGCGTGAGGCTCGACGGGCCGGCGAGCAGCCGCAACATGCTCGGCGTGCTGGCGTGGATGTTTGCGTGGTGGCTGACCGAGGCAGTCCCGATGCCGGTGACCTCGATGGCGCCTCTCTTCCTGTTCCCGATGCTCGGGATTGCCGCCGCCGACGACGTCGCCAGGTCTTACATGGACGACGTGATCGCCCTCGTTCTCGGGAGCTTCATCCTTGCTCTCGCCGTCGAGCACTACAACATCCACCGGAGACTCGCCTTGAATGTGAGTTCTTCTTGGATAATCTTGCAATTTTTTTTTTTTTCCTTTTTTGCCCCCATATCACACCATATATTATTTACAATTTATTGGCCTATATATTATTTCGTGCACAAACATTAATTTCAAGAATTTCTATATGGCTTTCTCTTTATTTCAAATTTTATTTTGATTTTTGATTTTTTTTTGCTTAAATTGGGAGTCAAATCATTGAGCCAAGGACACCCCATGTTGTGTGGTCTCAATTTTCTCTTTTCGTACATTTTTTTTCAAACTCTTTTCGTACATTAAGTGAATGTGAAATGGACGGTTCCTTTTTCGACCTTAAGTTCTCTTGAGAATTAATAATTTGTATGGTACTTTATGATTAATTTTCGGGTAAAAGCAATTCTATAATGAGGTTTAATTGTGGCTAACATTATCTCAATCATGCCTTTAACTTATAGGAGGTTATCCATAATAACACATGTAAGCACTTGACATTGTGATGTGGATTGAAAGGCAGTATTCAACCACTATATGAATTGATTGACCCAAAAAAAAAAAAAAAAAAACACTGTATGAATTGTATACAGATAATTTAGTTATTCTTTAAATTATAACTCTATAATTAGTGGGGTGGCAATGAACCGGTTTGGTTCGAGTCTTTACTGATACTTCACCAAGTCCCTACTCGCAGAGGACCTGGGACCATAAAATGGTCGAGTCGGTTATCAAGTGACAAGTTTCATTTTCTAGTATTCATGAATGGGTTCAATGTTTAGTAAATGCTTTTTACTCTGATTATTTTGATTTCTAGACAAGTTTGGTAATGTTTTTGGGATCGGTTCGGGTTGATGACCCGCAAATGAACCGGACCATTGGGAAATCTATTGTTTTACTTACAAACCGAATAGAAAGGAAACCCGAGGCAAGAAAAGACCCAAAATTCTTTGTTCGGGTCTATTCGATTTAGTTCGGATTTCAACGCGGGCGGGTTCTTTTTCATGCCCCTGTTAATTAGCAAATGTGAATGGGGGCAGGTAACACTACTCTTCTGCGGAGAGCCACTGAACCCGCCTCTGTTGCTCCTCGGGATATGCGCCACCACGGCGTTTGTGAGCATGTGGATGCACAACGTGGCGGCGGCGGTGATGATGATGCCCGTCGCCACGGGGATCCTCCAGCGCCTCCCGGAGGGGCCCGCCCAGCCCGAGGCGGCGCGCAAGTTCTGCAAGGCGGTGGTGCTGGGGGTGATATACTCGGCCGCCGTGGGTGGGATGAGCACCCTCACCGGGACGGGCGTCAACCTGATCCTGGTGGGGATGTGGAAGGGCTACTTCCCTGAGGCCGAGCCCATCAGCTTCAGCACATGGTTCTTCTTTGGGTTCCCCCTGGCCTTGCTGATCTTCGTGGCCTTGTGGGGGATTCTCTGCTTGATGTATTGTTCCAGGGGCTCAGGAAGGGCTCTGTCTGCTTACTTGGACAAGGCCCATCTCAAGAGGGAGCTTGAATTGCTAGGTAAAATGACCCCCCAAAGCTCACTTTCCTTCCTCTCATTTCATGGACATCTTCTTGGAATTTTTTCTATGTTAATGAAGGAGGTGATTCAGGTATAATTTGTGCAAAAATGTGTGTGTAGGTCCAATGGCATTTGCTGAAAAGATGGTGCTGGCCGTCTTCTCGGTGCGTTAATCACTCGATTTTTCCTAATAATTTCTCTAGCTTATGCGGTTGATAGCATTATTAAGATGAATAAAACTAAAAATTTTTGCAGATGCTGATAGTTTTGTGGATGACAAGAAGCATAACAGATGACATTCCCGGTTGGGGAGCTCTTTTTAAAGGGAGAGCAGGCGATGGAACCGTTAGTGTGAGTATATATATATATATATATGTAGACTGAAAAATTTATGTGAAATTAGTTTAACAATGAAGAAATTCGGATCATTTATAAGTTCGACCTCATGTTCTTGTCGCGACAGCTTAGCATTATTACAAAATGCTAAGGGCATGATTTTTCGATCTCGAGAACAGGTGATGATGGCGACGTTGCTCTTCATAATCCCGAACAAGAAGCAGAAAGGAGAGAAACTGATGGACTGGAACAAGTGCAAGAAGCTGCCGTGGAACATCATCCTCCTCCTCGGGGCCGGCTTCGCAATCGCCGACGGGGTCCGCTCCAGTGGGCTTGCAGATGTCCTGTCGGAAACTCTAGGTTTCCTAGAGGAGGTGCCGTACCTGGCCATCGCCCCGGCTGTCGGCATTATAAGCGGGACGATCACTGAGTTCACTTCGAACAATGCGACCACGACGCTCCTCGTCCCTCTCCTCATCCAGATTGCCAAGACCATGGGCGTGCACCCGCTGCTCCTAATGGTTCCTGGAGCGATCGGGGCTCAGTTTGCTTTCTTGCTACCCACCGGCACTCCGTCCAACATCGTCGGCTTCACAACTGGCCACATCGAAATCACCGACATGATCAAGGTCGGGTTGCCTCTCAAGATTGCCGGCATTGCCATACTATCCTTGCTGATGCCCACATTAGGTAAACTCCTCTTCTTGATGTAAACTACTTCATCAGTTTTCGCCGAGTTCATTCTCAACCGAGTCGCTTGACCTTAACCGCACTTCGAACAAAAACTGCGCTCTATCAATGAATTCCTGATTAAAATCTGATTTGAATGTAGGAGCATATGTCTTGGGAACAAATGGTAAGGTCCAATAGCAGAGGAGAGATGTCTTCTGTCTTTTGGAGTTTCGCTTCCCAAATTCAACAGGCAAATAGAGGATCCAAGATTAATCAACAGTGTAATGCAAGTGTTGGATTAATTCTTTGGGACTATTTTTAATCTTCCTTATCAACTCTGTATATAAAACGACCGAATTTGTAGCGGGCAAACAGACATGTGGTCCAATTGTTTTTTTCATTTTTTCTGCTGAATTATTTTTTTGTCCCGTAGATCTTACTGATGGATGTGAGAGAGAGAAAATTCGTCACGCCTAAAATGATTTAATTGCGAGGAATGAATCTCTTAAAACGAAACTTCAGGATGATTACGAATTTTAAATTTGAGTTATATAAACATCGCTTGTCCGAGGTTGTTCTTTCTATACTCCTTGCGTTGCAATTTCCATTTCCTTCCATAGCTCTTTCTAGTAGCCTTTGGGACTTGGATTGAGCTGCGTGGGGGCCGCTTATATCCATCTCAAATCGAATGGCTCCTACCTTGTATCTTTTTAGATGCGTTTGACCCCGTGACACCTCGCAAAATCCCATCTTCAACCTCCGAATCATTTCAAACTTGCCCTTAAAGGCCACGCCCATTAGACTGCACAAAATCAAAGCAGGACTCGTTCAAAAAGCTCAAGTCGAAACGTCATGTTCGAGAAAGAGGACGACTGCCGTCAACCATCGAAAAGAGAGGAGCTCGAGCCGTAAAAGAAAACCCAGGACACGACCAAGCGACAGTACACCACCTAATCTTACGACCCTCCGAAGATGCTCCGCGTTTTGGACTCTCGCTTGCCGTCCGTGCGAACACTGTCGTTTCCTGTCGCTATTGCTCCAGCCCTCATGATCCATAAAAATTTGGATGTAGTTGTGGAGTCTAATAGAGGAAAATAATATTTAAGTATAGAATTTTTTCTCCTATTTTTTCTCCTAATGACATATATGTAATTTTCATGATAAAGTAGTAAATAGAGCTTATATTGCTGTTAATGGCATACGTGTAATTTTCATCATAACTATGTATACCCTAAACTCCTGTTATATAATTGGGCAATCAATTTTGTAGTTGTAACATTCATATTGATACTAATAGTGAAGAGATTGCCTAGTGTGATACTATAGTTTTTTCTTTTTTGATTTTGGAAAGCGTTTTCCACATAAAAATTTTCCTGTTTTCTTCTCTATTTTTTCTCTTCAAAGATTCATGTTCCTAACAACCAGCATCAGCGCCTAATTTGGTGAAATAGTGGGAGTGATGAATATGGACAAAGGGAAGGTGAAAATCGATTAGTTTGATGGCAAAGACTTTCGTTTATGGAAGATACAGATTGAGGATCTATTGTATTAGAAGAACTTGTGTTAGCCCCTAATTGGAGAGTATCCAAATTCTATAAAGTAAGTAAGTGAGAATTGTTAGATCGTTTTTTTGAAAAATAAATATGATGTGTTTGCTACTTTTAAGATATGGAAATTTGAAGTGAAGAATGAGACTGGCCCAAAGACTAAATGTCTAAGGTTTGATAATGGTGGTGAGTATAATAGTAAGGAGCTCAAGTAATTTTGTGCAAAGAATGGAATCAGAATGACAAGAATTGTAGCCAACAAACTGCAGCAAAACAGAGTTTCTGAGAGGATGAACAAAACTCTAAATAAGCATTTCAAAGTATGAGGATACATGCAGAATGCAGATGCAATTAATATGGCAACGTATATGTTAACAGAGGACCTTTAGTTCCACTTGATTTCAAGCAATTGAAAGAAAAATGAAGTGGAAAGAAAGTGAATCTCTTGCATTTGAAAGTGTTTGGTTGTGTTTCATATATCCACATAGATTTTGAAAAAAAAAAGAAGCTTGATGGAAAAGCTAAAAAATGTTTTTTCCAATGGATATAGTTCTAATCATTTGGGTCATCGGTTCTGGGAATAGAAAAATAATAAGAAGTACTGATGTTATGTTTGATGAAAATGTTGTACAAGTACAAATTCATAGTAGAATCTAGTGTGAAGAAATAGTCCATGGAGGCTAGAAAGATTAAACTGGAGGGGTTTTCCAAGGATGTTTTAGTTAGAAATCTTGAAATTATGGCTAAAGACTTTTAAAAACTAAAACAAGAATCAAATACACCTGGACCCACTTTGAAAAAATTTAGTAGAACATCTAAACCTGTATAGAGGTACTTTTCATCATTGCATTATTTACTTTTAACTAATATTGGCGGACCAAAATTATTTTTGGAAGCAGCGCAAGTTAAAGATTTTGTTAAGCAAGAGTTAGCAATGCAAGTTGAGTTGGATTCACTCGAGAAGAACATAATGTGGATAGTAACTTAGTTACCAAATGGTAAGAAGGCATTGTAAAATAAGTGGATAGACCAAGTTAAAGAAGAATTTGATTGGTAGTAAAAGGTTTTCAATTGAATAAACAAAAATTTTCTCTTCAGTTGTGAAATTGACTACTATCAGATTAGGAAAAGTTCTCTAATTGATGTAAACTACTTTATTAGTTATAGTTGCATTTGTCCTCAATTGAGTCACTTGACTTTAATTACACTTCAAATGAAGACCCTCTATCACTGAATTACTAATTAAAAACCTGATTTGAATGTGTAGCGAGCAAATAGACATGTTGTCCTTCTTTTTTTCATTATTTTGCTGAAATTCTTGTATTTTTCCGTAGATCTTACTGTTGGATGTCAGAGAGAAAAAGAGAGAATTTGTTGCACCTAAAATGATTTAACTGCGAGGAATGAATCTGTTAAACCGAAAGTACAGGACGAATTTTGAACTAGAATTATATAAACATCGTTCGTGCAAGGTTATTCTCTCTATACTCTTGCAGTTAACATTTTTTTTTGCCTTCAATAGCTCTTCTAGTAGCCGTTGGGACTCAAATTGAACTGCGTGGGGGCCGCTTATATCCATCTCAAATCAAATGGCTCCAACCTTGTATCCTTTTACATGCGTTTGACCTCGCGACACCTTGCAAAATCCCATCTTCAACTTTATAATCATTTCAAACTTACCCTTAAGCGCCACGCCCATTAGACTCCACAAAATCAAAGCAGGGCTCGTTCAAAAAGCTTAGATCGAAACGTCAGGTTCTAGAAAGAGGACGACTATCGTCAACCCTCGAAACGAGAGCAATGAAAACCCCGCGCCAAAGACGCTCCAGATTCGTCCCCGATTGGACGACCAGGCAACAGTAAAACCCCACTAATCTCACGAACCTCCGAAGAAGCTGCGTTGCGGGCTCTCACTTGCCCCCCGCTTGTAACGTTGGAGCGTTCCATCAGTCGCGAACACATTTCCCGTTGCTGTTGCTCCAACCCTCATGACCCGTCAAAATTTTGATGGACTTGTGGGATCTGATAGAAGAAAATAATATTCAAGTGCAGAACTTTTACTGCTGATGACATACATGTAATAGAGCTTTTACTGTTACCAATGGCATATATGTAATTTCCATCATAACTATGTATGTCTTAAGCTCCTGCTGTATATTTGGGTAATATGTTTTGTAGTTGTAACACTGATATTGATATTGATAGTGGAGAAATCCATGATTTTTTTTTTGTCTAATTTTGGAAAGCATTTTCCATGTAAAAATTCATTTGTTTTTTCTCTATTATTTTCTCTTTAAAGATTCACGTTCCTAACTATTGGTATCAGATCCTCGTTTGGCAAAATAGTGAGGGTGATGCATATGGATGAAGGGAAGGTGAAGATCTATCAGTTTGATGGTAAAGACTTTGGTTTCTACAAGATACAAATCGAGGATATGCTATATTAGAAGAACTTGCATTAGCCTCCGGTGAGAGAGTAACCACATCCTATAAAGCAAGCAAACTGAGAATTGCTAAATCATCAAGCTTTGGGTGTGATTCATTTCACATAAGCGCAGAATGTTGCCTTCAACATCGCTGATGTGACAACAACGACAAATTTGATGAGGGCGTTGTCTAACATTTTGCATCAAACAAGATATATTTGATGCAATGTTTTTTCAATTTGAAAATGGGCAAAGGTGTTTTGTGATAGATCTCATCAATAAATTCAACATGATCACAACTCAATTGAGTTAGGTGGAAATCAAATTCGATAATGAGGTAAAAATTTTAATTTTGTTATCTTTTCTACTTGAAAGGTGAAGTGTAATTATCATTGCAATGAGCAATTTGTCTGGTAAGAAAGAGTTGAAGTTTGAAGAAATCCGTGATTTGATTCTTAGCGAGGATATTTGCAAAAGAGATATTGGTGAATTTTCAGGTGCCACCTTTTAAAACCAAAGGCAGAGAGAGAAGCAATCAACAAGCGTGGAACTAGTATCGTGGTAGATTGAAGGCCATAGGGAGAAGCAAATTGAGACCCCGTGGTGAAATAATTTGCTAGATTTGTGAAAAGAATGGCCATCTAAGACTAAATTGTAGAGCTCCAAAAAAGAAAATTTAATATTGAGATCAAAATCAAGAGGAAGAGAATGAATGCAACTTTTAAAGAGACACTTGATAATGACGCTTTAATTTTGAGCATTGATAGTCCGATTAAATTTTGGATTCTAGATGTAAATGTGTCATTTCACTCTACTTCGTGCAAATAATTAATGCATAATTTTGTTACTAGCAAGTTTGGAAATGTTTATCTTGTTGATGGTGAAACTTTGAATATTATGGAAAAGGGTGATGTTTACATAAAAGCTCCGATATCAATGGAAGTTGTATGATGTTAAATGTATTCTAAGACTTAAGCAAAACTTGATCTCTATAAGTTAATTAGACAGCATAGGTTATAAGAACTATTTGTAGGGATAACTCTTGAAATATAGTTAAATGTGCTTTGATTGTAACACGGAAGCAAACTTGGGAATGTTGTACATGACTGAAAGCATTAAAGAAACTGCAGCAATTGCTGAGTTAGAAGCTGATTCCAAATTGTGGCGTCGCAAGCTTGGATACATAAGGGAAAGGGAACTGAGTTGTTAGCATCTAAGGGAAAATTGCTTGATCTAAAGTCCATAAATATTGGTATATGTGAAGATTGCGTTTTGGGCAAGCAGAAATGTGTCAGTTTTTCAAAAATTTGGAGAAAACCATAGAAAGGAAAGTTAGAGGTTATGCATATAGCTGCGAGGGGACCAGCCCTTGGAGGCTTGCATTATTATGTCACATTTATTGACAACACCACCAGAAAGGTATGTGTTTTTTTCTAAAATATAAACTTGATGTGTTTGCTACTTTTAAGAGATGGAAAGCTGAAATGAAGAATCAGACCGGCCTGAAAATTAAATTTCTGTGATCCGATAATGGTGATGAATATAATAACAAGGAGCTTAAGTGATTTTGCGCAAAGAACAAAATCAAAATGACAATAACCATTCCTGGTAGACTGCAAACAAAATGAAATTTCTAAGATGATAAACAAAACTCTGAAGAGCCTGCAAGAATATAAGGATGCATGCAGAATTAGCCAAGATTATTTGGGCAGATACAATTAATACAACAACATATCTAGTTAATAGAGAACCTTTAGTTCCACTTAATTTTAAGCAACTAGAAGAAGAATGCAGTGGAAAGAAAATGAATCTCTCACATTTGAAAGTTTTTGATAGTATTTCATATATTCACGTAGATTTTGAAAATAGAGATAAACTTAATGCAAAAGCTAAAAATAAATTTTTATTGGATATGGTTCTAACTATTTGGGTCATTGTTTCCAGGATGAATAAAATAGAAAAATAATAAGAACTACTAATGTTATATTTGATGAAAAAATGTTGTACAATGACATATCTATGGTAGAATCTAGTGTGGAGAAACGATTGATGGAGGAACCAGAGGGGCTTTCTAGGAATGTTCTAGTTCGAAATCTTGAAATTGTGGCTGCAGAAAATCAGAACAAGAATCACGTATGCTCAAACTCACTTTGAAAAAATCTAGTAGAACATCTAAACCTCTATAGGGATATTCTCCATCATTGCAGTATTTATTTTTAACTAATGCTGACAAACCAAAATTATTTTTGGAAACAGTACAAGTTAAAGATTTTGTTAAGCAATGCGAGATGAGTTTGATTCACTCAAGAAGAACACAATTTGGATATTAACTCAGTTACCTAATGGGAAGAAGGCATTGTAAAATAAGGGGATGTACTGGGTCAAAGAAGAATTTGATTGGTAGTAAAATGTTTTCAATTGAATATACATAAATTTCCTTCCTAATTGTGGAATTGACTACTGTCAAGCTAGGTAAAGTCTTCTATTTGGTTTAAACTACTTTATCAGTTATTGCTGCGTTTGTTCTCAGAGTCACTTGACTTTAATTATACTTCAAATGAAACCCTCTATTGTTGAATTCCTTATTAAAACCTAATTCGAATATGTAGCTTGCAAATAGACATGTTGTCTATTTTATTTTATTTTTTCATTTTTTTGCTGAAATTGTTTCTCTTTTTTTTCTTTGTAGATCTTACTATTCAATGCGAGAGAGAAAAATAGAGAAAATTTGTTGCACCTAAAATGATTTAATTGAGAGGAATGAATCTCTTAAAACAAAAGAACAGGATGGTTACAAATTTTGACTAGAGTTATATTAACATCGCTCGTGCGAGGTTCTTCTTTCTATACTCTTGCATTTACAATTTCTTTTTCCTTACAAACCAAATATTTTTTTTTCCTTCCATAGTTCTTCTAGTAGCCGTTGGGTCTTGAACTGAACTACGTAAGGGGCGCTTATATCCATCTCAAATCAAATGGCTCCAACCTTCTATCTTGTACTTGCACATTTGACCTCACGACACCTTGCAAAATCCCTCTTCAATCTTCGAATCATTTCAAACTTACCCTTAAACGCCGCGCCCATTAGACCCCCACAAAATCAAAGCAGGGCTCGTTCAAAAAGCTCACGTCCAAACGTCAAGTTCTAGAAAGAGGACGACTGTCGTCAACCCTCGAAAAGAGAGGAGCTCGAGCTGCAAAGGAAAACCCACACCAAAGACGCAGGAGACTCGTCCTTCATTGGACGACGAGACGAAAGCACGCCTCACTAATCTCACGAACCTTCGTTTTGGACTTTCACTTGACCCCGTTTTCTACGTTGGACCGTTCCATCCGTCCAATTTTGATCTTGACCAAAATAATAATAAAAATTACATGATTTGATCAAGAAAAAAAAAATAAGTACGGTATACGTTCAGGAAAATTATCAAAAAAGTCATAAACCAAATAAGTATACCAATTCGATCATAAACATTTTTTTGTCAGTTCAGTCTTAAATCTTTTACAATTATGTAAATTCAATCTATTTAACCAATTTTGGTTGGCTAGCGCTAACATGGCGATCTTTTTAATAATTTTTATTGTTTTGAATTTTTTATTAATCGTTCCCTTTTCTTTTTCCTTTACCTTTTCCTTTTCTTTTTTCTCTTCTTCCTCCTTTGGCTTCTTTTCCCCCACTCACTGGTCATTAGGGCAAGGTCGAGAAGCCATTGGCTGCTAGCGAGGGTTGCAACCCTTGTCTGCCTCACCATGGCCTTACTGTAAGTGGATGAAGGCCACCATGGCCTTACTGTAAGTGGATGAAGGCCACCATGGCCTCTCTAGCCTTGGGCAAATCCGCCTTCACTCGTGGCCGGCAAGGCCATGGCAAGGCTGGCCTCACCCGCAGCCCTTAGGCCTAGCAAGGGCTACAACCCTCGTCGGTAGCCAGTGAGGGCTTCATGGCCCTTGCCCAATGGTCGGCAAGCCTCGTCGAAGCCTCACTAGCCATTGCACGAAAAAGAAACCAAAGGAGGAAGAAGAGAAAAAAGACAAGGGAAAGGAGAAGAAAACAAATTAGTAAACAAATTCGAAAAAATATTTAGAAAATGCCATGTTGGCATTGGCCAAACGGCCGATGCTGATCAGTATCCATGTTAGCGCTGGCTAGCCAAATTGATTGGAATAACTAAACTAACATAATTACAAAAGATTTAGCATTGAATTGACCAAAAAAAAAATTATGACTAAATTGGCATAATTACCATAAGTTTAGGGCTTTTTTGGCAATTTTCCCCAACATTCAAAGATCATGAAATCTCATTTGCGATTCACTTGCTTAGATTTGAGCTTCGAAGGAGACATTGTTGAACTTCAGACGATCCCCTCGTCCTGACGTGCATAGTTCACCTCTTACAAAACAAAAAGATTGGACTTAACCTAGCACATGAAAATTGACTCGTGATATTATCGGACAGCTAAATGGGAACATAGGATCTAATGAACAGATTAAATAATGATAATAATATAAACCCCACTTAAAAAAACATGATCGGTCGCGTATCTAATATTTCTCGTTCTAGATGCGTACCCCTACATCTTCTTTAACACGTACCTTGCCAAATCCTAAGAGGTCATTAAGTCATTAATCAATTAAATAAGTAGAACTTAGCCATGACTTCCAATTTGACCCAAGACAAGTCTATTCTTTTCCCCCGCCACACGACAGGTGTCCGTGACCCTGGCAATTCCAAGACCTATAAATGCGCGTACCCGCCACCCATAGAAAGCATCAGATAAGCATTCAATTTCCAACCCCCCCACCAAGAAAGATAAAGCATAGATAAACATCCACCTTTGTCAAACCCCAACGATCCAAGACCAAGAACCAAACCCGAAAAACCTCCAAAAATGAGACTTTTCATCCTCGCCGCCGCCGCCGCTACCGCCGCCCTCCTTCTCCTCCAAGTCTCGGCCGCCGGGGCTGTCCGCACAGAGCCGCTGCTCGGGGGGTGGCAGCCGATAAAGAACCTGAGCGACCCGTACGTGAGGGAGATCGCTGAGTTCGCCGTCAAGGCGCGCAATGACCAGGCCAAGACGGGGCTGGTGCTGGAGAAGGTGGTGAAGGGCGAGACGCAGGTTGTGGCGGGGATGAACTACAGGCTCGTCGTCGAGGTCAAGGACGGGACCAACACGAAGAGCTTCGAGGCCCTCGTCTGGGACAAGCCGTGGGAGCACTCCAGGCGTCTCTCGTCGTTCAAGGCCGTAAAGGGCAAGGCATGAAGTCGTTGTTTCGCCGCACTTCTGCATTATTACTAATAATCCTTGGTCATGTTACAGTTTCAGTAGTTTGAGGATAAAATAAGCGTCCGTAGAAGTGAGATCTGGTTGTGCATCGCTAGGGATGGGGGTTCCAGTCTGATATGGTGGGCTGTTTCTGTCTGAAAACTTTGTTGTTCGAGGGATCCCATGTTTTCTTTTCCTTTTTTTTGTTCTGTTCTTATTTTTTGTTAAATTAATATTTCGAGTTTGAATTCGGATGATAATTTATTATGCCGAATTTGTCGATAAAGTTTTCCAAGTAAATTTCAACTTGGTTGAAGAAAGAAGAAATAATTTCTTTCTTGGATTTTTTTTCTTTAGGATGTGCAAAACATGACAAAAGAGGAAATAAAAGATAATGAAGAATTTCTTCTTTTGGGCACACATATTCCACGCAAAGAAGCCAAAAGTGAGCCCAGGTCTCCTGTTTCTTTTCTTGCATTGCCGAAACCCTTTGGCGTGAATTCTCTGCACACGTGAATCAGAAAAATTGTGGGCCCAAAAGTCAAAGTCTTTGACTCTTGGGCACACATATAAAACGGAAAATGAAACTGTTGGAAGATACGCAAGATATCTTCATATCATATTAAATATTTCTCAGATCAATCAAGATCAAATCGAAGATTAATTTATATCAAATCTAGTCTGTACATTATTTTGTTGCCTTTTTCATTATACATGTCTTGTAATATAAACATTACATTGTACATTCAGAGATATAGAGAGAATACAGAAAACTTTTCTCTTCAATTCTTCCCATCCATATTCTTACATGGTATCAGAGCGTCTTCTGATCTTGGTATTGCTTCCGCAACCTTCTTCGAATTGCCTCCGGTTCTTTTCTGCCTTTGCTGTTGCAACACTCGCAAAACAAAGCAGCCTCCGGTAGGAATTCATCTTTTAGTCTTCGTACCTTGCCCAACCTGCAAAACAGAACTGCTTAGAATTTTCTTTAAAACCTCTTCCTCATCATGGCAAACCCACAAATACCTACCTCAACACCTCCTACTTCCCCCAATCCAGAATCAATGATTGTTACTTCTTTGGCTGAACACCAGCCTATTCAAGGGCAAATTCACGCTCATCACACGCCCTGGCAACATTTTCCGGCTCAATTCAATCCAGGGCTTAACTTCTCAGGCTATCCTTATCATTGGATGCCATACCCATGGATTCATGGATCGAATCCAGATACATCACAGCCAGGCTACCAGAGCGTGCAGGCCGATGGAGGCCTACCAACCAACGCTGGGGCAGGCTCAGCCATCGACTCAGAGCAAACGGGCGGTTCAGCAAATTCGAATGCGGCTTCTTTCAATTCGGGACAAACAACAAATAGCACAGGGTTCCCAACAGGATTTCCAACAGGATTTCCTTTTCCTTTCGCGGCCGCCATGGGTCGGCTCGAACCCGACGACGTGCTCTATGTTTCCACAGCCGACAGACCCGAGTTAAAGCTCATGAGCAACCATCTCACAGGATCCGAGAACTATTCGAGTTGGCCGCGGGAATTCCGCCGAGCCCTTATCACAAAAGACAAAGAAGGGTTCATCGACGGAACAGTTCCCGTTCCAACCGATGAAAAATTAGGGCGACAATGGAAAAAATGCAACCAGCTTGTTAGGACATGGATAGGAAATTGCATCAGCCCAAAAATAGCCGCCGGATTGCCTCCGACAGAGGACTCAAAATTTTTTTGGGATAGTATAAAAGAGATGTACGGGAAATTGGATCGGGCAAGGATTTTCTCGTTGCATCAAGCTCTCTCCGAACTGAAGCAAGCAAACATGACCGTGACGGCCTGCTTCAACAGGCTTTCAGCTCTCTGGAACGAGCTAGAGGCCGCCGAAGAAAAGCTAATCGGACCCAAAGAGACCCTCCAACAGTACAAAGGTATCAAGGACCGAGAGAAAGCGACGCGTTTTTTGCTAATACTCAACGATTCTTACCTTACTTTCAGGTTGCAGATTCTGGCCATGGAGCCTCCGCCGCCGATTGGACGAATTTTCCAACTTGCAGTGCAAGAGGAGAACCAAAGACTCACCTCGACGGAGAGCAAAGCAATGGAGGGTTTGGCTCTCACGGCCAGAATCGAGAGAGGAGGAATGAAAACCCTAGAAAGGAGGCGGAATCCGTCGCTAGGGTTCACCGAACAAAAACCTTTTAAAGGTTCGGCGATCGATGGTTCAGATCGCACGCAGCGATCTGACGGCTCTAAAGGGCCGCGCTACGAGGACGATCTGGACGGCGTGGATGGTTCCGGATCAAACAGATCCAATGGCCCCCCTATTTCGAAGAACCTCGGGCCGAACCATGGGCCGAATTATGGGCCAAGTTATGGGTCGAATTTTAAAAATAAAGGCAAGCTATTTTGCGACTATTGCAAACGGCCCCATCACACAATTGACAATTGTTGGAAATTGCATGGCCGACCGGGAGAAAAAAAGAAGGAAGTATCAGCAATAGCGGCTTATCAACCCACATGATCAACTGATCAATCTATCACACATGCTGAGTATCAACAATTGATGCATACACTGCAAAAATTGGATATTCCAAAAAGGGGGAGCAGCTTTACAGGTATTTCTCATTGCCTAATAAATACCATATCGAGGAATACTTGGATTGTTGATTCTGGAGCTAGCAATCATATTGCCAGTGATAAGAAGCTATTTACTATTGTTAATGAGGAACTGGATAGTCCTATTATTGTGCAATTGCCGAATGGAAATGTTGCTCGTGTGTCCACGACAGGGATAGTCAATCTTAGCTCTCAGCTCACTCTAACAAATGTCCTCTATGTCCAAGAGTTTCAATTTAACCTTATTTCTGTGTCTAGAGCCTGTGAGGAAAATTCTTGTAAGATTTCCTTCACTGCTGATAGCTGTCTCTTTCAGGCCTTTTCGACTGGGACACTGATGGGCTGGGGTAATCTGTCTGAAGGACTATATTTTTGGAAGAATTCAGCAAATCTTGATAAGTTTCATTGTAATAAACAATCATTGTGTAACTTGACTACCAATGATAAACAATTCCTTTTGCATTCCAGAATGGGTCACAGTTCCTTATTTCCTTATCCGCAATGTCATATCTGTCCACTTGCCAAACAGTCTCGTATTCCTTTTCCATTAAGCACAAACCGTGCAGATGATTCGTTTTCCTTACTTCATATTGATGTCTAGGGTCCTTACCATACACAAAATCATTATGGGTCCCGTTTTTTCCTCACCATTGTGGATGACCACTCAAGGGCCACATGGATTTTTCTCATGCAATCTAAGGGTCAAGTCATATCCCATTTAAGGACCTTCCTTTCTTTATCAAAAACTCAATTTGGCAAGACAATCCGCCGAATACGAACAGACAATGGGAAGGAATTCTTTAACCATGATTGTACTGGTTTACTTTCATCTCAAGGGATTTTACATGAGAGTTCCTGCACGTATACCCCACAGCAAAATGGAGTAGTGGAAAGGAAACACCGTCACTTATTGGACGTTGCTCGTGCCTTGAAGTTTCAAGCTTCCATCCCTGATAATTTTTGGGGAGACTGTGTCTTAACTGCAGCTTATTTAATCAATAGAATGCCAACCAAGATTCTCGGTGGTCGAAGTCCTTTTGAATTGCTCTTTGGGAGGAAGCCAAATATGAGTCATTTGAAGATTTTTGGCTATCAATGTTATGCCACTATAATGGGACCTAGAGATAAGATGAGTCATCGTGCTCGTCGTTGCACATTCATGGGATATCCCACCTTACAAAAGGGGTACAAGATCTATGATTCATTTACAGGGGAATTCTTTGTTAGTAGAGATGTTTCATTCCAGGATGATATTTTTCCTTTTGCTGCACAGGAACCAAACATAGATAATTGAGGACATCACTTTTCACCTCATATTGAAGAAACTGCAAATGATCCAGGGTATGTTCTATTTCCTGCATCAACATATAGAAGGGACTCCTCTGCATCAGCCATGGACTCGACGCCTCCGCTGGAACCCACGAACCACATCTTAGATGATGAAGTTGTGCTTGACTCTGCCTCTGCTAATACTGGCACGGATCATTCATCCACTCTTATTGATACTGGCTCGGGTCCATTATTGCCTGCAAATACCCCACCAAGGCGTTCCTGGCGAGTCACGCGTCCACCAACTTGGACGAAAGACTATGTGTGTGGAGTCAGAAACTCGCCAGGTATTCTTTTTCCCATCTCCTCTTATGTTTCATTTGATCGGCTGTCAGCGAAGCATCGTTGTTGCATCTCTCACATTTCTGAGGAGCGAGAACCATCCAATTATGATGAGGCGAGCACTGATCCGAGATGGCAGCAAGCTATGAAAGCAGAATTGCAGGCCTTAGTGGATAATCATACATGGGAACTCGTCTCTCTACCTCCAAACCGGAAGGCAATTGGATGCAAATGGGTGTACAAGATCAAATATCGAGCAGATGGATCAATTGAAAGGTACAAGGCTCGATTAGTGGCTAAAGGTTTCACACAACAGGAAGGGTTTGACTACCATGAACCTTCTCTCCCGTCGCCAAAGATGTTACGGTACGCTCATTTCTCTCAGTAGTAGCCTTTCAGGATTGGCCATTGCACCAGATGGATGTGCACAATGCATTCTTACATGGAGATTTAGAAGAAGAGATTTATATGGACATTCCACAGGGTTTACGGAGACAGGGGGAGAATAGAGTATGTCGTCTCCGCAAATCCCTGTATGGACTCAAACAGGCCTCCAGACAATGGTATGCCAAATTTGCTAAGTCCTTGATAGCTGCAGGATTCCAACAATCCAGATTTGACTATGCCGTTTTTACACGGACTAAAGGTACGTCATCTATATACTTAATGATATATGTAGATGATATACTTATTATGGGAAATGATGAAGTGGCTATCCAAGTTTTCAAAGAATACTTGCATTCTACCTTTCACATAAAAGATTTGGGTACACCCAAATATTTCCTTGGAATAGAAATTGCACGATCAGATCAAGGAATATCTCTCAGCCAGAGAAAATTTGCATTGGAAATCATATCAGAAGCAAGTTTATCAAGATGTAAGCCAGCTGTGATTCTAATCGAGCAAAATGTTAAATTGACTACGGCAGATTATGATGCTGAAGTGTCTCAACAAGCAGATCCAGTGCTCAAAGATCCATTGAGTTATCAAAAACTTGTCTGGAAACTCATATATTTGACTATGACCAGGCCAGACATTAGTTATGATGTACAGACACTTAACCAATTCATGCACAAGCCAAAGCAATCTCACATGAACACTGCACTGAAAGTTGTGAAGTACTTGAAGAAATGTCTTGGACTCGGGATTCTTCTTTCCAGGAAATGTGATATGAGAATGACAACGTATTGTGATGCAGATTATGCCACTTGTCCGATGAGCAGGAGATCCATAACCGGTTTCTGCATTAAGTTGGGAGATTCTCTACTTTCATGGAAAACCAAGAAGCAGCCGACAGTCTCTTTATCCTCAGCAGAAGCAGAATACCGAGCTATGGCGAAAACGACATGTGAGATAGTATGGCTACGGGGATTACTTCGGGACCTTGGAGTACAAATTGAGGGACCAACCAGATTATTTTGCGACAATGATGCAGCTCTTAAACTAGCATCAAATCCCATTGTGCATGAGAGAACAAAACACATAGAAGTGGACTACCATTTCACTCGAGAAAAAATACAGGAAGGTATAATCGAAACACGGGGGATAGGAATAGAAGAATAGCCTGCAGATGTATTCACCAAGCCTCTATGTCAAGGACAGCATGCGTATCTCTTAAGCAAGCTCGGCGTCTTGGATATCTACAAGCCACCAGCTTGAGGGGGAGTGTTGGAAGATACGCAAGATATCTTCAGATCATATTAAATATTTCTCAGATCAATCAAGATCAAATCGAAGATCAATTTATATCAAATCTAGTATGTACATTATTTTGTTGCCTTTTTCATTATACATGTCTTGTAATATAAACATTACATTGTACATTCAGAGATATACAGAGAATACAAAAAACTTTTCTCTTCAATTCTTCCCATCCATATTCTTACAGAAACCTACGTAGCCCTACGTAGAAGAAGCCGCGAGAAGCCGCACGTCCGCCGAGAGAGAGCTGCACGAAAGAAAGAAAAAGACGCAGGAGTTATTTTGTTTTTTGCGTACGACTTAAACGCGTGATATTTTTATGTCATGAGTTATTTATTTATAAATATTTTGAATTTGAAAATAAATTTAGATATGAAAAACACTTGAACGTGTGGAAGATTATAAACTCGATTCTCCAATTATAATTAACTATTTGTTGCTGGCTCTCTCCATGACATGTGATCGATACTCGGACTGAAACACATAAATTTTTGGTATCATTTTTATTCCTCATTTATTTCTCTTACGATTTCGCGTATATATAAATTGTAAGATTCTGTTATTTTTATGTATTATATTTCAGTACTTTTTATGGTCTGATGTTGCTGCATGCGACGTGCAAGAATCTTGCGAAGATGGATCAGGTTAGGTCAGCCGAAGAGAGAAATCTGCGTAAGATCTGCCGTTGATCTTTGATTTGGGAGGAGGGATGGTAGAGAAACGACGCAGACGCATATGATGGTGGGACCTCAGCAGATTTCACCGGGGGATTGATTTTTGAGTGTATGCTAGGACATTCTGACGTGAACCATGGGGAGGGGACAGACCTATAGACCGGCTATAAATCACTGTTTTGTACAACACCTTTTAACTATGATACGAAATAAAGAAAAAGGGTTGTTTCAGACAAATTATCGTGAGCCGAGGATTAATTTTGTGGACTTTTGGCCGAAAATAGTTTTTTAGTGGCGCAAGAACAGCACAAATGCTAAAACTTGACATGAAAGCCACTTAATAATCAAAAATTTGAATGGTATATTTAAGTGTCACTTTTTTTTAAAAATGAGATATTTAAGTGTTAACTTTTAGTAAAGGGTGCGGAAATTTGACATTGCTTATTTATAAATAATAAAAGTCGCCTATGTGGCTTTTTTAAAAATACATACATGAAATGTACACTTCATTATAGCTATGATAAATTTACCCTTCATTAGTTTCTTTTAAAATTTATTATCAAATTATTGAGTTAGATGGCGTGGCAATTGATGATTGTATCAATTTAGGGTTTTACCCTCTGTTTGTTACAAGTGTATCAATTTTATGATTTTCATAATATTAATCCAAATTAACAAATGGTATATTTGTTACAAATATATCAGTTTGAGGTTTTTGGCAATCTAAAAATTAGTTTATGTTAAATTTATCACAGGTACACAAATTTAGAATTTACTCTCCATTTGTCATAAGTGTATTTTGGTAGAAAAATCTCACCATTAACCTTTAAATAATTCGTTTTTCTTTGATTTTGACATTTAAGTGTATATTTCTGAACTTTTGGTATTTAAATGTCTTCCTAAGCCAAGTTTTGATACTTGAGGTATCCGACACTTGTTTCTTGACCGTAGGGACTTAACAAAATTCAAGAGCGCGTTTGCTGGTGGGACGTTGGATGAGGAGTCTTCGAGATAAATAATTTAGGCTTTGGGGGAAAAAAGGAAAATTAAGAAAGATAAAAATAAAAAGCTAGGATTGACAAGGGAATAGAAACTCTTCGTAGTTCCACGCAACTTAGCAATAGGACCATCAAATAGGTGGGTTAGTGTGGCTTTTTGTCTAAAAGATCGAAACTATATAATAAATATGGACCCATTAAGCAGTATAATTTTAGCACCTCATACCCATATTCATACTCCATCTGGACCCAACCGAGTTCCACTTCTTAACAATCACTCTTTATAAATTGCTAATTTTTTTAGACTATTTTGATTTCCCAACGACACCGTAATATAAAACGATTGAATATGCTGTGGGCGAGACAATAGTCAATTATAATTAGCTTTATGATTGAGGGGAAGAACTTTTACGGTTGTCTATTTTTATTTTTATTTTTAATGTTCTTGGCTGAAATATGTGAATTTCACTAATTCAAAAACTAGATTATATAAAAAGAAAGTGAAATTTGTGAAGTTTGGGTATCATGTGATAACTATTGTTCATTTCATTGAATAAATTTTCTCTAGAGACTGGAAAAGGTTCTTTGTTTATAATGATAAGGATCTTATTAACAAGTCCCTCTTGAGTAAACATAAATAATAGAGAACTTTTCGATCTTCAAAAGTGTCAATTACACATGACACCACAAAAATAATGTCTTTTTGAAGTGATTTCTTAACAAGTAACGGGATTGTTGAGATGCACATGTGAGTTGTGTTAGGGAAATCTCACATTGAAAAATTAATGTGGTGTGGAGTACTTAATAAATATTAGTTGATTCATTTGGCTTAAACTTGTGAATGAAAGTATGTCCGACCAAATATGTTGATGGGCTCAATTTGAGTCCTCTCTTGGGAATCTCCTCAGGCAAAGGTATTGAACTTATCCTGTGCACTCCTAGTTAATAGATTTTAGTCCTTAAACTTGTGAGTGAAGGTGTGTTCAACTGGATATGTTGATGGGCTTGAAATTGAGTCCTCTCTTGGAGATCTCCTTGGGCGAAGGTATTGGACTTCTACCGCGCACTCTTATCATAATTGATGGTAAATTGATGGGCTAGTGGACCCCTTATCTGTTACGGTGTTTGATGAATATATTAAAAAAGGGATCCAATGACCAATACAATTTCTCCAACTTGAGATAAATTTGATGTAGAAGAATACTTGAATTAAAAAGGAGTAAACCTAAAACTAAGTTCACATATGAGTAGCAGATTATTGAAATATAGAAAAATCTCACATCGAAAAATTGATGTTCTAAGGAGCAATTAATATACCTTAATTGACTCATAACTTGTTAGGTTAAACTTTTGAATGAATGTGGGTTTAACTGAATAAGCTGACGAGTTCGAAATTAAACTTTCCTCTTGGTGATTTCCTTGGGCAAAGGTATTGGACTTTTACTTAGCGTTCCTAATAATCATATGACCATATATGAAGTAGGGATGTGATTTTCATGGCTATGCACAAGTTAGAGTGTTATGACACGTGGAATCCTGTGGTGGATGTTTAATGGAGCACAGAGCAATAATTAATATTACTTTGCTCATAGCTTGTCGTCTCCAATTTTATCGTGAATATAGGCGCAATTGAGAGCGCTTCAGATGTACTATTAGTAAGTTTTTTGGAGGATCTTCTCGTTGATTTTTCCAACACTAGCGTTTGGCATATTTTGGAGTGCAAATTTGTGTTTGTAAATTCTTGTAGTGTTCATGATAACTTTGTTTGTACATTAGGATAAACTCAAGAGTGGTCCTTTTTATTTTTAATTTTTTGTTAATACCACAAAAAATCCCAAACCAGTAAACATGTGATAAATTTACTCAAAACTAATTTTTTGACCACGAAAAATCTTAAACTGATATACCTATGACAAATTTACCTCAAACCAATATATATGTGACAAATTTATCCAAAACTAGCTAATTTGTGATAAATTTACTCCAAATTAGTATAGATATGATAAATTTACCCTTCATTAGTTTCTTTTAAAATTTTATTATGAAATTATTGAGTTAGATGGTGTGGCAATCAGTTTTATGATTTTTTGTGATATTAATCCAAGTTAACGAATGGTATATTTGTTACAAATGCATCAGTTTGAGGTTTTTGGCAATCAAAAAATTAGTTTAGATTAAATTTGTCACAAGTATACCAATTTAGAGTTTTATCCTCCATTTGTCATAAGTGTACCAATTTTGTATCTTTTTGTGATATTAATTCAATTTAATGAAAGATACATTTATCATAAATGTACTAGTGTAAGGTTTTTGAAGATCAAAAAATTGGTTTGGGGTAAATTTGTCACATTTCTACCAATTTAGTATTTTTTTAATAGTCAAAAAATTAGTTTAGAGTAAATTTGTCACATGTATCGGTTTAGGATTTTTCATGATCTTAACTCTATTTTTTTAAAAATTCAATATCGGGCCAATACTTTTCTTTATTTTTTTATTTCAATAATGATCCTTGTAGTAGTTGTCATGACCTTCCCTTTCACATCTTATGTTCAATTTCAACATGCAATTTAATCTATTTAAGAGTCACCACAAATTATTTATTGGTGGGTCAATCTAAAATCCAAGTGTGAGAAAATACTTTACTTCTACAAGCGAGAGATTTAATGGATTATGGGACTTGATTATACTATATTAAACAAACGCTATTTCGGTACATTTTCTCTTTATTTTCGAAAAATATTTGTTCAAGCAATCTTAGATTGATTTTAAACATAGCCACTAATATATGATAGATGATCATGCGTGTGCTCAACCATTAAAAATAACACTCAATAATCAAAGCATTAAATAAATAAATTGCTATAAAAATGAAAATTCAAATGCATCAAGATAATTAATTTTCTAAGTATAAGTAAAGCAACTAAAATACTACACCTTGCCCAACCGTGATCCTCTTAACCATTCAGCTACTCTCTCTTCTTCTTCTTCTTCTTTTTTCCATTTATGAAAACTAGCTAAATGCAATTCTAATCTAAGTTAAACATGCCTAATTTATTATTCTAATGACATGTGTCATGACCTGATTCTAATGATGGGCAAATAAAATTAGTTATTATAATATGACAAGCATTCTATAATGACCGGCATGCAATCAGAAGATGACATGACATTGATAACATGGCATGGATGGTGACATGGCAGTGACATAACAATCATGATGACAAGACATAAATAATGGCGTGATATATGACATGGCATGTGACATGGTATGGCATGTTATGGCATAGCAATATGATATGGCATTGATGACATGACAAGTAGTGATGCGTGGATGATGCAATTAAATCTATACGATATGCACATGTTATTTTTTTATGATTGTTCATTAAAATTCCTAATAAATAATTAATAAAATAATGGGAAAATAACACAATCAGTCCATAAACTTTGATCCAATGTGCAATTTGGTTCATAAACTTTTAATTTATTCAATGTAGTCCTTAAAATTTAGCCTAATGTGCAATATAGTTTTAAACTTTTAATTTGATCAATGTAGTCCCTAAACTTTTGGTATATGTTCAATATAGTCCCCGGACTCTATGAAAATGTTCAATTTAATCCCTAGTCTTGAATTAATGGAATGACTACATTGAACATTTTCATGCAGTTTAGGAACTATATGAACATGTATCAAAAGTCCAGGAATTACATTAAATAAATTAAAGTTCAAGGACCACATTACACATTGGGTTGAAGTTCAAGGATCACATTGAACAAACTGGAAGTTTAAGGATCAAATTGCACATTAGGCCAAAGTTTAAGGAATGTTTATATAATTATCCCTACAATAAAATACCTAAAGTAAAAGATTATCCGACTTGAATTAGGAAATAATCTAAGTTAAATCCTATTCTTACTTGGAATCTTATCCTAACTATTTAAGTATCATCCAAATAGGCAATCCTATCTAAAAAATAAATTAAATCTATCATGCAAGGCTACATTTTTGTTTTTGTTTTGTTTTGTTTTTTCTTTTTTCAAATAAAGAAATCAAACAACAAGATAAGCTCAAAATTGTAAAGAAGATATACATTCAAGTTAAGCTTGGAAACAAATAAACCGACACCCTGATTTTAGTGCCTAATGATCAAGTTGCCGATTTTATGTGCAATCCATAACCCAATCTTAATACTTAAAGATTGAATTCCTGATTATTTGCACGTTTCGAATTAGGAAATTTTCTTCATTTTGATATGCCTAAAATCTCAAAATATTCAAATTAGATCGCAATAATCGCCAAGACAAATTCCAGATAACTACCTAGTTTGAAGATTTGTTTCCGAAACAGGATTGACGGCAGAGGATCTTGGTGACCGACGACGATGAGGGGCTCTTCATCTCCGCTAAACTTGGTGACGGTGAAGCTGCTCGCTGGTCAGCTTGGTGTTGCAAGGAACTCTGAAAAGCCTGCAAAACAGAGAACTTCTGAGTTGTGGTGAGATAGCCGAGGGTGCTGGGCTCGGTGAGGACTCCATAAGTGCAAGGGGCGAAATGGTGAAGCTTAGCTCGGTGAGGACTCGATCATAATGGTGCAAGGCTCCTAATTGATGCGAATTCACGATTGGCCGAGGATGATGCAGCGAGTCTCAGTGATCGTTGCAAGAGGTGTCGCGGGCCGAGGATAGTCACAGGCTTGGAACTCCTTGATGCCCTAGGTACTTGCGGTGGCCTTTGACTAGAAGGGTTTGATCGCGTCATCGCCTTGCGGTGCAGAGCTGATAGTGTTGATGACAATAGTAGCTTTGTCGACGGTGCAGGGTCGAACAGAAGAGTAGCAAGGGCATGACTAGCTTGTTAAAATTGTGACTGCTTCACCATCGATGCAAGGATCATAGCGAGGTCGAGAGAGGTAAAGCAAAGCTGCAACTGGCAGGGCTTCATTGGAAGGCTCGAGTAACCTTCATAAGTTGGTTTTCAGCTATCCCAGGTAAGTAATACTCTCTCTTCTATAAATTTGTGAACTTACGTCTTGAAAGCTGTAGAGATTCAAATAGTGTAAGCTAGGAAAGAATATGTTCGTTGTATAAATCTAAATCGGGCATCTACTACTCTTTAGCCATTTGAGAATGGTTTATCAAATATGTTGCGAAGGTTTACAGGTATTTATTGCTTTACAAACACATTTATGAAATGAGTTTCAAAATGATTTGAGGAATCTCTAATGAAAGGTGTTACAAAAGGTTATCGATTTGTGAATTCGGTTGATAAAGAATTCTAAAATTGTTTGTGAAATGTACTATACTTGATGAATGAAGTTCGGGAAGATTATGTGTTTTATTTTGTGAAATCAATTGGCAATATTGATTCTGAATTTTGATTCCAAGTATTAGAGGATGTGGATTTGGTACTCAATATTGCTGTAAACCAATTAAGTAACTTGTGATATGCATACTAGTTTCTGGATATTCTTGTGAGCCAGCCACCCACAATATAGGTGGAGAATCTTGATTACTTTGTTATAGGGCATTATGTGTGATCATGGTTAGATATTTGAGCACTAGTTTATTCGATAGAATGGATCATTGACATATAACTTGAGATTGGTCAATGGACTGTTTCATTGATGTCTAATTTGATGAGGTTAATTAATAGACAATATTATTGATATATGCTTTGATATTTTAAATGAAATGGGTAATTTTGCTATGATTTAGTTACATTTAAGTAATAAATAACTCATTTAGATATTGAAAATTGTTATATTCTGATTTGGGTCAAATGAATGTGGTATGGTGTTATAAACGTATTTCTTAAAACGAAAGCGTAGGATGTTTACGAATTTTGAACTAGAGTTATATAAACATAGGCTCGTGCAAGGTTCTTCTTTCTAAACTCTTGCATTTACAATTTCTTTTTTCTTACAGACCCAAAAAAATTTATTTTTCCTTCCATAGCTCTTCTAGTAGCCGTTGGGTCTTGAATTGAACTGCGTGGGGGCCGCTTATATCCATCTCAAATCAAATGGCTCCAACCTTGTATCTTCTACACGCAAATTTGACCTCGCGACACCTTGCAAAATGCCTTCTTCAACCTTCGAATCATTTCAAGCTTACCCTTAAACGCCACGCCAGTTAGACTCCGCAAAATCAAAGCAGGGCTCGTTCAAAAAGGGTCAGCTCGAAAAAGAGGACGACTGTCGTCAACCCTCGAAAAGAGAGGAGCTCCAGCTGCAAAGGAAAACCCCACACCAAAGACGCAAGAGATTCGTCCTTCATTGGACGACGAGACGAAAGCACACCCCACTAATCTCACGACCCTTCAATTGAGCCCCGCTTAGTGAAAAAAAAAAACAAAAAGGAGCCCCGCGTTTTGGACTCTTACTTTTACTTGACCCCGTTTTTTTTTTTTTTTTTACGTTGGACCATTCCATTCGCCCAATTTTGATATGAGGCCAAAATAATAATAAAAAAAAAATCCCAGGATTAGATCGAGAAAAAAAAAAGACATAAGTATGAGTTACATTCAGAAGAATTACCAAAAAAATCATAAATCTATTTTAATTGTACCAATTCAATTCTAAACATTTTTTTTTTGCCAATTCATTCTTATAACTTTTGCAAGTGTATCAATTTAATATATTCGGCCAATTTTGATTGGTCAATGCTAACTTTGGCAATTTTTTAATAAAATTATATTTTTTTCAAATTTTTTATTAATTTTTTCTTTTTCTTTTCCTTTTTTTTTTTCTCTTACTCCTCCTTTGGCTTCTTTTCCCCACTTGTCGGCCATTGGGATAGGGTCGCAAAGCCCTTGCTGGTTGCCAGCGAGGGTCGCAACCCTCATCCTCCTCGCCATGGCCTTGTTGCAAGTGGGCAAAGACCGCCATGGCCTCACCAACCTAGGGCGAGTTGACCTTCACTTGCAAGCTAGTAAGGCCAAGGTGAGGTTGACCTTGCCTATGGCCCTCAAGCCTAACAACGGCTACAACCCTCACTAGTGGTTGGCGAGGGCTTCATGGCCCTTGCCTATTGGCCGATGAGCCTCATTGGAGCCTCATCGGCCATTGCAAGGAAAAGAAACCAAAGGACGAAGAAAAGAAAATAAAAAAGGGAAAAGGGAAAGAAAAATATAATTGCCATGTGGCCAACACCAATCAATATCCATGTTAGTGCTAGTCTACCAAATTGGATGGATGAATTGAATTAACACAATTACAAAATATTTAGTATTGAATTGACAAAAAAATTATGATTAAATTGACACAATTACAATAAATTTAATTCTTTTTGGGTAATTTCCCCCACATTCAAAGATCATGAAATCTCATTTACAATTCACTCACTTAAATATGAGCTTCGAAGGAGACATTGTTGAACTTCGGACAATCCTCTCATCCCGATGTGCATAGTTCACCTCTTACAAAACTAAAAGATTGGACTTAACCTAGCACGTGAAAATTGACTCATGATATTATCTGACAGCTAAATGGGAACATAGGATCTAATGAACAGATTAACTAATGATAATAATAATATAAACCCCACTTAAAAACACATGATCAGTCGCGTATCTAATATTTCTCGTTCTAGATGCGTACCCTTACATCTTCTTTAACACGTACCTTGCCAAATCCTAAGAGGTTATTAAATCGTTAATCTATTAATTAAGTAGAACTTAGCCATGACTTCCAGTTTGACCCAAGACAAGTCTATTCTTTTCCCCCGCCGCACGACAAGTGTCCGTGACTCTGGCAATTCCAAGGCCTATAAATACACGTACCCACCATCCTAGAAAGCACCAAGATAAGCATTCAATTTCCAACCCACCCACCCCACAAAAAAAGATAAAGCATAGATAAGCATCTACCTTTGCAAACCCCAACGCTCCAAGACAAGACCCAAGAAAAACAGCTATCGAAACCAAGGACCAAACCCGAAAAACCTCCGAAAATGAGACTTCTCATCCTCGCCGTCGCTGCCGTCCTCCTCCTCCTCCTCCAAGTCTCGGCCGCCGAGGCCGTCCGCACGGAGCCGCTGCTCGGGGGTTGGCACCCGATAAAGAACCTGAGCGACCCGTACGTGAGGGAGATCGCTCAGTTCGCCGTCAAGGCGCGCAATGACCAGGCCAAGACGGGGATGGTGCTGGAGAAGGTGGTGAAGGGCGAGACGCAGGTCGTGGCGGGGACGAACTACAGGCTCGTCGTTGACGTCAAGGACGGGACCAACAAGAAGAACTTCGAGGCCCTCGTCTGGGACAAGCCGTGGGAGCACTCCAGGCGTCTCTCGTCGTTCAAGGCCGTAAAGGGCAAGCCATGAGGTTGTCGTTTGGCCGTACTTCTGCACTATTGCTAATAATCCTCGGTCATGTTACAGTTTCAGTATTTTGAGAATAAAATAAGTGTCGGTAAGCGTCGGTAAGCGTCGGTAGTAGTGAGATCTGGTTGTGTATCGCTAGGGATGGGAGTTCCAGTCTGATCTGGTGGGCTGTTTCTGTTTGAAAACTTCGGTGTAATTCGAGGGATCCCATGTTTTGTTTTCTTTTTCTTGTTCTGTTCTTGCTTTTCTTGGTCTGATGTTGCTGCATGCGACGTGCAAGAATCTTGCGAAGATGGATCGGATTAGGTCAGCCGAAGAGAGAAATCTGCGTATGAAGAAAGATCTGCTGTCGATCTTTGATTTGGCATGGGGGGGCGGTCGAGAAACGCCGCAGGTGACGGTGGGACCGCAGCAGATTTCACGGGGGGATTGATTTTTAAGTATACGCTAGGAGATTCTCCCGTGAACTATGGGGAAGGGGCAGACCTATAGACCGGCTGTCAATCACTCTTTTGTCCAATATCTTTTTACTATGTTAGATACGAAATAAAGAAAAAGGGTTGTTTCAGACAAATTATCATGGGCCGACGATTGATTTTGTTGATTTCTGGTCGAAAAGAAAAGGATGGTTTCTTGACCGTAGGGACTCGACAAAATTTAGGAGCGCGTTTGGTGGTGGGACGTTGGATGAAAAGTCTTCGAGATAACTAATTTAGGCTTTCGGGCAAAAAAAGAAAACTAAGAAAGATAAAAATAAAAAGTTGGGGATGACGAAGGAATGAACACTTTTCATAGTTCCATGCAACTTAGCAGTGAGACCATCAAATAGTTGGGTTAAGGCGGCTTTGTGTCTAAAAGATCGAAACCATAATAAATATGGACCCATTAGGCAGCATAACTTTAGCTCCTCATACACATGTTCATACTCGATCTGGACCCAACCAAGTTCCACTTCTTAGCAATTACTCTTTATAAATTGCTAATTTTTTAAGACTATTTTGATCTTCCTACGACACTAATACAAAACGATTGTTATGGTGTGGGGGAGACAATAGTCAATTATAATTAGCTTTATGATTGAGGGGAAGAACTTATACGGTTGTCTATTTTTTTTTTCAACGCTTTTGGCTGAAATTCTTTTTCTTCCGTTGATCTCGCTGATGGATGGAACATGGGAGAAAATATGTGAATTTCATTAACTCAAAAACTAGATTATATAAAAGAAAGTGAAATTTACGAAGTTTGAGTATCATGTAGTGACTATTGTTCATTTCATTGAATAATTTTTCTCTAGACTTATCCTTGTTTATAATGATAAGGATCTTGTTAACAAGTCCCTCATAAGCAAACATAACTAATAGACTTTTCAATTTTCAAAAGCGTTGATTACACATGACACAAAACAGATAGTGCATTTTAAAAATGCAAATTTTCTTTAAGTGATTTCTTAACAAGTAACATGATTGTTGAGATATACATGTGAATTGTATTAGAGAATTCTCACATTAACAAATTGATGTGCTATAGCATAGTTAATAAATTTAGTTGATTCATTTACCTTAAATTTGTGAGTGAAGGCACGTCTGACCGGTATGTTGATGGGCTCGAACTTGAGTCCCCTCTTGGAGATCTCCTCAAGCAAATATATTAGATTTCAGCTGTGCACTCCTAGCAAATGGTATCAAAGTTGGCGGTAGATTGGTGGGCTAGTGGGCCACCTATCTGTTATGGTGTTTGGTAAATATCTTAAAAAAAGAATCTGGTGACTCCAACTTGAGATGCACTCACAGAGAAATCTTTATTCAAAAAATTGGTGTGTTGCAAAGTAGTTAATATATCTTAGTTAACTCATAACTTATTATTTAAACTTTTAAGTGAAAGTGAATACAACTAAATATGTTTGATGAGTTTGGAGTTAGGCCCTCCACTTGGCGATCTCCTTGGGCAGGGGTATCATACTCTTACCGTGTGTTCCTAATAATGACATGACCATATATGAAGTAGGGATGTCATTTTCATGGCTATGCACAAGTTAAAGTGTTATGACACATGGAATCCTGTGGTGGATGTTTAGTGGAGCACATATCAATAATTAATATTACTTTGCTCATAGCTTCTCGTCTCCAATTTTATAGTGAAGATAGATCCAATTGAGAGTGCTTCAAAAATACCATTAAGTTTTTTGGAGGATCATCGTGTTGATTGTTCTAATGCCGAGGTTTGGCATAATTTGGAAGACAAATTTGTGTTTGCAAATTCTTGTAGTGTTCATGATAACTTTGTTTGTATGTTGGGATGACCTCAAGAATGGTACTTTTCATTGTTTTTTTTGGGTTAATGCCATTAAAAATATCAAACTGGTACATATACAATAAATTTACCTCAAAATATTTTTCTATCACAAAAAATCCAAACCAATATACATATGACAAATTTACTCAAAGCTAATATTTTGATCACAAAAAACCCCTAACTGATATAACCATGATAAATTTGCCCCAAACTAGTATATCTATGACAAATTTACTATCTATTAGTTTATATTAAATTTTATTATAACAAATTGCTTAGTTAGATAACACATGGTAGTTGATGAGTGTACCAATTTGGGATTTCACTTCCCGTTTATCACAAGTGTACCGATTTTGTGGTTATTTGTGTATTAATCCAATTTAATGAATGATATGTTTGTCACAAATGTACTAGTTTGGAGCTTTTAGTAATCAAAAAATTGGTTTTGGTAAATTTGTCACAAATGTATTAGTCTGAGATTTTTTATGGTTAATATGTCACATGTATATCGGTTTGGAGTTTTTCATTGTTAAAAATTAGTTTTGGGTAAATTTATCATAAGTATACCAGCCTGAAGTTTTTTCCGGTCAAAAAACTAGGTTGGAGTAAAGTTGTTAAATGCGTATCAATTTAGGTTGTTTCATGGTATTAAACCTTTTGTTAATTCAAATCAGGCCTATACTTTTCTTTTTTTTCATTTCAATAATGATCCTTACGGTAGTCGTCATGATTTCCCTTTCGCATCTTATGGTCAATTCAACATGCAATTTAATCTATTTAGGAGTCACCACAAATTAAGTATTGGCGGGCCAATCTAAAACCCAAGTGTGAGAGAATACTTTACTTCTACAAGCAAGAGATATAATGGATTTTGGGGACTTCATTATGCTAGATTAAACAAATGCCCTTTTGATACATTTTCTCTTTATTCTCAAAAATATTTGTTCAAGCGATCTTGGATCAATTTTAAACCTGTCCTCTAATATATGAGAGATGGTAAAGCTTAGCTTGGTGAGGACTCGATCATAACGGTGCAAGGCTCCTAGTTGGTACGGATTCACGATTGACCGATAGGATGATGCAGCGAGTCTCAGTGATCGTTGCAAGAGATGTCGTGGGACAAGGATGGTCGCAGTGCAAAAACTCCTTGATGCCGCAGGTACTCGCGGTGGCTTTCGACTAGAGGGGTTGATCGCATCGTTACCTTGCGGTGCAGCGCTGATGGTGTCGACAACAACAGTAACTTTGTCAAGGGTGCGGGGTCGAACACCAGAGCAGCAGGGGCACGACGAGCTCATTAAAATCGCAGCTGCTTCACCATCAGTGTGAAAATAACAGCGAGGTCGAGAGAGGTAAAGCAAAGCCGCAGCTGGTGGGGCTTCATTGGAAGGCTCGAGTAACCTTCGTAAGTTAGTATTCAGCTTTCTCAAATGAATGATACTATCTCTTCTATGAATTTGTAAACTCATGTCTTGAAAGCAGTAGAGATTCAAGATAGAATAAGCTAGGAAAGAGCATGTTCGTTGCATAAATCTGAATCGGGCAATTGGTGCTAAATATTGCTGTGAACCAACCAAGGGGCTTGTGGCATGCATACCAATTTATTAATATCCTTGTAGGCTAGCCATTGACAATATAGGTGGAGACCTAGCCAACGGAGGAATTTTAATTGTTTTGTCATGAGGCATTATATGCGATCATGGTTAAATACTTAAGTATGTCTGATGGAATGGACCATTGACATATAACTTGAGATTGGTCAATGAACTGCACCATTAACATGTGATATGATGAGATTGATCAATGGGCTGGATTATTGATTTATTTTTTGATATTTTAAATGAAATGGGTAATTTTGTTATAACTTAGTTACATCGCAAGTAATATATAACTCATTTCAATCTTGAAATTTGTTATATTCTAGATTTGGTTCAAATAAGTTTGATATTGTGTTAAAAATGTACTTAGTGGATGCTGTGATTGTTCAACCTTTTCATTTTAATCTTTTTCATATTCTTCATTCAGCGATGAGTAGTTCGTAAGCGATATTGACAGGAACTTTTGATAGTTGAATTTTAGGTATGCATTGGAAATGTATTCATACATTTTGTTGGATTGTAAAAACACCGATATGTTATTGTGAGTCTGAAGGCACCTTCTTCAGGTGAAGAGAAGGATGACCAAGTCATTATCCGTATTCCTGTAAGTTTTGGCATGTGACACAATGTTATCATATAATTATGATATAATTTAGTATCAAACATAAAGAGATAAAGCCTCAAGGTCGACACAATTAGTCCAAGCGTTAAGAGATTTCAAATTCAGGAGATGGAAATTATTTGTTCGAATCTCACAAATCCTATGTAAACTGAAGACCTCAATTTATTTATTGATTTCGTAGGATATTTCATGAATATGTAGATAGTTAGATTCCCATGCCCGTAACCCCCAAATTATTATAAAAGAAGCATTTAGAGATAGGTGGGTCATCATAAACCCTAGTCATTGAATGCTCGATGCACTTTAGAAGCGGAACATGGAACTTCATCTCGGTTGTTAATTCAAGGGATGCCGCCTCATCATGATCAATAGTTGAGATTACACCAGATCAATGGATCCCAAGTCTGGCAAGTTTTTCTTTTTCTCAAGAAGGTAAGTGAACTCTTTTGTTTTTTTCAATGTATCCGCACAACTTTCAGAAGTCATATTTTAAAAGAATATCTTGCTTTTTGTTTTAAGTTTTTATAATAAAATAGTCTTTTTTATAATTGGAAGATTACTACGTAGGAGATGACCTAATAATTCTCACGTGGTCATCGGACTTGGACAGAGACTAGAGATGGGATCGATGGTGAAAGGGATGTCTACCTTATCCGTAAGGATTTCCTAATCCTTTTGCAAGCCAGTCTTCTTTTTTCTATTTTTTCTTTTCTTTTCTTTATGTGACGCCTCACATTTTGGATTAGATTTGGAAAAATGATATTTTTCTGAACATTTATCACACTGAATCTCATTAATTAACGGGCTGGATATCTCAAGTGATCTATATTATATATGTAAATTGTTTGGTCAATTTATGCGTTGGTAAATACACAATGTAGCTTGGTAGAGTATACATATTTGAACATGAGTAACATAACGTTTATTAAGATTAGTTCACAAAATTAATTTACTAAATGAGTATCTTAAGACACTGTACTTAAGAGTCGAGCATTGCAAGATTTTAATTAAAATGAGCGCCGTAGGTCCCACTGGCCTGGACCCAGATTATCTTTAACAAGTTGATAACTCATAATCTGAAATCACTAGTGACAATAATCTCCCATGCATCATGAAATGGAACATTGACCGCGGTATATTTAATTCAAAAGTATGATGATAAGGAAAACAAATAATAAAAGCACTTAAGTATAGTTTTCTGGATGGGAATCCACTTTTTTCCAGTGGACACTAATTTAAGCAACATAAGAGGAATTAACTCCAGAGGAAGCTGACTTCGAGCATCTATATGTACATTAAGGTGAGGGAGTCCATCTTATAATGGTAAAGACCAGACCGATGAAATGCCTCATTTACAATCTCATGAATTGTGTTATATGCAAATCAAAACCTGAGATCTCTCCTGCGTGAAATTGTATGAACCTAGTGATGCCAAGAGTTGAATTTATGCCATATGCATTGGTAAATCGAAAATGGTTCAATCTTCTATGCATTAAAAAAAAAAACGAAGAAAAAAACATATCCACCTGCACTTCTAAGTTGTTTTTGACATTTTGAAACTAAAATATACGATCTTATGTATCGAAATTTGAATATGTCAAAAGGATCCAAACATTTTATGCTAAACAAAATATGAAGAGCGATTTCTTTATATCTACGAAAGGATAAAAGTTAAAAACAGGAGTCACTCTGGTTATAAGATGGGCTGCTTTTAAATCAAATATATACCTAAAAATTAAAAGCTCCTTATGCATTAAATGGCTTCCTTTTTGATGTTTTAGGCCATCACTCCTCTCTTTTAATAATTCTCTGCTTTCTTCAACACTATCCCCTGTATATGCAAAGGGATTGTAGGGGAAGAACCAATCATTGTTTCATCATTTGAATCAGGCCACTTGGGCTATTGTTGCAGACAGGTGTCTTTTCCCCATTTGTCGATGTAGGCATGTGTCTTTTTTCTCATTTGCCAGCATGATAGCTCAATTCAATTGATTCAATAACTAATTAGATCGACTTACTCAATTTGGAGCTGAGCTTGATCTTGGATTACTCAAGCATATCTTCTCAAATAGAGCTCGAGTTTGCCAATTCCTAGCTTGGCCCACATACCTAAAAAGACAACTTTTGATTTATTCTAGAAATGATGCCTATTTGCTGATAAAATATAATGAGCTTAAGTTTTATGTGTAAATGGAATGTAAGAAATGCCTATTTGATTATTTTTGGTCAAGAATTGGGACTTCTCTTGGTCAGGGTTGAATTTTAAATTTTACAATTTTGACCTATCGACCAAAATTCAGATGTAAATACAATAAATAAAAAAAAGGAATAAAAGAGAAAAGTCTTCAAGGCTAACTCAACAAATATAGAATTTCCACATTAGGAGCCGAAAAGCCTTTGCTCTTCTCTCTCTTCTTTCTGTCGTCTTCTTCAATCTTCAAACATAGGCAAGGTTTGAGCTGTATCACCCAGTCTCCCTTTTTTATTGATTTGGTTGGCATTTTTTTCTTGTTTTTTCTTCTCTCTTGATTTAGATTTGAGAGCTCTTTTCTCCCAGTCTAGTTCTGGATTTGAAAGTTTGAATTCTCTCAATCTAATTCAAAATTTTGGGTGCTATCCTCTTCCAATCTAAATTTGGGAATTTGATAAATAGGCTTTTGGGGATTAGATGCCCCTCTCCTCAATTCGTATATAGGTTCTCTGCATCCAACTCCAATGATGATTGTAGGAGTTTTGACATCTCATTAAATTACAAAGATTTGCTCATTTACATGTTGGATATGTGTTTACTCAACTTATTTTGGTTGTCTCTGTATGACGATGGTATAAAGGAAGCTGAATCTAGGCACACACCACAAATTGGCAATGTCCTAATTAATGAAGAACGAATTTATGATGTATGTTCATCATTGATAAAACACGAAATCAATAATCGACTATTAATTTTACTTGATAGATTTATTCTTGTGAAAAGAGTATTTACTTAAATTTTGCTGGTGCTCCATTGGTCCTCTTTGTTTTTTTGGATTTGGCTTTCCTTTTTAGTTTCTTGGTCTGTTTCAATTTGTCTTGTCATGAAAACTATATACCTATGTATCATTTTGAGTAATGAATACAATTTACTTTCGATCAAAAAAAATCAGCAAATATCTTTCATTGATCAATCAACTCAGCACAATGAAATTGATTAGACGCCCAATGAAAATTAATAAAATGGGTAAACACTTTATTATTTGGCTTCAATTGTGAATACGATCCTCCGAGCTCTTGAGTAGATCAAGATTTCTTGCAACCTTTTGAGCACGAATTGGCACAACCTTCAACTTTCTTGGCGTCTGCAACAAAACAAAGTACATGAAATACTATGTAACATAATATGAGTAAAAAACCAAATGTTCTATTTAAAAGGTGAAGCTTTTGCTTTCGTACCAGAATGGAGGTTGGAACATTTGGACGTCAAGCAATCAAGATTGCATTGGCCTTCGAGTGTCTCAACCACCTACGGATCATCAAGGCAGTCTAGTACGCATTGAGCAATGCAGGCCTGCGGTTTAGGGATCACAGCACATCTTAACTTGCAAAGGACACTACAAAAATCATAAGACTTCGCCTCAGTGACTATTGCCTGCGATGCCATTGTCGCCACCAACATCACTAATACGGTATAACTCTTGAAATTCATGTTTGATTTGTTTTCAATGGAGTGACAATTCGTAGTATTTTTGTTGTACTTTGGGACAGGGTTAATGTGATTCTGCTGTTTATATAGATGTATAACACTAGGAAAAATCTTCATTTGTTAGGTAAGAAAGCATCAATAAGTTAATGATTATTCGAGGATTTGTTTTTCAATTAATAATCAACCGATAAAGGTAAGATAATCCTCAACTTTTAAAATAGTATTACCATAAGACTTGATAAAAGAACCAACTATGGGGTGTTATTTCAATGTCGGGATTTTCTTTTCTTGTGGGGTCATTATGACTTCCTTTTATGACTAAATTCCTCATTTTACCTAAAGAGACGAAATTGCATAATAATCCAATTGAAATTGAAAATATTGGACCAAAATTTTTTCTCCTTGTTTTTATTGGTTTCCTTTTATATACAGATTCTTATTGCCATAGTTAAGAATATAGTATAACTCTTGACGTTCATGTTTAATATGATTTCAATGGAATGACGATTCATAGTACATTAGAGCTCTCTCTGGGTAAGAGTAATGTGATTATGCCATTTATATAACTATATGACACCGGGATAATCTTTATTTGTCAGGTTTAAAAGTGTCAATAAGTTAATGCTTTATCAGTTAATAATTATCCTTTATTGGATGAAGGGAGATTTATTTTGTGATATTTTTTTTCTAGGTGATCAATTTAAAAGGATAAAGATAAATCTTCAATTTCCCAAATATCATTACAATAAGGGAAAATTTCATATAATAGCATAAAGTGACACATTATTTTCAAAAAATTACCTAAAGTGGACATAATCTCAAATAAAAGTCTCAAGTGGCCAATTTTATTTCAAATGAGGATCTCAAGTGGTTAATTTTCTTCTTAATAAAGGTATGACTTCATCAACTATCCAATCTTGTCCACATCCAGGGGCAATCTCGTCTAAGTATTTTTTTTTCTTTTCCTATTTTTTTTTCTTTTTCATTCTCCCTCTCCCTCGTGACCCTTCGCTCTAGCTCGCCTCCATCTTTACACCATCATCAGCCCCCCTCACTCTCTGCCATATCATCATATGATTAGAACCAGCTCTTCTTCGGAACAAGCCATTACAGCAGAACCGAGCTCGTTGGAGATTCTAAGTTTCGCTCCTTGAAATGGTTCGTAAAAGATTCAACAAAGCCAGAGCAAGTGAGATTCAACCGTGCCTAAATGGGTCTGTTTCTCTTTAAGAAAGGATAACTACACACTTCTTTCTTTCTGATGTGATGAAACCATTGTCCAGGGCTTCGATATATCAAATCGCTCGATGCTGAGAAGATGTTGAGCAAAATAGGAATTGCGGTTACTAGGCTGGTGGAAGACTTGAGAGTACATGGAGTTTGATGGATTTTGGAGTTGAGAGAAGACATGTCACTAAATGGAGTAGTTGTGTAGCTGGAGAGTTAGTGGTTGCTGAGTCTCTGCAAGAGCAAAAAGATGTTGCCAAGGAAGATGAGCCAATTGGTAATATTAGCCAGAGGCTTAAGAGGAGTTATAGTGTTACTGCTAAGAACAAGAGTGCATAATCGTATAAACATAACATTGACAATGGCTTGCGACCTTCTATCTTGCTCCATTAATGACTCTAGAAGTTAATCAGAAAGGATGTAGGCTGTTCGCTGGAAAGAATTCTGTGAAGCTATTGCCAAATCTTCATTTGTTAAGTTAATGTAGTAGAGACAAACTGCACTTTTTCTCAGAAGTGTAAAGCTTGAATCAATTATAATCAGTTCATTGTCTCTCTTGTTCTTTATGATTAATTTTCTCGGAGGGAAAAAAATCAATGTTAAGTAAAAATCTCATAGTTTGGTTGCTGCTGAATATCGCCTTAGTTACTAGCACTGAAAATCACTGCCAGTTCAAAATACCTGTCTAGTTCATTATTGTGGTTTGCAATAGTGGTCCGAGTTTTTGTGGCCTCCATGGCACTTAACATGAATGCTTTCTAATACTTTTATCTTTAAATTTGTTATATCACGCAAATGTAATGTTTCAATCTAACTTATTGATGAAGCAATATTCTCAAGAACTTCCTGAAGCAATAGCCTAATACTAGTTGATAGTGACTCTAATCCCTTTTTAGTAGTTTAATTTTACAAAAACTTTCTCAACTCAATTGGCGAGGTTGTAGCCAAATAAATCAAAATCCAGATGACATCAACGAACTGTTAGCAATAGCAATGATTTCAAACAAAGCAAAGATGTGGAAAGCTAGATAAGAGGCTGGCCAGAATGCTCAAACTTTATAATCAAATTCAACACTACCAATTTGCTCGAAGTGCTTTTACTTCATAACATGTTCTCAAACACTCTTAATTCACTCAATATCAGACAAGTTTTGTTGCAGCTCCACGACGACTTTCATTTCACATCCTAAAACAGCTTCTAACTTCTTGCTGAAACTTATCGTTCTCTAGTTACAAGCATCTTCATCAGCTTCAACAAACCCCTTGGGATCAATAGTTGTGCCGATTATACCTCTTGGTATTGAACTCTTCCATGGTTTCTTTATCGCCTAGATAAATTGTTGCCGCTCGTGCAAGTGAGCGGGCTCTTTCTTTTCTGTCGGCCGAGGCTACAGCGTGCGCCACCCTAGGGGCAATGTTTCATTGTCGAGCCATACAACACCAATGAGCATGTATGTGGCTAGCAAGGCCTTGCATAGCTGCTCCCAAAAGTAGCTGTCTTCTTTGCCCATTCCTATTTTGCTTAACACCTTCTCTTCATCAAGCAATTTTATATATTGAAGCCCTGGACAGTGGCATCATCACATCAGAAAGGAAGGAGCGTGAAACTATCCATTATTAAAGCTAAACAGATCCATTCAGGCATTTCATCGAACATTTTCAGGGTGCACACGTGCCTAGAAGGAAGACACTCACATCAGTTAAAAATTGGCGATGAATCTCGGGTTAAAGGAATCATTTTTGTATGCTCTACGAACCATTTTGAGGAGTGAAACTTAGAATTTACAGGGAGCTTGGTTCTTCTGTAATGGCTTGCTCGAAGAAAAGCTTGCCTGGTCATACGACGAGATGGTAGAGAGAGTGAGGGGCTGATGATGGCGTCAAAGATGGACGCAAGTCAAAGCGAAGGAGGCGGGAGAAAGACAAAAGAATGAAAAAGAAAGAAAAGAAAACAATTATTAAAAAAAAAAAAAACAAAACAAAGGGAGAAAGAAGAATGAAAAGAAAAAATAAAGAAAAAAATGTATTTGGACAAGAATGCCCCTAAACATGGAGAAGATTATGTCGATTGGTGAATTTAAACCCTCATTTGAGACTAAATTGATCACTTGAGAGTCTTATTTAAAACAATATATACTTTAAACGGCCACACTTTGAGCCCTTATTTAAAATTTTCAACTCGATACATCTACCAACTTAGGAGTATTATTTCCAAGTCAAGATTTTCTTTTCTTGTGGGGTGACTCCATATTATGAAGAAATCCCTCATGTTCTCTAGAAAAGGCAAAATTGCCCATAAATATCCAATTAACATTAAAAGTGGTAGACCTAAATTTATTTATTTTTCCTTGTTTTCCCTTTTTTCTAGGGAGAATATAACATGGTTTTTATTTATTTCTTAAGTGGGTGTGTTGCCATTCATGCTAAAAGTACCATGTGATATTTTTTTTATCACCCATTTACATTATTGTAAAAGAAGTATTCAAGAAACCTAATTATTTTCATAGTTTTAAGTAAACTTACAATTTAATTATCAAGAAAAATTCAAATGGCTGTGTTTGGTAATCAAATATAAAATTTAGGATATGATAAATTTATTATGTCCTACATTTGATGTTTGCTTAAGACAAGATAAAATTAGATATAATTATCTTATAAGAAAGATGGGATAAAGGTGTATTTGATTTTTAATATCTATAATAGGAAAAAAAATTGAATAATAAACTTCTTAAATTAATAAAATAGAAAATATATTTTAATATAAATAATATTTGAAGTTTAATATAAAAATTCAAAATAACAAAAAATAACAAAATTTAGTTTTTAATGTAATCCTATTATTATTTATATATTCAAATTTAATTATATCTCATAATATAAATCCAATATAAATATAAATTTTTATTACATATTTTAGGTAAATTAGTACAATTTATTATTTAATAAATTTTTATTTTTGAGAATGATGGTAGGGAAAAAAAGAAATAAAAAAGAAAATAATTAAAAATAGAAGAAAAATAAATAAAAAATGTAAATAAAAATGAAGTAAGCAAGAGTATCGCAAGAGATTTTTACTCATTTATGCAACTTTTAGTTTTTTACCTTGATTTGCTATTTATACTAAACAATGGATATAATATGATATGACTATATCCGAACTTATTACTATGATTCACTAAGTAATTGATAGAATATAGCAAAATTCTTAAATTTCATATCTTATCATCTTAATTAAAAACCCAAACAACCAAATGTAGTAAAAGAGAATATAAACAATTTTTTTAACACAATCCAAAATTAATGGAAAATTTCAAATAAATACCTAAAGTAGAGTCATTTTTTAAAAAGAGATTCCAAAGTGAATATTGTTTCTAATAAGGCCCAGAAATGACAAACTTAGTCTCAATAAGGACTCAAAGTGACAAAACTAGTCTCAATGCTCACTTGGTTGACAAGTGCTCTAGTCTGACGAGGATTGCTGGTCAAAGCTTGCTTGGCTAATGCTCGCCTCTAGTCATTGCTTATGCTCGTTTGTGGTTGTTGTCAACAAGGCAGAACAAAGCCGGTCCTCTGTTGAGATTAACTCAGATGGATGGACTCAAATGATGCAATACGTTTGGTCGAACCCGCTGGAGCACTTGCGATGGCTGTTAAATGTGATCAATCGACAGCCAGCAAGCTGTCGAATGTCGGGACTACCTCAAGGACACAAGACTAAATTCAAGCCAAGAGCTACATGGAAATGCCTGGGGTTGTCAAAGTCAGAGATGTACTTCGTGAAGACAAGCGAGGAGAAAGAGCTTGACACTCCATAAGCTCATAGAATCGAAGAATCACTCAACAAACTCAACTTAGAAACTTTAAAACCAACTTGATGCGTAGTGGGTTTAATAAAGTTGCTAAACAAATTTGACAGAATGGAAGTGTTTGTTATAATTGCGGGAAAAGAACTTTGGGAGAGAATTGTTCACCACCAAAACATAATGAATGTTCCATTAATTAAAAATAAAGAACTTTAAGGTCTACAACCAATGAATTGGACATCGGACCAAATGAATCACTCACTTGAAAAAATATTCCATGTATTATCAACTCAAACTTGACATGCATATAATTGAGAATGCACCTCTTATTTAGAGAGTGACTAAGACACTAAACTAAGAAACGCTAGATAAGAAATCTTAAACTGGGAAACATTAGGATTGTTAAACTTGGTAATAATCAAATCGGAAATTCAACTAAAATTAGGAAACTACACTTCAACTTCTAAATCAAAAGGAGTCCTTATTTTTCAACTTAAAATGTTAAAAAATAATTACGTAATAGTTTTTAATATGTTGTGAGAATATCAATCAATTATGGACAAAAAAAATAAATCATAAATTATTATAAGACTTACCTTTTTAAAAATTTATGACTCATGATAAATTATTATTCCCGTAATATATTAAAGATTGTCACGCAATAAAGGTTGTCACACTAGTAAAGTCCAAAGGAATCTCCGATTGGAAGATGCTGCGCCGAAAGTGTCCCTTCCCTTGTATTCGAAGCAATTCGATGCTCCGACAACTTTAAATTAGGTCATCGCGGTTCCCGATAAAGAACTAACATCAAAATCGGATAAGTCAAAAATTTCATAAACCTTGTACCTCGCAATTCGAAGATCGCGCCGCACGACAAGTGTCCGTGACTCTCGCAATTCCAAGACCTACAAAACACACGTGCCCACCACCCATAGAAACCTCCAAGATAAGCATCCAATTTCGAAGCCTCCACCAAGAACACAGTTTCAAAAACCAAAAACCGAAGCCGAGAACCTCCGAAAATGAGACTCCTCATCCTGGCCGCCGCCGTCCTCCTCCTCCTCCAAGTCTCGGCCGCCGGGGCCGTCCGCACAGAGCCGCTGCTCGGGGGCTGGCACCCGATAAAGAACCTGAGCGACCCGTACGTGCCGGAGATCGCTGAGTTCGCTGTCAAGACGCGCAATGACGAGGCCAAGACGGGGCTGGCGCTGGAGAAGGTGGTGAAGGGCGAGATGCAGGTCGTCTCCGGGACGAAGTACAGGCTCGTCATCGAGGCCAAGGACGGGGCTGACAGGAAGAGCTTCGAGGCCGTCGTTTGGGACAAGCCGTGGGAGCATTCCAGGCGTCTCTCGTCGTTCAAGGCCGTTCGGGGCAAGGCGTGAGTCGTCCGTTTCGTCATACTTCTGAATTATTACTAGTAATCACCGGTCATGTTACGGTTTCAGTAGTTTGAGAATAAATTAAGAGTCTATATATAGAAGTGAGATCTGGTTGTGTATCGTTTGGGATAGAAAGTTTCAGTCTGATCTGATGGGCTGTTTGTGTTCGAAAACTTTGGTGTAATCCGAGGGATCCTACGTTTTCCTTTCCTTTCCTTGTTCTGTTCTTGCTTTTCTGGGGGAGAATTATCAAAAAAGTCTTAAACCTATTGCGATTGTCTTAATTGTCTTAAACTTTTTTTTTTTGCCAATTTAGTCTAAACATTTTATAATTATGTCGATTCGGTCCAGTCCATTGTTTTGAAATTGGCCGGCGTAATGAAAACGATTTTTTAATAATTTTTAAAAAATAAAAATTCAAATTTTTAATTTTTTAATTTTTTTTTTTTAAATTTTCTTCTTTTTTTCCTATCTTCTTCTTCCTCTGGCCAGCGCCGGCTGGCCGGCCAGAGGCAAGGGCTGGCAAGGTCAACCTCGCCAGCCACTAGCGAGGCTCGCCTCGCCCAGCGACGGCAAGGCCACCATCACCCAGCCAAGGCGAGGCTCGGCCTCGCCCAGCCATGGCAAGGTCGAGCCTCGCCAGATCTGGCGATGGCGGCCTTGTCGTCGCTAGGCGAGGCTCGCCTTCACCAGTGGCCGGCGGGGGCGAGCCTCGCCCAAAAACAACGGCCTTGCCGACCACTGGCGAGACTGACCTCGCCGGCCCTCGCCTCTGGTCGACCGGCTAACGCCGACCAGAGGAAGAAGAAGATAGGGAAAAAAAATTCAAAAAAAATTTAAAAAATTATTAAAAAATCATTCGCTGACCGACTAGCATCCACGTCAATGCCAGCAGGCCAATTTTGGCCGGATGGACCGAATTGTCACAATTGTAAAAGATTTAGGACTAAATTGACAAAAAAAAAAAGTTTATGACTAAATTGACATAATTACAATAAATTTATGAATTTTTTGGTAATTCTCTCATTTTTTGGGTCTGATCTTGCTTGACGCAACGTACAAGAATCTTCTGAAGATGGATCATATTAGGTCAACCGAGGAGAGAAATCTGCGTACGAAGAAAGATCTGTTGTTGATCTTTGACTTGGGATGGGGGATGGTCTAAAAACGCCGCAGATGGCGGTGGGACCAGTAGATTTGACCAGTAGTTTGATACTTTTGTCGACTTCTGGTCAAAAAGAAAAAAGATATCTCCTTTTAAATAATTATCCATATCAAGATGGGTAAATTATCAAAAGAAAATCATAAATATATTATAATTAAATCAATTCGGTCATAAACTTTTTTGTGGTCAATTCAACTAAAATCTTTTGTAATTATACCAAGTCAATCAATCCAACCAATGCTAACGAGGCAATTTGTTAATAACATTTTTTTTCAAATTTTTTTCGAATTTTTTTCTCTTTTTTCTTCTTTGACTTCTTATCGAGCAATGGCTAGTGAGCCTCCGGCAAGGCTCGCTGGCCTCACCCACCCTCGTCAACGAGGCCTAGGGGCCATGGGCGAGGCGACTTCACCCATATCTAGGTTATGGTGGCCACAACAAGGCCATAGGGAGGCTGGCTTCGCCCAAAGGCCCTAAGCCTCACCCAAATTTAGGCAAGGCCTAGCAAACGCTGCAACCCTCACTAGCCATTGTGAGAAAAAAAAAAAAAAAAGCAAAAGGAGGAAGAAAAGAAAAAATAAAAATAAAATGAAACAAATAATTAAAAAATCAAAAAAATAAAATATTATTACAAAATTATCACATCAACGTCAACTGGATGATAGGTGCTTGGCAACCCGATTGCCAAAATTGGCCAAATTGATTGAATTAGCACAATTGCAAAAAGTTTTGGATTGAATTAAACTAAAAAAAATTATAACTAAATTGGCTCAATTGTAATAAGTTTAGAATTTTTTTAATAATTTCCCCCTATTAGCATTGATCATGCTACATAAGATGACCTATGACATTTTTTTGTCAAAATTAGTCGGATGAACTAAATTGGTACAAATACAAAAATATTTAAGACTCAATTGGCAAATGAAAAATATTTAATAGTGAATGTTACAATAGATTTATGACTTTTTAAGTGATTTTCCTATTGATTATAATTAGTTTTATGATCGAGGGGAAAAACTTGTATAGTGATCCCTATGAATTTATTTTTTTTTCATGTTTTGGGCTAAAACTCTCTTTTTTTCCTTCCCATTGATCTCACTGTTGGATGGAACATGAGAGTGTTGAAATTAATGAATTTCACTAAACTCAAAACTAGATTATATAGAAGAAAACAAATTTACAAAGTTTGAGTATCATGTGGTAAATATTGTTCAATTCTTCGAGCAAATTTTCTCCAAAGACCGGAAAAAGTATCTTTTTTTCATAAAAAAAAATGGTTTTGTTAATAGATGCCTCTAGAGTACATGTTAAGCATATAATAGAAAATATTTCGATGCCTAAAAATGTCGATTACGCATAACACGAAAAAAATAGTGCCTGAAACCACTTTTTACCAAAATCCTAATAATAATAATAATAATAATAATAATAATAATAATAATAATAATAATAATAATAATAATAATAATAATAATAATAATAATAATAATAATAATAATAATAATAATAATAATAATAATAATAATAATAATAATAATAATGTGATCAAATATGAAGTACGGATGAAATTTTCGTGGCACAAGTTAAGAGTGTATTTAGCGGTAAAATTAAATGAAAACTAATGGAGTTAAATTTCCCACGGATATATTAGTTTTGGGTAAATTCATCAGAAGTGTACCAATTTGAAGTTCTTCATTGTATTAACCTTAATTAATATTACTTTGCTTATAGCTCATTAAGTCGAACATTATAGTGAAGGTTGGTCTATTGAGAGTGCTTCAAAAATACTATTTAGTAAGTTTTTGGGCGAATCATCTTGTTGATTGTTCTTTGTCTAATGCCGGGGTTTGGCATGTTTTGAAACACAAATTTGTGTTTGTAAATTCTTATTGTGTACATGCATATAATTGAGAATGCACCTTTTATTTATAGAGAGACTAAGACACTAAACTAAGAAATGCTTGATAAGAAATCTTAAACTAGGAAACATTAGGATTGTTAAACTTGGAATCAAGTCAGAAATTCATCTTAAATTAGGAAACTACACTTCAACTTCCAAATCAAAAGGAGCCCTTATTTTTCAATTTAAAGAAATTAAGAAATAATTACATCATAATTTTTAATGTGCTATGAGAATATTGATTAATTATGGATAAAAAATTAAATCACAAATAATTATAAATTTAAACGGATTGTTATTCTCATGATACATAAAAGATCGTTATGTCAGTAAAGTACAAAGAAATCACTTGGAAGATGCTGTGCCGAAAGTGTCTCTTCGCTTTTATTTGACGGAATTCGATGCTCCCACAGCTTTAAATTAGGTCATCGTGGTTCCCGATAAAGAACCAACATAAAAATCGAATAAGTCAAAAATTTCATTAACATTTTTCCTCGCAATTCCAAGACCGCGCCGCACGACAAGTATCCGTGGCTCTCGCAATTCCAAGACCTACAAAACACACGTGCCCACCACCCATAGAAAACCTCCCAGATAAGCACCGAGTTTCGAAGCCTCCACCAAGAAAACAGTTTCAAAAACCAAAAACCGAAGCCGAAAACCTCCAAAAAATGAAACTCCTCATTCTCGCCGCCGCCGTCCTCCTCCTCCTCCAAGTCTCGGCCGCCGGAGCCGCCCGCACGGAGGGGCTGCTCGGGGGTTGGAAGCCGATAAAGAACCTGAGCGACCCGTACGTGAAGGAGATTGCCGAGTTCGCCGTCAAGACGCGCAATGACGAGGCCAAGACGGGGCTGGCGCTGGAGAAGGTGGTGAAGGGCGAGATGCAGGTCGTCTCCGGGACGAAGTACAGGCTCGTCATCGAGGTCAAGGACGGGGCCGACACGAAGAGCTTCGAGGCCGTCGTTTGGGACAAGTCGTGGGAGCATTCCAGGCGTCTCTCGTCGTTCAAGGCCGTTCGGGGCAAGGAATGAGTCGTCCGTTTCGTCGTACTTCTGAATTATTACTAGTAATCCTCGGTCATGTTACGGTTTCAGTAGTTTGAGAATAAATCAAGAGTCTATATATAGAAGTGAGATCTGGTTGTGTATCGTTTAGGATGGAAAGTTTCAGTCTGATCTGATGGGCTGTTTGTGTTTGAAAACTTTGGTGCAATTCGAGGGATCCTACGTTTTCCTTTCCTTTCCTTGTTCTGCTCTTGCTTTTCTGGGTCTGATCTTGCTTGACGCGACGTGCAAGAATCTTCCGAAGATGGATCAGATTAGGTCAGCCGAGGAGACAAATCTGCGTACGAAGAAAGATCGGTTGTTGATCTTTGATTTGGGATGGGGGATGGTCGAGAAACGTCGCAAATGACGGTGGGACCAGTAGCTTTGACCAGTAGTTTGATACTTCTGCCGACTTCTGATAAAAAATAAAAAATATATCTTCTTTTAAACAATTATCCATATCAACATGAGTAAATTATCAAAAGAAAATCATAATCATATTATAATTAAGTCAATTCAATCATGAACTTTTTTGTTTTCAATTCAGTTTAAAATCTTTTACAATTGTATCACGTTAATCAATTCAACCAATATTAATGAAGCAATTTTTTTAATAATATTTTTTTCGATTTTTTTTCATTTTTTTTCTCATCTTTTGCCTTTGACTTCTTATCAAGCAATGGTTGGTGAGCCTTTGGCAAGACTCGCTGGCACAGGCCCCAAGCCTCACCCAAATTTAGGCAAGGCCAACCAAAAGCCACAACCCTTGCTAGCCATTATGAGGAAAATATGCCAAAGGAGGAAGAAAAGAAAAGAAAAATAAAAGAAACAAATAATTAAAAATTGAAAAAATATATATATTATTAAAAATTACAACGTCAACGTCAACTGGATGATAGGTGCTAGCACTAGCTAGATGGCCAAAATTGGCCGGATGTATTGAATTAGCACAATTGTAAAAGGTTTTGATTGAATAGCTAAAAAAAAAAGTTTATAATTAAATTAGCTCAATTTAGTAAGTTTAGAATTTTGTTGGTAATTTCTCTTATCAGCATTGATCGTGCTACATAAAATTACCTACGGCAATTTTTTGTCAAAATTAGTCGGATAAACTGAATTAGTACAAATACTGAAAAAAATTAAACGATTTAATTGGCAAATGAAAAATATTTAGTACTGAATTTTACAATAAATTTATGACTCTTTAAGTGATTTTCCTATTGATTATAATTAGTTTTATGATTGAGGGGAAAAACTTGTTTGGTGATCCCTATGAATTTTTTTTTCTTCATTTTTTGGGCTAAAATTCTTTTTTTTCTTCCCGTTGATCTCGCCGTTGGATGGAACATGAGAGTGTTGAAATTAATAAATTTCACTAAACTCAAAACCAGATTATATAGAAGAAAACGAAATTTACGAAGTTTGAGGATCATGTGGTCAATATTGTTCAATTCTTCGAACAAATTTTCTCCAAAGACCGGGTATCTTTTATTTTCATAATAAAAATGGTTTTGTTAATAGATGCCTCTAGAGTACATGTTAAGCATAATTAATATAGAAAATATTTTGGTGTCTAAAACGTCGATTACGAATAACATGAGAAAAATAGTGCGTGAAAGCACTTTTTAACAAAATCCTACTAATAATAATAATAATAATATGATCAAATATGAAGTACAGATACAATTTTCATGGCACAAGTTAGTGTGTATTTAGTGGTAAAATTAAACAGAAACTAATGGAGTTAAATCTTCCACGAATATATTAATTTTTGGTAAATTTATCACAAACGTGTCAATTTGAAGTTCTTCATTGTATTACGTTAATCAATATTACTTTGCTCATAGCTTATTAAGTCAAACATTCTGGTGAAGGTAGGTCTATTGAGAGTGCTTCAAAAAAACTAATTAGTAAGTTTTTGGGCGAATCATCTTGTTGATTGTTCTTTGTCTAACGCTGGGGTCTGGCATGTTTTGAAACACAAATTTGTGTTTGTAAATTCTTATCATGTACATGATAACTTTGTTTACACATTAGGATAACCTCAAGAGTGGTCCTTTTATTATTTTTTTAGAAATTTAAAATCGCACCAATACTTTTCTTCTCTTATTTTCTCTTCTCAAAAATGGATTACACGTGCAATATTGTGATTTTTCATCGGAAATGGTTAAGCACCGAGCAATCAATCTTTTGAAAACTAAAACGAGTGAATGATTATGAATTTTGACTGGGAGTTATATAAAGATCCCGGTCGAGCTTATCATCTCTATATCTTTTGTAGATGAACTCTTTTTCACCTTTCCTTGCTCTTTCTAGCAGCTGTTGGGACTTGAATAGAACTGCGTGGCAGCTGGAAATCAATCGCAAATCCAAACATCACTAAGTGCTTGCTCGGTTGGGCTCAATTCAATCGCTCCGACCTTGTATCTTTGGCCACCCGACCATTCCAAAATCCTTATCTTCAGCCTCATAATCATTTCAAGCTACTCTTCGACGCCACGTCAATTGGACTCCACCAAATCGAAGTTTGGCTCGTTCAGAAGCTCAAATTTAGACGTCAAACCCTAAAAAAGAGGAGATGAAGCTGTAATGACGCTCCAAGGTCCGTCCTTTCCGCGACCACGTGCTACTTTTGCATCGGAAATGGGCGACAAGACGGGACCATTCTCACGTTTGTGCGATCCATCTGTCGTAAACGCTGTCGTCTCCTGCCGCCATTTGCTCATCCCTTGTTACCAGCCGAAAATTCTGCTACGATTTCTTTTCTCCGCACGCTGTTTCCGGATAAAATCGATCGAGTACAGGCTAGCTCCCATCTTATTTTAAGGGTTTTTGATTTATGGATTTTACCTTGCATCCTGCCAAAAATTACCGACATACTTCATCCACTCGATTTTATTCCGTAACTACTAAACTCGGGGACTTGATTGGAAAATAAAATGAAAGAACACGATCTTATTTTTCAAAGAGCATGAGATCTCATTTTCAATTTCCTCCCTTGGAGCTCCATGGAAGCAACTTTCGGACTTTGGAGAGCCCCTTGGTTCCGACGTGCATAGTTTGCCTTTGACTAAATTAGGAAGATTACTTAAACTGAACTTGATTGAAATGAAAGAACACAATCTTATATTCCAAAGAGCACGAAATCTCATTTTCATTTTCGTCGCTTGGAGTTAGGCTCCAAGACAGCGATTTTTAGACTTTGGAGAGTCCCTTTGGTTCCGATGTGCATAGTTTGCCATTGATTGAATTAGGAAGATGACTTGAGCTAATGCATGGAAGTTGACTCGTGATGTCGTCCGATAAATAGAGAAGAATACACTAGTCTAAATAGTGATCTAAACTCCACTTAAAAATACGTGAACATATATATCTCCATACCGCGATTAATATTACATATTCCGTAACGTTGATTGTGGCTTCCAGCATAGATGTAACTACTGAATCGAAAGAGCTCATTAGTCTCTCAAAGCATGAAATCAGTTAAGACCTTGCCATGAAATCTGAGGCTAGAAATCCCCTCACTGTTGTGCATGCATGTCGATTAAATGAACCCTAAAAGGGTAACTTGCTCACCTTTTAGCAAGATAATTAAAAGCATTATAATATAATCCTTAAATTAGCAGCAGATCCAGAACTGTTTTCAGTCAACGAAAATTCTTAGCTGGCCCAGAAGCAAAAGGGGAGGAGTTCTTTCTCTTGTTTCCAAAATCTAAATAGTAAATAGACGTCCCCGCCACCTATAAAAACATTCGCGATAGGCATTCCACTTCAAAGCCAGAGAAGACCCTGGAAAGCAGTTACCAAAACCAAGAACTGGAGCCGAAAATCCTCCGAAAATGAGACTCCGCATCCTCGCTGCCGCCGCCGCCGCCGTCCTCCTCCTCTCCAAGTCTCGGCCTCCGGTGCCACCCGCACGGAGGCGCTGGTCGGGGGTTCCCCGGAGGCGCTGGTCGGAGGGTGGAAGCCAATAAAGAACCTGAGCGACCCGTACGTGAGGGGGATCGCTGAGTTCGCCATCAAGGCGCACAATGACGAGGCCAAGACGGGGCTGGTGCTGGTGAAAGTGGTGAAGGGCGAGACGCAGGTCGTGTCGGGGGCGAACTACAGGCTCGTCGTCGAGGTCAAGGATGGGGCCGACACGAACAGCTTCGAGGTCGTCGTATGGGACCAGCCGTGGGAGAATTCCAGGCGTCTCACTTCGTTTAGGGCCGTTCCGGGCAAGGCATGAGGTCGTCGTTTCGTCTTACCTGTTAATAATCATCCTTAGACGTATTACATTTTCAGTAATTTGATGTTAAAGTTGCCATATAAATTGAGGAAAGTAACTTGTTTGGTGCTCCCTTTGAAATAGATATGTCTGTCTTTCTCTCTTTTTCTCCGTGGATCTCACTATTGGATGGAATTGGGAGTGGGAAAGTAGATAAATTTCTGTTGGAAATTGTGATCCATTTTCTAGAATTTCCTAAAGTTGTTAAACTTCTAGAATTCCCTAGATGAAGTTTTTGAAAGAAAGAGAAAAATGTCCAACATGTAAGAGAAGTCTCTAGAAGAACTACAATCTAGAATTTCCTATAATAAGCCTAAGTGGACAACATTCCACATTATTCTAGAATGTTATATTTAGTCTCTATAAATAGGAAAGAGGGGGAGCGTAACAAAACAACAAATGTAAAAGGAGTGAGAGGAGCATGAGAATATACTCCTTATCATGAAGCTCCTCCAAAAATTATATCTAATATCAAAACCAAGCTTCCGCATCACACACATCCAATATTTTTATCAATTTCATTGATTCATAAACTAGAATATCACTAAGAAAGTGAAATTCGAGAGGTTTGCCCGTTTGTTTTGCTAAATAATTACTTAATGAAAAATATTTTCATTATCAATAATAATTTATGTTTAAATAATTGAGTTGTTCATTTATTTTTGAAAAAATTCATGCGATTATTTTTTAAAACATAAATTTAAAATTATTCATTTTTTGTGCAATAAACGAGTTTAGTATTATTAATTTCTTTAAATAAATTTTCTCTTGAGATTCAAAAAGTATCGTGTCATCTATGGTTTGTGACCATCACCACAAGGTGATAGTCGGGAGGACGATGACCAAGATGCACATGGCAACGACAACTATCTCACACTTTTGTTGCAACTTTGGCAAAAAGTATTATAGGGACGAGAAATTTTCTTTTGATCAAAGCTAAGTGGATAACAAGTTTAGCGTCATTCATTCTCGTAAGTAAATCCGTCACCGAAAATGGTCTAATGATTCCTTTCCTAGCTCTGAGAGTTGTGCTGTTGGGAATTGAATTGAGGTCCCTGCTTAATTGGCAAAACCCTAAGAAGAGGAGAGCTCAAGCTGTGACGGAAGCCACACGACGAAGACGTTCCAGATTCATCCTTTTCACGACCACTTGCTACTTGTTCATCGGTGATGGACAGCAAGGCGAACCATTCTAACGTTTGTGCGGTCCATCTGTCGAAAACACTGTCATTTCCCGTCGCTATTTCTCATCCCTCACAGTCCTTCGAAAATTCTGCCTGCGATTTCTTTTCTCCACACTGTTTTTTAGGATAAAATCCTTTGAATGCAGATGGTCTCACATCTTTACTCTTGGGTTTTGGTCTCTGGATTTTGTCGAGCACCCTACCTAAAAATCAGTGCGTACTTTATCGACTTGACTATATTTTGTAGCTACTAAACTCAAGGATCTGATCAAGAAATAAAATGAGACGAGTACGATCTTACATTTCAAAGAGCGTGAGATCTCATTCTCAAATCCGTCGCTTGGAGTCAGCTCCAAAAATGTAAATTTTGGACTTTGGAGGATACCCCAGTTGTGACGCATAATTTTCCTTCGGATGAACTGAAAAAGTGGATTTAGGCTAGTGCTTGGAGTCGACTCATGATATAATATGACAAAAAAAGGAAGAAGAGAATTTGCGATTTGATGAACAGATTATACAATACATGAGCATATATATTTCTGTGTCACGATTACTTTTACCTAACGAAATCTAGAACCATCCCCACGTATTTAATATTTTTCTTAACATTTCTAGACTCTCTCACTAATGCGTGGTGAGTTTGCGTGAAGTAGCTTAACGAATGTGACGAAATGGAAGTGTTCGATGTGTTTGTGGGAAAAGAACTTTGGAATGGAAGAATTCACTGTCAAGGTATAAATTATTGTTCCATCAGCCAATGATAAAGGAATTTAAGGTTCACGACCATTGAACTAGGTAAAGAACCAAAGGGATTTAAGGTTTAACCAACAAATTAGATAAAGAACGAAAATAATAATTCACTTAAGAAAAATTCTAATGCATTATCAGATCCAAACTCTGCATACATACAATAGAGAATGCACTTTTTATTTATAGAGAGAGTAAGACACAATAACCTAGGAAACATCAAATCAGGAGATCAACTTAAATTTGGAAGGCTACCCTTCAGCTTTTAAATCAACTGAAAGTGCCTTTGTTCTTCAACTTATTGAGACTCCATTTTGGACGCTTTCCCCTCATTGCTTCTATTGGATCGAAATGTCCCTTTGCTTGCATAAGCAACAAATGGTCTTTGATGGAATTCGATACTCCCGCATCACTCAACTCAGGTTGACGGAGATGTAACCTCTATTTAGATAGGGCTTCATCCTTAAGATGTGGGAAAGGTCTCCAACAATGAAAGTTCCCGAGACGCCACAATTGCCTCTACTTGAAGGACCTCGACTGTTAAAGTTTCTCAGACGGCTTTTGCAACTTACTAGACATTACAGCAGCTTTGTTGGGAAAACTTTTTATGGCGTTTTAAAGTTGACAAAACCTTCTATCTCTCGTTATTATTTAAAAAATATATATGTTATCTCATTTCACGAGATATTTATATGAATGATGTTTTATCTCTACTATGTAATCTAATGTACAACATGAAAAGACTGATGGAAGCTAGATGGACCTTGATATAAAGTGAACAAAATTAGGAAGGACGAGACGTTCATGAAGACTTGCAGGCACCATGACAAAATAAACAGCTGAGTGAAATCTTGATCACTAAGGGTGTGAATGATAATGCTTCTTAGTTGGGAAAGAGTTTTTTTTTCCCATAAATAGTTCTTTTCTATTTCTATTTTGGGGAACAATTTCTGAGTAAAACAACCCGTTTGGTAACTACACAAAATTTATATTCTTGAAATAGAAAAAGAATAGAAATGTGTTTGTAACGCAACAGTTTCTTTTTGTATTTATTAATTTTTTTTTTTGCTCACGAATCACCGCATTAGCCATAACCGCCACCCGACACCACTGCCCTTGTTCTTCAACTTATTGAGACTCCATTTTGATCGCTTTCCCCTCATTGCTTCTATTGGATCATGTTGTGCCCGAAATGTCCCTTTGCTTGACAAATGGTTGATGGAAGCCCATCTCCCGCATCACTCAACCCAGGTTGACGGAGATGTCTAATTAGATAGGGCTTCATCCTTAAGATGTGGGAAAGGTCTCCAACAATGAAAGTTCCCGATTGAAGGTTGCCTCAACTTGAAGAGAGAAATAAAATAAAAACAAAAAAATAAAATTAGCTTATTTCTAGAAATTGTTAAAGTTGAACAAGAATCAACGTTATTTTTTAAATATATATGTTTTCATTTCCAAATCTATATGAATGATGTTTTATCTCTACTATGTAAATAATGAAAAACATGAAAAGACTGATGGAAGCTAGATGGACCTTGATATAAAGTTTATTAGGAAACAAAAGACGTTCAGAAATTTTGAGGAAGAAAATGTCATCATGCAACACCTAATACTCTAAGGAAGACCAAAGGGAAAATTGTAAAAAAAAAAGAAAATCTTAAACCTATTGTACAACAATCAATTCAATTATAAACTTTTCTTAATTTGGCTAATTTAATCCTCAACCTTTTGGTGATTTTCCAACAAAATTCTTTTAGCCAATTCTAGGCAAGAATCACTCGTGTGGCAATCTGGTTTAGTGGCAATCATCCTATATGGCATGATTAGCGCTGAAATAGACAATATTTGCAATTTTTTAAAACTAAATCTATTCCTTTTTTCTTTTTTCTTTTTTTCTTTTTTCCCTCCTTGTTTTTCCTATTTTCCTTTGCTTGTCGTCAAGGCCTCAATGATAGTCGCCCAACCATTGTTAATTTTGCGTGAAGGCCTGCAAGCCCTCATTGTGGCTAATGGCAACCTCTGCCAAATATCGCCAAGGCCATGGCGACCGGTGAAAGGAATTAGGAAAAAAAAGAACAAGAAAATTTTTTTTAAGAAATCGTCCATATGGGCATTGGCCGTACCACATAGGGTGGTGGGCATTTATATTGGTGATTTTCAATCAAAATTGGCTACAATACCTACATTGGCAAATTGTCAAAAAGTTTATGATTAAATTGGCAAAAATAAAAAAAAGGATTGAATTGGCTGCCATATAATGAATTTAGAACTTTTTGGAATATTATCCCAAGACTAAACAGATAGCAATACATAAGTCAACTACCAATGAAAAGCTTGGATAGACTCATGAATTGCTAAAAGAAGTAGCTCATACAATCAAGTAAGAAGAAATTATTGTTCACGTATTTATGGAATTTGGGTAAGAACATCATGACATTACTTCGACTAAAATTGAAGTTAAAAGAAAATTAACAGCTATCTTCAGGCTTGTAACTCTAGATGAAATATGTGAAAGAGAATTCAATTGATTATCACGGAATGGATAATTACCAATTGTAACTAACTCCATTTGAGGAAACCTCACTATTCAAAGAAAGATTTGATTGTATGAACCACCGGATCTCCGGATTCTCGAAAATTCGGGATGTGTGGCTGGTGTCAAGTATTGATGGACAATGATACGATGGCGGCACAGCGAGCAAACCAGCGGCAACAAGCAAGGTGAAGCGACGACAAAGAGCTACAAGCAATAGTATTCAAACATGTGAGAAATAACCAAAAGAAAAAAGTCAACTTTCTCTCTTTTCCTCTCCCTGCTTTAGGAAAGTGGTGTCCCTGCAGAGGAGATAGACCAATTTGACCAAGTCCTCTTTGATTCCAACAAGGAAGGTGAACGACTCTATCTCTCTCTTTCTCTCATGTGTCTCTCTAAAGGCGTTCTCTGAATTGTGAAATCCCGACTCCTAATTTGTGAGGCATAATTTGATATATATAGTGTTAACCTAAGTCTAATCACGGACTTAATAAAGGCCCTTTTCCTGAGTCATGGACTCTAAAACCTAGCGTCTACTTCTTGATTAATTCAAATGGGCTGAATTATATTCAATTAAGCTTAATAAAGCCCCCCTGAAGTTCGGCCAGCACCCCACCAAAGCTTGGTGGAATTCTTCCCCTCTTTGCGAACTCAGTCTATTCAATTAAGCTCAAAATTTTCCACTGTCGGTCCGATTAAATGCAATTAATTGAAACACACTTCTAGTGACTATATGCAATGAACTTATATTTTTGCTAGGGCCCAAGGCCAGTCCCTAATTTCTATGTAGTGAATTAAGTGGGACGCTAAAATTTAGGTGTCAAATAGTGTGGTGGTTGTGAATTGATGGTCTCCATGATTTTCCTTGTCTCACTTGGTTCTCCAAGAGGTTAACAACTTTAGATCTATCATTGGAGATTCTCTACAGCAAGGTCACACCTTTTATTGTGGGTTTGTTCTATAGTCAAGGCTCTAGTAACTTGATTATTCATTTTTTTTTTTTTTTAGGAAAATTGGCCAAAAAGTCCTAAACTTATTACACTTTTGACAATTCAATTATAAGTTTGTCAACTTTAACAATTGAGTCTAACCATTTTCATTTTTTGTTAATTGAGTCCATCGACCAATTTTACCAAAATTTGCTGACGTGGATGCTAGCGTTGACATAGACAAATTTTATTTTTTTAATATATCTTTGGAATTTTAAAATCATTTTTTATATATTTTTAATTTCTTTTTTTTCTCCTTTTTTTTTATATTTTTTATTCCTTTCCCCTTCTTTCCTTTGGCCGATCGCCTAGCCTCTTGCAACTGACCAGAGGCCATGATCGAGGAGGGCGATAGCAAGCCTCACTCATGGCCGATGAGGTCACCCCTCACCAAATCCTAGCAAGGGTGACCTTGCCTAAGGCCTACCAGGCCAACCCTCATTGGTTACCGGAGGCTAGGGGACCAACCGAAAATGAAAAAAAGGAAAAAAAGAAATTAAAGTATAAAAATAAATTGAAAAAATAATTAAAAAATAATAAATTTTGTTTATGTTAGCGACGGCCATATCACATAAAATAATCGAGATCTATGTTAACGAATTATAAATGAAATTGGTTGGATGGGCAAAATCTTAAAAGGTTTAGCACTCAATTGGTAAAGTTGAAAAATTTATGACTTAATTGACAAAAGTGCAATAGGTTAAAACTTTTTGGATAATTTTTCCCACTTTTTTTTTAGAAGGAAGTATGAAGTAGAGAATGGGAGACTTCACTCAACTAACTCAACCTAGAAACTCTTATACCAACTTGATGAGTGGCGTATTAGGCTAAAATTGCTAAACGAATTTGATGGAATGCACGTGTTTGCTGTGTTTGTGGAAAAAGAACTTTGAAATAAAAAAAAGTTCACCATCAAGGCATAAAGGAATATTCCATCAATCAACAATAAACAACTTTAAGTTTTACCACCAATGATTTGGATAAAGAACCAAATGAATCACTCACTTAAAAGAAATTTGTGTATTATGAACTCAAAACTTTGCATGCATACGACTTAGAATGCACTTCTTATTTATTGATGGAGTAAGACACTAAGGATTTATTTGGTAATACTTCTGCTTTGGAGAACAATTTCTTTTTAGAAATAGTCTTTTTCTATTTCCATTCTCCAAAATAAATTCTAAGTAAAGAATGCATTTGATAATTACATAAAATTTTTATTCTTAGAATGAAAAAAGAACAAGAATGTGTTTGGTATGTTCCACAATTTTTTTTTTGCAATATATAATTTATTTTAATTTTTTAAGATTTTTTTTTTTTTTTCTTATTATTATTCCTTGATGTTGTTGGCCAACCGCCACCACCGATCACTAGCGGCCGACGATGGTTGGACAAGAGGGGCGATGGTAGGGGGCGGTGGGCCGCAAGGAAGAAGAAAAAAATGAAAAAAAACTTAATTCTATAAATTGTTCCTAGAAATAAGAAATTATTTTTTTATACTTCTTATTTCTATTCCAAATATATTTTCGCCATTTTCATTTCGGGAAATAGAAAAATTAGTTGATATTACTAAATGGATTTATTGTTTTTCAATTTCGGGGAATAAAAGAATAGAAAAATTTGCCGAGATAGAGCCTAAATAAAAAAAAAAAAAAATCTTAAACTTGGGAACATTAAATTAAAAAAAAAAAAGTTTAACTAGGAAATAATCAAACTAAAAAATCAACTTAAATTAGGAAACTACATTTCAAAATACAAATTATCTATAAAATCATGTTGTGTCCGAAACGTCCCTTTGCTTGTATTTAATGGGAATCTGATACTCCTACATAACTTATTACATCCTTAATTTAGCTTCCATTAAATCGCAAGTCATTAATTTCATAATCCATGAAAAATTACCTTTCCGTAAATTTCTTTTTTTCCAAACCACGCGACATCCGTGACTCCCGCAATTCCAAGACCTATAAATGTATGTACCCACAAGTCACCACCCATAGAAATTAAGATAAGCATTCAATCTCAAACCCCACTACAAGGAAAAACGGTTACCAAAACCAAAAACCGAAGCCGAAAACCTTCGAAAATGAGACTCCTCATCGTCGCCGCCGCCGCCGCCCTCCTCCTCCTCCAAGTCTCGGCTGCCGGGGCCGCCCGCACGGAGCCGCTGGTTGGGGGGTGGGAGCCGATAAAGAACCCAAGCGACCCGTACGTCCGGGAGATCGCCGAGTTCGCCATCAAGACGCACAATGACGAGGCCAAGACGGGGCTGGTGCTGGAGAAGGTGGTGAAGGGCGAGACGCAGGTCGTGGCGGGGACGAACTACAAGCTCGTCGTCGAGGCCAAGGACGGGGGCGACACGAAGAGCTTCGAGGCCGTCGTTTGGGACAAGCCGTGGGAGCATTTCAGGAGTCTCACGTCGTTCAAGGCCGTTCAGGGTAACGCCTGAGGTCGCGCTCGTGAATAATTTACAGTGGTTTTGAGAATAAAACAAGATCTGGTTTTCATTTCTTAGGATGGAGTTTGTAGTCTGATCTGATGACCCGTTTCTGTTTGAAACGTCTAGTGCAACTTGACTGATCATATGTTTCATCTTTCCCTTTCTTGTTCTGCTTTTGCTTTTCTGGGTCTGGTCTTGCTTGATGCAACATGCAAGAATTTCGTGAAGATGGATCAGATTAGGTGAGCTGAGATGAGAGATCTGCATATAGGTTTTGTCTTTTTCTTGGAGTGAGTGCATAGAAATTATTCAAATGTTGATCTTTGACGGTGGGGCAAGCAGATTTAAGGGATATTTCCGACGAATTACAATCTGCCGAAGGTAAGTTCTTGACTTCTGGCGTTTGGTGATGCCTGTTTGATGAAAACTCAGATGACTTCGGGTGAAATATAAGAATGGAAACTCTTCGTTGTTCTGCAACTCAGTAGTACCATGGCGATCACGTCGTCGACCGCAGCGCCATGATCACCACTCTTAGGCGACGACCGCTCGGTTATCACATCTCTCCGGCGATTCCTCTCTCTTCCGCCTCGGATCTACGGCCTGAATGTGCACGACCGCCCGAGATGGATGTCGGGATTGCAGTCGGCACGGCGTATGGCAAAATGTCTCTCGTCCTCTCCCCCTCCAACCCCGCTTCCCGTATTTCCTTTTCCTCCATCGCAATGGTCATGAAGGACCACCGCAGCAATGGCAACCACCACCGTCGTGGTGGTCATCGTGGAGACACAAGAACCACAAAGGTGGTTGTTGCCAACAATGGCTACCGGCTATGAGGATTTAATAAAATAAAATAAAAATCAAGGATCATATCTTATCGTATTCTATCTTATCATTTCCGACTCGTATCTTGACAAGCCAACTTGATCTCAATTATTTGCACTATTACTCACTATTGAACATATTATCTAGATGGACTCGGATCCGATGAATTGGAGTGTTAGTGCTAAACAGTACATAGAATTGCGTACATATCTATTTCCTTATGGTTTTGTTTAGGGCTTTGAATTCAATTTGCGGAGATTGAATGCCTCGTTCAAATACCATCCTCAATTTCCTGTGGGCTGGCAATGCAAGGGGCTACGCAAAACATATCCAATGAAATATTGGATCCATGGAGAGTAATTATTTGCATCAATGTATGAACAACCGGGGCTGAAATAACAAAAACTATGGTCCGTTATAAAATTGGATTTGACTACCTTTGCTCGAAGGTGTGCAATTGGGATTTGTTCAACTCAAGAACCAAGCGGACCGGCTATTTCAACCGCTGGAATGTTTCTCTCTATTGACAAAAAATTGCTTCTTGCTGACGTGGACAAGAAATCATTTTTAAAAAAAATATTTTCCAAATCATTTAATTGTCATGAAACAAATAGAGCTTAAATGATTTGACAAGATATTTTAAAAATAATGAAGTTATTAATGACTGGACAAAACCAAGTTATATTGGATATCGACTATTTATATATAGGTTTTGCTCTTACCTGAACATCCAATCACTAAATCACCGGGTATACTAAGTGTTAGCAAAAATTCTTAGTATTGTTATCCTTACTCTGGCCTAACTCCCTAAAAAAACTCCCAACTTTAGGTTCAATTCTATCTCAAAATTTTTTTGTCTTTGAAAAAGAACTCAACTTTTACTCTAGACCCAAATTTGCCCATGCATCCAAAAATCGTTACTAATTTCTTTAAATTATCGACATCAAGGTCAACTAGAGGTCCATCAGAGGTCCATTGTCACAACATGCGTCTTCATCGGCACCATCACATTCATATAGAATAACAACAGTCTCTTGATGTTGATAATTTTACAGAAACAGTGACGACTTTTGGATGCTTAGACAAATTTGGGACTACAATAAACTTGGAGATATTTTCAGACAAAAAGAAAAAATTTCGGACAAAATTGAAATAAAGTTGGAGGTTTTCAAGGGAATCAATCCTCCTCCTCACAAAAGACTTTTTAAGTTCTTGGTATTTTTGTTCTAAAAGATGATTCCAGCACATGAAGCCCTAGATTGTGGGGCAGGCAATGCATTAAATGGGAAATGGAGGCATGTGAGAGTGGAGTTGGAAAGAAGCTGAGCCCGAGGGTCGATTGGATATAAATGCAAAAGTTGACTTAAAGTTGGATATGCTGTTAAAAGAGATTTTTTTTTCTTTTTTTTTTTTTTTTGGTATAGAAAGGGTTGGGAGCAAATTAACTTGTGGTGTGTCTATTAATTGAAAAGTCGCCGACTCTGGAGGCCATTTCTGTTGATGCATGAACATTTATGGACCGTGTAATGGATATGAGATTTCCATTTATACTGTCTTTTGTACATGATTTATGAGCATTTGGATCCGAAATATTCAATTCTACTTTATAAAATAAAGTTCGAAAGATAGTTGACATACATACAGGACACTGCCAATGATTCAATTCCACAGAAATCGTGTATACAAATAAAAATCCTTCAGGTATATGTCTTTAAAATGAAGTCAATTGTCAGTTTGTAACACCCAAAAATTTAGACTATTAGGCGAGAAAAGATTAAGGTTTTAACTTCCGACTCGTTCTAAGTTAATAAATATGCATTCCATAGCAACTACACATGTATAATTGACCCTTACGAGTGCAATTTTATTTATTTATTTATTTCTTATTTTGTTTTGGGAAGGAAAGTGAGTAATATATATGGATCAATTCAAATGGTTGTTTTTATCTTGATAAATAACTCAAATAGGTCATGAGAGAAGCGACGTGTATGCTTTTGCGATCAATCGGTGTGTTGCATGTGCGATCAATCGGTGTGTTGCATGGAAATATATGATGTAGCTTAAAGAAAATGTCCAATTTAGAAAATCATTCTTAGTGAATGTAGGGTAATAAATACCAGCACAATATTGCAATGCAGTCTTTGTTAACGTGCACTATGCCGTACAAAAAGAAATAATAACACAAATCTTCCCTAAACTTTTTTTATTTTATTTTGTGTCATGTGATATCTGAAGTTTACTCCAACATGCACTATCTTCTTTTAGATTTATTTTGTTCAATACGATCCTGAAATTATTGGTAAATATTCGATATAATCATTTCATTTACTCAAAAAACAAATAAGACATTATTTGATTACGTGAATTATTATGTATTGAGTTGGATTTTTAAAAATGATAAGTCAGCATGTTTTTTCTTATATCCATCTTTATTAGAAAATGGCAAAAACAAATTAAGGACTCCAAGTATTCCATGTGGTAATCTTTTTCCTAATTTGAGATTTATCGTAAGAGGACAATCTATCTGTGATTCACTGTTTGAACTTAAAGGATTTGAACCCACATAGTGAACTCCATTAACTTAAATTCATGGAATGATGGCATGAATCATATAATCTAAGGTAGAGGTGAGCAAAAGGAAGCACTTAGACTAGATCGAACCGGAAGGTTCCAAGCAATTCTCAAAAGCATCAATCTAGTTTGTGGTTCCAAAAAATTGGAACTCGTGATTTTTGGTTCATTTATGTGGAATTGCGTACCCATATCACCTAGACCAAACTGGTTTTTTCTTTTTAATTTCTTAAGAAACTATAAAAACTAATGTTAAGTTTATGCTTGGAAGGAAAACTAAACTTTCAAGAAAGATTAGGGAAAAAAATGCTTTTCCTCAAACTAGCTATCTATTAGAAAAACACGGGATGCTTACAGATACAAGGAAAAGGAAACACTTTTGCACTTTATTTCTCAACTATATGTGACCTTACACTTAAGCCCCTAAAAGAAAAAAACAAATGATTGGTGGAATTTCAATTTGTTAAGAGGTAAAATGCGATTTAATGAGAGAATAAAACGACAAATCAACAACAACAACAACAACAACAACAAACATACTGCTAATTTTAAGAGGCACCAGTTTGGTTCTTGGTTCTACAAAATTAAGAATCGGCCCATGTTGTTGAATTCTCAATTCTTGAGTGAGAATTGGACTACCTAAGAATCGATTTCCTCTCGTCTCCAAACTAGATTGAATATTTATCAACAATTAGGGAGCACATCAAGCAAGTTAGAAATTCAAGAATAACCTTGCACATTAAACCAAAGTTTAATAATCATTTGCGTCATTTTTCCTTTAAGAAAAGGCAAAACGAGTTGTTTAGATTTTGAATCAAAAATGATAGACAACCGTCCAAGCAAACAAAACTTCATACTATTGTTATTTACATCATAAGATTCTATTCTTGATGTAACATTAACATCATGTTGAGTGGTTCATTTGACAAAACACTTGACGTGATTTTTCAATGTGTTATTTTTTGGATTAATACCCTTAAAAACTCCAAACTGATACACATGTGATAAATTTACCAAAAACTATTTTTTTGACTATCAAAAACCCTAAATTGGTATATTTTTGACAAATTTACCTCACATCGGTACACTTATGACAAATTTACCCCTATTAGTCTTCGTTAAATTTTACTATCAAATTATTAAGTTAAATGACATGTGACAATTGACTGGTATACCAATTTAAGATTTTACGCTTTCGTTTATCACAGTTTATAATTTTTTTGATTTTTTTGCGTATTATTTTTTGTAGTATTAATACAATTTATGAAGGTATATTTATCACAAATTTATCAGTTTTGGGTTTTTTGCGGTTGAATAAATTAATTTGAGGTAAATTTGTTATAAATGTACCATTTAAAGATTTTTTTTTTTATGGTCAGTCGAGGTAAATTTATCACAGATATACTAGTTTGAAGTTTTTCATGATCAAAAAATATAATTTGGGAAAATTTATTAGTTTAGAGTTTTTCAGGGTATTAACCCTTATATTTTGTTTATCTTTTACTATATCTAGACTACACGTTGACTCACGTATTCCGATTCCACACGTATTCGTATACTAATGTACTAAGGTAGGAAATTCCTTTAATATAAAACGCATAAACAACTAGAACTAGATAAACAAAGAAGATATATGGGAGAGGGAGAGAGGGACAGGTGCTAACGACCCCGAACGAGGGGTCGAGATCCGTTGGTCCCCGCCCGATCAGCTACCGTGCGTCCGCGGCCACCGAATCGCTCCCCGATCGCGACCTGACGACCGTCGGATCTCTCGCGGGGTCGCGATCTGACGCCCCAAAAAAACTCCGAATAAAATAAAAAGTTTAAAGGAAAAATAGAGAAAAAAGAGAGAGAAGGAATGAAACAAATAAATTAAAGAAATAAAAAGGGGACTGCATGAAAATCAGAAGATCACGTTCTCTCTCTCTCTCTTCTTTCTCTTTCTAGCTCTGCAAAAATCTTATCTCGCCATGCCCGATCTGTTCTTCGCCAAATCCAGGAGCTCGGCCGGGAAACCCTAAGAGAGGAGAGGGGATTAGCGGCGGCGGCGGCGGAGGAGGAGGCGGCGGAGCTGTTTGTAATCTCCATGGAGGATTGCGCGGGAGGGAGCGAGCGTCGGTGATCCGGCGGTGCCCCGTCCCGATCGAGCCGAGCGGAGCCGGAGGGCGTTGAGGGAGAGCCGCGCCGGGGTTTTGTGGCGGCCGCCGATGAAGGGGCTGTTCAAGTCGAAGCCGCGGACCCCGGTGGACGTGGTCCGCCAGACGCGCGATCTCCTCGTCTTCGTCGATCGCAGCGGCGATGCGCGCGAGAGCAAGCGCGAGGAGAAGGTGCTCCGATTTTTCTGTTTTTAGTGGTTTCAATTATCCTCTTTTTATTTCTCTGTTTGGAGTTTTTTTTTTTTTGGATTTAACGGTTGAATTGAGCCGCGAGTGGGAAGGAGCTGGAATTGGTTTCTGTTTCGGGCTGGTGATTGGTTTTCCAATGGAGGGAATAAGTTGAGTTGAAAGTTGCGAAAATTTCTGCAGTATCTTCGGAGTAGGAGTTCACTTCCGGTTTTCCTCTAAAGTTTGGCGCTTTTTAGTTGATACTGCTTCGTTAAGTATTCAACTGTTTAAGGGTCCTTGAATTCCTCACGGATTGGCTGAAGAATCTTGTCATTACTTGGTTATGTTGGTGCCGCTGAAATTTGATTAGCATGTGGGCTTTTAGGATGGAAAATAGTTCTTTGATATCAAGCTAGGCTCTTTTGAAGCTTGCCTTTTGTAATTCTCTGGTAGCTTAGCATCTTGATCTAGCATTTGATCATATAAGCCAGATTTGTGCAATAAGCTTTGTGGTCGGTCGAAATGACGTTGATCTTGCTGTTCTTTGTCCTCATGCAGATGGCAGATTTGTTTAAAAATATAAGGGAGATGAAGTCAATTCTCTATGGGAGTAGTGAAGCCGAGCCGGTAGCAGAAGCTTGTGCACAGTTGACTCAGGAATTTTTCAGAGAGAACACTCTGAGACTTCTGATAATTTGTCTTCCGAAATTGAACTTAGAGGTTAGCTTATCTGAGAGTCTCCCCTTTCAATTGGCTGGGTTACGTGAGAGAATTCTTTTGTATTCCTTAAGTGATTAGTAAGAAAGTCTCGGGTCCCTTTTGTGTGTTGTATTGAGAAGCATCTACCTTTTCTTCAGGCTCGTAAAGATGCCACTCAAGTTGTTGCAAACTTACAGAGGCAACAGGTTCATTCGCGATTGATTGCTTCAGATTACCTTGAAGCAAATCTCGATCTTATGGATATTCTGATGGCAGGGTAAGTGGCCATTTAAACTTTATGGTGTGAATCAGAGCTTATAACTTTGTGTCAATACTTTATAGAAGGTCCTGCTTAGATTTTGATCTCTGCCCTGTCTCAAAAAATGCCATTTCTTTCAAATAAAGGTCGAAGATTTGTTGATTTATTAAGCACTTCAATTAATGAAATTCCATTTGAAGTTACTGTTTTTCTTTTGCTGCTATTTCTTTTGTTTACTAGCATCTTTAGTGCAACAACAATTGGAGGAATGACATTCAAGATTGGCCTGGTTGGCAGAGTCCACTTTACCCACTGGGGTTATTTATTGTTCCTCCACTGCCTTGTTTAACTATTGGAGAAACACAAAAGAAAATTGGATAAAAAGTTTAAGAAAAATTATCTGTTAGATACAGAGGATTGGTCTTCTAATTTCTTCGATCGATTTTTTGGTAAATTATATATTTTGAAGCTGGTTTCAGTTTTCTTGCTAAATTGTACTGGTTGGTACTTCCTGTGCTTTCTCAATGGATGGGGCATATCTTTTGTTCCTCCAGCTGAGGAAACTGCCAGCATTAAAATGTTTGGATGATTGCATGTTGTGATTTTGTTGTTTTTTGGTCACCTCAATTAGATGCTGTACTCATTTGCATCTTATAAATTGGCTTATGCTGTCTCTTGTAGTTATGAGAACACAGAGATGGCTTTACACTATGGGGCAATGCTGAGGGAGTGCATACGGCATCAGGTTGTTGCAAAGTGAGATTATAAACCAGGACTATTCATCTTCTCTCTCTCTCTCTCTCTCTCTGCTTATTTTCTTTTTAAGTTTAATGACCACTTTTTGTTGCATGTTAGCTTATTGAGGTACTTTATATTCTTACTTTTGTTACTACTATACCCTTTTGTTGTTTCTTCTACTTCAGATAACAACATAGTTATATACATAGTCAACTAAAAGTCAACACCAGGGGAAAAGCTGTGCTGATATATCTTTCAAAGTAACACTGCAGGACTTGTGCTTTTAAGATTGAGCATGTCAGAAATATGTCTACTCTGGGCATATGATACTGTTTGCTAGTATAATCATTTTAACAAGTATACAATGTTATATAAATATTTCTGTATTTCCAAGGAAACCTTTTGCATTATCAACTATCATATATGTTTTTTGTATGTATACGTGTATTAACGTACTTATTGACATCTTTGCTTTTCCAGGACCCTTCAATATCATTACTGTCTACTATATCACTGTATAAATTAGTACTAAGAATAAGTATTTGTACTGAAGAAGTTCATGTGAAAATGAAATTGTAAGTACTGTATCACATGTATCAAGCATGAGACTTTTTGCCCAGTCTGTCAGGACACTTGGATGCCACAAAAAATTCATGATTCATCAATTTGTGGCATTTTTTTGTGGCGTCAGGGAACTTTAGGGAAATGAAGTTTGAGATATTATTAGATGTCAGCTTAAATTTTGGTATGCAGTTTGCTTTGCACAGTTTTGGTAATGATCTGATGTTATTTACTCAATTTGTAGGTATGTGTTGGAATCACAGCACATGAAGAAGTTTTTCGATTACATTCAACTCCCAAATTTCGACATTGCTGCAGATGCCGCTGCAACCTTTAAGGTCAAGTACAAAAAACACTTTCTTGCAGACATTAACTCCGCATTCTCACCAAATATTAGCAATGGCCAGCCTTTCATTAGAGAGAGTTTAATTGGACATAGGAATTGCTCTGTTGTTTATGGCCTTTGACCATGGTGTGGAATGTGAATGTGACTTATCTTTGGAAATCTTTGACCATCTTGGTTATCTGGTTCTTGTAATAATGGGTTACTTCTTTTAGTGGCATTTCAGTTCTCCTTCATGCTGCAGTTCTTCTATCAAGGGAACAAGTGGTCTTCTATTAAACTGGAAGCGACTTTCCTCTGAAAATAGATTCTCACTTCACATTCTGACCATATATTTGTTTTCCGTGGAGGTCATATATCTAGCCTAGACTGGTTCAGTGGGTAAGATTGGTTTTCTGAGCAGGGGATTCTCCCCTTGTGAACAATGAGAGAAATGGAAGTTAAGTTTTTTGGTTTTTTTTTCCTAACTTTTGTTAGCCTAGACATTGCCCTGGTTCTGTGACATTCTCTGCACATAGGCTTTCAATTTACATGATTAGTCCATGGAAGGTTCCATGCCACAGCGTTTGGACCCCACCACCTGCTCAAAATATTACTTGTCGGAGTCCTATGGCTCTGGCTCTTCTTTGCCGCGTATGGTCTGTTAACTAAATTATCATCATACATAGTTGATGAAGATCCTAATCTGTTTATGCAACTTACCAAACGGGAAAAGAACAAATCATTTTTGGTGAATCATGTTTGACAAGTATACATGCATTGGTTATACCTGACACTATCTACATTTGGTTCCAGGAACTTTTGACGAGGCATAAATCTACTGTAGCTGACTTTCTTACCAAGAATTATGACTGGGTAAGTAGTATTTTTATGGCGAAGTTGTTCTTTGGGTTTGGCATGTGCATTGGCACATGCACACCGGATAACTATTTTTTGTACGCTATTAGATGTAGTTACACTCAACAGCCCATGGGAATAATCACACAATGACAGTTTATATTGTTCTGGGGCCTGGAAAATTTTAGCTTTGCCACATTGGGACTTGGTTTGTGGAGTAATCAACTTTGGAATTCTACAGCTTATCATCCAATTTCTTGTCTACATGATTAAGTGCAAATATTTGTGCGATCCTTTTGTTCTGTTTTTCTTTGGCTGAACAAGTGTTTGTCTTGTTGTTTCTTTGTTGTTGCTTTTACAATCTCACCTAACCATGGGATGTTGCAATTTTAGAGTTCTCAATATTAGAACACTTGAAGTGATTGGCTTACCTTTTATTTCTGTGGTTAGTTCTTTGAAGAGTATAACTCGAAGCTGTTGGAGTCAAATAATTACATCACCAGGCGACAAGCTGTAAAGGTAAAGCATCTATCTAATGGCTTTTGCAAGCTTATGCTCTGAAATACCACAGTAGACTGCAGATATACTCCCCACCAGTGCTTTTTTAATTTTCCTGGAGAATGTCCTTTCTTTGAGAAATTCGGGAGAACCAATTACAATTTATGTTTTTGACCCAAAGATAGTGTGTTGGAGATGTTTTAGAATCACAAAGTTCTTTAGATTTGAAATGTAAACCTGATGGAAACTGGGCTGGAGATTTCAAGGAAATCTGGTTCCTAGAGTTTTCTTAGCATACTATGCAATGTAGTTTCCATTATAGGTCATTGCATCATCAGGTTCTGTAATTATAATGGAATATAGTCTTATTCATTCTTTTATTCTCATTTGTGGCAGCTTCTGGGAGATATGCTGCTCGATCGTTCAAATTCAGCAGTGATGATTCGTTATGTGAGTTCGAGGGATAATTTGAGGATTCTCATGAATCTTCTCAGGGTAATTGTTTTTGTATATGATATTCTCCCCTCACTGAAATTATTCTGAATCTCAGCGGACATATGATGTCCAACTCGGTCTTTAACCCTTATCTTATAGTCTATGAACTCATGTATTTAGGATGAACAAAGTTTCAGCTTTTGGATTGTTAATTTCAAGGGTTTCCTCTGTGTTCATGGCCATTTGTACTGAATTTACCGCATTAACTGCTACCCTTCTGCAGGAGTCAAGTAAGAGCATCCAGATGGAAGCATTCCATGTGTTCAAGGTATTATTTCCAGGGAGAGCTAAGAATGTGAATTTACATAGTTGCTTCAACAGTTCTCTAAATTCTCGACACTTTTAACTTCTGCAGCTCTTTGCTGCCAATCAAAATAAACCTCTCGACATCATCGGCATACTTGTTGCAAACAGAAGCAAGCTTCTCCGCCTGTTTGCTGACTTTAAGTTTGATAAAGGTTAGGAGATAGTCAATTCTCTCTTTCAGAAACTCATGCTATTAGCGACCGTGGACTTGAGTGACGTTTAGTTCTGTCTTGTTGCAGTGTATGAACAGTTTGAGGCGGATAAAGCTCAAGTAGTCAAAGAGATAGAGGCGCTCGAACCAAGGGAAAGCGCGTGAACAGGCCCGTTTTGTATTTTTATGTCCATAAGTATTATGGTTGTCCTCCCAATTATATAACTGTGAATTATGAGAGGCTCTTCATCTTCTGTAAGGTGTAAAGTTCCTGAATCTTGCCCGTCCTTCCAAGTAAATTATTATTATTATTTTTTTCAAACCAGAATGCAAATTTTGTAACCTAATCAATCAGGTTAGCAATTTGTGTAAGATACATCTGTATATTGCTTGCCTGGTGCCTTTTTGGGCGCATGATGTTCTGAGCGATCGGTTGTCCCTTCTTCTTCATTTCATTTCATTCCCTTCACTTTGTTCAAATCGAAACGCAAAGCTAGCCCGGCTGGTTTAAGGCTTTGATATTCCAGCTCTTGTGATCGCCGTGACTTTGGTGATCTTCCTGTGTTTTGCAGCTGCAGTAACACGGTCCTTGCCATCTCTCTTTAACGGAATTTTGGATGTCGGCGTGAAGTTTTCTTGCCGAGCTCCAAAGACGCTCCAAAGACGCTTTTTTAAGTGGCCTAGGCGTGAATGATAATTATTCTATTTCATAAATAGGTTCCTAGTAAAATAGTTTTTAAACAAAAATAGATGCTTTTTAAGTGGCCTAGGGGTGAATGATAACCATTTCCAGAAATAGGTAGGGATTGATTTTTTTTTTATTTCTAAAATAGTTTTTAAACAAAAATAGATGCTTTTTAAGTGGCCTAGGGGTGAATGATAACCATTTCCGGAAATAGGTTAGAAAAGAAATAGATTTTTCTATTTTATTCCCGTGTTCCTCCCGACAAAATTTTTATTTTAAAAATTTCGTTTGATAATTACATAAATAATGGGACGGTGTGGGGAGAGGCACCCTGGGATGGCGCGGCGACTGGCGAAACGGTGGTCAACAGTGACGAAATAAAGGACCAGTTGACGAATGATGAGCATTTCTGAAAAACGGAATCTATTTGGATGTCGAATAGGCTTTAAATGAAGTTTTCTTGCCGAAATAGGAAAATTGTTTATGAAACAGAAACAAAGGTTTGTTATGCACCCCCCTAGTGTGCAAGTATTCCAGGAACCTATACATATGCTAACGGCTGGTATGTTTGGGGAAAAAAACCTATTTCCCATGAATTGTTGTCCAACTTAACAATGTTTTGATGACAAAAACTAATCGATGCGCAGAAAATACTTTATAATTATTTTAAATGCCAAAGAAATAAAAATTAGAGATAATGATACAAATAATCTTGAATTTTGGCTCATTGTTGGTTTATGAATTTTGAATTTATTTAATGTTATTCATAAACTTTGAATTGATACTCAATTGGGTTCTGAATTTTTAATTTGTCAAATGTGATTTTTGGAATTTCAATTTATTTAATGTGATTCTTAGTTTTTGTGCATGTTTAATTTAGTTTGTAAACTTTATAAAATTGTTTACTGTTGTCCTTAAAATTGAATTAATTGAAAGACGACATTAAACATCCTAATGTAGTTTATGAATTATATTAAGAATCACTTTGTTTAAATTAAAAATTTACACGTCATATTATATATTTAGCTAAAATTCGGGAATTATATTAAATAGATTAAAAGTCGGTCATGAATCACATTACATATTAATCAAATTTGTCATTATTCCTAGAGACTAATCACTTTTCATGTCTTTTAACACAAAGTTTTCAATGAAACAATCGTGCACTAAACTCAATTCGAAGCGTCATATCCGACGAGATGGGACGGCTCTCTCTCTCTCTCTCTCTCTCTCTCTCTATTTCTATTGTACAATCCCTAGGAGAAGTTTCCCTCCTGGTTGATGTTGAAGTTGAAAGGGGGGTGGTTCTCGGAAGGAGGACGACACGAACCTTCCCAAATTCCTTGCCGCCACCGGACCAACCGAGCACCGCTGTCGTCTTCTCGGCGGGGGGGGGGGGAGGGGGGATTGGTTTGTTCTCGGAAGGAGGACGACACGAACCTTCCCAAATTCCTTGCCGCCACCGGACCAACCGAGCACCGCTGTCGTCTTCTCGCGTGAAACTTCCGAACCAGAAAAGCTTCCGTCTTTTCAGTTCTAGGTGCTCCGAATATGCCACGGTCAGAATCTGAACCCCAACCCCAACCCGAACCGGGAATCCGAATGATGCTTCCCCGACCGAACGACAGCATATTCCCCCTATGCGCATCAGAATCTCACCCTAAAACTGAAGTGGCCTCGACCTTACGATCGTATCATTTGTCGGATTAAGAAAAAGAAAGAGCACCGACGTTGGCGACGCTAGCAACAAGCCCCGCCTAACAAGGACATACCCATCACATTCATGCTCTCCCGATCTCTTTTCTTTCCTTCATTTTCGCATCGATTTATTAATTCTTGCTCTAAGCGACCTCCGATCCGACTGGACGGTCGGAATCTGGACTCGACCCGGGAGTTTTCACGTCTGAATTGATTAGCAATTTGCTGAATGGGCATAAGATGAGGGATGTAATGAGACATAGTGAGATATTCACGACAATGTAAGGTGCTTTGAATCTAACACTAAATGGCACGAATTGACCAATGACACATGAGTCCTTATATTTTTGTGGCTGGCCAAAAGATTAAGTCGAAATTCGATGAACCATCTTAATAAAAAACGAGGCTATTGTCACTCACTAGCTAAAATCATAGTTTCACCTTACATAATTCGATCCTGTGAATCACAATATCTTTCTTGTCATCAAGCATTGGAGATGAGTTTTTAGAATGGTTTCATAAAAAAGGTTGTCACATATTTAAAGCAACACATCTAAACAAGCAAGTAAAGAATTCATATAGGACGTGCTTTGCATCCAACACCAAGCGAAATAAATTGACCAATTACGCGTAAGTCCTTATATTGTTGTGACCGGCCAAAATAAAAAAAATTCGATATTCAGTAAACCATCTAAATAAAAAAAACGAGGTTGTCGTCATTGATTAGCTAAAACGATAGATTCACATTACATAATCCAATCTTGCGAATCAAAATGTCTTTCTTGCTTGTCATCAAGCATTAAGCATGAGTTTTCAAAATGATTTTATAAAAAGGGCTGTCACATTTTAGAGTAATGCATTTAAGCAAACAAATAAAACTCATATAAGACGGTTCAAATGTCTCTCACATTACAAAACTGTCATTAGTATAAATATCTTATACTTATAATTTTTAATAAACCGATATAAATAATTTTTTTCTTATTTTTATGAACTAAATGTAGGGGCAACGAATATCCTGGGGCTTGATTCTGTCAGTGTCATCTTCTTCCTTCTCCGTTCATCACGCGCTGCGTGAAACAGCACCCTTCCAACTCCCGTGCTCTCCTCGCCATTGTCGTTCCATCCCTTCTCTCTCTAACCTCTCTCTCTCTCTCTCTCTCTAGCACGCTCGCTCTCTTCGCGCCACTGGGTAGGAGGAGATGGCCGGAAACGGTAAGGCCCGCGTGGGATCTTGGTCGCTCCCTCGTTCCGTTTCTTGAATCTTCGTTGCAGTTTCTTGGGTCTCGACGTCCTGATGTTGTTGGGTTCTTCTTGATGTATCTTGGAATTCTCAGATTTGCTGTCGGACTACCTGGCAGCTGCCGTTGAGGCCGCGCAGAAAGCCGGAGAGGTGGGTCGCTGCCCGATTTCGAAATGCCTCTTCTTTTCTTTTACTCTTGTTGGGATGTTCATTTGATCGCGCTGCCCAAGTTGGCAATGGGTTGATCTTTGTGGGTTTTGTAGGTTATTCGCAAAGGATTCTACCAGACCAAGCATGTCGAGCACAAAGGCCAGGTTCTCTCTCTCTCTCCGTGTCTTGCCCTGTGATTGCCTCAATTCTAGTTATTGAGTGAACTGCAGAAATGGGTGATCATTTGTAGCTAAGCATGTTGGCGACATTAATGAATTTCGTGTTCACGTGACGGTATGCCGCGAAGGCGTGTCGGCAGTTGTGGAGAGTGCTGTGGCCCAAGAATGTTTTTCATAATCGTAGGCTGATTATTAGAAGGAAGAGGAAGTCATGGACTTTAGTTTTTCTACACTAGTGAAAAGTCTCTTCTTATGTACATGTAATCTTGCTGTGGTCAGATGGGAGCCTGCCAACTAAAACGGGAAGGATATGAACGTTAGTCGTGAACGAAGAGAAGTCATGTAGCTTCTTTATCTTGTGGCTAATTAACTCATCTGGTTTGATTCACAGGTGGATTTAGTCACTGAAACTGACAAGGCATGTGAAGATCTCATATTTAACCATCTCAAGCAGCTTTATCCTGCACACAAGGTCAATGCTCACCTCATTTTCTTTGCTATTGTATTGATCTGTGGAATACCACATAAAGGGCTTATGGTCAGCCCAGAGTCAGATTAGTTTCTTGACTTCATTCTGTTAACGTCGCTTACAGTTTATTGGTGAAGAAACTACTGCTGCTTGTGGGACCTCAGAGCTGACTGATGAACCTACATGGATAGTGGATCCTCTTGACGGAACAACCAACTTTGTTCATGGGTGAAGATCGATCTCCCAGATATTCTCATTTCTTGTTTCTTGCTCGATTCATTCATCCTTGTGATCTCCTGGAATGACATATCTTGTAACTGTGTAATGCTTAATGTGATACTTGTAGATTCCCCTTCGTTTGCATATCTATTGGGCTTACCATTGGAAAGGTTCCTACAGTTGGCGTTGTATATAATCCAATTATGGAGGAGGTGAGCATTCTCATGCCCCACATATCTGAATATAATGCAAATACATTTAAAATGATGGTACGCATTAATGTCATGAAGGGTCACATGCAATATAATGCCGTCAATTCATTGCGGCAAATCAGTAGAAATCATTGGTTTGGAATCTTGTGACCTACTTTTGGTGTCTGCTGAACTACTTCTGCTCTTTCTTTGGATGCGCATTGGTGCTTAATAAATGTACTACTCTGGCTTCCGAGTTGTAGCTTTTCACTGGTGTTCAAGGGAAAGGTGCTTATCTGAATGGAAAACCTATCAAAGGTGATTTCACTTCTATCAAATCTCTGTTGGAAATTCCTTGATCCTTGAGAAGGACCTAAAATCATCTTTTACTTGCCAGTGTCATCTCAAACGGAACTTGTGAAATGCCTACTTGCCACCGAGGTATGTAAATTTTTTATAGAATTGATGGTTTGCCAGATGTGAAATCCTACCTTTTAACCCTGACTGTTATTTTAACTTTGATCTATTTTCTCCTAGTTCACTGCATTGATGAGGATAATACAGTTTCACTCTAATGATAAATAAGTACTCCTATATTTGAATTTGAAAGAATAAACAATGATTGAAGGAACTATTGGTCTGTCAAATTTTAGTATTATATCCGAGTTGGACAAATTTGCTTGCTTCCTTGTTTCACTCTGCCAAAAGTGATGTGGTAAACTTGGACTTCTGATATTTACTGTGGTCTGGATAGGTCATGATGAACATTTGTCCTGTTTTGCCTTTGTCACTCTACCATGATTTCATATTCCACCAGCTCTGATCTTACCAAGTCCTTGACATAATTCCGGAGGAGTAAACTATTTTGCTTCTCCACATGAGAGTAACGTATTTTTTTTTTTTTCTTTTTGAGTCACGGTACGATCATCCCCAAGTAATGATACCACAAGGACCTTTTTAATCTTTGACAGTGATTGAACAGGAGGAATTTACTTATACAGTAACTTAACTTTTACTCATAATTCAAAACTGAACTTGGATGTCATGAAAGGCATCCTTCCACAAATGCGAATATCTTCGGTTGCTTCAAATTTGAAGAACTTGATTTTGCCACTGTATGAGTTGAAAATTAGACTGACTGCATGTTACATTCTTCAATTGAGGAGCTTTCCCACTTTCACATCTGAGTTAAATGATCTACTTTGTCAGTGCAAACCCTCAGTTGTTTTAGCATGGTAAGTTCCAGAGCTAACTAAACACATTTTACATTATATCATGCTTAATATCATCTTACAAAATCTTGTCAAATTGTGGAGTTACTTGCTATAGATTGTCCTTGAAAGAGTTCAACATACATAAAAAGGGAGAATGTCACTCTCAAAGAAAGAAGAGCAGATTCCATTTCATAGGAAAGCTATGTGTCTGCAAACTTGCATGGGTGTGTGTGTGTGTCCCAATTGAGAGATAGTCTTATCAGGCTCTATAAACATCACTACTATCCCATTCCTACCTGCCAAACCTCATATCTTATGATTGAACAGCATCCTGTGAACTCAGTTTAAATTTTGTCCGCCTACTCTGGAAATAGTTGATCCATCCAGAATTGCTGGCGAGGAGCTTTATTTTAAACTGTGCAAAGAGCCTTTATGCTGTTCATTGAATAAAATTTCCAGAAGTACCAGTCGCCTAAAACAATGGACGCTAGATTTACTTCAGAAATTGCAGATTTGGTTAGCTAGAAGAGTGAAGCAGCAAAATAAATGGCTAATAGACTATTTTTGCCTACTGAAACTGCAGGCTGGTACCAAGCGGGATAAGGCAACGTTGGATGCGTCTACTGAGAGAATCAAAAGTCTACTTTTCAAAGTAAATCCGATGTTGGCATGCATATGCTCATGTTGAGTTCTGTTTTCTCCACCATCTGATGTCAGCTTTTCTTTATTGATATATGGTCAGGTGAGGTCAGTTCGCATGAGTGGATCCTGTGCATTGAACCTCTGTGGCGTTGCTTGTGGACGGCTTGAATTATTCTATGAAACCGGCTTCGGAGGTCCCTGGTAATGTTTTATGATTTAGCATTAATGTAGAAGTAATACTCTACTACTAAGGAGAATATGAGTAAACACATCCTGCTCTTCTTCCCAGGGATGTGGCAGGTGGAGCTGTGATAGTGAAAGAAGCTGGAGGTCTTGTTTATGATCCGTAAGTAGGCATAATCCCACTTAGATGTTTAACTTTGAGTTCTAAGAAAGAGACTGCGTGCAACAATCATAACTTGTGGCTGCAAATTTAGATCCTAGGAGGTTAACTCACTCTATGGGCTCAATCAACGGGTGCTTTTTATGACCACATGATTTGTGGGCCACTACATATAATCTATGATTTACAATGTCAAAATCTTAAACCTTCAAAGGTTTAGAGAAAGAGATTTCGCTTACGTGGAGATATTGGTGGTGATTGTTTTTGCATCAGATCTGGTAAGGATTTCGACATCACATCTCTGCGGGTTGCGGCTTCAAACCCTCTCGTCAAGGATGCATTCGTGGAGGTTTTGGAACAAACAGCATGAGATGGGACCGACCAGTTGAGCGAAATTTAAAAGGAGCTCAATTATTTGATATTATGATATGAATAAACTTTAGTTTACTTGTTCTTCTGAACAATTTCAAACTCTCTTGTAATAAATTACTTCACAAGGGGTCCAGGAAATCCAGTTTTTTTTTTTTTTAATTGTTCATTGTTTGCATGATTAGTCCACTTGACTTGTGAACCTTGACATTTTGTTCAGTTTTTGAAATCCTTCTCTGAATGTGTTAAGCTCACATGGTTCCCACATTCATTGCCTCCATTTGCAAGTAATGGGGCCACTAAACGGATCGGGTCGCGATTTAGGATATGTTCACCTGAGAATTCCTCTCGACCTCATATTCTCCCTAACTTAAGAATTACAATACAATATAGCATTTGGAAAATGGTAGATCGAAGATTGAAACTTAAGCATTACATTACAATGTAGCATTCGGGAAATAAATAGATTAAAGATTTGACGAATGGGTGACGTGAGATTACGCTTGTTGAGATAAGCATACGTTGTTCCAGTATATTGCAGACATCGCCGATCCACTCCCCTTTTAGTTGTTCACAGAGTTAAATCTTTTTCTTGGCATATGCCTCTCTGTTTTATTAGCTTTTACCAGGACTTACGCTGTTTGAATGGGAAACTAGAGAATTGTTGTAGCTGTTCAGATATGAGTTCTGTCTGGAGCTCGCGTTTGAGCTTAGCTAGGGCTAAAACCGAACTTTTCAGTGTCGAGTTTGATCACATTGCGCTACTTTACATAATCGAGCTCGAGCCTAACGGGTCGCGAAAGTGACAATGGTGAAGATGTGAATTAGAAAGCAAAGAAGGCATGGAGGGGTTCAGTAATAACACAGGAAAGTACAGGGTCCCAAGAAACCTGGGGGAAAGCCAAAAATCCAGAGGAGACATAGAAAAGCTATGAAAGAATTACTGCTATATCCTAGAACTCCCTCGCAACAAGCATGACATGTAGCTGAATGAACTCGTGTATAAAAATTTACATAGTATGCATCACTGTGAACTCTAAGACCCAAGCCAAGAAAGAGGAGGAAAAATAAACATATGAAAAGGAGGGGCAAAAGGACCCACAGCCACCATCTGATAAATGATTCTCTACGCCTCCTGGTGTGGCCTCGCACCGTATCCATTGTGATTGTAGCCATTGGATCCATTCATGCCGTGAGGCACCTTCGACCCGCCCTGCGACCTCCTCCGCTTCAAGACCACGAACCACGTGAATCCCTCCAGAGCCACCGCAACGCAGCCCAAGGCAGCGATCACCCCGATGTATGCGTGCTTCCACTTCTTCTCGGGATTCAAGATGTCGAACCCCTTGAATATGTTGATGATGCTGAGGATGATCACCGCGTAGCCCACGGAGTGATGGTAGACGTTCCAGTAGAATCTGAATTTGTGGTCCTTCTTGGGCCTTAGAAGCAAAGCAAACACCTGAAAAAAGTTGAAAGCCATTATCATTGCCTGATTTTTATATGCCATCAGTTTTTCCCACACAAAGATCAAACCAATTTTCCCCTGTTCTGCTGGAAAAACTGTATGTAAACCAACGCGAAGAGGACACAGGGGATATGACGTGACTGCACGAATTAACGATTTAATTGATACCTGAATTGTGCCGAGGCAGAACAGGACAATGCCAATTGTCCTGTGGGAATTGTAAGTTATGCCAGGCGACTCGCTGCCGAGCTTGATACCAGTTGCCCATCCGGCAACGCCGACGATGTAGGCTGAGGTTTGGCACGCGACGTGGAGGTAAAACCACGCTGGATCTGCAGCTTTGGACACCTTCAAGTATCTGGCTATGATGGCGCCAATCGGCAACAGAATCCCCCAGCTCACAGCATTTAGCACTCCATGTGTCTGAGATTTTCCATGTTCATGATGGTTAGGACCAAAGAAGCGCTTCTCGATAAGTAACGACAAGACGAATAAAGTCGCAAATGCTACATCACTTCAGCTACTATTGTAAGAGCGATTCGAATTAGGAAGTTCTCTGTCAGGCCGCCTTTCAGGAAGATTTGGAATATCACATGAAATCTTCCTATCTTCTGATCAATAGACATGTCTAGAACGTGTGAAGTGTGCAACTTTAGTCAAAAGTTGTATGCTAGATTTTCAAGCTGTCGTGATTCAGAAGATTCTGGGTTACCAACTAAAGTTTCTGCTCAAAAAGAAGGAATTCTTCGCATGAAAGAACAGGACAAACTTTATCTGCAAGGGACCTGCTTCTTCTGCTTCCTCTTCCTTTACGCCTGTTCTTTTCCCCTTTGTAATATTAAAAACAGGGTACGTCTGAAAGGTACCCACGTGGCCAAAAGAGTATACTTCAAGGGGAAAGAACCAGAGCTCAAGCACAGCTGATCGATCGCAGCATCATGGAAAAATCAATGGACATATTCTCTTTTTCAATCCAAAATCGGATAGATGATCGACGCCTACCGAAAAAGCATGTGCGAACTCGAATAACAAGAAACCAACATGAAAAACAAGACAGGAAAGGAAGAAAGGAAAGACTTTTCACTTACATTCCTCTTTCTTATCTTGGAGTTGCTACCCCCAGATGACCCTGCCTGACCAGAGGCGAGATTCAGAGTCCCCATGGACTGAACGTTAGCGCCGGTGGTGGCGTGCACGCTCGGGGACCCGCCGGAGAGCGGGCCGTCCTGCCAAACCTGGTTCACCGCGCCGTTGTTCGGGGGGACTATGGTGGCGAAGATGATGATCTCGCTGCCCGTGGACGTCGCGGAGAGATCCGACACGTTGAAACTCAGACTCCCCTGCTGCAGCTGCGTCTGGTACGCGGCGATCGGCGACGTGTAGGCCAGCATGGTCCCGTTGGCCTGCTGGTACGCCACGAGCGCCTGCGCCCCGACCATGCCGGACCCGGTCGGGTTGATGGCCCAGGCCACCCACTTGGACGTGTCCACCGACGCGTGCCGGTAGGCTATCTGGGCCGTGTTCGTCGCCGAGTCGTAGGTCCAGTGCAGGAACGAGCTGAGGTAAGGCAGATCGGTGCAGGAGCTGAACAACCTGTTGTTGGAGAAGGTGTAGCTGGAGCAAGTCTGCGCCGAGGACGGGGCCACCAGGGACGACACGACCAGGGCAGCGCAAAGCAGGAGCTTCTTGAGGAACCTGTCCATGGCAGCTGCTTCAGGAGGAATGGGCTTGTGTGTGCTGGTTTTCCTGATGGAGCAAGTGCAGGTGCAATGAGAAGCTAGGAGAGATGGAGGAGGGAGGGGTTATTATAAAGGAGGGAAGGTGGGGTTAGGTTGTTGGGTGGGCTGCTTGATGAATGTTTCCAACTTGACAGGGGAAGGGGGAGGGGAGTGGTTAGGCTCTTCTTCCCTGTCGCACAGCAACTTTATCTCTCGCTCTGGGGAAATTTTTATAAGGATTTTCTCTAGGGCGGGGCGGGGAGGGGTTTGTTCTTATTCGGAAGACTTCGTTGGAAAATCTCTTTTGGAACTTCTCTCTCTCCACAACCACCGCCTATTGTCCTCTTCAGTCTTCTTCCTGTTCACACCGTCCCCCACCTCTCCTGCCCCGAACTTTCACCTACACGCGGTTTCGAACGGCAAACTCCAGTGATCCGGTCCTGCAAGAACGACCGAAGGAAACGAGCAAGAGACGACAACGTAGGACGCCTAGAGAGAGAGAGAGAGAGAGAGAGAGAGAGAGCTAGGAAAAGAGAGGGCATGAAGTACCAGATAATGTCCTGAAAAAAGGAAAGATTTCTTAGGAGTGGAAGATGATGGACTCCAGATTGTAGAGGATCTAATGGAAGTAACCGTGGAAAGCCAGATAATGTCCTGCTAGGGTAGATTTCGATTTGGGTTGATAACCAATAGAAATGGGAAATTAATCCGACCAAATTGGATTCTGACGTTTGTTCGTGTATGCAGTTACCCGATAAATGTTTCTTTTCTTTTAGGTTGGAATCGATGGGTTTTCAAGATAAACCTACTGTAAACCTACCGTAGTAGAGTCAGTTCATGGTTATTGGAATTTTGAACCGAACTGATTGACCCATAAACCGGTCTAGAACTAAATTGGATTCCGATGTTTTCAAGATAAACAATTATTGATACAAAATGATCGACAACAAACAGCAAATCGATGAATTTCTTTGAGTTACGCGGTCTCGATTCTAACAATAAAATAGTTTTTATTCAAATTACCTTATGAAGGCAACTTTTTCGTCACATTCTCTTTGCCTTCTTTGCTCTCACTGGAAATTCATTTCTAGAATAATGATTTTCTCTTGTTATAACATGTTGTAAATACCCAAAAAAAAAAAAAAAAAATTGTTTAGAGCTGGCTCCGTCTATACTCCACAACTCCCCTATTTTTGTCAAAGTTACAACCTGAGGCCAACTAGATTTGCCAACGATTTCCAATATTGATTCAAATCGAACATTTTGAGATCCAGCAAAACCCAAACAGTAATCAATTTGACAAACGCTTCCATAAATCATCGCATCACCTTAAAATGCTCTAATATTCCTAGGATTCCAGAAATTCAAGGCGCTTTTGTGGATTTCCTATGCAATAGGTAAACAAAAACCCTAGGGTTCCGTCTCCAGAGCTTGTACTACAAGCGTGTACGAACTGAAGCCACGGACCTGGCAAAGCACGTTGAACAAGTGATCTGATACGAAGTCAAATGTTTCACACATGTCATGCGCACATGGTCTAATCTTCGATTTGAAATACGTTTGAATAATTCCTCCAAGTATATGAAAAAAAATAAATGGTCAAATGATGACACGAAGGAAAGTGTGTACACAAAGATCGCCTTAGGCATTCGGTGAATTGTGATCTCATCGTTAATTTTCAACAAAGAGGAAAATTTGGATGTCTAGCGTAAGAAGAACTTCTTCATGACAATCACGGAATTAACGGCATAATTACCAAAAAAAAATCTTAAACTTATCGAATGAATACTAATTTAATCCCAAAAATTTAACATAGAACATTTTGGCGATTTGTTAACGTGTTTCTTCTTAACAATTTTGGCCAGCAATTTTCAATCACTAACTATCTTATGAGGCATGACTCTCTAAAAAAAAAACATATGTCATTGTTTTTTTTTTTTTTTGGTTCTATGGTGCAATTGTTTAATGGGACAAAATGAACTATTAAAATCTTGTTGAGTAGAAATTGGCTAATGCATAGGTGATCGGCCAAGTCAAAGCCGAGTGGGGGATGACCAAACACCAGAACGGTGCCGTTTTTTTTTCCCGGCACGAGCCAATCCCAGCGAGGATGGTGTAAAGAAGGGGGGAGATTAGGTACGCGGTTGGCCCGCTTCATTGAGGACCCTCCACTTGGTCAAACCAAATCCCCACCAGGCGCCCCGGTCAACTGCCACGTGGCGCGTCCGGCAATTTCGAAACTCGTGAAATTTTAAGCCAAAGTTTGCGTCATCAATTTATTGACCCCAATCCGCACAATTGAGTCGATAGTTATTACAACCTTAGGAAATTTGTGTTTAACGAAACTGAAATTCTAGCAATTTGGTGCGACATAGTCCAAGTTGGCACAATCACGGATAATCGAATTTGAGGTAGTCAATTTCAGGAGTAATCAATTTTAGGGTGAGTATCAACCCATTTTGGAATCAAGAATCAGATTGGATAGGAATTATTTTCATCTTATGGAACCGAAAGCCGATTTGACCATTTGGAATAAGACCTAATCGAAGTGACCTGGAACAACTAGTGTTTTTTTTTTTTTTTAATTATTATTATAATTTCTGCTATAAATACTTTATCTTCAAAAAAAGTTTATGGTTTATGCTATAAAAATTCAAATATATGTAATGAAGGTTGATTTTATCTAATTGAAACGAATTTTTCTCTAAGAGTTTGGAACTGAAGGGATTCCCATGGGATTCACTCAAAATTAGCCGGTTCCGTCCAATTCCTAAGTTGATTAGGATTGACGCACATGACCCAATCGGGTTGAACCGAGAAAAAAAAAAAAGAAAAAAAAGAACCGAAGTCTCGAAGTCTAAAAATAACGTATAAAATAGAAATTAAAAGAATAGGTCCTAAAAACACGCACCAGTTGAAGCAAAGCCTCACCTGCTACGCCTTGTCGTTTTCGCCGGTGCCCTCGCGCCACGTTCCAAGGTAGACGACCGGGCGTTTGGAGAAGCTTCCTACGTGCCCAAAAAAAAGTTAAAAACATAAACTTTTTTGGGGGAAGCGTTCAATGACGATGATTATAATAATGTGGGATTAACATTAATTTAATATTTGATCGAGTGACTATCATTTTTTTTTTTTACTGTTTAGCACGTCATCATGAGACACGTGACCTCATCCCAGACGACTAAAACCGCAGGATCTCAGACGAGTGTACACACTGTGACGGCGATGTGTCGAAACGAAAAAGTAAAAATTTTAAATATTAAAATAATTTTTTTTCATATTAAAAACTAAAAAATTATTTCTTTTTTATTTTTTAATTGCGCAGTTGATCCTCCCGACATGCCTCTATGCTGTCACAATTGTAACTATTTGCTTGGCACATTTGGGCAATTATATGGAAGACAGCCCTCCGTAATACAAGATCATCTCGTGCTTATTGTATGCCCCACATGAAGATTAGAAAAAATGCAAACGTGACGTCATAATACTGGTATAATTGCTAACTTTTTAACTCCCACGTGTCATCCTTCGATCTCTTACTTCTCCTCAATTATTTCTCAGCACATTGATTATTTTATCGAGTTCAAATCATCCTAAGCTTCTATTTAATTCCAGTACAATATATTTTCATGTCCTAAACATACAAGCGAAGGAGAATATTTAAACCTTTAAATATTAAAAGCGGACATTTATCGGACAATTCAAACTTTTAGAACGATTGGCAATTATCATATAGAATTTCACAAATCTCTAACATATGTATGTTGAGAGAGATCTTTCAATCTAGGGTTTGCTTCATGACTATAATTATAGTAATGTGCGATCAACACTAAGTTTAATATTTAATCAAGTGATTATCACATTTTCTTTTTATAGTTAGCACGTCATCACGAGACACGTGATCTCATCCAAGACGCCAACACCGCAGGATCTCAGACGAGTGCGAAGGCGAGGTGCCAAACGACAAAAAATAATAATTTAAAATAATTAAAATAAAATTTTTGCATAATAAAATCTAAAATTATTTCTTTTTAATCTTTTAATTGCGCTGTTGATCTTCCCGGCATGCCTCTCTACGTTGTCACAATTGTAGCTATTTGCTTGGCGCATCTGGGCAATTATATAGAAGACAGCTCTCCGCAATACAAGATCATCTAGTGCTTATTATAAGCCCCACATGGAGATTAAAAATAGATGTAAACGTGACGTCATAATACAGGTGCATTCCTCTTTTCTAATCCCCAGTCAGTCCTCACCACATTGCTTTTCGTACTAGGTTCAAATTTGCCAATACAATACATTTCCGTGCCTTATTCTTAGGCCTAAGTTAAGTATACACATGAATGGCAGCCTTAAAGTATTTTAATATTAAAACCGTGCATTCATTTGACAATTTAAATTTTTGAAATGGCCGACAGTTATCCTTTGTAATTTTCACATATTTCTAAAATATGCATATCAACGTTAGGAAAAATTATTGTGATGCACGTGCTCGCACATGCCTAAGGCCTGCCTCAGCATCGGGGAAAATGGGAAAAAAAAGTAGAGGACCAACTCTATCTATGTAGACTAACCAAGATATACATATATCTAGTAGCCCATCAATTGTAGCACCAAGTAGCCGGCCTAGAGTGATCCATCGATTTAGGGTTTTGCCCCATGCCTATATAGCGATATGTCCAGCCCTAGCCATATTATTTATTTTTTAATCTTTTAATTGTCTGGTTGATCCTCCCGACATGCCGCAGTGCTGTCACAATTGTAGCTATTTGGTTGGGGAATCTGGCAATTATATGGAAGACAACCCTCCGCATTACAAGATCATCTTGTGCTTATTGTAAGCCCACGTGTAGATTAAAAATAAATGCAAACGTGACGTCATAATACAGGTGCATTCCGCCAACTTTTTAGCTCCCACATGTGATCCTTGATCTCTTGCTCCTCCTCAATTGTTTCTTGGCATATTGCTTCTCGTGTCAAGTTCGAATCTTTCCGGGCCTCTATTTGGCTCAAGTATAATACATTTTCACAGGGATGATTAGTTCTCGATTTGATCTGATTAGATGGAACCGGGAATCGGACTAGGATGACCGATTCCCAAAAAGTGAAGCCGGGGATCGGATTGATTGGTCCTAGGACTGGAAACCAATCACTTACTTTTTCCCACTACTTTTTCCCATTAATTCTTTTCACACTATTTAGAACTAGACCAATATGGTATTTAATTCACATTTTACTAATTTTTTTGAAGAAATAATAAAATAAAAAATTATATTTAGTCGGTCCAGTCAAATTTCCCCTTGGAGCCAAGAACTGGACTACTCAAACATCGGTTCCACTTTTAGGAACCGGTAATCGGACCGACACTCTTGGAAACCGGACCAAATGGCCGGTCCGGTTTAGTCCGAGTGATTCCTTATTCAAGCGGTTTGTTTTGCACACCCCTACATCTTAGGCCTAAATCAAGCATATGAGTGAAGGGGGAGTGTGAAAGCATTTAAATCTTCGAACTATGCCTTCATCCGACGGTTCCAACTTTTGGAATGGCTAGCAATTATCTCTCTTAATTTTCACATATCTATGATACATGTATATTGACGTTAGGAAAAACTATCGTGATACACGCGCTTGCGCACGCCTGAGGTCTGGCATCGCATCAGGAAAAAGTAGAGGACTAACTCTATAGTAGCCCATTAAATGTAGCACCAAGTAGCCTGCCGAGAGAGATCGATCAATCTAGGGTTTTGATCCATGCCTGTATAGTCAAAATGCCAAGCCCTAGCCATATGATATAGATCGCTATCAGCAATGACATTTTTATTTGTTATTTCAAGAAAAGAGGGTGGCCACTTTTTCTGCCTGAGAATATTCAATTATCGTGGTTGGGAAAAGGGCAATTAAATATTGTGTGCGCCCCTTAAATAGGTCAAGAAATGGACATCATCATCGTACTTTTTTTCAAGGGCTTGTCGTAGTTCTGTGCAAGATTTGCAGCGTATTTGAATGTAGAAACCCTAGAAATGCAGAAAAGAGAAGGAGGTGGCGTGTTTTCTCTTCGTTGATTCTTAGTATCGTCCGCACCCAGAAAGTTACACGCAGAAATCAACAGAACTCGGCAAACGTCATTCGCCACGGACTCTCTCTCTCTCTCTCTCTCTCTCTCTCTCTCTCTAAAAGAAGAACAAGCTTTTAGAACATTGAAGAAGGTGCAGACATGTTCTGTATACAGCAACCCAGCTCTCCGGAGAAGTTTCTTAAAACCCTCTTGGAATTGACCGATAAAGAGTTTAGAAAAAACTGAAGAACTCAAGAAACCGAGTTGAATTTTTGAGTTGAATCGCATTTTATAAGCCAAAGTTTGGGTTGTGTCGAATGAATGTGTGTGGGTCAGATTTTGGTCGGATTTCGATCCAATTCACGGCTTTAAGCGATGGAAGAAATCGGAACGGCATTTGAACAAATTCGAGTCGACTTCCATAGCCAAAGTTCACTAGAATTTTATAGGGAATTCACTGTGGTGATGAGTGTTTTGATGTGATGTTTCTTGTTGCGTTATCATAATCGTTGCATATTCATTATGTCTAAGGATATTAAATTATATTTTCCCCCTATAATTATTGCAGAACATGACTAACATCGATTATTTGATGCTTTGTATTCAAACCGGGTCCGTTCGAATCAAGAATTTGACAACTCGATTTGATTTAGCTCGAATTTTTATGCAAAACCATGCCAATTTGAACCGCTTACACCCTCGCCCTACGACCCTCAAACTGGATATTTATGTCTTATGAGAGCAAGAATGTGACTCCTGCTAGATTTACGAACGAAAATAGCCAATGTAGACATAGCATTCCAAGGGGAAAAATAAGCATTTAACGGACATGAATACTGTGATTTATGTGATCGGAATACTAGGTTCATTTGATGAGGAATGAAATCCTTTAAAGCTAGAGTGGTACCCACAAGTCACAAGACGCTGCTATGGAGACACGACAACACAAGTGGTGGCCATTATATCCAATTTTTACTTAGAGGATCTTGGTGGGACGTTGTTGCGGACACACAGCAGCTGTTGGATCTCTCTCTCTCTCTCTCTCTCTCTCTCTCATGTTGGGCTCCATTTATTGGGAGCACATAGCAGATGCCCAATACCTTCACCTTGGGAAGATCGCCAAGAAGGAACCCAAGTCCGAACCCATCAATATATCCAATTAAACTCATATTCACTCAAAAGCTTAAGTCAATGAGTTATGAGCCTTCTACACCATATCAATTCTCCAACACAATTCAGTCACATGCACATTCTAACAATTTCCCCATCATGTGTGAGCTCAGCTTTGGGTTCACTCGCCCTTAATTCAGGCATCCTTTTGCATCAACTTCCTATGTGTCAGTGTTGCTACACCGTAATACATACCTGCTCGGAAATCGCAACCGTGGGCTGGCTCCATTTGTTAGGAGCACGAAACAAAAATCCAATACATTCACATAGAGAGATCACTAAGAGGGAACCCAAGTCCAAGCTTGTCAATATGTCTAGTTGTACCCACTTTCACTCAAAAGTTTAAGCTAATGAGCTATGAGCTCCCCAATTATTTAGCACAACTCACTTACACATGTATCCTAACATTCTTCATTTTCAAGACTTCTTCGTTGATTTCATGGACATCGCTGTCAATTTTGCTCACAAATGTGGAAAGTTTATCCCTATGAGTTCTAAAGATTGAAGCATGAGTGCCTCAAAAGAATCTACTCTCTACGAATATGCTTGCTTGCTTTGGCTCTAGGAGCTTGCTCTAAAAAATCATAGCACTCTACAAGTCTTTGAAGCTCCTCTCTATTAAGATGCACGTTGGAAAATTGATTTGGCATTGAACAATTAATATATTTAAATTGGCCCATAACTCATTAACTTAAGTTATTGAGTGAATGTGGGTTTAACTAAATATGTTGACAAGCTTAGACTTGCGTTTTATCTTAGCAATCTCCTAGGCAAATGTATTGCCTTATGTTACACACTCCCAATTAATTGGTCGATTAGTAAGCCCCTAATATGCTCCAATACTTGGTGAATATCTCAAAGGATGAATCCGATGACTAACGTTGTTTCCGAGCAGTAAGTGTTGTAGTGTAGCAGTGCAGGCCCAATGGTAGATTTCAAGGTTTGGTCCGGAGAAAGAAACCAAGGATGAAATTAGATGTTGGAGATTTAAATTAAAATAAATTGATACAAAAGGATATCTAAATTAAAGTGGGGGGGGGGGGGGGGAGCAAATCTAACACTACAACTCACATGTGGAAGGGAGATTGTTAAGATGCACGTGTGAATTGTGTTAAAGAAGAGTCACATTAGAGAACTGATATGATATATAGCAGTTAATATATCACAGTTATCCCATAACTCATTAATTTAACCTTTTTAGTGAATGTAGGTTCGACTAGATATATTAACGAACTCATATTTAGCTTTTCTCTTGGTAATCTCCCCAGCCAAAGATGTTGTGCTTCTACTGCCCACTCCCAACACCCTACCGTGGTGTTCAATGGTGGACTTCTCCAAAAGTAATTTTATGATCAACCAATATCTATTTTACAGCTCTTCTCTCATGATGTAGAGTTAGATTTAGATTTGGCTACCCTTTTATTCGGATCTAGATAATAAATTAAGAATGATTCTTTTTTGTCCTATACATAATCAACTTAAAGAAAACCAAGATGAAGTGCCCGGAGTTTATTTCACTATTCTTGAATGCATAACTGAGGGAACTTTGATTTAACCAAAAACTAGGGTTTTGATCAACTCCACATCATAATGACGTCGTGCCGGCATCAGTCGCTACGCATTGCCATCCTTATTTGTCCTGTAAAGAAGAAGATCTAAATAACCTCATCTTTTTTTTTTTTTTTCTTTTTTGGTAATTTGACTCTGTAGATTATATTATATGCTGCTTTGGCAAATAGCGCGAAATGATGACGGATACCTATACATTAGTATCAAAATACCAAACTCAAAAAAAAAAAAAAAATTAATTGTCGCCATCATGAGAAACAATTTATTTTTTTCCTATACCTTTTGAAAATTTGGAGGAAATTTTGATTTGTTTAGCCTTGCCTCCAATCTCCTCCGAACCTAATGCCAACATTATAACCATATTCTCCGTCATCCGTTGCCCCGAGGTTCGGCCACCACCACACCATAGTCACCTACCAATAATTTCTAGCCCTTGCTACAACTACCGGCCACCGCAACATCGATTTCTCGCTCGTGGTTCTCTCTCTTTCTCTTCCTCCCTTATAGAGGCGGACAGTGGCCCTCCGGCGGCGTCAAGTCACGGACCTCGATATGATGCTGCATGGTGATAAAGAAATAGAGAAATAGAGAGAACGTAATCGAGAGAGAAGGAGGAGAGTTGTAGGTTCGATGGCAGCAGGATGAAGGGTTGGAAGGCGACGACAACATGGCACGGCTAATGAGAGCAGCGAGATTGGCCATGGATAGGGGGTGGCGGTGATGCACACAAGTAGGCTAAACAGGCGGAGTTTAGTATATTCTAATTTGGCTCACTAATCAATACCAATGCTAAAAAATCCTTGTTGAGATTGAATTGCAATTGAGTCATTTTAGCAATGTAGCCAAATTCAATACCATACTCGAGGCATGGTACATGGTTGAGTCAAGCTGCTCGCAAGTAGTCGAGTTGAATTCGAATAGCCTATTTCATAAACTAAGTCGAACTTGAGTTTCGCCTTCGAGTTTGTTCTCACGAGGTAGGTCTTACTAGTGAAAATCAGGCAAATTAGCTACACTAAAAACCATCGCACGGCAAACCCTAATGCCCTGTTTAGTATAGAGGTTTCTCAATGAAGTCGTGACCATGCGACAGCCGATATCAACAAAGTTACATTCGCCGCAATATGTCTGAACATTTCGATACCCTGTATTTCATACAGGGTAACGACTTGATGAGATGATCACCCGGAACGTCGGGTTCGACCGAAACATGTGAATACAATAATCGTGCATTATGCAGACGTACTAGATTCATGCGCTAGCCACTTAAATGTTTGAACATTTCGAAATCACGTATTACGTAAAGGGTAGCACCTCGATTAGATGATCACTCGGCACGGCGGCCTCGACGGGGAAATGCGAATACAATAACCATGCGTTATGCAGACGTACTAGATTTGATCATCTAAACAGGAGTCGTCGCCAACCTTTTCAAAGGTTGGTGAGATCATGACTTTTGAGATATCTCAGTGCATGTCTAAGGGTTCATCTACTAATAAATGTTAAAGTTAGGTGATGAATGACGGGATGACTTGTTCCCTTGGCAGTTCTGGGACCCTATTTGACCTGCAATTGGAGGGCTTCAACAAACCATTTCTAATTCGGACTGCAATTGAACTCCTCAACTACCATTTCCTACTTTAATCGGGGCTTCGCTTTCGTTAATTTTCCCAAATGTTATGCTTCGCTTTAGAGCAGCGGTATGTATTGTCAATCAAGTCGATAATCAGATTTTCAGAAAATGTAGAGGCACTATCGGTTCCTGAACTTTCATCAATTGGTACGATTTAATCCCCGATGATGTTGTATGGAAAAGGAGGAAAAAGAATCAAAGATATCATTCACAGCTTAAACTTAGGTATACGACATCTATATATGATGTGCTTTTATTTGGGCTAGGCGGAAGTGTCATTCGAGGCAAAAATAAACACCAACTAAAAGATGGCCTTAGCCACCTAAAAAAGATTGGTATATAATGAAGATGATTATATTTTGTAGTTAAAAGATTGGCCAACTAAAAAGATTCCATGAGGGGAAAAAAAAAAGAAAAACAAAGTCCAATTCGAGAAGAAATGAATATATCCTAAATAAAAAATTTTGCTTCTAGAGAAGTACAAGGAAAATTTGGATTTAAACATATTTGTATCCTAGTGACCACCATAATTTTTTTTTTTGGTATGCCGATCCGCTATCAAAGCGAATGAATGAAAAATTGTATACATAAATGAACATTATATATATTTATAAACATGTATAATGAACTTAGAAGTCAAATTAGCTATGGACTCAAGACCGATGTCAACTAGAAAAATTATATATATGTTATAACTTTTAAGAGTATCTAGATAAAATTAAAACAAAATGATTGAGACATATCTCAATTTTTATGTTGAACCGAATCAAATTTGAATATATATAAATATTAGAAGTATTATGGTAATGATCAAGCTTACTTTACTAGAGAGAGAGAGCAAGCCCAAGTTACAAGGAATCAAAAGCCCATAAACTCTTTCTGGCCTTTGTGACCCACTTCAACAAATCAGCAATCCGGATCCTCTAGACGATTTGAAACAAATGGAGACATTAATTCGACAGGATGTATCAATGTTAAATATGTGTAGTGCTAGACATATTAAGATCTTTAGAAAATTATATACAAAGTAATCTAACATATCCCATCAGACGTTGAGTATGGTCCAATAATTTTAAAGCTCATCTGATGTTTGACACTTTACTTAATGTATCAAGTTTTTAGACAAGTCGCCTCCAAAGGACATAATAGGTCACTCCGTCAGTCATCCTTCTTGTCTTTCATGTATCTTTTGTGTATCGTTAATGAAAATACGGAATTCCTTCCCTAATCTACTCATCACTAACACCTAAACAATTCATCTAATTCCCTTAAAACGCCATTAGCCCGGGTCTTAATGTTGGCTCAAGCTTTTTTTGGTCTTGCAAAAGAAAAAATATCCATTTAAAGCTCCGGTCCCAATTTTTGTACTAACTTTTTTTTTTATCTGATAAAAAAAAAATCAAATTTCAGTGACAACCTAAATTTGACTCCTCTATTAGAGATGCGACTGTGTCATTTCATGTGTACTTTGTAACTTATCTAAGAACTTTCTCTACTTCCAGCGTCGTTGATTACAACCTTAAGGTTCTGTTTTTCTTAGTTTCCGGACATATTTGCATCTTGCCAATCACCCGCTTGTGTCTCATTTTCCAGGAGTAAATCATTTCTTCAATCCACGCTTAAATGTTCAAGCTTCCTCCTTGACTTGAAACTATTTAAATCGGGGTGGCAGCTTCGGTGATAAGAGTCGTGAGTTCCCAAGTACATGCGAGACAACACATTGCATCTTTAATGGCATCATTGAAAAGAAACCAAATAGGGTCACATTCAAGTATCGACTGAAAGTTTATACTTTTTTACGAGACAAAAAAAGGAAAAAAGAAAGTGAAAATTGACGTTTTTGATGACACATAAAAAATTTAGGTTAGAATTGACACTTAAGTTAAAATCATTATTTTTTATGAGATAAAAAATAGTTTAGACCAAAGCTTGAATACTAGTTACCACTTCTTAAGAGAATTGGGCCTAAAATATTTCCATTGTTGAAAGTTGCACGGGTTCATAGAAAATCATTAACTCAAAATGTTTGCAATGACTAACAAGGAAGACCCTATAATCAGAAATGGTTTCCGAAAAATTTGCATTATGACAGCAATTATTTCAACTAGAACTACGAAAGTACTTGAAGGAGACAAGATTCTACACCACTTGCTAAATTACAATAAAATTGAAATACCATGATTTCAACTAAAGCTATAGAATTTTACACCTTCCTTGCTAAATTGCCATGTGATATTATTGTTCATTGACTAAAAGATGAAGAGATTTATTCTAAGAAGTCCAAACCAATACACTCAAGCTAAACTGCTTTTGATATTGAAGAAGAGAACACTTCAAGAAGACCCTTCAAATTTGGATTTCCTCTTTTTGAAAGCCTTAGGCTTGTATCCCTCTTGCAACAGCTTCTCAACTTCCTCAATATGTAACCCCTTGGTTTCTGGCACCAAGAAGTAAATGGCCACGAGCCCGAGAAAGGAAAACCCGGCGAAAAGGAGGAAGGTGCCGGCCGAGCCAAGAGCCTCTGTCAAGGTCAAGAACGTCTCGCTTACAACTAAATTCGAACACCAGTTGGCGACCGCTGCAATCCCTCCCCCGGTGCCTCGATACCTCAGTGGGTAAATCTCTGAATTCACGATCCATGGCACCGTTCCCATCCCAGGTGCGTAAGATATGATGTACAACCCAAGGAGAAGGACGGCAAATATTCCGAACTTGCTTGGACAGCCATTCTCGAACCATGTCCGTCGCTCACCTCGGCACATGCCCCTTATTCCTTTGTCAGAAATCAGGCATGCTCCAGGTTGATACTAAATAACAAACAAACAAAATACGCAAGCTGAGCTTATGCATTATAAAAAGGGACGAAAACACTCGGGACAAATTGCTCGAAAAGAATAATTGAAGCAAACTTTTACCTCATTTGTACCATCGGCACAAAATGCACATTTAGCATGTAAGCAAGACATGCAGTTCCATGAGGCCGCACCTGGAGCCGACAAATAAGCGGGACATGTAGTGTTTCCACCAAAGTGGTTAGATCCCAACTTACTAACGGCAGGGGCGTGTAGAGACGCTTGCCAGAATAAGACGGATAACACAACCAAGCAAGAGATAATGCCAAACATGGAAACGATCATCAACCTTCTCCGCCCATATCTATCGACAAATGCCATGCTCACAATAGAACCAACCACATTGAGGCCGGAAGTTATGAGGGAGAGAGCCAAAGCGGTCTTGTTCGAAGCAAACCCAGCAAACTGAACTATTGTCGGACTGTAATACATGACTGTGTTAATTCCCACAAACTGCTGAGCCACTTGAACCGTAATTCCAGCATATAATCCTCTTCGAACTACCGGGTTACTCCAAGCACCCTTCACTTTGGCAATCATACTCTCTCCCACGATGCTCTCATCGGCTTTTTCAGCTTCAAAAGATTCTTGCAGGGCATTCATTTCGTCCTCAACCTCATTGGCAGGATAAATCTTGGCCAAAATACTCCTAGCTTCATCGATCTTGTTCTGTTTTACAGAGGATATATGTATATCAGAGACAATATAATGTACCAGCCCATGTCGTAGACACATGACTTTATGTTAGAATACAGAAGTAGGAAAATGGATTCAGTCATTCCCCATAGTCCAGCTAATTTGACAAAACTCTATTGCATAATATAAACATGGCTCGCATCAAAAAAAGTTCCAAGACGAACTCTCGACTCAATCACGACATGCATCTTATTTAAAAGAATCAGCAACCGAACCTGATGAACATACCACTGAGATACATAATTATCAACAATGGATCAAACAACAAAAGATGAATAATTTTTTGGGTTCATGCTCCAAGTAGAGAAATAAGGGCTTACATGGGAACATTTCTATTTCTCCCAATTTCTATTCTTTCGTTCCTCGAAAAAAAAAAAAAAAAAACAGAAATTTATTTGGTAACGCCAATAAGTGGCTGGTGAATAGATTTGAAATAGAAACAAGAAACAAAAAAAAGTAGTTTCTTGTTTTGGGAATAATTTCTAGAAATAAGTTTTTTTTTTTTTTTATATTTTTCTTTTATTCCTCTTCCTTGTTGCGGCCACCGCTAGCCGCCTGCCAACCGTCGGCCACCTCCTGCTGCTCATGGCCACTGTCGGCAGCCAACTGCTGCCGTCACCCGTAGCCCACCAGCTAACGATCGCCACCGCCTGCCGGCAGCCTACTGTCACCAACTGCCACATGACCACCGCCTGCCACATGACCACCGCCTGCCATTGCATGACCATCAACCGACGCCACCGACCACCGCCATAGGATTGCCGCCCACAGTCCACCGGCCACCGGACGTGGCCACTGCCCCCTCCTATGGCCAGTGAGCTGTGGGCGGCAATCCTGCAGCGACGATTAGCGGCGATAGTAGATGGTCATGCGACGGTCGTGCGACGAACGTGTAGCCATCGTGCGGCGGTCGTGCGACGAACGTGCAGCCGTCATGCGGCAGTCGTGCGGCGGTTAGCAGTGGTCGGCAGTTTGTGAGTAAGAAGAAAAAACAAATAAATACAAAAATTATAAATTTTTACCAAATGTATTTCTATTCTTTTTCTATTCCAACAATAAAAAATTTTGTATAATTACTAAAATACCTTATTTTACTCAGAAATTTCTTGGAGTAGAAATAAAAAAAAAAAAAAACTCTTTCCGAAAAGAAATAGTTCGTCGGAATAGAAACGTTGCCATGCGCACCCTAAGTGTCTAACATACAAACATTTGCAAGATCAAGCCTAGATAATTTTTGGAAAACTCAACCAAGTATATAAAACTGAAAACTGATAGTGAAAACAAAATGGAAGTCAAGAAAATTATACCAGGTCATGTCATGTACAATAGAGACTTCCCAAGACCTGCAAGAACATGAATTAACTGAAAACTAATCCCTCTACACGATCTCAAATGGTAACCCCCAAGCATTTAACTCTCCACAGATTGTCTGAATGCATAGCTAGCAAAACCATTATTCAAACAAGAAAATGATGTGTGACTTAACTACTAAACAACATGAAACCAGATTCCTAGTTTCAAAAGAAACTAAAAATTAATCAGTAAATCGATTATGCCTCCAAAAGCTATGATTGTAAGAAAAAGACTAGAATTTTCAAACGACGAATTCTCGGTGTACATGTCAGCTACTATTACAATCAAATACCAGACCAGTAGATACTAAAATGTGAAATAAGTTAAGAGCTTCGACCCTTACCTTTCTGTAGAGCCACCTTGGAGACTCTGGCAGAAATAACATGAGGATGAATTGAACGAGGGCGGGAAGTCCAGCTACCCCGAGCATCCAACGCCAAGTCCCAGGTACCTAAAATTCAAAGAGGCCAACTTATTCGCTTATCTTAAATCGCTAGTTTAGGAGAGGAATATTATGTAATATTACACATACACGAGTGAAGGCCAGATTGACGAGATAAGACAAGAATTGCCCTCCGGTAATGAGGAAACCATTTGTGCTAACTAGCGCGCCCCGTATCCTAGCAGGAGAAGCTTCGGAAATGTAGAGAGGCGCGGTCATGGAAGCCATTCCAACGCCTAAACCTACGAGTATTCTTCCGATGATGAGCATCCATGGAGCTACAGAGGTGGCCATCACAATCGCACCAATAAAAAACAGGGCGTCGGCCAGAAGTATCGATATCTTCCTCCCGAATCTATCGTTGATCCACCCCCCAACAGCAGCCCCAACGATAGCTCCAGCAACAGCCATACTCACGATAGTTTCCTTCGAGCAGACAAGAACTTTTGAGAATGAACGTACTCAAGAAACATAAGCAATTTACAGGAAATGAGGAAGAATCAGTTACCTGTAACCATGTTTTCTTGTTGACGACTTCGAAGTCCTCCCGAATATAGAGCAACGCCCCAGAAATGACCCCTTCAACCAGAGGAAATGAGGTATCCAGGTTTATGTACTATTCGAGGAGCGTTGGTTCCTCTTAACAGGTGATGCTTTTCTATTGTATGCCAAATCTCAATTAATAGAGGCAAAAGAACAGACTACTTGTTGCAAGAAGCATAAGGACTGGGAGCATGTACAACAGGCATTGATAAGATTCTAGGTTGATAAGTGAACTAGGATGGAGGAAAAAGTAAAAGAAAAGGTTAAAAGAATTTAAAAGTTAGGATACCACCCATTCTTCTCACTGGAGGTTCACAATAAGAGAGCAAAGAACTTGTTTCATACCTTACTAAGAAAACAATTAAATCAAAAAACAAAGTATTTTATTCAGAATTTTTTTGGCAAAACTCAGTGATTGGAACGATTCCACTACCTAAAAAAAGAATTTGATAGAACAATAGCGCCATGGCGAACTGCCAATCATCCCGATCAGGCGCAAAGTTTCCTTTATCCACCTTAATTAGCTGTAAATCGTAGCAATGGAAATAAAATCAAGGCAAGAGCTTGATCTACCTGTGTCATAGCCAAACAGCAATCCACCGATTCCAGCCGAGAGTGCGAGCCTCATAATATACGGCGTCTTCCATGTCGTGCGCCAACATTCGGTGAACTCCGTTTTATCGGGTTTGGTGTGACCTCCCTCCATCTTATCCCTTCCTCGCGCACACACTTCAAAAAGAAACTTAAATCTAGGACTTTCTGCGAAAAATCAAAGAAAGAGTCACTGATCTACTTACCCGAAATGGACAATACGCGATAATGATCGAAAACTTTCGCTTCCAAACATGAAAAAGACGCACTTTTTTATACCAATCCAAATTAATAAAGTTAAGCTACTGACCATTCTTATCCTCTCTTTTACTACATGTTATATTACAACTTTCAGCAAGATAAAAACATAAATCAGTCTTTCGACACTACGCTCCAAAACTTCCACCTTTTCGTCCGGCAACTTCAATTATTCTATTTTATCGAGTTTCAGCAAACAACACCCCAGGTAAAAAACTTTAAAAATGCAACCCATCGATCCCGCCGAATCTGATCGACTGAACTCTCCATGAGGCACTGGAACGGAGAATCACAGATCCGAAACGACATGGACCCAAATATGGCGCTGAAATCCTGAACGCACGACAAAGAAACTGGGAAAAGCAGAACGAGAACAGAGCATACCCAGAAGAAGAACCAGGAAAAGCCTCCATTTCTCCTCCCACTCTCTCTTTCTCTCCCTCTCTCTGCTTTCTGGGTCTTCTGGACTCCTGCAAACTATGAATAAGATGGCGGATGAATGATGATTCAATCCAACACCAACGCAGTCTACACGTCCATATATAGAACCGGGTCGGGGGAGCGGGGTTCAGGGCCAGAAAAGATCCTGAGTATCTGTCGTGTAGATGTGATCCTGAAGAACAACCCTACCTCGAAACTTTTGGAAAAAAGCTGTGGCCACAGGCGAGAGCAGGGAATGACTCTGTGATTTCCAAGTAAAGGGTGGAGGACGACAATCGAGAAAAAGGCAGAAGTTCGAAAAGAACACAAGGGAATCAATTGAAAGATAACATACGAGGGAAAGAGAGTTCAAAAGTCGGAAGAGTCGAAAGCTTTATCCATTAGTCTAATTGGAAATTATCCAAAGCGGGGCCCACCAACCAAATCCATCCAGCGTGCAGGGACATTTAATTGTTCACGGTTGCCTAGGCTGACTATATTCAGTTTCTCTCTCTATTTGATGTCAGCACGCCAGCAAAACCGCCCCCGACCACCTCATCTCCAATTTAAATTTTGAAGCAAAAAAAAAAAAAAAAAAAAAAATCTCCAATTTGAATTCTTTTATATTACATCAGAAGTAATCCAATATCCACAAGATTGAATTTGTACTTGACTGGATTAGATGTACTCTTATCCAAATGATATGCATAGCAATTTGACAATTGTGGTAGTATCCTCCCTTTTTCTTCAAATAATTTCCCCAAATTAAGCCATGCAAAATAAAACGAATATCTAAAGAATGTTACTATCAAATTATCCCTTATGATATTTCTTTTAAGTCTTTTGTGTTAAAGTGCCATTATTATTATTATTATTTTTTTTTATGGTTGCTAGAGGAATCGCTTTGGCTGACAGCCGCTACGTAAACCCCCAGGTGTCGCTAGTGGGGAAACCACCACTCCGAGACCACGCTTAACTCACCACACAGCGCTTAAGCTTCCCTGCTTCGCAGGGACTTCGAACCTTAGCCTTCTCGGTGGATGGCAAACGATCTATCATCCACGCTGCAAAGGCCGATGGTAAGTGTCATTATTAATTGATACCATATTTGTGAAGACAACCATGAGTCGCCAAGTACACGTGAAATGACACATCACATCTTTAATAACATTATTGAAAAGAAACTAAAGAGGGTCACATTCTTTACCAAAAAAAAAAAAAAACTAAATAGGGTCACAATACCATATTTGTAATGACAATTGAGTTGCCAAGTATAATTGAAATGACACGTCACACTTTAAGAGTGCGTTTGGTAATAATTCTGTTCAAAAATTGTTCTAGGAAATTTAAAAAAAAAAAAACTATTTCTATTCCGATAAACAATTTTTGAACAGAAGAACACGTTTGGTAACTGCACAAAATTATGTTCTTGGAATATAAAATGAACAGACACGTTTGGTAAACTTGTATAATATTTTAATATTTTATTTTTTATTTTTTTTTTTCTTTTTCTCTTTGGTTAGCGACCGGCTGGGCATTGGCCAGGCCAAGCTCAGCCTTGCCTTGGCCTGGTGAGGCCTAGCCTTGCATCGGTTGGGGAGGCCGAGCCTCGCTATGGCCGCTCAAGGCTCGGCCTCATCGAGCCACCGCCAAGCAACACGGTACTAGAGGTGGCTTGGCGAGGCCAAGCCTCGCCGATGGCTAGCCGAGCTCGAGCTCGCCCATCCAAGACAAGGCTAAGGTGTGAGGCCGAGCCTCGCCAGCGGCTGGGCAAGCTCGGCCTCGTCGGATTTGGGCAAGCTCAACCTCGCCAAATTTTGGCGAGCTCGCCTAGCCAAGGAGAGGCCAAGCCTCGCCGGCCATAGCTAAGGCTAGCGACTAGCCAAAGAAAAAAGAAAAAAATAATAAGTTTTGTGTTTTTTTCTTTTGTTTCTTTAAAAAGTGTTCTCGGAAACAAGAAACAAGTTTTTATTGTTTCTTGTTTCTGTTCCAAATTTGTTCCCTAGAGCAGAAATAAGTCGCGGAACAAAAACATAAACAAACGTGTTTCTTGTTTTCTTTTCTTCGTCAAAACAAAATAATAAAAATTGTGTTCCAAGGAACAAAAAAAGAACACAAACAAACATACTCTAAGTGGCATTACATGGCAACATTTCTATTTGAAGGGGAACTATTTTTTTCAAAAATAATTTTTTTCTATTTCTACTTTAGGAATAATTTTTGAGTAAAATAAGGTGTTTGGTAATTATACAAAATTTCTATTCTTGAAATACAAAAAGAAAAGAAATGCGTTTGATAAAAATTTTAAATTTTAAAATTTTGTATTTATTTGTTTTTTTATTCTTACTCGCGGACCGCATTGCATGAATGTTGCACGACCGTCGCACGCCTGCGGCATGACCACCACACGCCCGCTGCACGCCCGTTGCACAATCGCCGCACGACCATCGCACGCCCGCCACACGACCAATGTCCAATTATTGTTCTTTTTTTTTTTTGGGAGCAAAAATGTCCAATTATTGTTCATTGACTAAAAGATGAAGAGATTTATGGTAAGAAATCCAAACCAATGCGGTCAAGCTAAACGACATGGACCCAAATATGGCGCTGAAATCCTGAACACACGACAAAGAAACTGGGAAAAGCAGAACGAGAACAGAGCATACCCAGAAGGAGAACCAGGAAAAGCCCCCATTTCTCCTCCCACTCTCTCTTTCTCTCCCTCTCCCTCTCCCTCTCTCTGCTTTCCGGGTCTTCTGGACTCCTGCAAACTATGAATAAGATGGCGGATGAATGATGATTCAATCCAACACCAACGCAGTCTACACGTCCATATATAGAGCCGGGTCGGGGGAGCGGGGGTCAGGGCCAGAAAAGTTCCTTAGTATCTGACGGGTAGATGTGATCCTGAAGAACACCCCTACCTTGACACTTTTGGAAAAAAGCTGTGGCCACAGGCGAGAGCAGGGAATGACTCTGTGATTTCCAAGTAAAGGGTGGACGACAACAATCGAGAAAAACGCAAGAAAAGTTCGAAAAGAACACAAGGGAATCAATTGAAAGAAGACATCCGAGGGAAAGAGAGTTCAAAAGTCGGAAGAGTCGAAAGCTTTATCCATTAATCCAACCGGAAATTATCCAAAGCGGGGCCCACCAACCAAATCCATCGAGCGTGCAGGGACATCTAATTGTTCACAGTTGCCTAGGCTGACTTTTGAAGAGGCAATACCGTGCTTGATTGTTGTTCATAGTTTGGATTAAAACATTGCCCTTCGGTTTGAATATGAGACCTGTGTTGACGGTGCACATTACCTGTTCGATAAATTGTTCATGAGATGTATTTGCAAAACAATACTTTCGATTGTCGAATCCAAAGATTAATCGTTGTAGTTTGCGTGTTATAAACTGATTAGTAGTCATTTGGAGTAATTTTCATGAAATTTTTCTCATGAGATTCTCTTCTCTTTCCCCTCCATTTTGAGAACGGAGAAAACATCGACACTAGTTTAGCTTTAAGCATTTTCATGAGCATTTTATTTCATCATGTTTTTATGATCATGCAGAACTTCTATAACCTAACAAAAGATTGCAAGAATGGAATTAATGCATGCTTAGCAGGTTGGAGAACACTCTTATTGCTTCTTCTTTTTATTGTTTCATATCTTTTTGCTATGCCTTTCATCTTTCAATCCTTCTTCTGAGAGAGAAGGTTGAGTTCATCTTAGCTCATCTTACATGTACCTGTTACTTCATATAGTTGCTGAAATTCAATACCATAAATTTGCTGAATCTGTTTGTACTATTCTTCGGCTTCATGCAATTTCCCTGTTCTCGAACATTCCAAGTTGTTGAATTCTTGAAAGCACTTGCCTCTCTGTATCTATTATCTGTTCTTCATCTGAAGTGTGTGCACTTTCTGACTTTTCCTGAATGTACATCATGTACTCCAATTATGTAATTTAGGTGAGAGAAGTAGAAACCGGATGTGCTAAAATCCTAGTAGGTTACAACGAAATTGATGTGGGAAGAGAGGGCTTTTTTCAACTGGAAGACTCCCCAAATGGGAAATTATCACCTCATATTTGCCCTGATAATTTTATGTTAAATGCTGTATACGGGGTGTCTCAAAGGCCCCCCATCACAAATCTGGCAGTTCTAGAGAAGCATGTGGTGGCCGGTAATGCAGAACTCAGCAAGATTGACTGTTCCCCGAGGGCTGAGTATAGCATGCAGCAATGCGAAGACTATTGAGTGGGATGCCACATGGTTGAATAACGTTGATCCTTTTGGTAGGGCTGCAGTCGGGGTTCACCTTTCACCTTTTGACAAGCCAGTAATGCCGGAATGATGCATTCGGAAATTGGAGGGGACGCAAAGAGTATGATGGAATTTAATGCTCCGGGACTGGCAATCCAGAACTAGTATTTGCTTTTCTATGGATGGTAGTACTACGCCACCTTCATTTTGCAAGCTTTACTAGTCAACTCATGTCAACATTATGTAAATAGTTGTGCTCTAGTTTGGATGTGATGTATTGGAATTCTGGATGTATTAGAATTCAGTGAGTTATATTCTCTAGCTTCTTGACGTTAGTTTCGCAATCCTGTTAAGTTTGCTTTAAGTAGCGAGAGATTTGTGTCATGGGATGATCAAAACTTGTATCTGAACTTTAGTCTAAACTATGTGCTCCTCTTTACGACAACTAGCTTGCCAAATCATTTTTTCTTCTTAGCCAACAATGTTCTTACCCTCCTGAACATGTAGTTTTGCATAATGATTTCACAGTTAAGTTTTGCTTTCCAATCTTTACTTCGGTGATTTTTCCTATATATATGTGCGTGTGTGGTTATTGTTAAGCAAAATTAAGGGTGTGTTTGTTTCATGAAAAACGAAACGTTTTTGGAAAATGTTTTCCGGGAAACCATTTTCCTAGTTAGTTTTCCTTTATATGGTGATATTTCTGATGGTTGAATCGCATTTGAAAAATAATTGAATGACATTTGACCTATCAATTAACAATAGTGTGCCTCTTACTTCCAAATTAATTTGTTGAGTCCATATTACTTAATAAATGGATTTTTCTCGATCATTTTAGTAAATCTAGAATTTGAACCTACTAAATGAAAAGGAAACCTGAATTCATACACATATTTTATTTATTTATGTATTTATTTATTTCTGAAAATGAACATGATTTCCGATTACAAGAGCAAATCAAAACAAAAGGGAGGGGGCAAAGGAGAAGGAGAGAGGGGAGGAGTTAGGGTTTACGTTCACAGGCAAAGAAAGAAAAGAGAAAACAAGAAAAAAGAAAAGAAAAAAAAAGAAAGAGAAAAGAAAAGATATAATAATAAAAGACTTTAAAATATTTTGGAAAATGTTTTCCGGTTTTTTCAAAGGGGCTTGACATCGTTTTCCAGAATTTAAGTCTTGAAAGGACAACATTTTCTTGATTAGGAAAACATTTTCCGTTGACTCATTTTCCTAAATTAACCAAACAATAAAAAATGAGGAAAACGTTTTCTCGGAAATTGTTTTTTTCGCAAAACAAACACACCCTAAGAGAAGAAACTAGATCCAACTTGTAAATTCCAGTCCTACCAAAATCATCAGGCTCAAAAGTCTCACATCATGAAATTGTATAACAGAATATATGATTCTTTCATCATAAAAAGGATGATCTGCCAAAATTCAGCATAACCTAACTAGTTAACTAGGTACCTAAGTAGTTAACTAAGTAGATGCTACGGCAAAAAGGGAACAAAAAAAAAACTAGGTAAATGCTAAGTAGAAATGAGCCACCTTAGTTTCGAGCAAAAGCAATATGCTTTTTAGTCGTCTTTACATGACAAAGGAGACATTTTCATATTCACACTCTCCCATAGAATTGTCAGGGGAGGCAGAGAAGTAAATTGTTACAGTTGCCAGTAAGCGTACATTATAGCAAGTGAAAAATTAGTAAAACAAAGCCCTCTAAAAAAGTTGGTTCCAAGTATTAGGCAAGCCGGGAAGGCGCTGATCGCTACAGTCAGCATAACGATCTGGGCAAGCTCTTTACTTTGGGCTCAGTTTGCTGTAGTAGATAGAAGTGTGTCCGTCTTTCCACAAAGCCGAGAGCATTGTTATGTCAAGAAGATTTGCCGGCATTGATGGACTATGCATGTCTTAAGTACTTCATCTACAGGTCTCATCTGCTCTAGGTATTTGCCTAGATATGCAATTCTGCTCATTGGCACTGTCACGCCGTAACAGTTTTTGGTGACTCTGCTAGATTTTGTTCCAGCGCTCCATTCAGCCGAGCTGTAGATGTCATACAATCACTTGATCAATCACGTTTGTTACTCAGAGAAAATCTCAGTGTTATTTTACTTTTCAAACTTAAGTCTATCTAAAAGCATCCCTTGGAGATAACAGTAGTGTAAAGTCACAATCATGCCTCCCCTTCTTATGCACCATGTGTATTACCACCAAAAGCAGCATAGAGAACACAACAAGACACGATATGGCTATGGCAATTTTACCACCAGTAGACAAGTTGCCATTTGCCCAAAATAGAGGATAGGCAAAAAAGGTACAGCACATAGGATTGAAAGACAGAAGGCATAGCAAGAGATATGAAACAACAAAAAGAAGAAGCAATAAGAGTGTTCCCCAACCTGGTCAGCATGCATTAATTCCATTCTTGCAATCTTTTGTTAGGTTATAGAAGTTACGCACGATCATAAAAACATGATGAAAGAAAATGCTCGTGAAAATGCTTAAAGCTAAACTAGTGTCGATGTTTTCTCCATTCTCAAAAAAGGGGGAAAAAGACAGGAGAATCTCGTGACAAAAATTTCTCGAAAATTACCCCAAATGACCACTAATAAGTTTATAACATGCAAATTATAACGATTAACCTCTGGATTCGACGATAGAAAGTATTGTTTTGCAAATACATCTCATGAACGATTTAATCCAAAGGTCTCACATTCAAACTGAAGGCAATGTTTTAATCCAAACTATGAACAGCAATCAAGCACGGTATTGCCTCTTCAACGTTTCCGGACACAAAACAGAGAAGAACGGGGATGGTTTCGTACCCACCCTAGACCCAATGGCTAACAACAACCGGCAAAGGCGAGCAACGTTCGACAGTAGCGACGAAAAAGGATCTGGAACTGGAATGTTTGTTTTTTTCTGCTCAAGCATTTTTCTCTCTCTAGAATGCCCAAAATCAAGGGCAACTAATCGTCCCCACAGTAAGCGCAGCAAATTTTAAGCAGTAGGCAAGAGCAAAGGGATGGAGGCAGCATCCGCATAGGAGAGACGGAATTGGCGTGCGGGGTTACGACGTGCCAGTACGGAGGACGACGACGGCGTCGACGTCGACAGGGAGTTTGACTTCGTTCTCTTCTGGGTCGGCCGCCGGCTAGTGTAACGACTGCACAGACGCCGACATTCGTGTCTATTTCTCTCCGACGACACCTTCTTCGGAGGGAAGCTCGTGCCATAGAGCCCTCCGACCCAACGCCACCAAGCCTTCGTCGTTTCCCAGCATTTGAAAGAGAGCGTCCGGCGGCAGTCGCCCGGAGGCGGTCGTCGGATTTTGCGAGACAAGAGAGGAGAGAGCTTCGCGCTGGCAAGTCGCCTTCAAAGTTGTCATTTTTCCTTCTTTTTAATTTCCAACTCACTCGACCAGGTGTCATCATTTTAATGGATCACGCGTGCCGCGTGTGCAGATGACGTGGTGGTTAGCAAGCTGAATATTTTCTCCGATCGATTCGGTTTCTCTCTCTCTTTGATGCCTGGCACGCCGGCGAAACCGCCCCCGACTTCCTCCTCATCTCCAATTTAAATTTTGAACCCAAAAAAAAAAAAAAAAAAAAAAAAAAAAAAATCTATAATTTTGAATTCTTTTATATTATTTCAGAAGTAATCCAATATCCACGAGATTGAATTTGTACTAGACTGGATTAGATGTACTCTTATCCAAATGATATGCATAGCAATATGACAATTATGGTAATATCCTCTCTTTTTCTCAAAATAATTTCCTCAATTAAGCCATGTAAAATAGAATGAATATTTAAAGAATATTACTGTCATGTTAACCCTTATGATATTTCTTTTTAAGTCTTCTATGTCAAAGTGTCATTATTAATTAATACCATATTTGTGAAGACAACCATGAGTTGCCAGGTACACATGAAATGGCACACCGCATCTTTACAAGAAACTGAGGGCCTGCATAGTAACGTTTTTATTTCTCCCGATTTCTATTATTTTGTTTCTCGGAATAAACAAAGAATAGAAATTTATTTGATAACGCAAACTTATTTTTCTATTCCATGGAATAGAAAAGTGGTTGGGGAATAGATTTGGAATATAAATGAGAAAAAAAAAAGTAATTTCTTGTTCCCGAAAATAATTTATAAAAATAAGGTTTTTTTTTTCTTTTCTATTTTTCTTTTGTTCTTCTTCCTTGTTGCGGCCATCGTTGGCCGCCTACTAACCGTTAGTCACCTCTTGCCGCCCGTGGCCACTGTTGGTAGCCGACTGCCGGCGACGGTTGCCACCGCCCGTAGCCCACCAACCAATGCCCACAGCCCACCGGCCGACGACCGCCATCATCCAACAGCAACTTGCTGTCGCCAACCACCGCATGACTGCCATTTTCCACCGCACAACCACCGACCGTCACTGCTAACCACCGCTGCAAGATTGCCGCCCACAGCTCACCAGCCACCGCCCCTTCCCACGACTAGTGGGCTGTGGGTGGCAATCCTGCGGTGGCAGTTGGCGGTCATAAGATGGTCCTGCGGCAATCATGCGACGGTCGTGCGACGGTCGTGCGGCAGTCGTGCGATGGTTGTGTGGCAATCGTGCAACGGTGGTGCGGCAATTGTGTGACGGTGGTGCAACAATCATGTAGCAATCATGCGACTATCGTGTGGCAGTCGTGCAGCGGTTATGCGACAATCGTGCGGCGATCGTGCAGCAATCATGCGGCGAAGCAGTCGTGCGGCAATCATGCGACAGTCATGCCGCAGTCGTGCGACGGTCATGCGGCAATCGTGCGACAATCATGCAACGGTCGTGCAACGCTCATGCGGCGACGAGTGGTGATTGGTGGTCCGTAAGTAAGAAGAAAAAACAAATAAATACAAAAATTTATTAATTTTTACCAAACGCATTTCTATTCTTTTTTAATTATAAGAATAGAAATTTTCTATAATTACCAAACAACTTATTTTATTTAGAAATTGTTCCTAGAGTAGAAATTAAAAAAGAACTATTTTTAAAAAGAAATAGAAAAAAACTATTTTTTTTTAAGAATAGTTTCTCAAAATAGAAACATTGCCATACACACCCTAAATAAAGTCACAATACCATATTTGTGATGACAATCGTGAGTTGCAAAGTATACGTGAAATGACACTTTGCATTTTTAATGACATTGTTGAAAAGAAACTAAATAAGATCACATTCAAGTATTGACTAAAAGTTTATGCCTTTTTATGAGACAAGGAAAATGAAAATTGACTTTTTGGTAAGACACAATAAAAAATTTAGGTTAGAATTGAGACTTGAGTGTATTTTTTTTATGAGATAAAAAATAGTTTAGACCAAAGCTTGAATCCTAATTATAGTTACCACTTCTTAAGGGAATTGGGCCTGAAATATTTCCATTGTCAAATGTTGCATGAGTTCATAGAAAATCATTATCTCAAAATGCTTGCAATGACTAACAAGGAAGACCCTATTATCAAAAATTGTTTCCAAAAAATTTGCATTATGACAGATCAACCATTTCAACTAAAACAACAAAAGTACTTAAAGGAGACAAGATTCTACATCTCACTTGCTAAATTACCGTAAAACTGAAATACTATGAATTCAACCAAAGCTATGGAATTTTACACCTTCCTTGCTAAATTGCCATATGATCAATGTCCAATTATTGTTCATTGACTAAAAGATGAAGAGATTTATGGTAAGAAATCCAAACCAATGCGGTCAAGCTAAACTGCTTTTGATATAGAAGAAGAAGAGAACAATTCAAGAAGATCCTTCAACTTTGGAGTTCCTCTTTCTGAAAGCCTTAGGCTTGTATCCCTCCTACAACAGCTTCTCAACTTCCTCGATATGTAACCCCTTGGTTTCCGTCACCAAGAAGTAAATGGCGACGAGCACGAGAAGGAAAACCCGGTGAAAAGGAGGAAGCTGCCCGCCGAGCCAAGAACCTCTGTCAAGGTCAAGAACGTCTCGCTCACAACTAAATTCGAGCACTAGTTGGCAACCGTTACAATCCCTCCTCCGGTGCCTCGATACCTCAGTGGGTAAATCTCTAAATTCACGATCCACGGTGCAGTTCCCATCTCAGGTGAGAAAGAAATGATGTACAGCGCAAGGAAAAGGATAGCGAATATTCTGAACTTGCTTGGACAGCCATTCTCGAACCATTATCCGTCGCTCGCCTCGGCACATGCCCCTTATTCCTTTCTCAGAAATCAGGCATGCTCCAGGTTGATACTAAATAACAAACGAACACAATACGCAAGCTTAGCTTATGCATTATAAAAAGGGACAAAAATGCTCGGGACAAATTGCGTGAAAAGAATAATCGAAGCAAAGTTTACCTTATTTGTACCATCGGCACAATATGCACAATCAGCATGTAAGCAAGACATGCAGTTCCATGAGGATGCAGCTGGAGCCGACAAATAAGCGGGACATGTAGTGTTTCCACCAAAGTGGTTAGATCCCAACTTACTAACAGCAGGAGCGTGTAGAGACGCTTGCCAGAAGAAGGCGGATAACACAACCAAGCAAGTGATAATGCCAAACATGGAAACGACCATCAACCTTCTCCGTCCATATCTATCGACAAATGCCATGCTCACAAGAGAACCAGCCCCATTGAGGCCGGAAGTTATGAGAGAGAGAGCCAAAGCGGTCTTGTTCGAAGCAAACCCAGCAAGCTGAACTATCGTCGGACTGTAATACATGACTGTGTTAATTCCCACAAACTGCTGAGCCACTTGAACCGTAATTCCAGCATATAATCCTCTTCGAACTACCGGATTACTCCAAGCTCCCTTCACTTTGGCAATCATACTCTCTCCCACGATCTCTCATCGGCCTTTTCAGCTTCAACAGATTCTTACAGGGCATTCATTTCGTCCTCAACCTCATTGGCAGGATAAATCTTGGCCAAAATACTCCTAGCTTCATCAATCTTGTTCTGTTTTACAGAGGATATATGTACATCAGAGACAATGTGTTGACACTTAAATTTCGCCATTTTATTTAGGATTTAATCGTGTACAAGATTAGGAATTAGTCGCAAAAAAAAAAAAAAACAAAAACAAAAAAAAAAAAAAACGATCGAAAATGGTCGAGTCGGGTCAGATTCGGCTTTGGCCCGACCCACCCCTTTTCTTTTCTCCTCCTCCCTCGCGTTGGGCCGACCCAAGCATCCTTTCTCCTTCGACCCAGCCCACGCTCGTTTTTCCTCCCTTCAGCCGGTCTTCGCTGCAAGACCTGCAAGGAAGAACAGAAAACAGATCACCAGGAGAGAGAAGAGGGAGACGAAGGAAGAACAGAGAAGGGAGAGAAAACAAAGAGCTCGAGCGAAGGAGGGAGAAACAGAGGATTCGGGGAAGAGGGCGGCGGCCGAGGAGAGAGGAGGTGTCGCCGACACTGCCCAACCTCGTCCGAGTCGCCGCCACCCTATGTCTCGACGCTGCTGCCCAGGAGTCGCGACGCTACAGTAGTCGCCGCCTTCGCCCTCGCCTGCCTCGACACCTTCCCCCAGCGTAGTCCAAATCTGACTGAGTGGATCTTGAAGAGCAAGGGTTTTGACACCGCCCCTGTTGTTCTTGCCGCTGCCACCGAACGCGCCGTGCCGGTCATTCCAACCCGACGCCCCTACAACACCGGAGTTCGTCACCGAGCTCCCTCGCCATGCGACCTGCAGCCGTCCATCTATAACCCCCCGACGACCGCCGCTGCTGCGTCACTCGCTCCTGCTGCTGCTACGTCGCTCGCCCCTACCGCTACTCATCCGCCAGTTTTTGCTGCGACCTGCAGCTGCCGCGCATCCGCGCTGCACCTCCATCGTTCGCAAGTGTCGATGCTGCTGCTTCTATTCTACCGGTCCGCACCTCCTCTGTTGCTCGTGCCGCGACAGCACCGCTGTACTCATCTTCCCGCTCGAGCGCCCCGACACCAGCAGATCTGAGCCGGTCGCGACGCCGTGACCGCCTTGCAGCCGTCCGAAGCTCCTGCCTGACACCGCTCGAGCCACCGTCGCCATTCTTGCTGCTGTTGCCCCTGCTCTGCCCATGATTTGTCCGCCCGATGCCGCTCCTTAGCCGTAACCCAATGTAGCCCTTGCGGTGCCTCCGCCCGCGACACCGTCGCCGTCCCTCTTCTTTGCTGCGCCACCGCCACAGCCAAGTCACCGGCGTCCCTGCCGTCCCCCTCGGAGCCGTGAAAAACCTCGGGCAAGAAGATGCAAACCGGGTCAGAACCAGGTCGGTCGTGGATCCCAATTGAGTAGGGTTTCGAATAATGTGGGCTGGTTTTAGGCTTTTGAACTTCTGGGCTTATAGGTTTAGTTGGGCTTATGAGTTTTATTTTAAGAAAATTAGATTGGGCTTTTGAGCCTGTCTGTTTTAAAAAGAAAGGAGAGGGGAATTCTTGGGCTGGGCCCAAGCTTGAAGCCCACTTGGGCCTGTTGGACCAAACCCGGGTCCGGTCGAAGACGGGACCCGATCCGCGCCGACCGGGCCAAACCCGAGTCGGGTTGGATCGACCCGGACCCGGTCCGGTCTCAAAAAATTATTTTATTATTTAAAAAAAAACAATTTAAAAAATCTAAAAAAAAAAATTTTAAAAAAAATTAAAAAATTTTGAAAATCCAAAAATGATTAGGTTTAATTAGGACTTGCCATGTATTGCCATTTTAGTGTAATTAGATGTTTATTTGCTTGAATATTAATTATGTTGCATGTTTAATTTGCATATCTAATTATGTTTAATTGCACGTGTTTAATTTTACTGCAATTAGGATTTTAATAGCTATATTATTACTTTAACGATTGCGCGCCTGCATAATCACCTCACATGTTAGTGGATAAGTATAAAATCAATCTAAACTGCTTGCCAAACATCATTTTGTTAAAACGAACAAGATTAGGTACCGAAAGGGCACTAATTGGTTAATTAGTGTAATCAAGTCCCCAATCTTAGATTCTCTGGTTGCGTAGGAAGTGAGGCACACTCTCATGCCTCACTTGGTTTCTAGCCGACCCCAATAGGCTAGTGGCGAATCCTTTTGTGCAAATTTCTTAAGAATATCCCCATGTCACGCGGGGTATGGGCTTGGGAGAGCCCACGCCTAATCATGGGCCTTAGGCCCGTCCTTTAAAAAATACCCCTAAACCTGTTCCCTCCTCCCGAGGGTAGGTCGTGACAGCTTGGCGACTCCGCTGGGGATTTGGTTTTGAACCTTAGAGGACTTAGGCCAAAATTAATCTTGTTCAAAAAATATTTTTGTTTGGCAACGAGGATTTCAGGTATGTCCCTAACATTAAAGGTGTTAAATGTTTTTGTAGAATGGGAGGTATAAGGGGAAGTATTTGCTCACCTTTGTTTTGTAGAGAGCTGAAGGAATGTATGGTTTATTATTCATGTATGAAGTGTTGATTGCTTATGAATTGTCATGCCTGCATCTCCTGCATTGCACTACACTTTAGCACACACAACCTGCCGTCGGACCTAGGCCGCATAGGATCACTTAGGATGGTGTTGAGGTGGATACTACTCCGACTACAAGCATGTAGTACGAGTCGCCCACCTCAACTCCGAAATTTCTTTCTTGATGTCAGAGGTCCCCACCCTGGTCTGCGAGCATGCGACACGGGTCGGTCCTTTGACAAAGCCGGAGTCATGGGTAACACGACCTAGCCACGAGCTTGTTGGTTCAGTCCTATGATCCCATGGCTTCATTTTGAGCCATATAGAGTAGAAATCGAACCACATCTCATGTGCATGTATATGTAAAAACAAAAAACAAAAAAAAAAAGAAAGACAAAGGTCGGCACCAATTGTAAGTGTCATTTTCCTTTTTGTTTGCTCATTTTGTATTGCATTTTCATCTTGAAATTTGTGGAAATCAATCGAATGACATTGGTGATATAAGCTTATGGTTAAAAAAATTTGCAATCACTTTTGACAAGTGAGCATTTGAATGCGAGTCCTAAACACTTTAATTCAGCCCCTTTGAACACATAGTTTTGTTTAAATTTCTAGTTGTGGGTTCAAACTCATTTAAAAAAAAAAAACTTTCAAGTTGTAATTTTATGTTGGGGTACAAAAATTGAAATTGCATTTTTTTTTTATCAAATTCTCTCATCCTCACATTTTGGGACTAAAATGCAAATCATTTTGTGTACAATTTTTTTTTTTTTAAATAGAAGTCACTTCATTTTTCTAGGAGTAAAATTACGAATCAATCTTTCAAAAATCAATGATACTTTTGTATACGAAACTTTTTGGAATAAAGGTGGACATTCGATTGATAGCTATGGATTGATTATTTTAATGATGCCTTTTCTTATAATAAAATCCTGGCGAAATACTAAAACCCCGTAATAATGATTATGGGGCATGTACCGTCATCTCGATTTTATTATAAGAAGCGATCCCATTGAGATATCATTTTTTCTCATTCACATACTAACATTGTTATCTTTTTGCAGGTTTTGCGTGGTGCTCCTTAACATTAGGACAAGAGTTAATTTTTACTCTTATCTATACAAGAGTTTCTTGTATTTTATCAATGTTCTCATTCTTGTTAAGAATCATGTTTTTCATTTTGAGTTTTGATTGCGAATCCAATTGTTGTTTTTGTAAATCGCGCGACTCATTTTTTATGATGGGATTCAATTTCATGAAAGTCATCCTTTTAAAAATAATAAAAAATAAAAAATAAAAAGAAGAAAATGAATTCAGAAGTGTTTCAAGTGAATCTTTACGTTTACCTTCCAAAATGATTTTCAAGAAAGCTTTGTTTAAGACTCTCTTCACAAAATCGTTTTCTCCGGTAGGACGATGAGTTTATTTGAGATCGACATTTGCTCATTCTAAAAGAAAAGTGTAGGCTCATGGAGCTTGAGGAGTAGGCATGCGTTGAAGCATCCTTGGCGCCAATTTTCCATAGAGGCGGAATGAAGTTGAATGCCATTCTGGGAAGTTTTGTTATTCGCAAATGCTTAGATGTCGAAACATCCCATCAATTTTGTTCACTTTGCATGATGAGACAAATGAAGGAGGTTGCCAAGCATCCAAAAGGCGAATTCGAAGGAAGAGTAAATTGTATTGATTCCAGTTATTCATTTCTGATACCATTTTTGACATGAAATTCTTTTCATTGTCGAGGAGACATCAAGAGTGCCGAGTTTGGTAACATTCCAAGAAATGCGATGGAACATTATTGAGTCATGCTCATCTTAAACAAAGAAATATTCAAATGACGAAGCAAAGGGGCAATCTTATCCCTCCCGCGATGAGAGATACATTGGGATGTTGATCACTCGACTTTGAAAATGATGTATCTCGTTCCTAAACTTGATTTATCTTCAGCGCAAAAAATGACATATCCTTTTTTTTTTGGTACAGAACAAACTCGAACGGAATAAAGGTTTGTCATATAAAGAGTGGGAGAGCAACGTTTGATTTAGAAAAAAATAAAAATCTCTCATCTCCCCACAAACAAAGTGTGCTGGAACAACATTGTCAAATTCATCAAGAAGGATGTATCGTTCCTTAGTTAAACCTAACTAAGAATAGAGATGACTCATTTTATCTCCCTTTCTTACAGGGTGATAAATTTAAAAAAGGGTTGCACCTAATTGTAGAAGTGGCGCCTTCTACCAAGGAATCGGAAAACATCAAACACTTAAAGGCGAATGCAGGGGAAGGGTATTGCTGAGTTACCAAATATCCATGAAGGTGAATCCAAGAGATGTTAGCGCCAAAAGGATGAAAGCGAGTGAAGGGTAATAATGTATCGTTTCCAACATTTCAATCCCTAGGGATCTTTGCACTAACATATGCTTCTACATTCTTTACAAGATTATCGGGTTGCCATGTTGCAGGTAAGTACCCTTCTTCTCAGCCTTTTTTTTAAGTAAATAAAAAAAAAAAAAAAAAGAGAAAGAAAGAGAATTTCCATTACAAAAGAGAACTTTTGGGCTTTCCTAGAGACAAGCAAAAAAAAAAAAAAAAAATGAATGATAATTGAGCAAAGAAAAAAAAAATTATTACAAACCTTTTGAGCATCCTTTCTATCTCAAAATTGTTTTCTTGTCTTGTGGATTATTCATTTTGAATCAAAATTCCCTATGGAGATTGATATACTCGAATGATCTCGGCATAGTGAAATGGAAATGTTAACCATGCCAAACAAGAAGTGCTTAGGATGAAGAAAGGCAAGCTTATTTCCAAACACGTCCTTTAAACACTTTTGAGAGTTGAGCATTATTCAAACACTTTTGAGAGTTGAGTGAAAAGAGACCTTCTCTTAGGATGAATGATTCATTCGCATTGAGCGCAAAGATCGAAATGATAAAGACGTTGCCTTCATCAATCCCAAGCATTGCACTGATCTCTTGTTACCCCTTTGGGCTGGAAAAAAAGGATGATCCTTCAAAGTACCCCTATCGAGAACGACCCTACATTGGGGCAACATAGGAGGTTACGGTCGTGTTGTAAAACGAAAGGTTGAGAAAGATTCTATTACTTTCACTTACATCAATCTTCTTGTGGTAGCTTCAGAGGAATTCTCATCGGAGCTTGACTCATCCCAAGGTGAAGAAGAGCATTTCCTTCTCTACCTAAACACTGATACCCATTGCTATAACCAATTTAGGCCTAATTATTCATTCCTGAATCCCGAGCGGTGATCATCTCCCTTCACTGGGGCAAGGCATAAGAATTGACCAAATATAATTGACAATCACAAGGAAATGTGAAAAGCATCTCAAAAGTCATAAGAGCTACAAAAGTTCAAAAAGCAAAACGTTTGACAAACTATGGGGCATGAAAAAGCAGCGTACCTGGTAAAAGCAAAGCCAATGCCCGTCAAGAAAAAGAACCAAAAGGTTATATCTTATGTGAAAGAAAAATTATCAAAATCCAAGTGCCGGTGAAAAAAGAAAAAATCATCATCGCAAAGGGCAAAAGAAATTGGAGAAATGAGCAAAGCTCTCATGTAGAAATGATTAGTCAAGGGACTTTCGAGATGTGCAGCGTTTCAAAAGCCAAATGCCTTCGAAAGGTCGAGTGACCCGGTCATGATGCTATGATGATCACTGACTCTTAAAAACCCCCTTGAGAATTTTAAGCCTTTCAAGCCTTTCCCGAGCCAACATTACAACCCTTTTCCGAAGTCTCTTATGATTGGGATGGTTTGAATGAAAATGAGAATGCCACGAAGAAGCTATTGCTTGAAGAAGTGGAAGTAATCCTATCTTGTCTTATCTTTCAAGTTCTCGACTTGTAAACTCGACGAAGATAGCAACAAGTGTTCCCCTATTGGCCTCAAAGCAATAATTCATTTGTATAAGTCCTAAACGAGCCTATATTGCGGTCTTTTCAAAAGACCTTTTTGATCAATCATATTGTGCTCATCGCGAATGTTTCTAAAAGCCTTTGATCTGGGTTATGTGAGGTACCCTCAACAACCAGTTATCTCCCACATGAATGGGTGGGATCAAGTAGCCATTTTATCGAAAGTGCGTGAGAAGCCTTTTATGACTAAGAAGCTCTAGTTTGGCATGCTTAATGAGCCTTGTTCATGAGTCGTGATCGTCTTAATAAGAACTTGACTCCTAGAGAATTTGATGATTAATGATATATCCACAAGCAAGATGACAATTTTGCACCATATGATGCTGATTGAAATCAAATGTTTTTTCCAAAACAGTTGGACTTAGCTTGATTAGCTTGTTCAATTGTCTCTTGATGACGTCTCTAATGACATTCACTCAAGTTGAGTTTGATAAGATTCCTCAGTGAAGCCATGCGGTTTTTAAAAGGGTTAACGGGTGCCTCCTTAAAAATCAAGGGTTCATGGTCAGCCTTAAACCATGCCATCTCCAAAGGTTCATGGTCAGCCTTAAACCATGTCATCTTCAAAGGTTTATTGTCAGCCTTAAACCATGTCATATATACGGTTCGTGAGTCTATCCTTAAACCACATGGTTTGTGGGTTTATCCTTAAACCACGGGGTTGGTGGCTTTCCTAAACCACACGGTTCGTGGGTCTATCCTTAAACCACAAGGTTCGTGGGTCTATCCTTAAACCACAAGGTTGGTGGGTTTATCCTTAAACCACGGGGTTGGTGGCTTTCCTAAACCACACGGTTCGTGGGCCTTCCTTAAACCACGAGGTTAGTGGGTTTATCCTTAAACCACGGGATTGGTGGCTTTCTTAAACCACATGGTTCGTGGGTCTATCCTTAAACCACAAGGTTCATGGTCAACCTTAAACCATGTCATCTTCTTATGACCCGGTGGGCTTCTGTAGCCCGGAGTCTTCCTTCACCCCATTCTTATGACCCGGTGGGCTTTCCGTAACCCGGAGTCCTTCAACCCCATTCTTATGACCCGGTGGGCTTTCCGTAGCCCGGAGTCCTTCAATCCCCTTCTTATGATCCGGTGGGCTTTCCGTAGCCCGAAGTCTTTCAATCCCCTTCTTATGACCCGGTGGGATTTCCGTAGCCCAGAGTCCTTCAACCCCCTTCTTATGACCCGGTGGGCTTTCCGTAACCCGGAGTCCTTCAATCCCCTTCTTATGACCCGGTGGGCTTTCCATAGCCCGGAGTCCTTCAATCCCCTTCTTATGACCCGGTGGGCTTTCCGTAACCCGGAGTCCTTCAACCCCCTTCTTATGACTCGATGGGCTTTCCGTAGCTCCGAGTCCCTCTCTTTCTTCTTATGACTAGGTGGGCTTCTGTAGCCCGGAGTCTTTCTTCCTCTTATTGATAAGACGCGCTTTCATAGTTATGAGTCCTTTCCGTTGACTTGACGCATGCCTATGCACCTAGGGTCTCTCTATCACCCAAATAATTTAAGTGTCTTCTGTCTTTGAATGCAACCTCTTCGAGCTCCCATTCAAAGAGGGGCAGCTATTGACACCTAAATTTCACCATTTTATTTAGGATTTAATCGTGTACAAGATTAGGAATTAGTCGCAAAAAACAAAAACAAAAACAAAAAACAAAAAAAAAAAAAAACAAACAAACGATCGAAAATGGTCGGGTCGGGTCGGATTCGGCTTTGGCCCGACCCACCCCTTTTCTTTTCTCCTCCTCCCTCGCGTTGGGCCGACCCAAGCATCCTTTCTTCTTCAGCCCAGCCCACGCTCGTTTTTCCTCCCTTCAGCCGGTCTTCGCTGCAAGACCTGCAAAGAACAACAGAAAACAGATCACCAGGAGAGAGAAAAGGGAGACGAAGGAAGAACAGAGAAGGGAGAGAAAACAAAGAGCTCGAGCGAAGGAGGGAGAAACAGAGGATTCGAGGAAGAGGGCGACGGCCGAGGAGAGAGGAGGTGTCGCCGACACTACCCAACCTCGTCCGAGTCGCTACCGCCCTCCGTCTCGACGCTGCTGCCCAGGAGTTGCGACGCTATAGCAGTCGTCGCCTTCGCCCTCGCTTGCCTCGACACCTTCCCCTAGCGCGGTCCAAATCTGACTGAGTGGGTCTTGAAGAGCAAGGGTTCTGACACCGCCCCTGTTGTTCTTGCCGTTGCCACCGAACGCGCGGCGTCGGTCATTCCAACCCGACGCCCCTGCAACACCCGAGTTCGTCACCGAGCCCCCTCGCCACGCAACTTGCAGCCGTCCATCTACAACCCCCCGACGACCGCCGCTGCTGCATCACTCGCCCCTGCTGCTGCTGTGTCGCTCGCCCCTGCCGTTGCTCATCCGCCGGTCTTTGCTGCGACCTACAGCTGCCGCGCATCCGCGCTGCACCTCCATCGTCCGCAAGTGTCGATGCTGCTGCTTCTGTTCTGCCGATCCGCACCTCCTCCGTTGCTCGTGCCGCGAAAGCACCGCCGTACTCATCTTCCCGCTCGAGCGCCCCGACACCAGCAGATCTGAGCCGGTCGCGACGCCGCGACCGCCCTTCAGCCGTCCGAAGCTCCTGCCCGACACCGCCCGAGCCACCGTCACCATTCCTGCTGCTGTTGCCCCTGCTCTGCCCGTGATCTGTCCGCCCGATGCCGCTCCTCAGCCGTGACCCGACGCAGCCCTTGCAGTGCCTCTGCCCGCGACACCGTCGCCGTCCCTGCTGCTGCTGCCACCGCCACAGCCAAGTCACCGGCGTCCCTGCCGTCCCCCTCGGAGCCGCGAAAAACCTCGGGGAAGAAGATGCAAACCGGGTCAGAACCAGGTCGGTCGTGGATCCCAATCGGGTAGGGTTTCGAATAATGTGGGCTGGTTTTAGGCTTTTGAACTTCTGGGCTTATAGGTTTAGTTGGGCTTATGAGTTTTATTTTACGAAAATTAGATTGGGCTTTTGAGCCTGTCTGTTTTAAAAAGAAAGGAGAGGGGAATTCTTGGGCTGGGCCCAAGCTTGGAGCCCACTTGGGCCTGTTGGACCGAACCCGATCCGCGCCGATCGGGCCAAACCCGGGTCGGGTTGGATCGACCCGGACCTGGTCCGGTCTCAAAAAATTATTTTATTATTTAAAAAAAAAACAATTTCGAAAATCTAAATAAAAAAATTTAAAAATTTTAAAAATTAAAATTTATTTTTAAAAAAATTAAAAAAATTAAAAAATTTCGAAAATCCAAAAATGATTAGGTTTAATTAGGACTTGCCATGTATTGCCATTTTAGTGTAATTAGATGTTTATTTGCTTGAATATTAATTATGTTGCATGTTTAATTTGCATATCTAATTATGTTTAATTGCACGTGTTTAATTTTACTGCAATTAGGATCTTAATAGCTATATTATTACTTTAACGATCGGGCCCGCATGATCACCTCACATGTTAGTGGATAAGTATAAAATCAATCTAAACTGCTTGCCAAACATCATTTTGTTAAAACGAACAAGATTAGGTACCGAAAGGGCACTAATTGGTTAATTAGTGTAATCAAGTCCCCGATCTTAGATTCTCTGGTTGCGTAGGAAGTGAGGCACACTCTCATGCCTCACTTGATTTCTAGCCGACCCCAATAGGCTAGTGGCGACTCATTTTGTGCAAATTTCTTAAGAATATCCCCATGTCACGCGGGGTATGGGCTTGGGAGAGCCCACGCCTAATCATTGGCCTTAGGCCCGTCCTTTAGGCAATACCCCTAAACCTGCTCCATCCTCCCGAGGGTAGGTCGCGACACAATGTAATGTACCAGCCCATGTCGTAGACACATGACTTTATGTTAGAATACAGAAGTAGGAAAATGGATTAAGTCATTCCCCATAGTCTAGCTAATTTGACAAAACTCTTGTCGCGACCTTCCCAAATTTTTTTGGAAGGTGAATTATTCGAAAGGGTTAATGGATTACTAAGTCCGAAGACTTGGCACGGACCCTCCCAAGTCCTATCAATCGCGACTTGATAGAAATTAATTCATTTAAACATGCAATTTCAATTTGGAGCCGCCACTAACCAATTAGGGCCGGTTAGAAACCCAAGTAAAGTATGGGAGAATACTTTACTATTGTGAACCAGAGATTCAATAGGTCCGGGGGACGTGTTACGCTAGATTAGTCTTAGGTCTGGGGGTTACGCTAGATTAGTCTAACGCCCTTTCGGTACATTTTATTTTAATTTTAAAAATATTTTGCAGGCAATGTTGATTAATTTAAACCTAAGTTACTAACACGCAAATGGTGGTCATGCGAGTACGCAATCAATAAAATAACATTCAAATAAAAAATGCTAATAAAAATGCATGTCCTAAACATGATTTCTAAATGACATGACACCTAATTTTTCTTTTTCTTTTAAAAAATATTAATTATATGCAATCTTAATTTAAACTTAATATGCATGAATTTTACTTTAATGACATATGAGATGCAATTCATGTGGCATAATTCAAATCATTACAATATGTGTGCAATCTAATTTACATAACCCTAAATATGCATATTTGTATGATATGAAATGTATGACGTGATAATTTTATGCGCATGTTCTTTTTATGATTTTTAATGATTTTTTTATTACACATATGCAACCTGCACTAACAATGATGACATGAAATATGATCAATTATAAACTAATTTATTAACTAACCAAGTAAATGACCTCTTGTGTTTTCTTTTTCAAATGACTTAATGATTCTTATTAAAAAGAACATAATGATGGAATACTAATCTTTGGCCTTTTTTATTAAAAAAAAATGATGGGAATATTAAAACATTAATCTATGACCCACTAACTAGAGTGCAACATGTGGTGTGATTTATATGACCTAAATAACATTTTTTATTCTCTTTTTTTATTTTTGGTTTTGTTAAAGGAAAATCATCCTAATTCTATACGAATCTTTAAAATGCAAAGCTTTAAATATGAAATGCATATGGACCTAAGTACTTAAATTCTAGATATGCATAATATGTGAGGAGTAAATAATGATAACGCACCAAAATATAATCCATCAATGTATATCAATGACATATTTTAACGCGAATCAATTATGTAAGGCAAACCATAAATTTATCATAAAAAGTTGAAATAATCAAAAATCTAACCCGCTGTCTCGCGGTTCAATATTTTTTATTATCATGACTTAATATGACAAATTTCCTAATCGGATAATAAAAATAAATCAAAATAAATCAAAATAAATCAAGTTAGAATAAAAACAAAACATGAAATCAAATATCTAAAAATTCACCTAGTCTAACTCATGGTTGGTTTGAGGAATGGCAAGGAGCAACTGGTGGTTCGGTGATGGGTCACCGTTCGGAACAAGGGCTGTCCGTCGGAGCTCCGGCGAGGTTCGGTAGTAACCAGACCTGCAGCAAAACAGAGGAGGCAGCAGATGGTTCTGTTCGGGCGTGGAGCCAGCGTCGGTTGTTGCAGAGGTGGGGATGCGGCTTCGACTGAGGAAGAGGCTCCAACGCGGTGGTGAGTGACGGGCTGAACTCGGCGACGGCGGGGATGCAAGCTGTGGTAGCAGAGGCGGTGCTGCGGATGCGCGAGCAGAGGGCTGATCACGGTGAAGCAGGCTTCGGATGCTGGTGCAGGCGTGGCAGCAGGGGCTTCGGTGCGGCGGTGGGTTGCTACTGTGTCGATGCTCGTGGGTCGTCGGCGGAATCTGGAACTCGAAGACAGTGGCGCTAGCTCTCGATCGTTGGGCGCGGTCAGCAACAGTGGCACCGGTGACAGGTGAGCAAAGGCGGTGGCGTCGGTCTCCGGGCAAAATCGTGGAGCCGGCGATCGGGGGCCGCGAGCAACGAACGTGGAAGGCCAGGGTCGCAGCTGCTGGTGTCAGGTCGCACGGCGGAACAGGAGCGGCGGTGCTGGTGCAGTGGGCCGCGGAGCGCTTCGTGGGTCCGAACGGTGGTGCGGCTGCAGGTGGAGGCAAATCTCCGGTAAAGCTGGGTAATGCTGATGCGGCGAGACAGAGCAGGGAACCGGCGACTGGGGGGCGTCGGTGCAGAAGAAACGCCGGTGCGGTGGCAGGCGTGGAATCGGTGACTGTGGAGGCGTCGCTGGCGACGATCGGCTCGGGCTTGTTGCTACGGCGGTGTTCGCACGATGGTGGTGCGGTGGCGGACGAGCGGCGACGCCATGTAAAGTAGAAGCGGATGATTGGCCGAGCATATGCGGATGGGGGGAAGAAGGTGAATAGTAAGGGTCTTGTCAAGTTTTTCTTTCCCTTTTCCTTCCCAATGACCGGTCACTTTCTCGCTTTCTTCCCTTTCTCTTTTGACTTTTCTTCTTTTTCCCTCAAAAGCTGAAACCCTCTTCTCTGTTTTCTCTCTTTTCACTTTTCAATTTTTTGACGAAAAGTAGCCCCCGAAAGATGAAAAGAAGCCCACTATTTATAAAGTGAAAACTTGAATTCGTTTCGCCGGTGGAGATTTTCGCTCAACCTCTCAACAACAAAGTGGCTTCAAAATCCCACGGTTGAGTTTTTGAATTCAAATTTTTTTAAAAAAAAAATTCATCTAATCAAAGATTATCTTCTATTCCTAAAAGTTAAATTTAAATAGGTGTCAACAACTCTATTGCATAATATAAACATGGCTCGCGTCAAAAAAAGTTTCAAGACGAACTCTCCACTCAATCACGACATGCATCTTATTTAAAAGAATCAGCAACCAAACCTGATGAACATATTACTGAGATACATAATTATCAACAATGGATCAAATAGCAAAAAACGAATAATTTTTTGGGTTCATGCTCTAGGTAGAGAAATAAGTGTCTAACATACAAACATTTGCAAGATCAAGTCTATATAATTTTTGGAAAACTCAACAAAGTATATAAAACTGAAAACTGATAGTGGAAACAAAATGGAAGTCAAGAAAATTATACCCGGTCATGTCATGTACAATAAGGACTTCCCAAGACCTGCAAGAATATGATTTAACTGAAAACTAATCCCTCTACACGATCTCAAATAGTAACCCCCAAGCATTTAAAAGCGCGTTTGGTAACGTTTCTGTTCAAAAATTATTCCAGGGAACAAAAATAGAAAAAACTATTTCTGTTCTGGAGAACAATTTTTGATCAGAAAGACGCATTTGGTTAACTTATTCCAAGAATAAAAAATGAATAGAAACACGTTCGGTAAATTTATATTCTTTTATTGTTTCTTTTAATTTTTTAATATTTTTATTTTATTTTTCCTTTCTTTTTTCTTTTTTCTTTTTTTTCTCCTTTTGGCCAGTCGCCGACCTCTGGTGACCAGCCGACGAGGGCCGGTAGCCTCGCCCAGCCACGGCAAGGCTCGCCGGCCCCCGACGAGACCGAGCGTCGCCCAACCATGGCGAGGCTTAGCCTCGCCGGATCTGGGCGAGCTCGATCTTGCCCAGCCAAGGCGAGGCCGAGCCTCACTAGGGGCCGACAACACTCGGCCTCACCAGAGGTCGGCAACGCTTCGGCGAGGTCACCGACCCTTGACGGCGTCCCGAGCCCTCGACAGCCGGTCGCCGGCCATGGCCAAGGCTAGCGACCGGCCAAAGAAAAAAGAAGAAGAAAAGAGAAGAGAGAGAAAAAGTGTTTTTTCAAAAGTGTTTCTGGAATAAAAGAACAATTTTTTTTTGTTTCTCATTTCCATTTTTTTTTTTGTTTCGGGAACAAAAAACAAATTTTAAACAAAAACGTAAACAAAATTCTTTTTTTGTTCCAGGGAACAAAAAAATAAAATTTTTGTTCATAAACAAGAAAAAAGAACATTACCATGCAGGGCCTAATTCTCCACAGTTTGTCTGAATGCATAGCTAGCAAAACCATTATTCAAACAAGAAAATGATGTGTGACTTAACAACTAAACAACATGAAACCAGATTCCTAGTTTTAAAAGAAACTAAAAATTAATCAATAAATCGATTATGCCTCCAAAAGCTATGATTGTAAGAAAAAGACTAGAATTTTCCATCGACAAATTCTCAGTATACATCCCTGCAACTATTACAATCAGATACATGACCAGTAGATACTAAAATGTGAAATAAGTTAAGAGCTCGACCGCTACCTTTCTGGAGAGCCACCTTCGAGACTCTGGCAGAAATAACATGAGGATGAATTGAACGAGGGCAGGAAGTCCAGCTACCCCGAGCATCCAACGCCAAGTCCCAGGTACCTAAAATTCAAAGAGGCCAACTTATTCGCTTATCTTAAATCGCTAATATAGGAGAAGAATATTATGTTATATTACGCATACACGAGTGAAGGCCAGATTGATGAGATAAGACAAGAATTGCCCTCCGGTAATGAGGAAACCATTTGTGCTAACTAGCGCACCACGTATCCTGGCAGGAGAATCTTCGGAAATGTAGAGAGGCGCGGTCATGGAAGCCATTCCAACGCCTAAACCTACGAGTATTCTTCCGATGATGAGCATCCATGGAGCTACAGAGGTGGCCATCACAATCGCACCAATAAAAAACAGGGCGTCGGCCAGGAGTATCGATATCTTCCTCCCGAATCTATCGTTGATCCACCCACCAACGGCAGCCCCAACGATAGCTCCAGCAACAGCCATACTCACGATAGTTTCCTTCGAGCAGACAAGAACTTTTGAGAACTAACGTACTCAAGAAACATAAGCAATTTACAGGAAATGAGGAAGAATTAGTTACCTGTAGCCACGTTTTCTTGTCGACGTCTTCGAAGTCCTCCCGAATATAGAGCAACGCCCCAGAAATGACCCCTTCAACCAGAGGAAATGAGGTATTCATGTTTATGTCCTACTCGAGGATCGTTCCTCTTAACAGGTGATGCTTTTCTATTGTATGCCAAATCTCAATTAATACAGAGGCAAAAGAACAGACTACTTGTTGCAACAAGCATAAGGACTGGGAGCATGTACAACAGCCATTGATAAGATTAACATCAATAGTACTAAAAACCAAGTTACAGAATATCATGTACATTTTGTCTTAAGTCCTGGGATCCGATTCTAGGTTGATAAGTGGACTAGGATGGAGGAAAAAGTAAAAGAAAAGGTTAAAAGAATTTAAAAGTTAGGAGACCACCCATTCTTCTCACTGGAGGTTCACAATAAGAGAGAGCAAAGAAATTGTTTCATACCTTACTAAGAAAACAATTAAATCGAAAAACAAAGTATTTTACTCACATGTTTTTTTGGCAAAACTCAGTGATTGGAACGATTCCGCTACCTTGGAAAAGATTTTGATAGAACAATAGCGCCATGGCGAACTGCCAATCATTCCGATCAGGCTCAAACTTTCCTTTATCCATTTTAATTAGCTGTAAATCGTAGCAAATGGAAATAAAATCACGGCAAGAGCTTGATCTACCTGTGTCATAGCCAAACAGCAATCCACCAATTCCAGCCGACAGTGCGAGCCTCATAATGTATGGCGTCTTCCATGTCGTGCGCCAACATTCGGTGAATTCCGTTTTATCGGGTTTGGTGTGACCTCCCTCCATCTTATCCCTTCCTCGCACACACACTTCAAAAAGAACATTAAATCTAGGACTTTCTGCAAAAAATCAAAGAAAGAGTCACTGATCTACTTACTTGAAATGGACAATACGCGGTAATGATCGAAAACTTTCGCTTCCAAACATGAAAAAGGCGTAATTTTTTATACCAATCCAAATTAATAAAGTTAAGCTACTGACCATTCTTATCATCTCTTTTACTACATGTTATATTACAACTTTCAGCAAGATAAAAACATAAATCAGTCTTTAGACGCTACGCTCCAAAACTTCCACCTTTTCGTCCGGCAACTTCAATTATTCTCTTTTATCGAGTTTTAGCAAACACGCCAGGTAAAAGACTTTAAAAATGCAGCCCATCAATCCCACCGAATCTGATCTGAACTCTCCATGAGCCACTGGAACAGAGAATCACAAATCCGAAACGGACCCAAATATGGGGCTGAAATCCTGAACGCACGACAAAGAAACTGGGAAAAGCAGAACGAGAACAGAGCAAACCCAGAAGGAGAACCAGGAAAAGCCTCCTTTTCTCCTCCCACTCTCTCTTTCTCTCCCTCTCTCCGCTTTCTAGGTCTCCTGGACTCCTGCAAACTATGAATAAGACGGCGGATGAATGATGATTGAATCCAACACCAACGCAGTCTACACGTCCATATATATAACCGGGTCGGGGGAGCGGGTTCAGGGCCAGAAAAGATCCTGAGTATCTGTCGTGTAGATGTGATCCTGAAGAACAACCCTACCTCGAAACTTTTGGAAAAAAGCTGTGGCCACAAGTGAGAGCAGGGAATGACTGTGATTTCCAAGTAAAGGGTGGATGACAACGATCGTGAAAAAGGCGAGAAGAATTCGAAAAGAACAAAAGGGAATCAATTGAAAGATGACATCTGAGGGAAAGAGATTTTAAAATTCGGAAGAGTCGAAAGCTTTATCCATTAGTCTAATCGGAAATTATCCAAAGTGGGGCCCACCAACCAAATCCGTCAAGCGTGCGGAGACATCTAGAATATGTTTTTATTCCGGAAATTATTTCTTTTTAAAAAGAGTATTTTTTCTATTTTTACTCTAAAAACAATTTCTGAATAAAATAAGGTGTTTGGTAATTATACAAAATTTTTTTTTAAAATAGAAAAAGAATAGAAATGCATTTAGATAAAAATTTATAAATTTTTATATTTATTTATTTTTCTTCTTACTTATGAACTGCCGACGGCTGCACGACCGCCGTTCAACCGCCATAAGACCACCACAATTGTCGCACGACTACCGACCGCCATTGTAGGATTGTTGCCCACAGCTCACCGGCCATGAGAGGGGGCGGTAGCTGGTGTCTATGTGATAGCGATTGGCGACAACAGTCGGCAGTCATGCAACGGCAAGTGGCGGTCGTGCGGCGGTTGGCGACGGCAAGCTGCCGATGAATGGTGTCAATTGTCAACCAGTGGGTTTCGAGCGGCGACAACCATCACCGACAAAAGAAAAATAGAAAAAAAAAATTATTTCTAGAAATTGTTCTCAAAAACAAGAAGCTACCTTTTCTTTTATTATTATTTCTTGTTTCCTTCAAATCTATTCCCTAGCCACTTTTCTATTTCGGGAAATAGAAAAATAAGTTGGCTCTACCAAACAAATTTCCGTTCTTTTACAGAAATCAGGAGAAGTAAAGACGATTCGGTTTCTCTCTCTTTGATGCCTGGCACGCCAGCGAAATCGCCTCGACTTCCTCCTCATCTCCACAAGATTGAATTTGTGTTGGATCGGATTAGATTTACTCTTATCCAAATGATATGCATAGCAATTTGACAATTGTGGTAGTATCCTCCCTTTTTCTTCAAATAATTTCCTCGATTAAGCCATGTAAAATAGAACGAACATTCTTGTTACTGTCAAGTTATCCCATATGATATTTCTTTTAAGTCTTTTGTGTCAAAGAGTCATTATTAATTAATACCATATTTGTGAAGACAACCATGAGTTGCCAACTACATGTGAAATGACACACCGCATCTTTAATGACATTATTGAAAAGAAACTAAATAGGGTCACAATACCATATTTGTGACAACAATCGTGAGTTGCCAAGTATACGCGAAATGACACATCGCATTTTTAATGACATTGTTGAAAAGAAACTAAATAAGGTCACATTCAAGTATTGACCGAAAGTTTATGCTTTTTTATGAGAAAAGAAAAATGAAAATTCACGTTTTTGGTGAGATACAATAAAAAAATTTAGGCTAGAATTGAGACTTGAGTTAAAACCATTTTTTCTGAGATAAAAAATAGTTTAGACCAAAGCTTGAATCCTAATTATAGTTACCACTTCTTAAGGGAATTGGGCCCAAAATATTTCCATTGTCAAATGTTGCATGGGTTCATAGAAAATCATTATCTCAAAATGCATGCGATAACTAACAAGGAAGACCCTATTATCAAAAATGGTTTCCAAAAATTTGCATTATAACAGACCAACCATTTCAACTAAAACAACAAAAGTACTTGAAGGAGACAAGATTCTACATCTCACTTGCTAAATTACCATAAAATTGAAATACTAGATTTCAACCAAAGCAATGGAATTTTACACCTTCCTTGCTATATGATCAATGTCCAATTATTGTCCATTGACAAGCTAAGCTGCTTTTGATATAGAAGAAGAAGAGAACAATTCAAGAAGATCCTTCAACTTTGGAGTTCCTCTTTCTGAAAGCTTTAGGCATGTATCCCTCCTGCAACAGCTTCTCAACTTCCTCGATATGTAACCCCTTGGTTTCCGGCACCACGAAGTAAATGGCGACGAGCCCAAGAAAGGAAAACCCGGCAAAAAGGAGGAAGGTGCCGGCCGAGCCAAGAACCTCTGTCAAGGTCAAGAACGTCTCGCTCACAACTAAATTCGAGGACCAATTGGCGACCGCTGCAATCCCTCCTCCAGTGCCTCGATACCTCAGTGGGTAAATCTCTGAATTCACGATCCACGGTGCGTTTCCCATCCCAGGTGAGAAAGAAATGATGTACAGCGCAAGGAAAAGGATAGCGAATATTCCGAACTTGCTTGGACAGCCATTCTCGAACCATATCCGTCGCTCGCCTCGGCACATGCCCCTTATTCCTTTGTCAGAAATCAGGCATGCTCCAGGTTGATACTAAATAACCAACGAACAAAATGCGCAAGCTTAGCATTTGCATTATAAAAAGGGACGAAAATGCTCGGGACAAATTGCGTGAAAAGAATAATTGAAGCAAAGTTTACCTTATTTGTACCATCGGCACAATATGCACATTCAGCTTGTAAACAAGACATGCAGTTCCATGAGGATGCATCTGGAGCCGACAAGTAAGCGGGACATGTAGTGTTTCCACCAAAGTGGCTAGATCCCGACTTACTAACAGCAGGAGCGTGTAGAGACGCTTGCCAGAAGAAGGCGGATAACACAACCAAGCAAGTGATAATGCCAAACATGGAAACGATCATCAACCTTCTCCGTCCATATCTATCGACAAATGCCATGCTCACAATACAACCAGCCGCATTGAGGCCAGAAGTTATGAGAGAGAGAGCCATAGCGGTCTTCTTCGAAGCAAACCCAGCAAGCTGAATTATCGTCGGACTGTAATACATGACTGTGTTAATTCCCACAAACTGCTGAGCCACTTGAACCGTAATTCCAGCATATAATCCTCTTCGAACTATCTGGTTACTCCAAGCACCCTTCACTTTGGCGATCATACCCTCTCCGATGATGCTCTCATCGGCTATTTCAGCTTCAACAGATTCTTGCAGAGCACTCATTTCGTCCTCGACCTCATCAGCAGGATAAATCTTGGCCAAAATACTCCTAGCTTCATCGATCTTGTTCTGTTTTACAGAGGATGTATGTATAAAAGAGACAATATAATGTACCAGCCCATGTGGTAGACCCATGACTTTATGTTAGAATACAGAAGTAGGAAAATGGATTAAGTCATGCCCCATATTCCAGCTAACTTGACAAAACTCTATTGCATATTATAAACGTGACCCTTATCAAAAAAAGTTCCAAGACGAACTCTCAACTCGATCGTGACATGCATCTTATTCAAAAGAACCAGCAACCGAACCTGATGAACATACAATTGAGATACGTAATTATCAACAATGGATCAAACGACAAAAAATGAATAATTTTTGGGTTCACGCTCCATGTAGAGAAATAAGTGTCTAACATACAAACATTTGCAAGATCAAGCCTAGATAATTTGTGGAAAACTCAACAAAGTATATAAAACTGAAAACTGATAGTGAAAACAAAATGGAAGTCAAAAAAAATTATACCAGGTCATGTCATGTACAATAGGGACTTCCCAAGACCTGGAAGAATAAAATTAACTGAAAACTAATCCCTCTACACGATCTCAAATGGTAACCCCCAAGCATTTAATTCTCCACAGTTTGTCTGAATGCAGAGCTAGCAAAACCATTATTCAAACAAGAAAATGATGTGTGACTTAACTACTAAGCAACATGAAACCAGATTCCTAGTTTTAAAAGAAACTAAAAATTAATCAATAAATCGATTATGCCTCCAAAAGCTATGATTGTAAGAAAAAGACTAGAATTTTCCATCGACAAATTCTCAGTATACATCCGTGCAACTATTACAATCAGATACAAGACCAGTAGATACTAAAATGTGAAATACGCTCACTAAAATGTGAAATAAGTTAAGAGCTTCGACCCTTACCTTTCTGTAGAGCCACCTTGGAGACTCTGGCAGAAATAACATGAGGAAGAATTGAACAAGGGCAGGAAGTCCAGCTACCCCGAGCATCCAACGCCAAGTTCCAGGTGCCTAAAACTCAAACAGACCAACTTATTCACTTATCTTAAATCGCTAATATAGGAGAAGGATATTATGCTGGATTACGCATACATTAGTGAAGGCCAGATTGATGAGATAAGACAAGAATTGCCCTCCGGTAATGAGGAAACCATTTGTGCTAACTAGCGCGCCCCTTATCCTAGCAGGAGAAGCTTCGGAAATGTAGAGAGGCGAGGTCATGGAAGCCATTCCAACACCTAAACCTACGAGTATTCTTCCAATGATGAGCATCCATGGAGCTACAGAGGCGGCCATCACGACTGCACCAATAAAGAACAGGGCATCGGCCAGAAGTATCGATATCTTCCTTCCGAATCTATCGTTGATCCACCCACCAACAGCAGCCCCAATGATAGCTCCAGCAACAGCCATACTCACAATAGTTTCCTTCGAGCAGACAAGAACTTTTGAGAATTAACGTACTCCAGAAACATAAGCAGTGTACAGGAAATGAGGAAGAATTAGTTACCTGTAGCCACGTTTTCTTGTCGACGTCTTCGAAGTCCTCCCGAATATAGAGCAACGCCCCAGAAATGACCCCTTCAACCAGAGGAAATGAGGTATTCATGTTTATGTCCTATTCGAGGAGTGTTCGTTCCTCTTAACAGGTGATACTTTTCTATTGTCTGCCAAATCTCAATTAATACAGAGGCGGACGCCCAAAAAGGCAAAAGAACTGACTACTTCCTGCGACAAGCATCAGGACTGGGAGCATGTACAGCAGGCATTGATAAGATTAACATCAATAGTAATTAAACCAAGTTACAGAATCTCATGTACATTTTGTCTTAAGTTATGGGGTCATATTCTAGGTTGATAAGCGAACAAGGATGGAGGCAAAAGTAAATGAAAAGAAAAGGGTGGAAACAGAGAAGCAAAATGGGAACAGAAAAGGTTAAAACAGTTTAAAAGAAAGAAGACTACCCACTCTTCTCACTGGAGGTTCACAAAGAGAGAGAGCAAAGAACTTGTTTCATACCTTAGTAAGAAAACAATTAAATCAAAAGACAAAACTATTTTATTTACAAGTTTTTTGGCAAAACTCGACCTAGGAAAAGAATTTGATAGAACAAAAGCACCATGGCGGACTGCCAATCATCCCGATCAGGCTTAAACTTTCCTTTATCCACTTTAATTAGCTGTAAATCGTAGCAAATGGAAATAAAATCAAGGCAAGAGCTTGATCTACCTGTGTCATAGCCAAACAGCAATCCACCGATTCCAGCCGACAGTGCGAGCCTCGTAATATACGGCGTCTTCCATGTCGTGCGCCAACATTCGGTGAGCTCTGTCCTATCGGTTTTGGTGTGACCTCCCTCCATCTTATCCCTCCCTCGCGCACACACCCTTCGGAAGGAACCACAACAATATCTGAAATCCGGGATTTTCTGCGAAAAACCAAAGATAAGAGTCACTAATCTGCTTATTCGAAATGGACAAAACGCGACAATGATTGAAAGCCTTCCCCTCCAAACACGAAAAAGGCATAATTTTTTATTCCAATCCAAACCGGTAAAGTCAGGCTAGTGACTGTTCCGATCATCTCTTTTACCGTCTGCCGCATATTATTTTACAACTTTTGGCAGGATAAAAACAAGCCTTTCGAAACTGCTGGCGGCAAGCTTCTCCCACTAACGCAAGGGGAGGAGTTCGATTCCCGGGTGTCGCAAGGGTGACTTACTCGGGGTGGTGGTGACTCACGTGCCTCCCCACGGTTTACTCCGCCACGCTATTGGCGTATGGGTTTCCTTGGTTCTTCTACCTTTTCGTCCGACAACTTCAATAATTCTATTCTATCGAGAACCCGACAAATGATAAACCAAGAAAAACCAAAAAAACAACAAAAAACAAAAAACAAAAAACAAAATCATGCAACACATCAATCCCACCAAATCTGATCAACCGAACTCGAGGCACTAGAACAGAGAATCACATATCCGAAATGACACAGACCCAAATGCAGTCCGAATTCCTAGCGTCAAAATCCATCACTCAACTGAACGCACGACGGAGAAACGGGGAAAACAAGAACGGGAACAGAGCATTACCCAGAGCCAGAACCAGGAAAAGCCTCCTCCTTTTCTCCTCCCCTGTTCTCTCCCCCTCTCTCTGCTTTCTGGGTCTTGTCGACTCCTGCAAATTATGAATAAGATGGCTAATAAATGATGATTCAATGCAATGCCAACGCAGTCTACACGTCCATATATAGGGCGAGAAAAGATCCTGAGCGTCTGTCGGGTAGGTGTGATCCCAAAGAACATTCCTACCTCAACACTTTCGGAAAAAATCTGTCGCCAGAAGCGTGTGCGGGAGTGACAATGAGATTACCAAGTAAAGGGTGGATGACAATCGAGAAAGAGGTAGGAAAGTTCGAAAAGAAGGCAAGGCAATCAACGAAAGATGACATCCGAGGGAAAGAGAGTTCAAAATTTTGGAAAACTCGAAAGCTTTATCCAAGCGGGGCCCACCAACCGAATCCGTCGAGCGCGCAAGGACATCTAATCATTTATTTCGGTTGACTAGTCTTGGATTCGCTCTCTCTCTCTCTCTCTCTCTCTCTCTCTGATTCCTGGGACGCCCGCACAACGGCCCCCAACTTCCTCCTCCTCATCTCGAATTTAAATTATGAAAAAAAAAAAAGAACCTCCAATTTGAATTCTTTCGTATTGTATCATAAGTAAATCCAATATCCACAAGATTAATTATGTACTAGACTGGATCAAATTTACCGTTATTCGAATTATATCGTGGCAATTTGATAATTATGGTAGTATCTTCCCTTTTTCTCCAAATTATTTCCCTTATTAAGCCATGGAAAATAGAAGGAATATCTAAAGAATATAGCTGTCAAATTATCCCTTATGATATTTCCTTTCAAGTCTTTCGCGTTAAAGCGTCCTTATTAGTTAACACCATATTGAGAAATACCTTGAAATCTTTTGCGCTTTACTAAAAGATCATACTTTCATTTATAATGGAAATTAATGAAATTATTACCATGGGAGCACTTCAACCATGGAATTTTCAAATCGTTGTTACCATTTTGGTTTTTAGACATGGTTATCCAATGATCCAAAGGTTTTGAAGATAAGAGTTTAAATAAGGAAAAGATACATTCGATTAATGTGCCACTCGATAAAAGATGAGAAATGTACATTAAAGTATGGACGTACACTAAACAATTAAATATCTAGAGGGCTTGCGACAAGATTGGACTAAGTAAAAAATATGAATGACGATAAATATGGCAAAGTGCGAACTTATTGCGCCACCTCCTCGAGCCAATCGTCATCACTTTGCCCGAGGCAAGTGGCCACCCTACAATGGCCGCCCAAGACAACCATCTCGAGGCGATCACCATTGTGGTCCTAGAATCCACAATAACCTCGATTTCGATATTCTACGTTTTGATCGGATAAGAGAAATTATTCATCGGATTAGTTTCATCCCTTCTTTCCCATTTTAAGCGAGAAACGTTGAAAACAAAGTCAGATTAGCAGAAAAAGAAAATGCAGCGGGCTAATCAAAATCAAACCAAATTGAAGATGAGGGGACAAGCTTTGCTTACCAAAATGAAGGGTTTTCGTCTTCGACAGATTCCAAGAACTTCCGTCAGTTGCAGACAACTGAGGGAAGCGACGAAAACCCCGTCGGATCGTCAAGGTGGGAGAGATAGGGTTGTGAGCAGATGAATTCCGACCCTGTTCTTCCCTTCCTTCCCCTTTTTATCCTACTCTTCCCCTTCATTTTAGGCTGTCACACAACTGGTGTAATAATATCACGTTTAAAAGCTGGCCACAAGTGTTATGAATGGCAAAACAAATATAGAAATGATCGTGTGACCTTGTTTTGATTTTGTGGTCAGCATTCAACCATGATACTGTCAAACGGTTATGCTAGAGGTGCTCTATCTAGTTCGAAGATTAAGGATTTCTTCAAAGGATGAGATGAAATTTAGTCCAGTTAATTGACGTATTTTGGAAGCATCTGCCTCGGAAAGTTAAGCCTTGTCGATATCTTTTATTAGACACCAAAGTACGGGGCTGGCAGCTTGTGTCACCCCGTGTTTTTTTTTTTTTTTTTTTTTTTTTTTCAAGGGGACATGCAGGAGAATTTGCAGTCTAGGTCAGATAATTGCAGAAACATTGTAAGATTGATAAACTCCTAATTTTTTTTTTTTGTCATTGAAAAAAGACCGACAATGTCAAATCCCATTAATTATATTTTTTCGTACATGGGGTTATCCATCGTTCCATCTTTGTGAGATTGTGATACTCTCCTGAAATTTTTCTTCTCGCTCCATTTGCACCTTATCGCAATAATGGTATGCACGACAATGTCGTATTTTGAGGGGACCTCTGAGGTCTCTATGTTTTCGAGTCTATAATGGATCTACAAGCAACATTTTCTTTTGCCCTCAAGGACACATTTGAGATTCTTTGAGCATCCAATTGATCTTTATAAACTTCTTCATTACATGCCCACCAAGTAGTTACCCGACAATCATGCGAGTTTCAGTTCTAAATGCTTGAGAGTAAAATACGAAAATTACCAAACTTTGGGATTGTTTGTTGTAATTTTTGTGTAAAGCCTCTTGATGGGCACAATTAGACTCGGATCGGACCGGACCAGAACCAATGGTTCCTAAAAGAGTCGGTTCAATTCTCGGTTCCAATAAATTTGAACCATTGAGTACTGATCGACTCCAAATTCTAGGTATGGAACCGTCCTTCCACTCGAACCAAGACGGTAATATAAAAATATATATTTTAACTTTTAAGAAAAATTCCCACAAAAAAAATTAAGAAAAATAAAAAACTCTAAAATGTCTAATTTGAAGCTCAAAATCCATTAACTGAGTACTTATTTCGTCTCACTCTCATCTCATTTGAGTCTATCTATCTATCTCCCAATCATGACCTCCACTCTCAAGCTCAACGTCCATCGATTCACAATCCCGTCTCTTAACTTTTAAAATGAATCTAATCTTTTTATTGATTTTACACTTAAGAATATGAAAGTTCTTTATTTTTTGCTTTACTTTGGCTTGTCTTAAATTGTTGCATTGAGTGTGTGAAACTCGGTGGGAACGGTTCCATGAACTCACTTGGAAATCAAACCACACTGGTGGTTCAACTCCCAAGTAGTTCCCGATTCCAATTTTTCAAAACCAATCCTTGGTGGAAGGTTCTCGATTTTAAAGTAGGAACTACCCACCCGAATTATACTCACCCCTACGCACAACTATACCTTCACTATTTGAACCAAAGCGGTAATATATAAATATATAGTTAATATTTAAGAAAAAATTTCCCACCAAAAAGAAATTTAAGAAAAATGAAAGTTCTAAAATCCCTAATTTGAAACTCAATATCCATTGACTGAATACTTAATTCGTCTCACTCTCATCTCTTCTAAGTCCATCTCTCTATCTCTCACTCACAGCCTCCACTCTTAAGCTCAATATCCATCAATTCACGATCTTGACTCTCAACTTTTAAAATAAATCCAATCTTTTTACTGATTTTACAATTAGGAATATGAAAGTTCTTTGTTTTTTTTTAAATTTATTTATTTACTTTGGCTTGTTGGAAATTATTGCACTAAGTGTGTGAAACTCAATGGGAATTGTTCCATGAACCCACCTAGGAATTGAACCAGACCAATAGTCCTATTCCTAGGTGGTCCCGGTTCTAATTTTTTGAAATCGATCCTTAATGAGCGATTCTCAATTTTAAAGTATGAAGTGTCCATCCAAATTATACTCACCTCTATGCACAAATGGTGTGTTTGGGAGTTGCATTTGCAAAGGACTTTAGATACCCAAAGCCCTTTGGGCCAAATATTGGATATTTAGCAAATATTTTGCAAACCCCCTTGAGGAAAAGTGGGCATTTAGAAGGCTAAAAGCTCAAGGCAAGTGGGAGGCTACATTGGGCTTTCAGCTCTCTCAGCATGTCTTATGGTACTGTACATTTTTTTTTTCCTGAAAGTGTCCTCACCATTTTTTTGTTTTTCTGTTTTGACCCTTGTTTTGCGACACTGTTTATCTTCCCCGAGCGACGAGGGGCTGGCCATGGCTCGACAAACGTCAGCGGGTCGCAACAACTCAGGTGACCATCTTCAAAGGGTCAAGCGACCTTTGCGGGTCGCCGCAACTCGAGGGTCGTTGACCCAGATCGACGACCCCCTCTCCATGGTCGCAGGACACGACAACCGACAGAGGTTGCCTTATGAGTCGCGGCGACCCAAATCTAGGCCGCCACAACTCACGGGGGGTCACTCCACCCACATCAACGGCCCCCTCACCGTAGTCGTGCATGGTGACCCGCATAGGTTGCCTAAGCCGCCGCAACCCAACAAGCTTGCGGCATTTGGAGAGGTTGATAGAGCAGAGGGAGTCTCACAAGCGGCAGCGACAACGGCAAGAGAGGCGGCAATGACGCGGGGGTAGAGGGCGTGGTCGAGGGCGGCTGCCTTGGGGTAGTGGGAGAGGGGGGTGGAGAGGTGCTAGACCACCGGGCTTATGCTTCTTCGTGGTCCTCAAGAAGAGAGATGGAGGAGAAGATGATGGTGGAAGAGAAGGAGAATATGTTGTGGTGATGAGTTTGACTCGAAACTATTTAAATTGGAGCGGTAGCTTCGGCGATGAGAACCGTGAGTTCCCAAGTACATGTGAGACAACACATTGCATCTTTGATGGCATCATTTAAAAGAAACTAAATAGGGTCATATTCAAGTATGGAAAGTTATACTTTTTTATGAGACAAAGAAAAAGTGAAAATTGACGTTTTTAGTTAGACAAAATAAAAAATTAGGTTAAGAATTGACACTTGAGTTAAAATCATTGTTTTTTATGGGATAAAAAATAGTTTAGACCAAAACTTGAATACTTATTATAGTTACAACTTCTTAAGAGAATTGGGCCTAAAATACTTCTATTGTCGAAAGTTGCACGGATTCATAGAAAATCATTATCTCAAAATGCTTGCGATGACTAACAAGGAAGACCCTATAATCGGAAATGGTTTCCGAAAAATTTGCATTATGAAAGACCAATTATTTCGAATAAAACTACGAAAGTACTTGAAGGAGACAAGATTCTACACCTCTTGCTAATTTATCATAGAATTGAAGTACCATGATTTCAACTGAAGCTACAGAATTTCACACCTTCCTTGCTAAATTGCCATGTGATCAATGTCCAATTATTGTTCATAAGATTAAGAGATTTATTCTAAGAAATCCAAACCAATGCAGGCAAGCTAGACTGCTTTTGATACAGAAGAAGAAGAGAACAATTCAAGAAGACCCTTCAAATTTGGATTTCCTCTTTTTGAAAGCCTTAGGCTTGTATCCCTCTTGCAACAGCTTCTCAACTTCCTCAATATGTAACGCCTTGGTTTCCGGCACCAAGTAAATGGCGACAAGCCCGAGAAAGGAAAATCCGGCGAAAAGGAGGAAGGTGCCGGCCGAGCCAAGAACCTCTATCAAGGTCAAGAACATCTCGCTCACAACTAAATTCGAGCACCAGTTGGCGACCGCTGCAATCCTTCCTCGAGTGCCTCGATACCTCTGAATTCACGATCCATGGCACAGTTCCCATCCCAGGTGTCACACCCCAAAACCAACAAGAATGGGGGATGACACGACCGTCCTTCCACTTAAAGGACGCAGCCTTAAAGCTCCCAAAAACCAACTCTTAAAAGTCCCCACATCCATATCGCTCTCGTACCTACTCATCGATAATCGAGGGACCTGAAAAACATTGTAAAATAGAGGGGTGAGCAACACGGCTCGATGAAGTAGTGCATCTCTTCTAAGTGGATCGAGCACCCACTATGCATATTTATAAAATCAAACCGCAACTCTTTTAACCCAAATATATGATATAACGAACATATAGTAATAAGAATAAATTTCATACGCTTCCACATAGCTATATTTATAGCAAAAATAATCATTTCATAATAACATCGAAATAAACATCAATGGTCTAATCCACTGATCAATTTCACTAATTTATACGCCAATGGTCCATTCCATTTGTTAATCTCATACCACACCAAACCCAGAAATTTAACAAACCTTCAAGGCCAAAATATAATATTTCTTACTTTAACACAATATGTTCAAAGCAAAAATATTCAAGATAATAATAGGCAAATGCCAATGGTCTAACCCATTGGTTAAACTCATAAAACATGAATCAATGGTCTATTCCATTGATTAATCTCATCAAACCACACATTGATAATCAAATGAAATTACACGTCGATGGTCCATTCCAACGACTAATCTCAAATTACACGTCGATGGTCCATTCCATCGACCCAACTCATATCACATGTCAATGGTCCACTCCATTGACCAATCCATTGCTCAATATCCAACCATGGTCACGATACAACGCCTAGTGACGAGGCGACCAAGATTCCCCCCTTAGCAAGGTCTCCACCTATTATTAGCCGGTGGCTCGGCCCACAAGGATATCCTAGAATAGTATGCGCATACCCACAAGCCCCTCACTGGGCACACTGCGATATTGAGCATCCACATTAATTCAAAACAACACCATCCATAATTCTCAAACCAAATCCATAAAACATTTTATATATATCATGAAAATATTTCGCAACTCAACTTATCCGCCATAAATACTTTTCATAAAACATTTTCAAATAATTTCAAGACCCGTCTCATAAATCAATTTCAAATCAAATACATTTCAAAAAGCTCATCACAAATCGATATTCGTATAGCCTTCCATAAATCATCTCAAAGCCGAGATCTCCATAAAAAGGTTTCACAAACTCAAAACATGTAATATTTCTCAATTTCGTTCATCAAACAGAATATATATTTCCACCAAAAAGTTCTCACGCTATTCTTAAATATCAAAACGCAGTAAATGCCCGATCAAGATTTTATGCAATAAATATGCTTATTCATAACTCATAAAATATCGATCATTTACCATTTTGAAGACATGAGCTGGTAAATTTTTAGAAGAGATAGCACCACTCACCTGGGAAAGTCGAAAATCAACTACGACGCTCACTCGAACCAACGCACTCGGATCCCTAATAATTAACGGAAAACAATTATCAAAAGGCCGAGTAAAAAGGATATTTGCATAATGACTCGTCTATACTGAGCATATTTGTCGATAAAACGACACCTATGCGCCACGAAAACTCGCATTTATCAAAAACCCATCAATTTCCCACAAGGCGCAGCCCATGCGCCAACTTTGTCGCGCCATAACTTCCTCCACAAAATTCCGTTTCGAGCCGTCTTACAATCTTTAGAAAGCTCTCTTAACGTACAACAACAACTCCAATTCAGCCATCCCAAAACAGTACCGAAAACAACAAAAAAACAAGCTCGAAGACTACTATTCGCTACAGTACCAGCATGCGCTCCCGACTTCAAAATTCCGTTCCGGACAAACCGCAAGCTCAAATCACGATCCGTAAGATGCTATAGCTTCATAACATCCCAAAGTACCATATTTATAAAAATATGCAGCTTAACGACTCAAAAATCATACTTCGCCGCTCGATTTTCCCAAAATTTCGAATTTCAAGCCCTAGGTCCGAAATTACTCCAATTGAACAAATGAGCGGCACGAGCACTTACCGGGCGTTGCACTACGTAGTTAACATGGCTTGGCGAGAACTCGCGAAGCCCTCTTTTTCTTTTCTCTTCTTCTTCTTCTTCTTCTCCTTTCTCTCTTTCTTCTTCTCTGCGTTCGAGCTCTCTGCCGTCCCTCTCTCCCCTTCTTTCCTTCTCTCTTTCCCTTTTATCTCCTCCTTTTTCTTTTCTTTTTCCTTTTTTTTTTCTGTCTTTTCTTCCCCTCTCTCTCTCTCTCTCTCTTCTCTTTTCCCTCTCCCGAAAACTCTCGATTCCTCTCTCTCTCTGCTGAAACTTCTACCTTTTTCTTTTCTTTTTGACTGGGTCAAAACCCATATTTTACACCAGGTGCGTAAGATATGATGTACAGCCCAAGGAGAAGGACGGTGAATATTTCGAACTTGCTTGGACAGCCATTCTCGAACCATGTCCGCCGCTCACCTTGGCACATGCCCCTTATTCCTTTGTCAGAAATCATACATGCTCCAGGTTGATACTAAATAACAAACGAACACAATACGCAAGCTTAGCTTATGCATTATAAAAAGGGACAAAAATACTCGGGACAAATTGCTCGAAAAGAATAATTGAGGCAAAGTTTACCTTATTTGTACCATCGGCACAAAATGCACATTTAGCGTGTAAGCAAGACATGCAGTTCCATGAGGCTGCATCTGGAGCCGACAAATAAGCGGGACATGTAGTGTTTCCACCAAAGTGGCTAGATTCCAACTCACCAACGGCAGGGGCGTGTAGAGACGCTTGCCAGAAGAAGGCGGATAACACAACCTAGCAAGTGATAATGCCAAACATGGAAACGACCATCAACCTTCTCCGTCCATATCTATCGACAAATACCATGCTCACAACAGTACCAACCACATTGAGGCCGGCAGTTATGAGGGAGAGAGCCAAAGCGGTCTTGTTCGAAGCAAACCCAGCAAACTGAACTATCGTCGGACTGTAATACAAGACTCTGTTAATTCCCACAAACTGCTGAGCCACTTGAACCGTAATTCCAGCATATAATCCTCTTCGAACTACCGGGTTACTCCAAGCACCCTTCACTTTGGCAATCATACTCTCTCCCACGATGCTCTCACCGGCTATTTCAGCTTCAACAGATTCTTGTAGGGCATTCATTTCGTCCTCGACCTCATTGGCAGGATAAATCTTGTCCAAAATACTCCTAGCTTCATCGATCTTGTTCTGTTTTACAGAGGACGTATGCATATCAGAGACAATGTAATGTACCAGCCCATGTCGTAGACACATGACTTTATGTTAGAATACGGAAGTAGGAAAATGGATTAAGTCATTCCCCATAGTCCAGCTAATTTGACAAAACTCTATTGCATAATATAAACATGACTGGCATCAAAAAAAGTTCCAAGACGAACTCTCCACTCAATCACGACATGCATCTTATTTAAAAGAATCAGCAACCGAACCTGATGAACATACCACTGAGATACATAATTATCAACAATGGATCAAATAACAAAAAACGAATAATTTTTTGGGTTCATGCTCCATGTAGAGAAATAAGTGTCTAACATACAAACATTTGCAAGATCAAGTCTATATAATTTTTGGAAAACTCAACAAAGTATATAAAACTGAAAACTGATAGTGGAAACAAAATGGAAGTCAAGAAAATTATACCCGGTCATGTCATGTACAATAGGGACTTCCCAAGACCTGCAAGAATATGATTTAACTGAAAACTAATCCCTCTACACGATCTCAAATGGTAACCCCCAAGCATTTAATTCTCCACAGTTTGTCTGAATGCATAGCTAGCAAAACCATTATTCAAACAAGAAAATGATGTGTGACTTAACAACTAAACAACATGAAACCAGATTCCTAGTTTTAAAAGAAACTAAAAATTAATCAATAAATCGATTATGCCTCCAAAAGCTATGATTGTAAGAAAAAGACTAGAATTTTCCATCGACAATTCTCAGTGTACATGCCTGCAACTATTACAATCAGACACATGACCAGTAGATACTAAAATGTGAAATAAGTTAAGAGCTTCGACCCTTACCTTTCTGTAGAGCCACCTTGGAGACTCTGGCAGAAATAACATGAGGATGAATTGAACGAGGGCGGGAAGTCCATTTACCCCGAGCATCCAACGCCAAGTCCCAGGTACCTAAAATTCAAAGAGGCCAACATATTCGCTTATCTTAAATCGCTAATATAGGAGAAGAATATTATGTAGAGAGGCGCGGTCATGGAAGCCATTCCAACGCCTAAACCTACGAGTATTCTTCCGATGATGAGCATCCATGGAGCTACAAAGGTGGCCATCACAATCGCACCAATAAAAAACAGGGCGTTGGCCAGAAGTATCGATATCTTCCTCCCGAATCTATCGTTGATCCACCCCCCAACAGCAGCCCCAACGATAGCTCCAGCAACAGCCATACTCACGATAGTTTCCTTTGAGCAGACAAGAACTTTTGAGAATTAACGTACTCAAGAAACATAAGCAATTTACAGGAAATGAGGAAGAATTACTTCCCTGTAACCATGTTTTCTTGTTGACGACTTCGAAGTCCTCCCGAATATAGAGCAACGCCCCAGAAATGACCCATTCAACCAGAGGAAATGAGGTATTCAGGTTTATGTACTATTCGAGGAGTGTTCATTCCTCTTAACGGGTGATGCTTTTCTATTGTATGCCAAATCTCAATTAATACAGAGGCAGACACTCAAAAAGGCAAAAGAACAGACTACTTGTTGCAACAAGCATAAGGACTGGGAGCATGTACAACAGGCATTGATAAGATTATCAATACTACTAAAAACCGAGTTATAGAATCTCATGTACATTTTGTCTTAAGTCATGGGGTCCGACTCTAGGTTGATAAGTGAACTAGGATGGAGGAAAAAGTAAAAGAAAAGGTTAAAAGAATTTAAATGTTAGGAGACTACCCATTCTTCTCACTGGAGGTTCACAATAAGAGAGCAAAGAACTTGTTTCGTACCTTACTAAGAAAACAATAAAATCGAAAAACAAAGTATTTTATTCACAAGTTTTTTGGCAAAACTCAGTGATTGGAACAATTCCGCTACCTAAGAAAAGAATTTGATAGAACAATAGCGCCATGGCGAACTGCCAGTCATCCCGATCAGGCTCAAAGTTTCCTCTATCCATTTTAATTAGCTGTAAATCGTAGCAAATGGAAATAAAATCAAGGCAAGAGCTTGATCTACCTGTATCATAGCCAAACAGCAATCCACCGATTCCAGCCAACAGTGCGAGCCTCATAATATATGGCGTCTTCCATGCCGTGCGCCAACATTCGGTGAACTCCGTTTTATCGGGTTTGGTGTGACCTCCCTCCATCTTATCCCTTCCTCGCACACACACTTCAAAAAGAACATTAAATCTAGGACTTTCTGCAAAAAATCAAAGAAAGAGTCACTGATCTACTTACTTGAAATGGACAATACGCGGTAATGATCGAAAACTTTTGCTTCCAAACATGAAAAAGGCGCAATTTTTTATACCAATAGAAATTAATAAAGTTAATCTACTGACCATTCTTATCATCTCTTTTACTACATGTTATATTACAACTTTCAGCAAGATAAAAACATAAATCAGTCTTTCGACGCTACGCTCCAAAACTTCCACCTTTTCGTACGGCAACTTCAATTATTCTATTTTATCGAGTTTCAGCAAACAACACGCCAGGTAAAAGACTTAAAAAATGCAGCCCATCAATGCCACCGAATCTGATCGACTGAACTCTCCATGAGGCACTGGAACAGAGAATCACAAATCCGAAACGGGATCCGAATATGGCGCTGAAATCCTGAACGCACGACAAAGAAACTGGGAAAAGCAGAACGAGAACAGAGCATACCCAGAAGGAGAACCAGGAAAAGCCTCCTTTTCTCCTCCCCCTCTCTCTCTCTCCCTCTCTCTGCTTTCTAGGTCTTCTGGACTCCTGCAAACTATGAATAAGATGGCGGATGAATGATGATTGAATCCAACACCAACGCAGTCTACACGTCCATATATATAACAGGGTCGGGGGAGCGAGTTCAGGGCCAGAAAAGATCCTGAGTATCTGTCGTGTAGATGTGATCCTGAAGAACAACCCTACCTCGAAACTTTTGGAAAAAAGCTGTGGCCACAGGCGAGAGCAGGGAATGACTCTGTGATTTCCAAGTAAAGGGTGGATGACAACGATCGAGAAAAAGGCAAGAACAATACGAAAAGAACAAAAGGGCATCGATTGAAAGATGACATCTGAGGGAAAGAGAGTTTAAAAGTCGAAAGAGTCAGAAAGCTTTATCCATTAGTCTAATCGGAAATTATCCAACGCGGGGCCCACCATCCAAATCCATTGAGCGTGCGAGGACATCTAAGATGTGCATCGCAACGTTTTTATTCCATAAAATTATTTTTTTATTTAAAAGATTTTTTTTTATTTTTACTCTGAGAATAATTTCTAAGTAAATTCTTACAAAAAAAAAAGATTTCCAAATAAAATAAGGTATTTAGTTATTATACAAAATTTTCTTCTTAAAATAAAAAAAAGAATAGAAATACATTTGATAAAAATTTATAATTTTTTATATTTATTTATTTTTTTTTTTTTTACTCATGAACTGCGCAACTGCTACACATAACCCATCGGTCACAAGACAAGGCCGTGGAGGTGATGGTCGGCAATCATGCCGTAGGGGTGAGCGATTTGATTCCGGTTCGGTTCGTCCGCCTCAATTTTGTCGCATGATTGTCGCATGACTGCTTGTTCCTTTTTTTTTTTTTTTTTTTGGTTTCAACCATTGTTGTAGGGTTGCCGCCCACAGCCCATCGGTCACGAGACAAGGCAGTGGCCAGTGAGCTATGGGCGGCGATCCTACGACGGCGATTGGCGGTGATGGTCGGCAATCATGCAACAGCAAGTAGCGATCGTGCGGTGGTTGGTGACGGCAGGCTGCCAGCAAACGGTGGCAGTCGTCCACTGGTGGGCTACACGTGGCGGTAACCATCAGCAACAAAAGAAAAATATAAAATAAAAAAAAAAACTATTTATAGAAATTGCCCCTCGGGGAGACGATGATGAGTGCAAGAAAAATAAGCTACTTTTTTTTTTAATTTATTGTTTTTCTCAAGCCACAAAAAACAAGAAAGAGATAAGAAGAAGAAGAAGAAGAGATCGCGCGACGAGCGCTCGATTCCGATCGAGTGGCCGCAGAAATATATTCCCAATAACCACTTTTCTATTCCGGGGAATAGAAAAATAAGTTAACATTACCAAACAAATTTCTATTCTTTTAAAGAAATCAGGAGAAGTAAAGACGTTACCATGTAGGCCCCTCACGGTTGATTCAGTCCAAGATTCGGTTTCTCTCTCTCTCTCTTTGATGCCTGGCACGCCGGCAAAATCGCCTCGTCTTCCTCCTCATCTCCACAAGATTGAATTTGTACTGGACCGGATTATATTTACTCTTATCCAAATGATATGCATAGCAATTTGACAATTGTGGTAGTATCCTCCCTTTTTCTTCAAATAATTCCTTGATCAAGCCATGTAAAATAGAACGAATATCTAAAGAATGTTACTGTCAAGTTATCCCTTATGATATTTCTTTTTTAAGTCTTTTGTGTCAAAGTCATTATTAATTTATACCATATTTGTGAAGACAACCATGAGTTGCCCAGTACACGTGAAATGACACACCGCATCTTTAATGACATTATTGAAAAGAAACTAAATAGGGTCACAATACCATATTTGTGATGACAATCGTAAGTTGCCAAGTATACGTGAAATGACACATCGCATTTTTAATGACATTGTTGAAAAGAAACTAAATAAGATCACATTCAAGTATTGACTGAAAGTTTATGCTTTTTTATGAGACAAGAAAAATGAAAATTGACGTTTTTGGTGAGACACAATAAAAAAAATTTAGGTTAGAATTGAGACTTGAGTTAAAACCATTTTTTTATGAGATAAAAAATAGTTTAGACCAAAGCTTGAATCCTAATTATAGTTACCACTTTTAAGGGAATTGGGCCCAAAATATTTCCATTGTCAAATGTTGCATGGGTTCATAGAAAATCATTATCTCAAAATGCATGCGATAACTAACAAGGAAGACCCTATTATCAAAAATGGTTTCCAAAAATTTGCATTAGGACAAACCAACCATTTCAACTAAAACAACAAAAGTACTTGAAGGAGACAAGATTCTACATCTCACTTGCTAAATTACCATAAAATTGAAATACTAGATTTCAACCAAAGCAATGGAATTTTACACCTTCCTTGCTAAATTGCCATATGATCAATGTCCAATTATTGTCCATTGACAAGCTAAGCTGCTTTTGATATAGAAGAAGAAGAGAACAATTCAAGAAGATCCTTCAACTTTGGAGTTCCTCTTTCTGAAAGCCTTAGGCTTGTATCCCTCCTGCAACAGCTTCTCAACTTCCTCGATATGTAACCCCTTGGTTTCCGGCACCAAGAAGTAAATGGCAACAAGCCCGAGAAAGGAAAATCCGGCGAAAAGGAGGAAGGTGCCAGCCGAGCCTAGAACCTCTGTCAAGGTCAAGAACGTCTCGCTCACAACTAAATTCGAGGACCAATTGGCGACCGCTGCAATCCCTCCTCCAGTGCCTCGATACCTCAGTGGGTAAATCTCTGAATTCACGATCCACGGTGCGGTTCCCATCCCAGGTGAGAAAGAAATGATGTACAGCCCAAGGAAAAGGATAGCGAATATTCCGAACTTGCTTGGACAGCCATTCTCGAACCATATCCGCCGCTCGCCTCGGCACATGCCCCTTATTCCTTTGTCAGAAATCAGGCATGCTCCAGGTTGATACTAAATAACCAACGAACAAAGTGCGCAAGCTTAGCATTTGCATTATAAAAAAGGGACGAAAATGCTCGGGACAAATTGCGTGAAAAGAATAATTGAAGCAAAGTTTACCTTATTTGTACCATCGGCACAATATGCACATTCAGCTTGTAAACAAGACATGCAGTTCCATGAGGATGCATCTGGAGCCGACAAATAAGCGGGACATGTAGTGTTTCCACCAAAGTGGCTAGATCCCAACTTACTAACAGCAGGAGCGTGTAGAGACGCTTGCCAGAAGAAGGCGGATAACACAACCAAGCAAGTGATAATGCCAAACATGGAAACGATCATCAACCTTCTCCGTCCATATCTATCGACAAATGCCATGCTCACAAGAGAACCAGCCGCATTGAGGCCGGAAGTTATGAGAGAGAGAGCCATAGCGGTCTTCTTCGAAGCAAACCCAGCAAGCTGAACTATCGTCGGACTGTAATACATGACTGTGTTAATTCCCACAAACTGCTGAGCCACTTGAACCGTAATTCCAGCATATAATCCTCTTCGAACTATCTGGTTACTCCAAGCACCCTTCACTTTGGCGATCATACTCTCTCCGATGATGCTCTCATCGGCTTTTTCAGCTTCAACAGATTCTTGCAGGGCACTCATTTCGTCCTCGACCTCATCAGCAGGATAAATCTTGGCCAAAATACTCCTAGCTTCATCGATCTTGTTCTGTTTTACAGAGGATGTATGTATAAAAGAGACAATATAATGTACCAGCCCATGTGGTAGACCCATGACTTTATGTTAGAATACAGAAGTAGGAAAATGGATTAAGTCATGCCCCATATTCCAGCTAACTTGACAAAACTCTATTGCATATTATAAACGTGACTCTTATCAAAAAAAGTTCCAAGACGAACTCTCAACTCGATCGTGACATGCATCTTATTTAAAAGAACCAGCAACCGAACCTGATGAACATACAATTGAGATACGTAATTATCAACAATGGATCAAACGACAAAAAATGAATAATTTTTGGGTTCACGCTCCATGTAGAGAAATAAGTGTCTAACATACAAACATTTGCAAGATCAAGCCTAGATAATTTGTGGAAAACTCAACATAGTATATAAAACTGAAAACTGATATTGAAAACAAAATGGAAGTCAAGAAAATTATACCGGGTCATGTCATGTGCAATAGGGACTTCCCAAGACCTGGAAGAGTATGAATTAACAGAAAACTAATCCCTCTACACGATCTCAAATGATAACCCCCACGCGTGTAATTCTCCACAATTTGTCTGAATGCATAGCTAGCAAAACCATTATTCAAACAAGATAATCATGCGTAACTTAACTACTAAATAACATGAAACCAGATTCCTAGTTTCAAAAGAAACTAAAAATTAATCAATAAATTGATTATGCCTCCGAAAGCTATGATTGTAGGAAAAAGACTAGAATTTTCAATCGGCGAATTCTCGGTGTACATGTTAGCTACTATTACAATCAGATACCAGACCAGTAGATACTAAAATGTGAAATAAGTTAAGAGCTTCGACCCTTACCTTTCTGTAGAGCCACCTAGGAGACTCTGGCAGAAATAACATGAGGAAGAATTGAACAAGGGCAGGAAGTCCAGCTACCCCGAGCATCCAACGCCAAGTCCCAGGTGCCTAAAACTCAAACAGACCAACTTATTCACTTATCTTAAATCGCTAATATAGGAGAAGGATATTATGCTGGATTACGCATACATTAGTGAAGGCCAGATTGATGAGATAAGACAAGAATTGCCCTCCGGTAATGAGGAAACCATTTGTGCTAACTAGCGCGCCCCTTATCCTAGCAGGAGAAGCTTCGGAAATGTAGAGAGGCGCGGTCATGGAAGCCATTCCAACGCCTAAACCTACGAGTATTCTTCCAATGATGAGCATCCATGGAGCTACAGAGGCGGCCATCACGACTGCACCAATAAAGAACAGGGCATCGGCCAGAAGTATCGATATCTTCCTTCCGAATCTATCGTTGATCCACCCACCAACAGCAGCCCCAATGATAGCTCCAGCAACAGCCATACTCACAATAGTTTCCTTCGAGCAGACAAGAACTTTTGAGAATTAACGTACTCCAGAAACATAAGCAGTGTACAGGAAATGAGGAAGAATTAGTTACCTGTAGCCACGTTTTCTTGTCGATGTCTTCGAAGCCCTCCCGAATATAGAGCAACGCCCCAGAAATGACCCCTTCAACCAGAGGAAATGAGGTATTCATGTTTATGTCCTATTCGAGGAGTGTTCGTTCCTCTTAACAGGTGATACTTTTCTATTGTCTGCCAAATCTCAATTAATACAGAGGCGGACGCTCAAAAAGGCAAAAGAACTGACTACTTGCTGCGACAAGCATCAGGACTGGGAGCATGTACAGCAGGCATTGATAAGAGTAACATCAATAGTAATAAAAACCAAGTTACAGAATCTCATGTACATTTTTTCTTAAGTTATGGGGTCATATTCTAGGTTGATAAGCGAACTAGGATGGAGGGAAAAGTAAATGAAAAGAAAAGGCCAGTGGAAACAGAGAAGCAAAATGGGAACAGAAAAGGTTAAAACAGTTTAAAAGAAAGAAGACTACCCACTCTTCTCACTGGAGGTTCACAATGAGAGAGCAAAGAACTTGTTTCATACCTTAGCAAGAAAACAATTAAATCAAAAGACAAAACTATTTTATTTACAAGTTTTTTGGCAAAACTCGACCTAGGAAAAGAATTTGATAGAACAAAAGCACCATGGCGGAATGCCAATCATCCCGATCAGGCTTAAACTTTCCTTTATCCGCTTTAATTAGCTGTAAATCGTAGCAAATGGAAATAAAATCAAGGCAAGAGCTTGATCTACCTGTGTCATAGCCAAACAGCAATCCACCGATTCCAGCCGACAGTGCGAGCCTCATAATATACGGCGTCTTCCATGTCGTGCGCCAACATTCGGTGAGCTCTGTCCTATCGGTTTTGGTGTGACCTCCCTCCATCTTATCCCTCCCTCGCACACACCCTTCGGAAGGAACCACAACAATATCTGAAATCCGGGATTTTCTGCGAAAAACCAAAGAAGAGTCACTAATCTGCTTATTCGAAATGGACAAAACGCGACAATGATTGAAAGCCTTCCCCTCCAAACACGAAAAAGGCATAATTTTTTATTCCAATCCAAACCGGTAAAGTAAGGCTAGTGACTGTTCCGATCATCTCTTTTACCGTCTGCCGCATATTACTTTACAACTTTTGGCAGGATAAAAACAAGCCTTTCGAACCACTCGCTTTGGTGGCGCTGCTGACGGCGAGCTTCTCCCCCTAACGCAAGGGGAGGAGTTCGATTCCCGGGTGTCGCAAAGGTGACTTACCCGGGGCATGAGGGTGATGGTGACTCACTTGCCTCCCAGGATTTACTCCGCGCGCTATTGGCGTACAGGTTTCCTTGGGTCTTCCACCTTTTTGTGCGACAACTTCAATAATTCTATTCTATCGAGAACCCGGCAAATTATAAACCAAGAAAAAAAAAAAAAAAAAAAACCAAAATCATGCAACACATCAATCCCACCAAATCTGATCAACCGAACTCGAGGCACTAGAACAGAGAATCAAATATCCGAAATGACACAGACCCAAATGCAGTCCGAATTCCTAGCGTCAAAATCCATCACTCAATTGAACGCACGACAGAGAAACGGGGAAAACAAGAACGGGAACAGAGCATTACCCAGAGCCAGAACCAGGAAAAGCCTCCTCCTTTTCTCCTCCCCTGTTCTCTCCCCCTCTCTCTGCTTTCTGGGTCTTCTCGACTCCTGCAAATTATGAATAAGATGGCTAATAAATGCCAACGCAGTCTACACGTCCATATATAGGGCGAGAAAAGATCCTGAGCGTCTGTCGGGTAGGTATGATCCTAAAGATCACACCTACCTCGACACTTTTGGAAAAAAATCTTTGGCCAGAAGCGCTTGTGGGAGTGACAATGAGATTACCAAGTAAAGGATGGATGGCAATCGAGAAAGAGGCAGGAAAGTTCGAAAAGAAGGCAAGGCAATCAATGAAAGATGATATCCGAGGGAAAGAGAGTTCAAAATTTTGGAAAACTCGAAAGCTTTATCCAAGCGGGGCCCACCGACCGAATCCATCGAGCGTGCAAGGACATCTAATCAGTTACGGTTGACTAGGCTGACGATGTCGAGTCTTGGATTCGCTGTCTCTCTCTCTCTCTCTCTGATTCCTGGGACGCCCGCACAACGGCCCCCAACTTCCTCCTCCTCATCTCGAATTTAAATTATGAACCCAAAAAAAAAAAAAAAAAAAAACCTCCAATTTGAATTCTTTCATATTGTATCATAAGTAAATCCAATATCCACAGGATTAATTCTGTACTAGACTGGATCAAAGTTACTGTTATTCAAATTATACCGTGGCAATTTGATAATTATGGTAGTATCCTCTCTTTTTCTCCAAATTATTTCCCTTATTAAGCCATGCAAAATAGAAGGAATATCTAAAGAATATAGCTGTCAAATTATCCCTTATGATATTTCCTTTTTAAGTCTTTCATGTTAAAGCGTTCTTATTAATTAACACCATATTGAGAAATACCTTGAAATCTTTTGCGCTTTACTAAAAGATTATACTTTCATTTATAATGGAAATTAATGAAATTATTACCACGGGAGCACTTCAACCATGGAATTTTCAAATCGTTGTTACCATTTTGGTTTTCAGACATGGTTATCCAATGATCCAAAGGTTTTGAAGATAAGAATTTAAATAAGAAAAAGATACATTCGATTAATGTGCTACTCGATAAAAGATGAGAAATGTACATTAAAGTATGGACATACACTAAACAATTAAATATCTAGATGGCGTGCAATAGGATTGGACTAAGTAAAAAATATGAATGACGATAAATATGGCAAAGTGCGAACTTATTGCACCACCTCCTGAGCCAATCGTCATCACTTTGCCCGAGGCAAGCGGCCACCCTACAATGCCGCCCGAGGAAGACAACCATCTCGAGGCAATCACCATTGTAGTCCTAGAATCCACAATAACCTCGACTTCGATATTCTACTACGTTTTGATCGGATAGGAGAAATTATTCATCGGATTAGCTTCATCCCCTCTTTGCCATTTTAAGCCAGAAACGTTGAAAACAAAGTCAGATTAGCAGAAAAAGAAAATGCAGCGGGCTAATCAAAATCAAACCAAATTGAAGATGAGGGGACAAGCTTTGCTCATCAAAATGAAGGGTTTTCGTCTTCGACAGATTCCAAGAACTTCCGTCAGTTGCAGACAACTGAGGGAAGCAACGAAAACCCCGTCGGATCGTCAAGGTGGGAGAGATAGGGTTGTGAGCAGATGAATTCCAACCCTGTTCACCCGCCTATCTTCCCTTCCTTCCCCTTTTTTTCCTACTCTTCCCCTTCATTTTAGCCTGTCACACAACTGGTGTAATAATATCACGTTTAAAAGCTGGCCACAAGTGTTATGAATGGCAAAACAAATATAGAAATAATCGTGTGACTTTTTTTTGATTTTGTGGTCAGCATTCAACCATGATACTGTCAGACGGTTATGCTAGAGGTGCTCTATCTAATTCCAAGTTTTTTCAAGGGGACATGCAGGAGAATTTGCAGTCTAGGTCAGATAATTGCAGAAACATTCTAAGATTGATGAACTCCTAATTTTTTTTTGTCATTGAAAAAAGACCGACAATGTCAAATCCCATTAATTATATTTTTTCGTACATGGGGTTATACATCGTTCCATCTTTGTGAGATTGTGATACTCTCCTGAAATTTTTCTTCTCGCTCCATTTGCACCTTATCGCAATAATGGTATGCACGACATTGTCGTATTTTGAGGGGGCCTCTGAGGTCTCTATGTTTTCAAGTCTATAATGGATCTACAAGCAACATTTTCTTTTGCCCTCAAGGACACATTTGAGATTCTTTGAGCATCCCATTGATCTTTATAAACTTCTTCATTACATGCCCACCAAGTAGTTACCCGACAATCATGCGAGTTTCAGTTCTAAATGCTTGAAAGTAAAATATGAAAATTACCAAACTTTGGGATTGTTTGTTGTAATTTTTGTGTAAAGCCTCTGGATGGGCACAATTAGACTCGGATCGGACCAGACCAAAACCAATGATTCCTAAAAGAGTCGGTTCAGTTCTCGGTTTCAATAAATTTGATCCATTGAGTACCGATCTAACTCAAAATTCTAGGCATGAAACCGTCCTTCCACTCGAACCAAGACGGTAATATATAAATATATATTTTAACTTTTAAGAAAAATTCCCACCAAAAAAAATTAAGAAAAATAAAAACTCTAAAATGTCTAATTTGAAGCTCAAAATCCATTAACTGAGTACTTGTTTTGTCTCAATCTCATCTCATTTGAGTCTATCTATCTATCTCCCAATCATGACCTCCACTCTCAAGCTCAACATCCATCGATTCACAATCGCGTCTCCTACTTTTAAAATGAATCTAATCTTTTTATTGATTTTACACTTAAGAATATGAAAGTTCTTTATTTTTTGCTTTACTTTGGTTTGTCTTAAATTGTTGCATTGAGTGTGTGAAACTCGGTGGGAACGGTTCCATGAACTCACTTGGAAATCAAACCGCACTGGTGGTTCAACTCCCAAGTAGTTCCCAATTCCAATTTTTCAAAACCAATCCTTGTTGGAAGGTTCTCGATTTTAAAGTAGGAACTACCCACCCAAATTATACTCACCTCTACGCACAACTATACCTTCACTATTTGAACCAAAACGGTAATATATAAATATATATTTAATATTTAAGAAAAAATTTCCAACCAAAAAGAAATTTAAGAAAAATGAAAGTTCTAAAATCCCTAATTTGAAACTCAATATCCATTGACTGAATACTTAATTTGTCTCACTCTCATCTCTTCTAAGTCCATCTCTCTATCTCTCACTCACAGCCTCCACTCTTAAGCTCAATATCCATCGATACGATCTTGACTCTCAACTTTTAAAATAAATCCAATCTTTTTACTGATTTTACAATTAGGAATATGAAAGTTTTTTGTTTTTTTTTTTTATTTATTTACTTTGGCTTGTTGAAAGTATTGCACTAAGTGTGTGAAACTCAATGGGAATTGTTCCATGAACCCACCCAGGAATTGAACCAAGGCTTGTTGGAAATTATTGCACTAAGTGTGTGAAACTCAATGGGAATTGTTCCATGAACCCACCTAGGAATTGAACCAAACCAACAATCATGTTCCTAGGTGGTCCCGATTCTAATTTTTCGAAATCAATCATTAATGAGCGATTCTCAATTTTAAAGTATGAAGTGTCCATCCAGACTATACTCACCCCTATGCACAAATGGTGTGTTTGGGAGTTGCATTTGCAAAGGACTTTAGATACCCAAAGTCCTATGGGCCAAATATTGGATATTTGGCAAATATTTTGCAAACCCCCTTGAGGAAAAGTGGGCATTTAGGGCCCTGTTTGGTAACCATCCAAACAGGGTCAAATTCTGATTATTTGTTTCCAGAATCAGTTTCGGCCTAGAATCGTATTTGGTAAAATTTTTGTTGCCGGAACAGATTGGGAATAAAATCAAGAACAAAAAAAAAAGTTGATTCTTATTCCGGGAACGAATTTGAGAATCAAAATCAAGAAACTTTCTTCTTCCCTTCGGCCATCTCGCGACCGCCGTCCACCACTGATCGCCACCGTCCGCCGTCCGCCGCCGCCGTTCACCGCCGCCACCGGCCATCATCCGCCGCCGCCCGCCGCCGGTCCGGCGAGATCGCCGCCGTCCGCCACCGCGCCGTCCGCCGTCGCCGGACGCTGGTCCGGCGAGCTCACCGGAGGCTCGCCAGACCAAGGTGAGGTTCGCGAGCTCGCCGGAGGCTTGCCCAGCCACGGATGAGGCTCGGCCTCCCTAGATCTGGCGAGGCCGAGCCTCGCCAGGGCTGGGCAGGGGCTGGGCAAGCCTCGCGACGCCCAGCCCCACCGGTGGCCAGGCGAGGCTCGCCCAGCCTCGCCAATGGCCTGGCAGGCCTCGCCCAACCCCGACGAGGCCGGCCTGGCCACCGGCGGGGCTTGGCCTCACCAAATCTGGCAAGGCCAAGCCTCGCCCAGCTGCCGGCGAGGCTCGGCCGACGAGGGCCGGCGACGCTCCGGTGAGGTCGCCGGCCCTCGTCTGGCCGATCGAGAAAAAGAAAAAAAAAAAAAAAAAAATGAAAAAGAAAAAAAAAAAAATGAAAAGGAAAAGGAAAAAAATGAAAAAAAATAAAAAAGTAAAAAAATTATTTAAAAATTAAAAGAAATTGATTTGGAATAGAATTAATGAACACGGTACCAAATGCAATTCTATTCCGAATCGAAATTTTGGACGGTTACCAAACGGCTAAAAATGCTTAGAATCTTAAAATCGAACGATCAAAAGAATCGAATCTACTCCTAGGAACAAAATCGTTACCAAATGCGCCCTAGAAGGCTGAAAGCTCAAGGCAGGTGGAAGGCTACATTGGGCTTTCAACTTTCTCAGCATGCCTTATGGTACTGTACATTTTTTTTCCTGAAACTGTCCTCACTAACTTTTTGTTTTTCTGTTTTGACCCTTGTTTTGCGACACTGTTTATCTTCCCCGAGCAGCAAGGGGCTGGCAATGGCTCGAGAGACGTCAGCAAGTCGCGGCGACTTAGGTGACCATCTTCAAAGGGTCAAGCGACCTTTGCAAGTCACCGCAACTCAAGGGTCGCCCGACCCAAATCGACGGCCCCCTCTCCATGGTTGCACGGCATGACAACCGACAGAGGTTGCCTTTAAGTTGCAACGACCCAAATCTAGGCCGCCGCAACTCACCAGGGGCCACTCCACCTAGATCAACGACCCCCTCACCGTAGTCATGCGGCATGGCGACCCACGGAGGTCACCTAAGCCACCGCAACCCAACAAGCTTGCGGCACTTGGAGAGGTTGATAGAGCAAAGGGAGTCTTGCGGGCAGCAGCGACAACGGCAAGAGAGGCCACATTGATGCCTTCTAAGTCGTGATGACCCAAATCTAGGCCGCCGCAACTCACCAAGGGCCACTTCACCCAGATCAACGACCCCCTCACCGTAGTCATGCGGCATGGCGACCTGCGGAGGTCACCTAAGCCACCGCAACCCAACAAGCTTGCGGCACTTGGAGAGGTTGATAGAGTAGAGGGAGTCTTGCGGGCGGTAGCGACAACGACAAGAGAGGCGGCGGTGACTCAGGGGTAGAGGGCGTGGTCAAGGGCGACGGCCTTGGGTAGTGGGAGAGGGGGTGGAGAGGTGCTAGACCACCGGGCTTATGCTTCTTCGTGGTCCTCAAGAGGAGAGATGGAGGAAAAGATGATGGTGGAAGAGGAGGAGAATATGTTGTGGTGATGAGTTTGACTCGAAACTATTTAAATTGGGGCGGTAGCTTTGGTGATGAGAACCCTAAGTTCCCAAGTACATGTGAGACAACACATCGCACCTTTGATGGCATCATTTAAAAGAAACTAAATAGGGTTATATTCAAGTATGGACCGAAAGTTTATAATTTTTTATGAGACAAAGAAAAAGTGAAAATTGACGTTTTTAGTTAGACAAAATAAAAAATTTAGGTTAGAATTGACACTTGAGTTAAAATCGTTGTTTTTTATGAGAAAAAAAATAGTTTAGATCATAGTTACAACTTCTTAAGAGAATTGGGCCTAAAATACTTCTATTGTCGAAAGTTGCACGGATTCATAGAAAATCATTATCTCAAAATGCTTGAGATGACTAACAAGGAAGACCTTATAATCGGAAATGGTTTCCGAAAAATTTGCATTATGACAGACCAATTATTTCCAATAAAACTACGAAAGTACTTGAAGGAGACAAGATTCTACACCTCTTGCTAATTTACCAGAAAATTGAAGTACCATGATTTCAACTGAAGCTACAGAATTTTACACCTTCCTTGCTAAATTGCCATGTGATCAATGTCCAATTATTGTTCATAAGATGAAGAGATTTATTCTAAGAAATCCAAACCAATGCAGGCAAGCTAAACTGCTTTTGATACAGAAGAAGAAGAGAACAATTCAAGAAGACCCTTCAAATTTGGATTTCCTCTTTTTGAAAGCCTTAGGCTTGTATCCCTCTTGCAACAGCTTCTCAACTTCCTCGATATGTAACCCCTTGGTTTCCGGCACCAAGAAGTAAATGGCGATGAGCCCGAGAAAGGAAAACCCGGCGAAAAGGAGGAAGGTGCCGGCCGAGCCAAGAACCTCTGTCAAGGTCAAGAACGTCTCGCTCACAACTAAATTCGAGCTCCAGTTGGCGACCGCTGCAATCCCTCCTCCGGTGCCTCGATACCTCAGTGGGTAAATCTCTGAATTCACGATCCATGGCACCGTTCCCATCCCAGGTGCGTAAGTTATGATGTACAGCCCAAGGACAAGGATGGTGAATATTCCGAACTTGCTTGGACAGCCATTCTCGAACCATGTCCGTTGCTCACCTCGGCATATACCCCTTATTCCTTTGTCAGAAATCATACATGCTCCAGGTTGATACTAAATAACAAACGAACACAATACGCAAGCTTAGCTTATGCATTATAAAAAGGGACGAAAATACTCGGGACAAATTGCTCGAAAAGAATAATTGAAGCAAAGTTTACCTTATTTGTACCATCGGCACAAAATGCACATTTAGCGTGTAAGCAAGACATGCAGTTCCATGAGGATGCATCTGGAGCCGACAAATAAGCAGGACATGTAGTGTTTCCACCAAAGTGGCTAGATTCCAACTCACCAACGGCAGGGGCGTGTAGAGATGCTTGCCAGAATAAGGCGGACAACACAACCAAGCAAGCGATAATGCCAAACATGGAAACTATCATAAACCTTCTCCGTCCATATCTATCGACAAATACCATGCTCACAACAGTACCAACCACATTGAGGCCGGCAGTTATGAGGGAGAGAGCCAAAGCGGTCTTGTTCGAAGCAAACCCAGCAAACTGAACTATCGTCGGACTGTAATACAAGACTGTGTTAATTCCCACAAACTGCTGAGCCACTTGAACCGTAATTCCAGCATATAATCCTCTTCGAACTACCGGGTTACTCCAAGCACCCTTCACTTTGGCAATCATACTCTCTCCCACGATGCTCTCACCGGCTATTTCAGCTTCAACAGATTCTTGTAGGGCATTCATTTCGTCCTCGACCTCATTGGCAGGATAAATCTTGTCCAAAATACTCCTAGCTTCATCGATCTTGTTCTGTTTTACAGAGGACGTATGTATGTCAGACAATATAATGTACCAGCCCATGTGGTGGACACATGACTATATGTTAGAATACAGAAGTAGGAAAATGGATTGAGTCATTCCCCATAGTCCAGCTAATTTGACAAAACTCTATTACATAATATAAACATGGCTCGCATCAAAAAAAGTTCCAAGACGAACTCTCCACTCAATCACGACATGCATCTTATTTAAAAGAATCAGCAACCGAACCTGATGAACATACCATTGAGATACATAATTATCAACAATGGATCAAACAACAAAAAATGAATAATTTTTGGGTTCATGCTCCAGGTAGAGAAATAAGTGTCTAACATACAAACATTCGCAAGATCAAGTCTATATAATTTTTACAAAACTCAACAAAGTATATAAAACTGAAAACTGATAGTGAAAACAAAATGGAAGTCAAAAAAAAATTATACCAGGTCATGTCATGTACAATAGGGACTTCCCAAGACCTGGAAGAATAGAATTAACTGAAAACTAATCCCTCTACACGATCTCAAATGGTAACCCCCAAGCATTTAATTCTCCACAGTTTGTCTGAATGCAGAGCTAGCAAAACCATTATTCAAACAAAAAAGTGATGTGTGACTTAACTACTAAGCAACATGAAACCAGATTCCTAGTTTTAAAAGAAACTAAAAATTAATCAATAAATCGATTATGCCTCCAAAAGCTATGATTGTAAGTAAAAGACTAGAATTTTCCATCGACAAATTCTCAGTATACATCCGTGCAGCTATTACAATCAGGTACAAGACCAGTAGATACTAAAATGTGAAATAAGTTAAGAGCTTCGACCCTTACCTTTCTGTAGAGCCACCTTGGAGACTCTGGCAGAAATAACATGAGGAAGAATTGAACAAGGGCAGGAAGTCCAGCTACCCCGAGCATCCAACGCCAAGTCCCAGGTGCCTAAAATTCGAACAGGCCAACTTATTCAATTATCTTAAATCGCTGATATAGGAGAAGGATATTATGCTGGATTACGCATACACGAGTGAAGGCCAGATTGATGAGATAAGACAAGAATTGCCCTCCGGTAATGAGGAAACCATTTGTGCTAACTAGCGCGCCCCTTATCCTAGCAGGAGAAGCTTCGGAAATGTAGAGAGGCGCGGTCATGGAAGCCATTCCAACGCCTAAACCTACGAGTATTCTTCCGATGATGAGCATCCATGGAGCTACAGAGGCGGCCATCACGACTGCACCAATAAAGAACAGGGCATCGGCCAGAAGTATCGATATCTTCCTTCCGAATCTATCGTTGACCCACCCACCAATAGCAGCCCCAACGATAGCTCCAGCAACAGCCATACTCACAATAGTTTCCTTCGAGCAGACAAGAACTTTTGAGAATTAACGTACTCAAGAAACATAAGCAGTGTACAGGAAATGAGGTAGAATTAGCTACCTGTAGCCACGTTTTCTTGTCGACGTCTTCGAAGTCCTCCCGAATATAGAGCAACGCCCCAGAAATAACCCCTTCAACCAGAGGAAATGAGGTATTCATGTTTATGTCCTATTCGAGGAGTGTTCGTTCCTCTTAACAGGTGAAACTTTTCTATTGTATGCCAAATCTCAATTAATACAGAGGCAGACACTCAAAAAGGCAAAAGAACTGACTACTTGCTGCGACAAGCATAAGGACTGGGAGCATGTAAAACAGGCATTGATAAGATTAACATCAATAGTACTAAAAACCAAGTTACAGAATATCATGTACATTTTGTCTTAAGTTATGGGGTCCGATTCTAGGTTGATAAGCGAACTAGGATGGAGGAAAAAGTAAATGAAAAGGCCAGTGGAAACAGAGAGGCAAAATGGGAACAGAAAAGGTTAAAACAGTTTAAAAGAAAGAAGACTACCCACTCTTCTCACTGGAGGTTGACAATAAGAGAGAGCAAAGAACTTGTTTCATACCTTACTAAGAAAACAATTAAATCAAAGACAAACTATTTTATTTACAAGTTTTTTTGGCAAAACTCGACTTAGGAAAAGAATTTGATAGAACAAAAGCACCATTGTGGACTGCCAATCATCCCGATCAGGCTCAAACTTTCCTTTATCCACTTTAATTAGCTGTAAATCGTAGCAAATGGAAATAAAATCAAGGCAAGAGCTCGATCTACCTGTGTCATAGCCAAACAGCAATCCACCAATTCCAGCCGACAGTGCGAGCCTCATAATATACGGCGCCTTCCATGTTGTGCGCCAACATTCGGTGATCTCTATCTTATCGGGTTTGGCGTGACCTCCCTCCATCTTGTCCCTCCCTCGCACACACACTTCGGAAGGAACCACAACAATATCTTAAATCCGGGATTTTCTGCGAAAAACCAAAGAAAGAGTCACTAATCTGCGTATTGGGAATGGACAAAACGCCCCAATGATCAAAAGCCTTCCCCTCCAAACACGAAAAAGGCATAATTTTTATACCAATCCAAACCAGTAAAGTCACGCTAGTGACTGTTCCCATCATCTCTTTTACGGTCTGCCGCATATTATTTTACCACTTTTAGCAGGATAAAAACAAGCCTTTCGATGTTACACTCCAAAGCTTCCACCTTTTCGTCTGACAATTTCAATTATTTTAATCTATCGAGAACCCGACAATGATAAACCAAGAAAAACCAGAAGAAAAAAAAAAGCAAAATCATGCAACCCATCGATCCCACCGCATCTGATCAACCGAACTCTGCATGAGGCACTAGAACAGAGAATCACATATCCGGCAGTCTAAATGCATTACCCAGAACCAGAAGCAGAACCAGGAAAGCCTCTCCTTTTCTCCTCCCCTGATCTCTCCCTCTCTCTCTGGCTTTCTGGGTCTTGTCGACTCCTGCAAATTATGAATAAGATGGCTGATGAATGATGATTCAATGCAATGCCAACGCAGTCTACACGTCCATATATAGGGCGAGAAAAGATCCTGAACGTCTGTTGGGTAGGTATGATCCTAAAGATCACCACTACCTCGACACTTTTAAAAAACAATCCTTGGCCAGAAGCGCGTGCGGGAGTGACAATGAGATTACCAAGTAAAGGGTGGATGACAACAATCTTGAAAGAGGCAGGAAAGTTCGTAAAGATTGCGAGGCCATCAATCGAAAGATGACATCCGAGGGAAAGAGAGTTCAAAATTTCGGAAAACTCGAAAGCTTTATCCATGAATCTAATCCGAAATGTGTCCAAAGCGGGGCCCACCAACCGAATCCGTCGGGCGTGCAAGGACATCGGATCGTTTACGGTTGACTAGGCTGACGATGTCGAGTCTTGGATTCTCTCTCTCTCTGATTCCTGGGCGCCCGCGCAACCGCCCCCAACTTCCTCCTCATCTCGAATTTAAATTATGAACCCAAATAAAAAAGAACCTCCAATTTGAATTCTTTCTTATCTTGTCATAAGTAAATCCAATATCCACAAGATTAATTTTGTACTGGACCGGATTAGATTTACTCTTATTCGAATGATATGAGTGGCAATTTGACAATTATGGTAGTATCCTCCCTTTTTTCTCCAAATTATTTCCCCTATTAAGTATGGAAAATAGAAGGAATATCTAAAGAATAGAGCTGTCAAGTTATCCCTTATGATTTTTCATTTTAAGTCTTTCGTGTTAAAGCGTCCTTATCGGTTAACATCATATTGAGAAATACCATGAAATCTTTTGCGCTTTACTAAAAATATTTGGCCACCCTACAATGGCCGCCCAAGGAAGACAACCATCTCGAGGTGATCACCATTGTAGTCCTAGAATCCACAATAACCTCGACTTCGATATTCTACTACGTTTTGATCAGATAGGAGAAATTATTCATCAGATTAGCTTCATCCCTTCTTTCCCATTTTAAGCAAGAAACGTTGAAAACAAAGTAAGATTAGCAGAAAAAGAAAATGTAGCGGGCTAATCAAAATCAAACCAAATTGAAGATGAGGGGACAAGCTTTGCTTACCAAAATGAAGGGTTTTCGTCTTCGACAGATTCCAAGAACTTCCGTCAGTTGCAGACAACTGAGTGAAGCAACGAAAACCCCGTCGGATCGTCAAGGTGGGAGAGATAGGGTTGTGAGCAGATGAATTCCAACCCTGTTCACCCGCCTATCTTCCCTCCCTTCCCCTTTTTATCCTACTCTTCCCCTTCATTTTAGCCCGTCATACAACTGTCTTAATTATATCACGTTTAAAAGCTGACCACAACCGACAAAAAAAAAAAAGAAAAAAAAAAGTTGGCCACGAGTGTTATGAATGGCAAAATAAATACAGAAATAACTGTGTGACCTATTTCTGATTTTGTGGTCAGTATTCAACCGTGATACTGTGAGACGGTGATGCTAGAGATGCCCTCTCTAATTCGAAGATTAAGGATTTCTTCAAAGGATGAGATTAGATTTAGCCCAGTTAATTGACTTATTTTGGAAGCATCTGCCTCGAAAAGTTAAGCCTTGTCGATATCTTCTAGTAGACACCAAGGTACGAGGTGCTTTTTTTTCTTTTTTCAAGGGGACAAGCAGGAGATTTTGCAGTCAAGGTCAGATAATTGCAGAAACATTGTAAGATTGATAAACTCTAATTTTATTTTATTTTTGTCATTGGAAAAAGACCGACAATGTCAAATCACATTAATTATATTTTTTTCGTACATGACGTTATCCATCGTTCCATCGTCATGTAATTGTGATTCTCACTTGAGATTTTTCGTCCCGCTCAATTTGCACCTTATCACAATAATGGCATACTCCACATTGTAGTTTTGAGGAGGACTCTGAGGTCTTCATGTTTTCGAGTCTATAATGGATCTAGAAGCAACATTTTCTTTTGCCCTCAACAACGAATTTGAGATTCTTCGAGCATCCAATTGATCTTTATAAACTTCTTCATTACATGCCCATCAAGTGGTTACACAACAATCATGCGAGTCTCAATTCTAAATGCTTGAGAGTAAAATGTGAAAATTATCAAACTTTGAGATTGTTGTTATAATTTGTGTGCGAAGCTTCTTGATGGGCATAACTAAGGGTATGCAAAAGAACCACGAACTGCCCAAATCACTTGGACTCAAATTGAACCAGACTAGAACCAACGATTCCCAAAAATGTTGGTTCGATTCTCGATTTCAATAAATTGGAACCATTGAATATCAATTTGACTCCCTAATTCTATGTATGAAACCATCCACCCATCCACTCGAACCAAGATAGTAATATATAAATATATATTTAACTTTTAAGAAAAAATTTCCACCAAAAAAATTAAGAAAAATAAAAACTCTAAAATCTCTAATTTGAAGCTCAATATCCATTAATCGAGCACTTATTTCGTCTCACTCTCATCTCATTTGAGTCCCATCTATCTATCTCCTAGTCATGGTCTCCACTCTCAAGCTCAATGTCCATCGATTCACAATCTCGACTCTTAACTTTTAAAATGAATCTAATCTTGTTACTGATTTTAAACTTAAGAATATAAAAGTTCTTTATTTTTTGCTCTACTTTGGCTTGTTGGAAATTGTTGCATTGAGTGTGTGAAACTCGATGGGAACGGCTCCATGAACCCATCCAATAATTAAACTAGACTGACGGTTCGATTTTTAGGTGGTTCCTAATTCTAATTTTTCGAAATCAATTCTTAATGGGCGACTCTTGATTTTAAAGTAGGAAGTGCCCATCCAAACCATACTTATCTTTATGCACAAATATACCTTCACTTTGAGTAGTATCCCTTCAATTGATCAGCTACTCGTTTGGAATTGGTGCATCAAATCAAGTATATGGTAGGCTTTTGGAGCTATCATTATTATAAAAGAAGTCATCATTGACTTATAGATTAGATCGACTCAACTTATTTTGAATCCGCAAGAAGTCTATAAATAATTCAAGAGAGAGAGAGAAAAAGAAAAACACATACTTTGTCATCAATTTAATAGAAAGAATCGATATGAGTACTTGATTGAGAAGCCATCAGATGATGACTGGTAGGCTTCTGGAGCTGTAATTATCATAAGAGAGGTCATCATTAACTTCTAGACAAAGCCCGACTCGACCAATTTTGACTCCGCAAGAACTCCACAAATAATTCAAAAGAGAAAAAGAAAAACCCCTCGTGCTCTGTCGTCAATTGGATGGAAAGAATCAATGTGATTACTTCATTAAAAAACCAAAAAAAAAATGAAAAGATAGTTTTGTCAAGAATGGGATTCGAACCCATGCCCTTTCGGACCAGTACCTGAAACTGGCGCCTTAGACCAACTCGGCCATCTTGACGACGGTGGTTAGTTCTGTTTACTAATTTTATGTATAGTACTAGAACATCATGAGCTGTCCTTTCCCCCTGATTACTTCGGGCAAGTAGAGCTGCCGAAAGAAGCTTGAGTTTGGCCTGCATTCCGATCGATAAAACACTTAAATCAAGGGCAAACCCTATTTTTGCCATCGTTTATTTGTTAAGTCATTCATTCATGGGAGAGAAGAAACTCACAAGTCATCATCAAGAGCTTGTTTTGCTTGTTAGACCCGCAAAGCGCCAAGCCTTGACATGAGAAATTAGTGCCGTTTCTTGTCCAAGCACTCGAAAACGTCTTTTAAGACCTTCCCCAAACAAACTCCCTTGATTGGAATTACCAAACACGAGTGATAAAAAGAAACATTTTCAAAATTTGCTCATATGGTAAGCTTGTGTCTTTCTAACTCGAGATCTCATTTCGAATGCCTACATTTGCACATTCTCTCGAAAAAGACCACCTCAAGGAGCATAGACTTTACAAACCATTGACAATGACATCGTGCCTGTAGGATTGGAGTACTAACACGTTCAATGTAGAATAATAGTATGCTTCTCATTAATTAAAAAGCACAATGATTTCGTTTGGTAGTCAAGATAAAATTCGGGATATGATATAATTATCATATCCTATGTTTGGTGCTCACTTAAGACGGGATAAAATAAGATATAAGGGGATATAAGCAGGATAAAGTTATGCCATGGGGAGGTGGATAAATGTGGATATGATTTCTAACGTCAATAATGGGAAAGTTATTTTTCTTGAATAAAAAACTTATTAAATTAACAAAATTGAAATTATATTTCAGTATAAATAATATTTGAATTCTAGTTTAAGAAATTAAAATTTTAGAAAATATATATTTTTAATTAATCTTATTTTAATTTATATATTCAATTTTAATTATATCGATAATAAACATTCAATCTATAAATTAAATATTTATGTTTATTATATATTTTGGTATGTTAGTACATTTTACTATTTGATAAATTTTATTAAAGAATGATGAAAGGGGAAAAAATAAATAATAAAGAAAATAATATGAAAAAGAGAGAAAATAAAATAAAATTAAAATTAAAGTAAATTAAGAAATTGTGTTACAAGAGATTTTCACCATTTCCGTTTATGAACATTTAAGTTCATTTATAATGATATGCCGTTTATATCAAAAAAATATACATGATATGATGTGAATATATCCAACTTTAATACTACGATTCACCAAATAATGGATATGATATAAAAAAAATCTTAGGATTTTATATCCTATCATATCCAGTCCTATCCCGATTAGAAATCCGGACGACCAAACGTAGCCAATGGAAATTCTCCACACCATTCGGTACCTTCGTCAGTCTCTCGATATATCATTGGTAAATCAATCTTCCATAGCTATTCTTATTTGAATGGATCAATACACATTTAGATGACTTGCCGAGTAGGAGACACCTTTGAAAGTTAAAGGATTTCACTCTTTAAAAAGAGAAACCGAAAAAAGCCCATCAAAAGTTGGGCCCACAAGGCCCATTGAATCACACCATGGGCCAGAGCCCATTTCAAGCCCATTCTCTCTCTTCCTCCCGTCGTCTCCCGCTTCTTCTTCGTCTTCCTCTCTCTCTCTCTCTCTCTCTCTGCGCGAATCCGAGTCCTACCCGTGACATTGCAGAGAAATTCATCTAAATTTCTCTGCAAGTGACCGGCTTTTCGATTGCGGCGGATTCCGCTGCTGCATTTCCGATTCGGGTCGTCGTCGATCTTCGGGAAGAATCCAATTTCCGCCGGCGATTTGATGAAATGCTCAGGCAGAACGCAATGCCGGGTGCCGGAAGCTGAAATCCGTGAGTTTTGCGCTTCAATGTGTGATTTTTGCGTCGTTATTTCGATGGTGAGAGCTTATCCATCGGGGTCGGCGCTTAGTTTTGGTTCCTCGGATGGATCGTTGCGTATTCAACTCGCGAATTGTGGATTTTCTTTGATGAAAGTTCGAGCCTTTGGCGTTTCCGAACCGCGTGTCGATTTCGGGTCGGTAAGAGGTACGGAGAAAGGATGAATTTCGCTTCTGTTTGCAAGTCAATGTTACTGTGGGTTAGAGTTGACCTTCCCCATCCTTGGTTTTCCGCAAGGTTGGTTTGAGTTGGGTATGATGTTAGAATAAAGGCTCTTTAATGCCGAGATCATCCGCAAGAAGGCGCCAATAGCAATGCGGTACAATAGCTAAGGGATAGGGTGGAATGGAGGGTTGATAGACAATGATGGCGTTGCATTGAATTGTATATAGAATAGATTATGGCCTTTGACGTGCGTGTTGGAAAGGTCTGGAAGGAAACAAAACCATCGGATGAGGACCCATTTCGCATTAACGACAATTTTCAACTTGTTGAGTCGGGATAAGGGTAAGGCAGTTAGGGCTAGAGTTAGCTATCTGTTGGTTGCGGATACATAGAGGATGGTGGTCACAATATTGGGGTGCCTAACTTTGAAAGAGCGATGAGGGTTCGACCATTTTTGTTGTAGTTTATGTAATACTTCCTTGCTTCAATTCAGTGACTTACCAATACAGTAGTAAAGTGAGCTTGCCAGTCATTTTTTATGCTATATCATTCATCTTGCTGATTAAACTTGGAAAAATTAAGACAGAACCTGGTAAATGAATTGCTTTCATGGAGAACACATGGTAGGGCTAGTGACCAGTATAACTCTCGTTCGCATTCAGATTATCAAAGAAACTGGTTTGGCAAAATACAACTTGTAGTTCTACAAGGAACATCATCTTGGCATGAAACCATGCCTGGTAAAATGTGGAATCGTAACTCGGTTTACTGATCTGATGTTCTCTGGTAACATCTTTCTGTCATTCTCTGTACCGTTGATGGATTGAAGTGGGTGTAGTGTATCCTGGGCAGTTATCTTATTGTTTTTTTTTTATTTTTTTGCACAACAAACAAAAGGGTTCTGATTAAAGGATGCAGCTTTACAGCTTTATGCTTGCTTCTACCGACCTTCCCTTTGGAAGCTGAGGGTGGAGAAGAACTTGCCAGAGAAAGGAAATATTTGAATTTTTTCAAAGTTCTTCTTCTCTGCATGAAGTAATAAAGATTCTTTGCTTCATGTCTTGTCCTTCTATGTTCCTGCCCTGCCTACTAAGTTTACTTTACACTCGCCTTTAATCAGTTGGGCTCTAACTCTTTTATCGACTCACCTTGTGACTGATAATATTGTGTTTTATCTGGTGACATTAGTATCGAGTGAGATTTGCAGCCTTGGAAGTGTATACTCCATCAATATGGCTCTCTAGAACCTAAGACCGTGGCAGTTGGAAGATGGCTTTGAATTCTGAGGACGGACAAGCTGAAGATTATTTATTCAAGATAGTTTTAATTGGTGATTCAGCAGTTGGGAAGTCAAATTTGCTTGCAAGATTTGCCAGAGATGAGTTTTACCCTAATTCCAAGTCCACAATCGGAGTGGAATTCCAAACACAAAAGTTAAATATCGATGGCAAGGAGATTAAGGCACAAATCTGGGATACAGCAGGTCAGGAGCGGTTCAGGGCTGTCACCTCTGCATACTACAGAGGCGCAGTTGGAGCGCTGCTTGTCTACGATATTAGTAGGCGCCAGACATTTGATAGCGTCGGTAGATGGCTTAATGAACTTCACAGTAAGTTCCTTTTTTCTCCCTTTACCTTGGCATCTTGCTCTTCTCGCTTCTCTTCCTTGCCCATTGGTGTGTTGAATTGATTTTGAAGTAATTACTTGTATCCTCACAAAACCATTGGATTTAAGAACTTAATAGTCTTTAGTCCTTGCTGAAAGTTTCCTGCATCACCCTGTCCCCAAGGTGTCCGCAAACAGATCTTTTAGTCACCATTCACTACCTTCAAATCATTTTTTTAAATTTGGAGGCATGGAACCGATTTAGTGACAATGAACATAAACTACAACAAGTTGATGGACGTTAATAAATGACGGCAGTTCCTACCTTTGCCTGGTTTTGAAGTTATCTTATGTATAGGCAGATGAAAACGATTTTTCCTGGATCTTTAAGCAAAACAATGAGCTAAGCATTGACGTCTAGCATTTCTATGAACAGCTTATTCCGATATGAACGTGATAACAGTTCTGGTTGGCAACAAGTCGGATCTAAAGGATGCGAGGGAGGTGAGCGCTGCCGAAGGCAAGACATTGGCGGAGGCACAGGGCTTGTTTTTCATGGAGACATCGGCCCTCGATTCCTCAAACGTGGCTGCTGCATTCCGAACTGTGGTTAAAGAAATATACGGGGTACTGAAACGGAAAGTGGTGCAGTCCCAAGAACTCAATAAGCAAGACCCGGCATGGTTAGGGAACGGGAAGACCGTCGTCCTAGAAGGAAAGGGCAAGAGCACAGAAGCCACGGCCCCTCAGAAAACTTGGTGTTGCAGGACATGAATGAACCATAACAATTAACATAGGAGGTTCGGAAACAGTTGTTCCCATCTTTGCGGTGCCTGTTCTCAGGGATTTATTTGCGAGTCAAGCTCCTGGTATTTCCTTCTCCCCCAGGTATCAAATTCTTGAAAGAAACACGTTCATTAAATTACTGACCTCTTCTTCTGCATTTTTTTTCGGAAATTGCCTCTGGAATAGAGAATGTATAGGGCATGAATCCTTTCCAAGAATCTATAAAATTTGATGGAGAAACTAATGTATGTAAACTCCCTCTCCACCTTGTTTCTTCCCCTTCAGGTGCAGCATGTATCTAATTTTACACTTTTTTTTTCCTTTCCCGATCTATCCTATCATATAATTTTAAAGAAATTAGTCTAATTTTAAATACGCCTATGCTGTTGCATAGATTGCTTCCCGATGTAGCACCCTGACAGAAGCCAAAGAAAGAGACTATTTTTATAATTATTATTATACTATTATTATCATTATTATTTATTTTATTTTTTGGGGTTCCTGTGGTCCAAAGCGGCTGTCAATTATGTCTTTTCTGATGGGGACTGAATGTGGAGGACATTGTGGATGGGGACTGGCCGAAAGCTACATGGAATTGGCACTTCCCCTTCCTTCCTTTCTTCTTTTTCTATTCGATTAGTGACAACGTGGTCCCTTCTGGGGCCCCAATCAGAAAAAGCTTCTGTACTTGCTTGGCCCATGTTGCCCATACCTTTTTCTTTTTCTTTACATTGATGGATTGGACTGGCCAATCTTTTTTTTTTTCTATTTGTTTTATTAGATTGGGCAATAAATGAAAAGTCATGTGGAGAATTTAGTATTTGCTAAAATGGTCAAGCTTTCTTTTTTTAATGCAACAAATATGGGGTCAAACTTTTGTTTTTGCTATTTGAAAAAAGTTACTACCATCTTTGGAAATTGATTTTTTTTCTGATTTCAAGCTGCCTTATCATATGGGGAAAAGTTACTTATGTTTCTTTTTCCGATGCAATTGATATCAGACTTTTTTTTTGCTCTACTAACAGTTAAAAAAAAATACATGTAATGACCCGTTTCGTGTCTATCAGAAAAAGACACACGATGGTGATTGATGTAGCTTTTAAGGTTACTTTAAGTAAAAGCTGATGTGATTCGATCGCATATTTTACCATATTCAAATGAAAGATTCCTAGTGGGGAATTACTTCCTTTATTATATTGTAATTTTTTTAATTGGAAAAAAGTACTGACCACATGGTAATTTTTCATTGATCAAAGCAAATCTCAATAGGATACAAGAAGAAATCTTTTTACATGGTTTATTTTATGTATTGCGAAAGTGACCTCTCTAATCAACTCTTGGTAACTTTTCTAGATCTATGGTAATTTACCAAGGCCAAAAGCAACCTAGAAACAAGTAAAGCTTAGTTATAAGCTTCAAAAGACTGTTTGTAGGCTTGTAAATGAATGATTTTATCAACTTGTTTAGTAATTAAACAAAAACATATTAATTTTTTTACACACCAAATGCATAATGATATGCCAAATCAATACTTAAAAAATTGAGTATTTCTTCATTAGCCATGTCTAATAAGTTCCTTGAAAACACTCATTCCCAAACCCCGTAAACAAAAGGGAGTTTGAAGCTAAGTTTTCACATTATCAGTAAGTCCATATCACGAATTTAAATTCTTCTCTATAAGTCACGAGTGAATCTTCCACATTTTTTTTAAAATTTCCCCAAGCCACAAAATAACTTGCAATCATATACCAGTCAATATCTTTTCAAAGGATCATAATAAGTAAATTTAAAAGATTTTCTCTTCTTTTTTGGCAACTTTCGAAACTAAAAGTAAATTTAAAAGTTCATCAATTAGTACTTAAGATTCCCACGTTCTTAATAACTTTTCAACTTAAAGGGTAAATTGCAATATAGTAGAATAACTTTATACTTATCTTTCCCTATCATAGCAATAATAATGAGTACATTTATAGCAAGATCGGTAACTTTTTGAATGCGGATATTAATTTTCAATAATTCCTTTGATGTTTAGCATCAACAAATGTTGTAAATCGCTGAGTGTTTTCTTAGATAAATCGGTTACTAGTATATCTTTCAGTAAACGTTGCCCATTTTTTATTTTTATCGAAACTTCCCTTGAAATCGGGATAATAGAATTTCCAGTTAATTTCGTAATTTCCCCAATCGTACGATTCTCCGCTCTTTCCCTTGGATCTAAACCAACGGCCCGGATGATCCGAGCACGACAATACGTGCAAGCGTGGTGGGAAAGGAAATCGGTGGACGGCGCCGTCCCACGTGGAGCTTCCGTGGCCCTGTCTTCTGTCGGAGTGGGGACCACACGGGCGACAGACAAACTCCCGACCTCAACGACAATTGTTTTCCATAAATGGCAAGCGGGAATGACACGTGGCCCCCACCCACGTGTGCGCCCGCGTGTAATTTTAGGAAACTATATCTCTTTTTCCGGAGGTGATTCTATGGATAAGAGTCAAATCCTAGCCGATCCACGGACGCCACGTCTGATGGCCGAAAGCCGTATATGTTTCACGTGCAAATTTTTCCAGGTACATCCCCTGAAAAAACGTGTCACCTAGCGTCGTCGTGGAGACTCGACTACCTGAAGCGAATTTGTATTTGGACTCGAGCTCTATATGAACCGACTCATCCATCGAGATAGCTAATTGTGTGGGTTCCACATAATCGACAGCATATCAATGCATTCGATTTCAATGTTGATTGAGTACTCCAGGTTTGGCGAATGATAAATAATTTTGAAAGTAAACTTTAATGCCTAATTTTTAGTTTTACCATCACATCTTTGAACAGTCGAAAAGAAAAGTAAAGTCATTTATTAATATACCGTCCTTGCATTAGTTATATACAAAGTTTATGATTGTATTATTTTCCCCATTGAGAGTAGTCTTGTATTTGGAAAATTTGTATAGTATTGAGCAGTTAAAATATTTTAATTTGCTCATAATTTATTGCATAAACTTTTGAGTAGAGTTGAGTTAATAGTTTGGACTTTGATTCCTAATGCAATTTTCCCAATCGACCTTCTATTTTTCCCCTGATGATAGGCCCTCAATCTGTTCCGATATTTGGTGAATATCTCAACATTAAGTGGTTTCACAAAAAATAAATGGCTTGGAAAATTTTTTCATAAAAATAATCATTTATATTATTTGTATAATAAGTCAATAGGAAATATTTTCATAATCGACAACCATTTACGTCTAGATATTTTCATGAATAACAAAAACATTTTTCATTCAAAGAAAATATTTTTTAAACTATTCATTTTCTGCGAAATAAATGGAGTCTCAAAGAAAAATTCCAGTGACCAGCTTGATTTTTAGGTAGGTGAGCATTGTGGCATAATAATGTGATCTCAATGGTAGTCTTTGTGGTTTAGTCCTTAGAAGATCAGGGATAAAGATAGATGTTGGAGATTCAAATTGAAATAAATCAATGTAGAAGGATACTTTAATTGAAAGAAAACATGGAGAGTGTTGAAATATGCTTAAAGAATTTCCATATCAAAGAACCGATATCATGTGAAGCAATTAATATATCATAATCTATCCATAATTTATTAACTTAAACTTTTGAGTGAAAATAAATCAATTTTGAGAGTGATCTTCCCATGCAAAGATAACGGGCTCTATTGCGCATTCCTAACACTCCCAAAAACCTTTAGTTAAGCAATGCTACTGAGTACGAAGTAACCTTAGATAAAAACTAATAATTCTTATATATGTGCATATGTTATCATTCGATTTCCAAGCAGTGTAGATTGGTTTGAGGCTAACAAACAAGAGTCGAACCAGTCCCAAATTTTTTTTATCCAGGAAGCAAATCGATCCCTATGTGAACCAACTTAGAATTGGCTAGTTCGGTTCGGTTCCCGATTACCCACCCTATAAAGAACCAATTTAAGAACTTTTTCTTTATTAGAATAAGTGGGAAATCTAGAAGAGCAGGAAACGACCAAATGTCTTGTAGCCCAACCAGCTGTAAATAAGAAGAAAACAAGGCACAAAGTCAACAGGTAGGATCAGGTTTCATCAATCAGTTCCTACCCCAGTAAGATCCCTCCAACAATAAGATCAACCAACAAATCTGCTCAGCAGTCATGCAAGCGAAGTAGCAGCATGACTTAAAAACAGAGTGTTCAAGAGTCACATGCCATGACAAGAGATGACAACCTCGGCCTATCAGAAAAATTTATTTATATTAGTTGTCTTATGGCAGAATGTGATCAGAATTCAGTAATCATCTCTTGGGATTTCACAAGAGTATTCCATATCAAACTAATAACTTGAGCATAACTCTCAGTGTACATTTTTCTGAAACAAAAGCCTCAGGGAGGGTATTACCCACAAGAAGCAGTATGGTTGCTGAATAATACAGTGAAGAAAGAAAAAATGTAAAGAACACTTGGAAGAAAAGAGGAAAAAATGTGAACAGAAAAAGTGTCAGCCTTCTTATGTATTGCCGGATCACCAGAGAAGCATGATACAAATTTCTGGAAACACCCTACCAATGGTTTTTCACTGCAATCAAACTCCACGAAGCAAAACCTATGTGAAAAATTTGAAAGCCTGAACCTTGCACAAGATTCCCCCTGTATCTGGTCGATTTACGGGCTTTCGTAGATGGGCAAACCAATCATCTGTAGACGTACTTTGAACTCACAGAAACAACTTGATGTGGAAATTACACAAACACAAAATACTCCAAGTGCTTCGAAAGATACAATTTGCCTACCGTAACTTTCTGACATCTATATAATGTACTAGGTAGCAATTCCTGTAAAAACAAAGAAAGAAGTGTCAATAACAATATTTAAATATTTTGATATCAACTTTTCTCTTAAATATGAATGCAGCTGACAGTAAAACATCAGAAAAGGAGACCTCTTAGTTTTTTTGTGAACATTTCAAGGGCACAAAAGCTTTAGATGATAAATCAAATCCTCTCGCTTGTTGCAGTGAGTCTAATTTTGACTTTGCAAAGAGAATACAGATGAGCCAAATTTAAGAGGAAGAAGTCAGTGATCCCATTCTTTCAATCCTTGAGCTGCCACCAAAATATGAGCAGGAATGCCAATGTTCTTCGAGGCACGGAATGGGGAGATAAGGATCAATTCATTGTACCACCAGACATGCTAACAAAGTATTGAATGGAAAATTTTGTTTTACCAAAGGCTTAAAAACCACAAGAAACCTTCTGCCAATGTTCTGCGACAATCTGTATTAGGCATGAGAAATTATTCTTCTTTTCTATTTGAGGTAGTGGAATGACTGTTATTTTGTCATGGGAAGAATATGCTTCTCAATATATGATCAATGTACTCAAATAGATCAATGCTTACCAATTTCTGAACAGAAATGCTAATCTGTGAAACATAATCAAAGATGACTATCCCAGATCAAACACTCACAACATGAATGATGGCCATCGAATCTTTGACTGCTATGATGGCCTTTCTCATGCAAGACATATCGATGGCTAGAAATGAATCCATCAACTTGGATTTATTTTGCAGGCACGATGCAGAATGCCAGTTTACTGGCTATGGGGCAACTTTTCCTATCCCAGGTAAAAAAAAGCGAAAGTAGAGAACCTACAATCTTCTAAAAGCTGCAACATATTCCTTATATCAACCTTGTTCTCGCTATATCATTGCTTATACTACCAATGATCCTGACAAAGGATACAATTGAGGAAGAAGGGAAGAAGTATAACTAGCTTATGCAATGGTCAACAATTAAGAGTATGTATTGTCGAAAATCGCACCTCTAGTCGATTGTCTATTAGCAACCCCATAACCAACATAACCAGCAGAGCTTTTGGTCATAACATCTGATGTTGCATTTCCAAGTCCATAGCTAAATGGTCCAGATGTTTCTGGTTCTGGAGGTGGTGATTGCCAAGTGAGGTCTCCATAAAGTGAACTACTTCCATAAAGATCTGGAGTGCCAGTGCGGCCAACACTTGTTGCAGGATATGACAAGGCTTGTCCAGCTCCAACCACTCCGCTGTTTCTTCCATATCCTCCAGCTCCTGAAATATAACTACCATCCATACTGCCAAGGCTATAGTTTTCTCCGCTTAAGGTAGAACCATTTCTTCTAACTTGTGCGGAATTGGAACTCCAAATTGCTCCTGCATTATTATAAGAGCCCAATCCTGCATTTTCACTTCCAGATCCCATAAGATTGTTGGTAGTTGCATTGCTTGAAGAATAACTGAGACTGCTGTTGCCCCATAAACTCCCCCCTGCAGGGCTCAAGATGGAACCACTTGCTCCATGGTTCCCAGAGTTGTACCTGCTTGTCCCATTGTAGAAAGAATTATACATCTTCCCATAACCGAGGTTTGAAAGTATGTTTGCATTTGCCCCAAAGCTTGGGTTAAAACCTGGCTCATTATTCAATCCCTTTGGATAAGGAGGAGTGAAAGGAGGAACTCCACCCAGACCAGTTGTCACTGGACTAAGTCTCCCATCCATTCTGGCTCCAAAATCTCCAACAGAGTTTGGACCGTATCCCTGAGCATAACCATTGAAGCCACTGACCCTACTCATACTATGGTTATAGTTCCCTATTGGACTTCGACTTGGCCCAGGAGATAATTCTTTTGGGACTGCTCGCTTTACCTCCACCATTTTACCTTTCAGTTCATGGAATGTCTTGTACAGGACTCTATCCACAGCATCTTCTGAATCATAAGTAATAAATCCAAATCCTCTGGGCCTCTGGGTGTTGTGGTCATACATCACCACAACATCAGTTATTATCCCAAACTGATCAAAGTATTTCTTAAAGTCACTCTCTGTGATTGTTGACGGCAAACCTCCAACGAAAATTTTCTTTGTCCGGGTAGGACCAGGTGAGCTGATGCTTCTATTGTTTCTGATGAGAATGTTGTGATCATCCCTTGGGACAGCCTTTTTTGCCTCAACCTGATCACATTAAAGTACCTAATCAACAAGAATTCAATGCTTTTCATATGATTCAACACTCAAATATTAAATTGTCCTCTGAAATAAAATTATGACCTCCAAACTCTAAATTGAGTATCTTCAACAATATATTAGTCATACACCTTCACCATTCATCAATGGTTAATGGCATTTGAGCCCCTTGATATTTGAGCTATACTAAGATTTAGATGGCTCACACTGAATCAAAAGAAAAAATAGTCAACTATTTGTCTCATCTATATCTTTTCACTTGTTTGTAGCAATAAAGTTAAATGAATTTAAAAAGGACTGGACCAATGTAAAGGCAATAATCATGAAACAGCTGCGGATCACAATGCAGAAATAATTGAGATCCTTCTAATGCATAACAAATTGCCATACATTCTCCTCTGCACATGCACACTAGTTGCTGTCACATTTGCACTCTTGTTTATTTTCAGCAATCCACAAAAGATGCGTGCTTAGTAGAAAATGGCTAAAAATACAATCTGCTTTAGTAAGTTCTTTATTTGCTAACACCAATCTCAGGTGCATCCCTTTGGAATGTTCACGCTGAACATGGAAATTAGCTGAAATCCGACATATAGCAATGAGAACTCACCCACCGATGGAATAGAATTTTGGTGCTGTTATCTTAAAAAGATTTATACTGGGCAGTGGGCACATAGATGCATATATGAAACCCTTTTAGCAAATATCATATTATAATGCATCTGACATAAGCAGCGTTGCATTTGTGAAAGGATAAAAATCTCATACATTTCACCTGTTCAGTGTTCACAGGTATAGTATGGATAAACTAAATGCACTTCTGCTGAAAATGCAATTTTCAGCAAGGAGAGAAAAAAAAACCAAGTGTGTTAGAAAGAACGAAACTTACAGTTCTACCGTCAATCACATGCTTTTCCATGACAACTCTTTCTGCCACAGCAGGATCGGCAAAGACGACGAAACCAAAACCGCGGGCCCGCCCAGTAGCTCGGTCTCTCATAATCACAGCTTCTACTACTTCACCGAAGTTCTGGAAATAATCCCTCAGGCGGTCCTCATTCGTGTCCCACGAAATCCCACCGACGAACAGCTTCCCGTGATCCATTTCCATCCTGCAAAAAATCCCATTTCACCACAAACCGCATCGATCAATCCGCTATCCAATCTAAAACCTACCCACCCACTTACTAATCTCAACCATCTAACCGATCGAAAGCGAGAACAACACTCGAGGCAATCTCCATTCCTTCCCTCGATAAAACAGTAAGGCAGAGCATCAATAAAAGACTCCAATTTCCCGGATTCCCAACCGACCCAAGTCCCCGAATTCGACCCCGAACAGACAATTCAAATCGGGCCCGACAAATCGTAATGCGGACTACACAGGGACAGGGCTCACCTTCCCTCAGAGCTTCTACCAACAGGACCCGGAAATGCTTCTGGTTTCGGATGATGAACACGGCCTCACGTCCTATGGAAAAATTTTCAATCCCGGATCATCGGATCGTTCGCCGATCGATTGCCGATCTGGAACAACCCGGAATTCTCGAATCCCCACGTCGGAAAGAATCGGAATTCAGCACAGAATCAGCTCAAACATTCAAGAAACGGCAAAAAGAAAAAAAAAAACCAAGAAAATCTCAGTCCTCGCCCAGCTAATCAACGGCGAAAGTTGGGGCGAAAACGGATACGGGCGAGATGGGTTTTCTCTCCTCCGCGAGATGGAATCGAGATCGAATTGAATCGGAGGAGGGATCACGAGAAATGGGAAGATCTGAGAAGAGGAGGAATGATAAAGAAAAGAGAGGGCGAGAGGCCCTCTTTTTCTCTCTTTTTTCCTCTTTTTTTTTACTCTCCTTCTTTTTGTGTTTGGGGGAGCAGGGGCTTTTTGGATTCAATATATATAAACCCAAGATTAATGAAATAAATTTATTTTAATTAAATTATGTTTTCTTCTCTATAATGTTTGAGTCGTTTAATTCTTTTTCTCTTCTTGAATCCAAATGGAGAGAGAGAGAGAGAGAGAGAGAGAGAGAGAGAGAGAGAGGAAGGGGGTTTGTCAATTTTTGGGAAAATAAGAGAGCAATGGATTTTGCCAATTTTTGGGAAAATAATATCTAATTATAATACCAAAAATATAATGTTGAAAGGGACCGGGAGGGTAGGCAGAGGGGTAGAGTTGCCATTGCTGTCCTGTTGTGTGAGAAAGTTACAAGAAGTGAGAATGAGGGAGACGCTGACGTCATAATTTTTTAGAATCTTTTTTTTATATAGTGGGGAAAAGGAATAATGATGCCGCTTTTGTGATGAGTACAAAATTAATATAAAAGTCACCTCGGTTATGCCAGGGCAATTTCAATCAACTTGGAGTGGTGCCGTGAGTTGACGACGGACCAAGTGGGATATTTTTCTTAGAGATGAAAAGAATAAACGGATTAAATCAATTGATGCGTGAACATTACACCGTAATGATCGGGTTGAAATGTATTTATCTTTTTTGAGCCGTGAATTATGAATATATGCTTGAAGAATGTTGTTAAACAATCGGCTCGGTCAAATGTTATTTATTTCAATTATACTCTAATGGGTTTTCATCTTCTTCTTTTTTTATTTTTTTTTTTTTTTGTTTACAAGTTTGGACACGACTCTTTTTCTTCCATCTTGGCATTTAGATTACTGGTTGTTTTATGATTAATTTGTTACTAGGGAGAGAAAGGTGAAATATAATTAATAGGTAATTACAAGTTGGTGAAACAAAATGCAAAGTGAATTCGAGGAATCAAAATCATGTACACTTATTCCCACCAAAGAACCATTCTTGGTTAAAATTGACTTCTCTACAAGAAAAGGGTGGTTGCCAACTCATTATTCTTCAAAGGTTAAACTAATTTTAAATGTGGCTTGCCACCACCTAAAAGGGATTCCTTTGCAATTATTTATCCTATATCTAATATAATATATCAACAGTCACAAGGTCATGTCCAATTAAAAGAAAAATTGGATGATTATCCAAACAAATAATGCACCCCCATCTTCCACTCCTTGCTCCTTCTCCCTCCCTCCCTTGAGATCCACTTAACAGGAAATTTCAGCATAATTATTTATTTTCGAGTAGACTAAAGTGATTTAATTTCTTAAATAAATTATAAATACTTAAATATATAAATGTTGAATGGTACCGCAACTTCCTAGTGCGTTTGACAATGCATCATGGGTGATTACTTCCTTTAGAGGCAAAGGACGTAACATTTGTTTGCATTATGACTTGCTTTATTAGCAAGTCAATCCAAAATTAGTGGTGTAATCCAGAATGTTTGCAGTTTGATTGCAAGGTCTAGAATTAGCACGATTAGATGGAAAGAGATCAAAAATTAATCTAATCATCTCCTTAATCCCTTTGGCTTCTTTATTTTAATTTTTCTTTTTCCTTCCATGTGAATTTTGGAATATAAAAATAGGAGAATAAAGTGGGAGATGTGTGAAAGACAGAGGGGATTGCTTGTGCCATGCCCATCAAAGATTACATGATCTGAGACACAAGCCACATGCACGACGTTAGGGGCTGGACATGGTCATGACTTAGTACCTTTTGATTCTATAGAGGAGAGGAATCTAATGGGGTTGCCTTTGATTAGGCATCAAACAAAGTGATCTTGTGGAAATTCTTCTCCCAACAAGTCTAGCTACTTTTTATCCTTTTGGCGGAAATTTTTTTCACAAGCTGGCACATTCACGGATGTAAAAAGTCAATAGGATCACCTACTTTTTTTTTTTGTGATTAGGTTTGGAGTTGATAGATGACTTAAAGAAAGTGTTCTAAATAGGGCGGTTAAAGGTTTGTGCCCGGGCCAAAGTAGGGTACGTCTGGCCTAGGAATGTTTTCACTATGAGAAGAATATTTAAAATGAAATAATTAATACTAAGAAAAATCATAAATTAATACACATATGACAAATTTCACAATCTATTTTTTTTTATCATAAAATCCTAAAACCAGTATTCATATAATAAATTTACCCTCTATTGATTTTTTTGTCAAATTATTGAGTTGGATGATATATGACAAATGGGTATATCAATTTGAAATTTTACCCTTCATTTGTTGTAATTTATGATTTTTAATGATATTAATATAATTTAATATAAATTAATGAAGAGATCATATATGCTCCACTTGATGGCAGTGATGCTTTTTCGTGCAGCCGTAAATGTCTCATCCCATTCATTGAATCATACATCATAGGTTAAAAGTTTTCTAGTTCTATTTGTTAGCGTCTCTTCCTCTCGATTGATTACCCAACTCAGGCATATGCCGTTCTATCGTTTGAGTGCTGTGTAAGAACTAATCAAACTTGTTAAATATTGTTTTAGAAGATAGCTGATAATCATGTCTCCCTCAGGTACTCTACTTGTAGGAAATGGTAGTGGAATTTTTCAATTTTGTTTTTGATGAAAAGTGGGCGTTGGCCGCTTTGTACCAGGTGGCAATGCAACGTCCGTTCCTTTTTTTATGATGAAGAAATCTTCAAATGAACTTTGCAAATCTAATTTAGAATATACACCACACAAATCTCTTTAGATGAAAGACGAATGGAATACAAGTACATCTTTAGGCGCATGTGGTGTATATAAAAATACACGCGCTACTTAAAATGAAAAAGAGTACACCGATTTAATTATAAACAAATTACCAAAGCCACATTGCGTTAGTTCAATGGCTTCGGTGCCATCGCCCTCATCATGATTCGGATGGTAAAGTGCTATCGTTGGATAATTCGTGATGTTGGACACGTTCGGCTAGAGACAATCCTCACGAAATCCAATCTTGACCGCAATAGTCATCCGAGATTTTTTTTCGGCACTCAAGATTCACCTAGCAATCTACCAAAATCCATGGTGGAAAACGCCGGCAAATGCGAAGCGCTATTCTTCCGCTGCTTCAAAGCGTCGATGTTGTCTTCCCTAATTCTTTCTATGTATTTTGAGTCGTCCGTTATCAAGTATGTCAATGAGACTCGAACGTTACTTTTGTACACGAACTTGCAGTCTCTTATGTTTGTCAACACTATACAATCTAGGGATTTTACACGAAACCAGAGTCGTCTAGCAACAAGATGACAAGGTGTAAGTTCGCACTGTTTTTCTTGACTCGTCCTTAATTGGGCAGGTTTCTGATGCGAGTCAATTCCTTGAAGAGCTCCCCAGACCATTTCCGTGTCATGTTTGGCTTGGCATCTTCTCAAGTGGCCCGTCCAACTTGTGGACTTGCAAATTGGGCACGGTCTCATTGTCACCACCGGACTCGATCTCAATTCGGAAAGTCTTTCCAAGAACCCGGAATGCTTCTCAATGAAGCCAAGCAACCAAACCGTAGTTGCTTCGGAGGTGGTGGTACACCAAAGATAGCACCTTGACTGGGAGCTTACGGCTCTCGCCCTGTTTATCCGCCTTGTCTTTCAGTGTTTTTGGTCAAGCTAGAAGTTCGAATCTCTGAAAATAGCTACATATCTGTCTGATACTTTCCTTCTTTCCTCTTCCTTCCCAAGTTCTTTGTGGGCACGTTTTAATTATTCATTTTCTCACGTTGCTACCTGTCCTTACAGAGCAATGGATTAGGCATCAATGGGCCAGCAGAGCTTGACAAAAGCCCAACTGTGCCAAGTTGGAGGTGTCCATTTTTTCTAGTATAAACAAAGCAAGACGGGTCAACGGTAGAAATTAGAACGTAGAACCTAATGGGCCAGCAGAGCTTGACAAAAGCCCAACCGTTCCAAATTGGAGGTGTATATGGTTCCACGGTATATGTATATGGTTCCACGGTAGAAATTAGAACTTAGAAGCTGAGAGAATTCGGAAGCTTCTAGATTCCAAAAGTTAAAAAACTTATGTCAATGAGTAAGTTTCCAATTTTAGGATTGATGAAACTTAAAAATCAAAACCTATATCTTAGACCTAAAACAAATTTTTGTGATTTTTTAAATTTATGTGGACAAGTTATTGTCATTTCCTTGATTTATATATTCACATGATTCTACATGATTCTGTGGTATTTCATAATATTCAATGATAAATGTATAGTCTGAAATGAGACTTCTTTTGAGAAATCAGACTTTTATCTTATTAATATGTTATATTTTTCATATATCTAAATATAGCTTATGATAGAAACTAATTCACTCCAATCGTTTAATTAATAGAATTCCAGAACGAGATTTGAAACCACTCGCCCCTTCCTTGTTAACAGGGTGCTCGGAAACAGCAATTTCTAACTCCTCAAGCTCATGCAAATATAAAATCAAATGACAGAGCAAACCTCCATTCTCAAATGACTTCAAAAGCAAACTTCAATGCAAGCAAACTTTAGGGGGCAAAGCTAGAGTCATCAAAAGAACTCAGAATCAATCTTATATCAATCATCAGAAAGGCCTCAGAATTTGCGGAATGACAGCAAGGCTTTGACAAGCCATTCAGTCCCGAAAGATGGTATTTTTTCAACTGATTTCATCACAGGCCAGACACCATCTATCCAAAACCTCAATTCAAACGAAAAAAGAACAATCCTTTTCAAAGAAAGAGAGCCACCATTCGAGATGGCGAAAGAATGTATGTCTCATGGCCAGTCCCAAGAGGTAAAGGCAGCGATGCTGCTCCACAAGGCGATGGAATATGAGACCACCCGCCCGCGGAGAAGCTCCCCCTCCCCACCGAGAGGAGGGGCGGGGGAGCTCCGTCGACGCCGGCAGGCTTTCGTCTGTGACGTTCGCTTATGGACTATGCAAGCACGAGAAACAGCTTGCCCCAAAAGCAGCAGCAAGGGACGTTCGAGTTGAATCCCCCGTCACGTAAATTCACAAAACTTCAAAACCCAAATGAAAAAAAATGCAAAAACTAATCGACTTCTTAGCAACCTCGAAGAAAAAATCCAAACTTTCATACTCGACTACGCTTTCGAAGATCAATCCGATATGGAAAATGCATCCGGGCATTCAGCACGCTCGAAATTTAGCAAACCCAGTCGGAATTTCAAACAAAAGAGACACTCTAGACAGATAAAAACCGAAACTTTTGACATCAATCTGATATGGAAAACGCATTCAGGCATTCAGAACCCTCGAAATTAGCAAACCGCATCTGAATTCACGAAACCAATTGAAGAAATCATGACATGAAAAACCGAAACTTTTTGACTATATCGATGGATGGATGTACGTCTCATGGCCAGTCCACAGAGGTAAGGGCGGCGACGCCGCTACAGAAGGCAATGGAATATGAGACGCGCCGCCCGGCGGAGGAGCGCTCCCCGGAGGGAGGACCGTCAACGCCCAGGCGGGCATCGATCTGCGACGTTGGCTTCCGGAATCTGCAAACACGGGGATCCGTTTGCTCCGGTTTGTGGGAAAGCCGAGGACTTCCTCGCAGAAGTCCCCCGTCGATGATCGCAACGCGAATCCAATGAGGTCACCGGCGATTGAATCAAAGGAGAAGGGCGGCGCAAGAACCTGCAGATCTCGAGGAGGAGGAGGAGGAGGAGGAGGTTGCGGTGGTTCTGCAAAACCCTAGAAATTGAGGAGGATCTGGAGAAAGGGAAGGGTTTATGGTGGATATATATAGAGGTACGAGCTTGGATCTGAGCCGTCGGATGGGGAAGAGATCGGGCGGCTAGAAAGGGGCGGTTTCTCCGTGAATTTATATATTATTTTGCTTTTGGTGTGTTTTTTTCCTCTCAACGCTGATTTGTTTGTCCTTTTTAAGCCCCGTTTGTTCTGCGGGGCGTTTGGTAACTTTGGTCGACTTAGAAATTGATCTTCTCTTTATAAAATCAAAAATTATTCTCCCAAATACTACTAGATATAGTTAAACCCAAATCTCTACGCTTAATAATAGAAAACTTGATGTTAGTTCTTGGGTCCCCAACATTCAAAATCAAGTTTCTGGTGTCCCTTGAGGCTGAGCCTCGGACCTTAGTGCAGGTCCATCAAGGTCGAGCTTGAAGTCTTGGTGCCTGTGCCTGTGCCTATGCCTAATGCCCTAGCACCCAAGACCAGGTCCATAAATGCCATGTTTAGGTCTCTAATGCTCGAGCTCTATCCCCAACACTTGGGCCCAGGCTCACAAGGGTTGTGCACTAATTCTTGACTCGGGCTTTGGGTCCTTAGTTAATGAAACATTTGTTCTTATAAAAATATATTTTTTTAAATTAATTTTTAATTTTCTATTTCTTTTTTTCCTTATGCAATGATTGGCAAGACTCAAGCTTTTTCTCACCAAATTGGTGAGCTCAAGGCTTGGTCAATTGTTGCAAGCTTGAGGAGATGGCAATAAACTCGAAGCTCAACCTCGCTAAATCTAGTGAGGTAGAGCCTTGCTTGAGGTGGGCAAGCTCATCCCTTACCTGTGGTCAATCGTTGGCCATAGCCATGATCGGTCACAATTGAGGAAGATGGAAAAAGATAAAAAAAAAATAAATAAGGAAGAAAAAAGAATTAAAAAATCAATTTTTTTAGTAGTGTTCCTTGGAAAAGTATGACGAAACAAGAAAATTAATTTTTAGTTTATTTTTAGATTTTTGCCAAGCATCAAAATATAGTCATTTTTCCATCAAAATATAGTCATTTTTCTAAAAAATGATTTTTTGGAAAACATCTTTAAAAATGTCTCATATTTTCTCGTCGGGAAAATTTAAATAAAGACTGAAATGAATATATTTTCTCAAATAATGACTCAAAGTGAACTTTGTGTCAAATAAGGACTCAAAGTAGACCAATTGTTTCAAATAAGGATTCGAAGTAAATTTTGCATTAAATAAAGACCTAAAGTGATTAAGTTAATCTCTATTGAAGACCTTAGCTCGCCGGTAGACATTTTCTAGTGATTAAAATAGGGGCAATTTTGTTAGAAATTTGTAATTGGAAAAAAGGGGAAATTTTGAAATTAATTAAGTTTAGGTTATTCATTTAGATGTTTGCGTTTTCTTCTTTCTTCTCCTCAGATACTCCTTAACCAAATCGTTGCCCAATCATCATCATGACTCGATTCTTGTCGCTCCTCGCCTTGCTTAACTAGCGGAGAATTTGGGTCTCCACAGGGTCTCCACAAACAAAGAAAAAAACGTTTGGTTTCTTCTTGTTTTTGAATTCGTGCCGCCACTACACCGCCACCACGGGTGGTTGGGTCTTCAACTTTGCCAAGGATGAGTACGCCGCCACCACGGGTGGTTGGGTCTTCAACTTCGCAGAGGATGAGTACAAGGAATGGGAAGACTGTAAAAAACCTAGGGTTTTTTGTTTTTATTTTAAGATTTGTTAATTTTCCCTAGATTTTTTTTGGACAAAATTGCCCAAACTCCGATCGTCGGAAATGTTGCATACTTGATAATTGGTGAATATTTGGCTGACCAACAAGCTTAGGTCATCATTTGGAATTGATTCAATCATTTCGGATTCTTATTCGAGACAATTGGTTCACTTTATATCTTTATCTAACACAAAGTTCGTTTTTTTTTTAGATCTTTATCGTCTGATAAAGCGACTCATTTCGGATCCTTATTTAAGAAAATTAATCCACTTTGGGTCATTATTTGGAATTTTCCATTTTCTATGAGAAAAACAAATTGAGTGCAAATGAGGATTTTTGTTACCCAATGGTAATAGCAAATCCATTTTCTAGTGAAATTAGAGAAAGCTGAAAATCATTTTGAGAATTTCTTTGATGATCTATATTTTGCAAGTAAAGCACATCGAGTGTCAATTTTGATTGGAATTTCTTTTGTTTCATACATAACCACTAACTTTAGATTAGATTTCAATTCCGCCACAAATTTGTTTGGTCTCATAAAAAGTACCAATTCTATGTTAGGACCCCGATTGTGGCCCACGTAATTTTTTTATCTCATAAAAGAATTAGCACTCGATCAATACCAAAATCCGGCGCCGCCAAGGTTCCTACCAATCCGACGCATTTCATTTGTACATTTCTCTCTAACGGCATCATTGGACAGCCACTTGACAAAGATAAGGTATGTACACTTACCCAAAGTTCGTGCCTTTTAATGAAATAGAAAAAGTTTCGGTCAAAATTAATACTCAACTAAAATTTGTGCTTCTTTGGTATCAAAATTGAGACCCTATGGAAATTAGCATTTTTTCATTCGAGCCATGATTGAGATCCAACCTTCGGTTTGTTTTTTAAGGTAATTGACCCTGGAAAAAGCACTAAGAATGATTCAACACCACATTTTTTTTGTGTGGGCCGGTGGAGACATCGGTCGGCTCTAAACAACATTTGGGGTCATAGATATTACAACTCTCACAGCTCAAATCAGCAGCTTGGACTCGGTATAAAATGAAGGAGAGAGCATGTAATGTAATCATGCAAGTCGGGTATATCATACTGCAATTCACGACCAAGGCGATCTGAACCGAAACAAAGCCATTTTCGAAGTCAGCAGGAATAATGCAAAACTTCTGAACTTTTCAAATGAGAAGAACAGCTCTAGAGTGATCCACATTCTCAACTGACCCAATTGCATATCAGAATGATATTTCAGAGAGAAAGTATATGAAAAGCCATAACCTGTAGCCCTGACCCAATGAAAGAATAGAAGTAAGCTACCTAAACAGTTTTTCCTAGTACTGTGCATTTCCTATTTGTCAAGGAGAGACTTAGCCAACACTGTAAGCATCAGGCTGTTCTATCATCCAAAGTTTTGCATTATTCCTGCCATAAAAAAGTCCTGGAAAAGGGAACAAAAGATTAGGACGAGCCTGGGCTCGGCGAATGCATTTTGAGTCAGATAACAAGAAATGAAACTGACAGCATCAACAGATGCCTTGATAAAGACAGAACCTTGGACAGACAGCAACCTCTAAGACCAAAGTTATCAATTAAAACAATAATAATAAATAAAAAAAAGATGCCAAGCAGTGAAACTTTCTAGAAGTCATTGTCGGATATGTAGTTTCAAATTTTGCAAAAGTGATGAATGACTAAAAAATTTCAATGTATCATCTCTAGGAACAAAGTGCACAGAACACCAACATCACATGCCGACTAACCTTGTGCAAATGATTATAATAGACATCAAATACTTCGGAACAAAAGGGCAGGATAAGGAGTTGATAATTCAACAATTGTTAGAATTTACTAACTTCGAGTGCCAATTTTTTAATAACCCAGGATCTTGTTTTGGTTATATTCACTACGCTCAAGTCCTATCCTAAGAATAGTCGCAATACAGGAAACTTACAATAACTACTCTCTAGCTTCCACCACTTCCATAGAAGAATCAAGCAGAACAGAAAATCAACTAATTCATCTTTTCTGGCCAAGAAACTCCTCTCGATTATCAATCCTGCAACAAAAATTCAGAAAGAACTTATTCATACCAGATCAAGCTAGAACAGTAGTCAACAACTCCAAATGAAGGTTGGAAGAGAATTGGCTGCACATAATTACCATTAGAACATGGTACGACTCAAAGTCGAGTCATTCATGATTTCCATCTGAGCAGTTTTTATCTTCAATTGCAACATTGTCAGTCGGCATTTTTGTCATTTTATCCCCATTTGGCTGAACCTCTCCAACTTCTGGCTTCTGTTGCCCTGTACCACATGCACGGAAAAGTTAAGCCACATGAAATACTGATTATTCTTATATCCCACTTTCCAAAGTATAAACGTCCACATGGGTGAAGCTATAGGATTGTAGATTATGCATTAGCTAAGAGTACATGTATGTGTATGCACCTTGTGTTTCATCGTGGTGGTTCTTCTCAGAAGCTTCATTTGACGCAGAATTAGCTGTCCGAGCGAGCCGTTTGAGACGATTTAGACGTACTCCTGTCGTTGATTTACCTGAAACAAATGCCAAGATATCAAACAAAAACTTACAACTTCCATTCCTAGAATTTATCACAAGACTCATAATTGTCATCTCTAGAACTATACAGACTAGCACCACCGCTCCAGCATCCTAAAGAGCAACTTATATGACATCTCTAAAATTTGTCACAAACTCTACTTGGCATACCTATCAGAAAAACAGCCAGACTAGAAAAAGAATTAACATAATTAACTTACAATTAGCCTCTGTAGTTCCTTTCAGGATGAGATTTGCTACAATAGGGATATTACTGCTAGTAAGCTCACCCAAGGGACGCTTTAAGGATCGTGCAAAATGCTTAACGTGAATTAGACGCAACCTTTTCTGAATTTTAGCTAAATCATAAGTAAGAGACTCTGTGCCTGCAAAAGTGAATCAAGAAATAGTTGTAACAATCCAGGACAAATACTAGTACTTTAGCAGGATTAACCACAACTAATAACCTATTCACAGCAGCTATACATGGTGAAATCAATTGGTGAACAGAAAAGTACACACCACCGTTGGACCTCAAGCTTTCAGCACTGATGTTTTGAAGAACTTGATTAAATCCTGCAGGAACAGCACGATCATATTGCGCAGTAAATTGCGAAACAGAATGATCCATCTGTCTATCATTTCTTTCGGTATTTCCATGTTCAATAGCTGTATCCGTTTGGCCAGATTGATGATCTGATCCCTGATTTTTTCTCTCCCTCCGGAGCTGATAATTCCTGCGGCGTCTAGCAAGATGCTTCTCCTTCTGTTCAAGAGTCATAGACTGTCTCCTTTGCCTATCACGCATCCGGCGCCGTTCTCTCTCTTGTTCCCTTCGCGTTCTATGCAAAGTAGCTAATCTCTCTGTTACATCTTCCATAGCCATGCCTATCATTCACACGACTCACGTCCCACGCTCCGTAATTACTCCTCTACATTTGGCTAAGATCTACTCACGGTATAAAGATAAGACACATGTCATTATCAGCAACAACACAACCCAGAAGCAAGTTGATCAAATGGTAATGCCCCCCACCCCAACACACACACACAAACACTCACGACATCACAGCATCTAAACCTCGACCGAAAACCAAAAACACCAAAGTAGTACAGACCCAATTCCCATCCATACATAAGCACAATTCAGCTTGCAAATTAGAATCAAACCCACATACATACAAAGCTGATTCGCGAGAACTAAAAATAAAAACGACAGCTTGTCACTGGACGCAGCTGTTTCGAAGTCACTGATGCTCCCACATAAGCAAAGCGACAATCAGGAGGAGAAATCAACGGAAAACGACAAATTCCCGCAAATGCCAACCCAAACCATTCCCATTTCTCGCCCGAAATCGCTCCCCACAAAGCTCGGACCAGCAGACAGAACACCCAAATCGACGTCCCCAGAGGTCGGAACGGCCGCCGACCGAACGCCCAACGCCGGGATCGCGACCGACGGAATGCCGTAGCAAACCAACACCACAAGAATCGGCAAAAAGATCGAATTTTTACAGGGATTTTTACCGCGATTCCGGGGCGAGGGAGGGGATCGAGCCGCAAGATTCATCTGGGTCGTGCGCGATTACCATGGAAGAGCAAACCCAATTCGAATTTCGAACCGAGAGAGACGCGAACGGCGATGGCGATGGCGGAGGTGATGGTGATGATGATGATGGCGGATGGCAGGAGTGAAGGCTGGTTTTTTCTTTCCTTTTTCATGCGAAAGTTCACGCCTTTAAAGAACAGGGGCCGAAACTTGAAAAGGAGCGTTTCGGGTTTCGCGGCAACTGACGAATTGGTCGTCGACACGTATTTGCTCAGTTTTTGAGATTTTTTTTTTAATTACTTTGGTTTTAATGTTAAGAATTTTATTATTATTATTATAAAAAAATGGATTAATCCTTTTTTTTATTAGTGGTTTTTGTGACTCTCGATCCGAAACGTGAGAAAAGGATTGGACCGGACTGAGTGGTCTCCTCCACAAAATTAAGTCCCTAGACCTTGTCGAAGGCATGATGCCGTGAGCTTTGGCTATTGATTTTGAGGTATGTCAAATCTACTTTATGGTTATACGAGACTAATTTATTTATGTATTGGTCTAGACATAAGCAACTTGGGATGAGATGAAAATATATTTGAATACCAACATTCTCACCCCGACTCTAATGGTGATGAAGGCAAATAGCTTGACCTACCGTCGGCACAACTTGTGGTACCCCCACCGTTGGAAGGTTTCAAATTGAACCCATAACCTACTTATAAGCAATTCCAATTAGAGACGTGTACAAATCCCAATATTCGATTTGACCAATCAAGTTAGGTATATTTCTCTCATGAATAGTCTCATCATGATGTGAAAGATTTCCTTTTTTTGGTACATCATACATTGGACTAGATAGATTGAATTAATTTGGGTTTTTGTCAATTTTATGAAGTCTTGATATATATGACTATGAGTGCCATTGATCACTTGCAAAGTATATGCCGGTATCAATTTCCAATTGATTGATTACATATAACATATAGAAATGGATTCATTCAAACCACAAATCCTTCTTTTTTGTTTGCTTAATTGTAGCACAAAGAGATGTATCCATCGGATGGCTTGACATGGGAGCTCATAGTTAGGCCGATCATGGGCTAGAGGCCCATGAGCCTGGCCAGGCCTGCCTATGGCCCAAAGACAAATTTGCATCAACATGGGCGTCTAGTTATAAATCCCATTCTCGCTAACCTCGAGCGTGGTCCGACCAACCTAAAAGTTTAAGTTTTTTAAATTGATGAGTGGCTTTGGACAACAAGTTAGGGCCGATCCAAGGAACTGATCTGGGCCCCCAATAATTACCTTTAGTACTCTACTCAATGGTCTTAACTAAATGCTTGTTCTGTCGGTCCAGTCTAACACAATGCAGGCCCATCTATCCGAGTCTTTCGCTCAAAGCTTGATGAGAGGGCCTGCTTTTTCCTCTCTCCCTCTTAACATTTCAGCCCAATTTCAACCATATCTTCTAGTGATGAGTTCTAGCTAGCACTTCGTTTTCTCCAGTTTCAGTCCATAAAAATTTTACTTGGTAGATGTTCTTGTGCGATTAGATCATTCAGTATGTCTACAAAATCGGCTGCATTTGGTAGGTCACTGTCGCTTCAGAGTCGAAGTTTCATGTGCAACGTTCCGAGCACCCTTTTTTTTTCTATTCGATTGATGAGGATAAGATTGTTCTACGCCAATGTCCTTTTCGAGTCCATTAATTGATACGACATAAAATCTAGTTTATAAAAGCTCATCTCCAGGGACTTAAATCTATGCCAAGTTGCAATAAAATATACAACTTCAATTTGTTGCCTTGTCATGAATTGCAATTAGCTCGCCCGCGAGCGCTAACTTCTCGAAGACTTTCTTGGATAGAACTCTCATACAAAGAAGAGTCAACCTTTGACTGAGCTCAATTTTACAAGAGGAAACCATGCCCATCACTAATTAAATACAATTCGGACCTTTTCTAGTCAAAGGAAAAAAGGGTCATGGTGATCATTAGTAGGGGTAATTGATTCTAAGGTGGGTTCTGGAGTTGAAACCTTGAACCTACCCTATTATAATCAATTCTCGGTTTTTGGACCTTGGAATCTTGGAATCGGTTTTGGAACCCGCCAAGTTTTTTGATCCGATTCCAGAGTCTATTCAAGAACCTGTTTTATTTTTTTGTTTGTTTTTAGTTCATTTTTTTTTTTATGGTAAAACTATGAGTAACAAAACGATTTAAAAGTAAAAGATGAACAACAAAAATCCTAATTTCCCAAAAAAAAACAATAATTCAAAAGATGAATGCATAGTTACGTACAATTATTAATGATAAAAGGTTCAAACACGTAATATAAAACATATATTATAAAACTCCATTTTCCATTTATCCATAAAAAATTTAGGGAAAGAGGAAAGACTAGCGAGGAGTTTGAGGAAGGACAAATGATGAATGAGTGTTGATGTTAGAATTTAGGGGAAAAATAAATAAATATTTTGGCTTTTTAGCTTATAAAATCGATTTCAAAACCAAATCCAAATTAGGGCGGTTAGTCTGGTTCTTGGTGGGTATCCACTTAGAATCTATTTCTAGACTAGTTACAACCCATTCCAAAAAATTGGAATCTATTATTGGATCGATTCAAATGGGAACTGATTCCTAGACCTATTTTATGGGTGGTTTGGTCTGGTTCTTAGATAGAACCGGTTTGGTTGTACACCCCTAATCATTAGAGAGATCGATCATCATTTTTGTGAGAGTTTAGTACCTTAATCATGTCCCTTTTGTGCTCTACTTAACTTTAGAACATACATATACTTGTTTTGCAGAAAACAAATGATTTGAAAATTATTGTTTAGAAAATAATTGCTTGTATCACTTGAAGAAATTTATTAATGAAAAATGTTTATATTGTTGACAATAATTTATAACATATCTGTGAACGATGAATTTTTTTTTCCTTCATTCTTTTTTGCAAGTGATAAGTTTTATAGAAAAAAGTCTTTCAAATTATTTATTTTCTATGAAACAAATAAAGTATTAGACTACGAAGAGTTTAAAGAAAATTTATAAGGTACTAAAATACAACTAAACCTTGCAAATTATGTTGACTTCGTTCGTTTCGTAGGAAACAAATGATTTATAAAACATTTTCTTAAAAATGGATTGACTACATCGCTTGAAATAATTAGCTAACAAAAACTTTTTTTTATCACCAACAATAATTTATATGTAAATATTTTCATGGATAACGAGTTTCTTTTATTTATTTTTTGTAAGTGATATAAGTCAATCATTTTAAGGAAAATATTTTTCACGACGCTCATTTTATTTGGAACAAACGTGCCCTTGAATATGCGATTTTGTTTCCGGTCCCATGTCATAGCTTCATGATGTGAGTCAACTTGCAGCACGCAATAATGGAATTCCAAATGAAAGACCAAGTATTGCAGCACTCAAATTTGCGCCTCTCCAACTCCTTTCTATATTTTTCGTTTTACTAAATTCTTTTTTGGGTTTTGAAAGTCAATTTCTTTGACACCTTATCCTATTTTATTGGAAACTTTTCGTGAAAAGTATTGCGCAGTTTTTTAAGACTATGAAAATGAAAATTACCATGTGCTTTTCAAAGCGGAATTAATTTGTCTTTGTCATGATTAAAAACTGGGTCAATGCCATTACAAATACCAAACTAGTACTCCCAAGACACTTTTATTCTTAATATATTATTCGTCTTATACAAAATTTCAAATCGGTACCTAATGGTATATCTACCTCAACCTAACTTTTTTTTACAAAAAAATTCCAAACTTGTAGCTAACCCATATATGCCCTTTGCTACAATATATGCTTGTCAATATACGTAAATTTTCTACATTAGATTTGTCATTCTCCATGTTGGATTCATCTTGCAGTCATCTATCAAGAGTGTTTTACATGTGTGCATTTTAACGATACATTGGATGGAATGTTAACAAAGGGTAGATAAATGGCAAGTGTATCACAAGGTAACAATCGAAATTCTTAGTTGGTATTAATTTTTAAAAATTTATGGAGGCGTTCTAGGGTTTTATCATTTGTCATTTCGCAAGAACAAGAAAAAACATTAAATGGCCCACGACAAAACGTTTTGAAGAAGTCTTCCATTGAGGGCCATTTCCTTTGAATTCTAGAGCAACATCTCAAGTCAAGTTGACTTTGAGACATCCTTTGATTTGTGGTGAAATGAAAGATGCAACTGGGTAGGTCACACTCACATTGTCTAGCGTTAAGCTTTTAAGTCTTCAAATCTTGTCATGTATCGGAGATTTCTAAAAGTACAAAAGAATTAAAGTAATGTTGCTTGAGACATCTTTCTTCCTTTTTTTTTTTTTCTTTCTGTTCCTATTCTTTTTAAAAGAGATTCATGAATGCGATATAGATTATTTTAGGCCGTCCTTCGCTCATCATTATGTTGTGAATTGATAGATCAAATTATCAATTTTCTTGAATACATATTATCTAGCATCGACGATAATCGATGACCGTGAAGATTTTATTGGAAGGAAAAACCTTTTCTTATTCATAGCATAAAGAATTACCAAAAAGAAGAAAAAGAAACCTAACATTTGTTCAACACTTTCTACTTTACAACTAACGTTGCGTGTGATCAAGACCAAGAGCGAGGTGACTTGGAAAAGCGAAAAATTGTGATTCCAAGGCCATGTTAAAGAATATTGGCTGCATAGTGACTCACAGTGAGGAGCCGAGACTTTTTCTATAATGGCTCTATTTCTTTAGCGAAAAGCGATTTATTTGGAAATAAAAAATGATTACTCGTATTGTTTAAAACAATTAGTGATGAAATTTTTTTTCGCTATCGATAATAATTTATTTCTAAATATTTTCGTGAATGGTGAATATATTTCTCATTCACTCATTTTTGCAGGTGATATGAGTAATCATTTTTGGGAAAATGTTCATCAAATCATTTGTTTTTCATGAAACAACACACTAAATCAACCCACCCTGTGGTGAATGTGCTAGTTCGTGCCTTGCCCCCTCATTCGGGAGGGGAGGGGTATGAAACTCTGCGCCCCCATTGCGCGACTCACCTGCGGTCCGTGGGAGGTGGGTCATTATGGCCATGCACGAGTTTACCGCGGGCACGGCATTTGTCTGACGATTTTAGGTCACAAAAAAAAAAAAAATACACTAAATAAAAAACTACGCACTTTTTTTGAACTTTTTTTTTCATATTTCGTCGAGAGTACTTGATTACTTGCTAACATTAGCCTAGCATATAAACCAAGAGAATAGTCCACTTGGAGGTGGCTTGCTGCATTGTCCGACCTAAAGTAGTGGCCCAATTTTTTTTGGGACGGACGGAAATGACATGGAAGGTGCTAATATATCCCACGTCATCACACCATTGGTCAATAATAATAAAAATTGGAGAGCAATCCGCGAACAACGCGGGCAGCTTCCTAGGGCCGTGCCTTGCGTGCCGGGTAAACGCGGTCCCCGACAAATGCCCCCGCGGTTGGGCTGAAATCACGAGACTGCCATTCGACGCACCCCACCCGCACGTCCTCTATGACTTTGATTTGACTCGCACGTGTTCTTCGCACCTTAATTAATTAAATAAATATTTATAAGATAAGTCACTAGTGGCTTCCAACTACTACACGATATGCGCGTTGGACCGAAAGTTGCCAGCAGTTCTCCGGATCTGTACACGGTGGAAAATATGGTAAATCGCCCCTCAAATTTTGCGGAGGAAAATCAATGAGTCACCGATATTTATTATTGTTAGTACCACAAAAAATTCAAATTGATATAGACAAGTAACTCATTTTCATATTATGAAAAATTACAACTTGGTACTCCCGTGCCATATTTTCAATTGTTATTATGTACTTTGAATGTCCTTATGAAATGTACAATATTCTTTTTAGGGCTAATATTATGAAAAATCCTAAACTAGTATAACTATGGCAACTTTATTTTTTATTTATTTTATTAAATTTTATTGTTGAATGATATGCGATAGCCGATGAGTGTACCAATTTGGAATTTTACTTTTCGTTCGTCATACGTGTGTATCGGTTTGTGATTTTTTATGATATTAATCAAATTTAACAAAAATTAACAAATGATTAATTTATCATAAATATACCAATTTGAAACATTTGGTGATAAAAAAATTAGTTTAGAATGAATTTTTTACAAGTATACCAATTTATAGTCTTTTATAGTTAAAAAATTAGTTTGAAGTAAATTTATTATAAATATACTAGTTTGAGTTGTTTTTGTGGTATTAATCATATTTATTACCCTTTGAAAAGAATATGATAAATATTACAAAAAAAATCATAAATTGATACATATGTGTAATTAATTCTCATATAATAAAAAATTTCAACTTAATACCCTTGTGCCATATTTTCGATTGTTATTTTGTACTTTGAATGTCCGGCACAATATTATTTATAATAACAATCATCATCATCATCATCATCATCATCATTATTATTATATTTTGGACGGAGTTCTCAATGCGCCCCACACAGTCCACATGCTGTCAGTATTTTGTTAGTCAAAATGCTGTCAATTGAAAAATGCTGATTTTGCCGTACTACAATCGACCATTTTTACGCAATCAAATTTATTCTTGTCCAACGAATGGCAACAATCGTAAATATTAGCTAAATGTTTGTATTATTTCTTTGGCTTACAAAGAATAATTGATGGTGAACGTCGAATTACTCTTGTGCATTTTACTTAGTTCATAGCATATTTAAATCGAATTATAAAATTACTGCACCATGGGATGAATGTGTGACCCCGAGTGATAGTAGGAATGTTTAGAGGGGTAACTATGTTCTTCCGGATGCTTGGGGGTTGTAACATGGTTCCCCCATGTCCTCACAATGCTAGATGGGTGTGCTAGATGCTGGTGGTTAACGGGATTCCTCGGAAGATATTGGCATTCAATTCATAATAAAGATAATCAAATGTATTTCTAGATTTTTATTCAAATTTTATGGGATTTCCGTTTTCAGAAAAAAAAACATTTTCTATTTGTTATCCTAATTTTGAGAAAGGTTCCCAGGCAAGTTGACTTCAAAATAGTCTTCTATATTCTATATTTAAACTTCCTCACATGTACCATTATTAATAGTTGTGGTATAGACTGGTTAGTACTTTACTTGTTAAGTTTTGTGCTCACTTGTGATTGATCATTATTTCTCAAATCAATAGCATTTTAGGAAGATTGGCCAAGATCTTTGGATGTGTCGTGGGTGAGAGACAAATGAGAGTATATACGTAGTATCCAAATTGGTATAATGTAGCTACTGACGTTTTTGGGTGTAGTATGGAGTAGTAATACTTTTTACTCGTCTCTTAGTGTACCTCGATTATAAGTAAGAAATGAAAATGATATGTCCGGAGTGTTATTTAATGTATATGCTTCTGCATACTTAAAAAAAGTGAAAAGATTTTAGTAAATACGTTAATTGTGACCTACCGAAAGACGTCACATATTATTATTATTATCATTATTTTTTTTCGACAGAGTTGTCCATGCTGTCCGCACGGACTACGCGCTGTCCGTATTTCGTTGGTCCAAACGTTTTCGGTCGAAAACGCTGATTTGGTGGTACGAGAACCGAGCATCTTTACGCGCTCCGATTGACTCTTTGTCCGACGGATGGCAGCCATCGTAAATATTAGCTACTCGAGTGGCACAAATTAACGCGCGCCAACTATAAATTCGCCACCTTCTTTCTCGGTCTGACAGATCAGGGAACTCAACGGCTGGCCGGTCATCGTCGAACAGGTGTTTCTCCAGCCGACTGCTACGAGTTCTTCTTCAGCTAAAGGTGCGTAAGTGCTCAAGAGCAAGCTCCTGCTCGTTCGTTTCCGCTGTTTTCTTTGTCAATTAGTGCGAAATGCGTGAGCTTTTAGAATTTCTTTGGGGGTTTGTCTGGAGGGTCGTTGTGGATTCTGGGTCGAAATTTCTGGTGATTTCCGTTGGTGGGTGGTTGCTAGTTTGCTTGGATTGCGTTCTTGGCGGTTGATTTGAGTCCTGCCTCGGTTCTTGATTTGCAGAGGCGGGCGCTTGTTGAAATTTGTGCAATTTCTAAATATAGTAATCTTTCTGCCCGTTAGAATTGATGGTGTTGAGGGTTGTCGGTAGCTAGCTTTGATTCGAACGTCCGGTGGCGAACCCACCGGAGTAAAGGATGTAGCTTTGCAGAAAGGGTCGTTGATTCGAGTCTAATTGTTGTCTGAGAGATGGTAAACGTTGAGAAACCTGTTCTTTGCTTCAAAGTATCGCCTGCCCTGTTGTTTGGATGGTTCATGAGTTGTCGGCTTTTTGTGAGGTGGTCAACTAGTTTCTTGTTTTCCCCTTTCCTGTCACTAGTAGCCGTTCTTTCGGCGTCTCTTGCTCGATCTTTTTCCTGTCTTCTTTCGCTTCCTTCTTTTTGTCGGTTCCTTCTTTCTAATTTTGTGTCTTGACCTAGAAACCCAATACTGTGTAATTGTTTAGCTTCTCGATTGTTCCTTCTAATGTCATACTCTCCAAATGGGCTTGGCCTTGGGCATGATGAAAGGTGCGGTTTTTTTGCTGTCGAATATTTGACCAGACTATGAGTGATGTCGGTAGAGAAAGAAGGGCTCAAGCCAAAATGGATGTCGGAAAGAAGCCATAAGAAACTTCAACTGTGTTGACTTTACATGTGTCTATCTACCGCAAGAGATGCCAAATGTTCATAGAATTAACAGTTTACTGCGAACTGTTTAGTCTCTCTTGTTGCTCTAATGAATAATTTTTCCTCTCGTAAGCATGACTTTTCCCTGTTCAGTTCTTTCCAGAAAAAACTGGGTCGCTGACGCTTTTCCTTTTTACTTTCTTTCTTGTGCAGATAGTGTTGGATCTATAAGTGATTGGTCTTGTGGTCTCAGCTAAATCATTAATCATCGTGTCGCATGGAGAACTTAGTGGGTGTATTGTTCTTGTAGAATCACTGGGGCCATTTTCGATTCAGTGATTCATCCCTGTCTGCGGAACACAACTCTTAGATCGGGCAAGTTTCCATCAGTATTATCTCCAGATGTCAAGTTTTCAGAAGCAGCATAGTTCGGCGAGTGTCCTCAGTTTTTATCAGCAGCCTTCGCAGATGGTCGAACCGCGTTATTTGTCCAACTACGAGCTCATAGACGGCGGCATGAAGAGGGGTTTGGCTGGCCAAGGATTCGACTCATCCTTTCAGAACTATGACGAACAAATTTTCACCCTCGATTCTTCCACATCAGCGTCCGGCCTTGCTTCCTATGATTCTTCTTCCAATATCAGCACCTCACCTGATGGGACTCCCTTTGTGAAGTCCTTTCACTCAGATCAACATCTTTCTGTTGAAAATGTCTCTGGATCGCCACTAAGTGTTTCTTCCATTGCTGACTATGGCAATGATGAGCTTCGAGACAAATTGAGGGAGTTGGAGATGTCATTGTTGGGACCGGAATCAGATATCTGCGATTACCAGAGCAGTTGCTTTAAGAACAGCTCCCACAATATTTTTCCCACATCAATGTGGCATTCGAGCCGAGTTAGAGATATGATGCCCAAACCTGACCTGAAACAAGTGGTAATCACCTGTGCAAGGGCAATCTCTGATGCCGATACTGCTAGTGCAGCAGGTCTAATGGATATGCTGGAGCAAATGGTGTCGGTTATGGGCGACCCGATTCAGCGTCTTGGTGCTTACCTCTTGGAAGGGCTTAGGGCGAAATTGAAATTTTCCGGGAGCATAATTTACCGAAAGCTCAAGTGCAAAGAACCTACGAGCTCAGAATTGCTGACTAACATGCAGGTTCTCTATCAGATCTGCCCCTACTGGAAGTTTGCATATGTGTCCACAAGTGTCATCATCACCAAAGCCATGGAAAACGAACAGAGAATTCACATTGTCGATTTCCAGATTACACAGGGCAGCCAGTGGGTCCCTTTCATCCAGGCCCTCGCGCAGAGGCCTGGTGGCCCCCCCCTCCTCCGCATCACTGGCATCGACGATTCTGATTCAGTTCATGCTCGTGGCGCGGGACTGGAGATTGTAGGGCAGAAGCTTTCGAAAATCGCAGAGTCATGTAACGTGCCGTTCGAGTTCCATGATGCAGCCGTTTCTTTATCTGAGGTTGAGCTACAGAATCTTATGGTTCGGCCTGGGGAAGCTTTGGCAGTGAACTGTCCTTACATATTGCATCACATACCCGATGAGAGTGTGAGCACTCAGAATCACCGAGACCGGGTGTTGAGACTGATCAAGAGTTTGTCGCCGAAAGTGGTGACCCTCGTGGAGCAAGAATCCAACACCAACACATCCTCATTCTTTCCGAGGTTCATCGAGACCTTCGACTATTACAAGGCCATGTTCGAGTCCATCGACGTCGCTCGGCCGAGGGACGACAAGCAGCGGATCAGTGCAGAGCAGAACTGTGTGGCCCGGGACATTGTGAACATGGTAGCCTGTGATGGGCCTGAGAGGATGGAAAGGCACGAGCTTTTCGGCAAATGGCGGTCCAGATTCCAAATGGCCGGTTTCAATCAGCTGCCACTGGACGCATCGGTTACTCGTGCTGTGCTCGATATGCTGAAGCAGTATCACGGGAATTACAGAATCGAGGAGAGGGAGGGGGCTCTATATCTTGGCTGGATTAATAGAGCCATGTCGACTTTATCGGTTTGGAGGTGAATCTTGACATCCTGTGCTAGCTGCTGGCTTTGTAAATTTTGCTGTCAACACTGTAGTTGCTCCCGCCTATATAAGGAGGAATGTTGTCTATATATAGTTTGATTGAATGCTCACAATTCATAGTGCACCAGTACGCAAGATCGCTTTTCTTTTCTTGTTTTACCCATTTATTTGTTCCTTGCTCTCTGGGAATGCGAACTTTGTAAATGTCCACACATACAAACGGGACCAGAGAGTAGCATGGTTTATCTGCAAATTTGTACACAGCTTAGTGTATGATAAGGAAAAAGCTCGTTCGAAGTCCGACACTGCAAAGTTGTTGAAGGCGTTCGAGGCCATTTTTGGCCGAAAAAGCTGCTTTTTAGACTATGTTTTTGGCCATTTTTTTCGAATTTGTCTCCTACCAGTACCCCACATATTGTTTCTCGTTCATTTAACGTAGGTACGACAGCCCGGCCCAGGCCTGCTGGGGCTCTGGAAAACGGGTACAAGCAGAGCTGGGCTCGGCATGGGGTTCTTTTTTGAGCACTCCGAAGGGGTGGCGGTGTGAATTGGACAAACGCATCCCAAAAAAAAAAAAAAAAAAAAACCGTCTTTAGATGATCTGTTCTGTTTATTTCCAATGGAGGACATTGCAGAATGTAATCAAATTGACACCATTCAGTTCCTGGTGGGTTTGCGGGCCATTGACTTATTAGGTTATTTAACAGGTAAAGTATTGCACATAATTTGCCTATGGGGTTTTAAGAGCCTTATATTCAGTACTCACTTTTCATCTATTGGCATCAACTTTGAGGGAAAACGGTTTGTCTAATGTGGTATGAGATGAGAGCCCATGTCAGCCAATCAAATCTTGTCAATCCCTCTCAAACTCATTTCTCATATTGGGCTGACAGGTTGTGATGATTTTTTTTTTTTTAACTATTATTAATTACTCTAAAAATTTAAGCTGTTAGATAACTGTGCGATTATACTGGATTCTAGCCTAAGATTGAAATATGCAAATTTAATTGGAGGCAAATAAAAGGTTAAGACAGATTTGAATTTAAAATATCTTACTTTGATATCATGCGGAATTTTTTACTCTAATGCCACCTACTTTATGTGGTATGGGAAGATAGGAGACTAGGTGCTGTAATTGGACAGTCGATTGTTATTGGGCCGAGTGCCCGGCCAAGTGTGACCGGGAGCTTGAGCGAACGTCGTCAGGTGCCTCGCTTTCTAGAAATGCTAGTGCGTATAGGCCATGTAGCGCGCTGCTGACCCATTCTAGTAAGGTGCTCGAGTGACACACAGAAACCTCTAGGACTAGGAAATTAAGCTAATAATTTGACCTATTTTTTAACTTACAAGGTAGAACATTCGAGAGGAGTTTTGATGTTTTCCCTATGAGAGGTTTTGCGGAAACACTTCTGGGATTGCTTGGATCTACGATTGGAAAACACTTGAGAACTTGTGCAACTATATTTATAATTCCCTGGATTCAAAGTGGAACTTTTACGGGTGCTCACCCTGTTAAGTACTAGATTGAAATGCACCATGTAAATCTTGAAGTGTGCTCTCAATTTTGTTTCTACTTTTCTATGAAATTGTACCAGATTGTCATTCGGTCAATTGCATGATTCACTGAAGAGCATAAACTTTTGCAACATACTCTTGCTCTAAAAGATCAATTTGAATCATGTGATTATTGGCAAAGTAGAATAAAAACGAACAGCAAATTTGAAAAAAAATTCTTAGTTTCACAAACCCAAGTCCAGATCAAGCCCAGTCCAGTCATAAGTAAATCTCATATTTCGCTGAGATTTGTTGCCAAGCAGCGAATTTTTTTAGCTGGGCCAAAATTCAGAGATGACACCGCTGAAAATTAAGGTTTGACGCCGTCGCGTTGTTGTCATGATGAACCGGTTTCCATAATTAACTTAAGGTGAGTTTATACTCTAAACTGAGCTAAAGTAGAGCTAATAACGTTTAAGGGGTGTTAGATTTATTTTATTGGAATTAGGTGGTTAGTTAGATTAAATTAGAAATTGAATTATTTAATCGAAGATGTTAGGTGGTTAGCGTGGTTTAATTTTACTAAATAAATTGTCTTATTTATCTAAGAGGGTTCGGGAATTTCTCCGAGTCCATCATTGGTTATTAATTTAATGATTCTAGCCTAGGTTAGTATTTTTAGAATTTAAATTGATTTATTTAATTAATTTCCGTAATTATTTAATTATTAATTATTTTTCCTAAAATAGGCGGGATAAACAGTGGCAATTTGTTTGGTTTCAATTTACGCGTTAAATCCTGTACTTTTCCATTTGGAGTTAAGTAGCTATCAAGAATCTAAGCTATACTCCTAGTTACGCGTTAAATCATGTACTTTTCCACGCGGAGTTAAGCAAGAGAGAACAGAAAGTACAAAGAAAATCCTTGAATCTAGAAAACTTTCTCTACACGCGCCTTATCTTCGTCTTGTTTCATTTGTCGTTGTGCTTTCCAATTCATGCCCTTGTCCTTCTTTTTAAAATTATACTAATATGTTTTTGTAATTCACCAAGCTAACTTAAAACAAAAAATAAAATAAAATTGTGAACTATCAAAAATCACGTTGCTTCTTCATATTCTTCGAGCTAGATCATTACCTTTGTCTATTTAGTTGGGGATAAAGATAAAAATGGTTTTTGAACTTTGATCCAATATGTAATGTCTTCCATGAACTTTGAATTTGTTTAATATGATTTATGAATTTTAGCTCAATATGCAATATCATCCGAGAACCATGATCCCTCATGTTTTTGTAATGTTCAATTTATTCTTAAACTATATGAAAACATGCAATCTTATCATTGTATTAATTTAAATTCAAAGACAAAATCATATGTTTTCATATGGTTCATGGATTAAATTCAATATTTACTAAAAGTTCAGGGATCACATCGAACAAATTAAAATTTTAAGGATGATATTGCATATTGAGCTAAAGTTCATAGATCATATTGAACGAATTATAACTTTAGATATGACATTGTACATTGAACCAAATTTTAGAGATCATTTGTGTCATTTCCTCATTCAATTGTGATTTTTTTCTTCGTTAAAGGAAAATAGCATATGATTTGATGAGAAGGGCCATGTTAAATTTTGTAAAATGATGATAGCAATATTCACAAAGTGAGCAAGGAATTGACTCCTTTACATGTAACCACCAAGGTCTATGATAAATAATTAAAAAATTTAAGTGATCATAATGTTAACCTTTTTCTTTTTATAATAAAAAAAGATATCTTTTTCTTTGCATGGGCTATTTCCTTCTTGGAGATCGATGAAAGTGGGTGGCCAGTTGAGAGGAACCGTTTGTAATTGATATTGGTTCAGTGACAGTGGTACCGGTGTCATGGTTGATGCTAGGATTAGTTGATTAAGATGGAATTAGCTCTGAGGTCTTTGTTGGTGGTCCTTTTGGAGCTAGACCTTGTGTCCTTTTCTTTGGAGCTACATTTAATTCGATCGAGATAGTCCCATTATTGGAGCCTTTGTTGGTGTTTTTTGGAGTTGTTGCTTGTGCCCTCTATTTTGGAGTAGCATTTGATTGCTTATTCTTAAATTGTGCTCAAGTTGCCATTGCTTGGATTGTGCCCCTTGTTTGGGTTTGCCATGGGTTCTTCTTTTGATTTTATCTTTTGCGATATTGTTTACTTTCAATCAGATGTCACTAGATAAACTTTTGATGTTTTCAATTAGCCAACCTAGGTTCTAATACCATATGTTAGGAATCACACACCGATTCCAAAAGAAAATACACAAATAAACAATTCACACACAAGGAAAATATAATAATAAATAACAGAATCGGAAGAATATAGTAGAAAATTTGTTATCGAAATTTACCTAAACCTGGGATAAGTCTCCGTACAAAAAGGCACCTTGCGAATTCACTAGACTTCGAAAAAAGTAGGAATACAATAATAGTCTTCTCTCAAGAGATCAAGGCACGAAGAAATTGAGAATAGTCACAAAAAAAAACTCACTTTTTCTTCTATCATTTTCTTTTCTCTTTATTTTTTTCTTAACCCCTTTTTTTAGCTGCTGCCTCTCAATGGTTGATATATAAGGTGTGTAACTCTTAACATAAAAGCAAAATGAAGCGAAAAGACAAAAATGCCCTTAAAAAATATGGCTTCACTCGCTAACAACTCATTCATTAGATGTAGGTACGATAGTCTAGTGTAGGCCTATTCGGGCTGAAAAAACTGGTCTAAGTTGAGTTGTGCTCAACATGGGGTTCTTTTTTGGCACTCTGAACGGTTGGTTGCGTGAATGGACAACGTATCTATAGAAAAACAATATCTTTAGAGGATTTGGTCCATTTGTTATTTCTTTCAATTGGACGACCTCATAGAGTATTATCAAATTGACACCATTTTGTTAATTGAGGAAAACCCATCTTGCACCCTTGCATGCTTTTCATTGTCCATAGTTAGTCATTGAATTTCTTGTCAAAACAAGTCTCTTAACAAATACTCATTGTTTCACCTTTTTCGATACTCATTATTTCAAATTAAATTCAAGCACCTAAAAAGTTTTTAGTCACACATTTTTGACAAACCACCAAACAAATGAAAACTATTTATTTTCTTTGATATAATTTTCATGAAAAATATTTTCCTTTAACAATGAAATTTAACGCAAAACAAACACACCCTAGAAAAGAATTATATCTACATATACTTAATACATATCTAGTGCTACAATACACTAGGGTATTGACACTCAAATTGAATCTTGGAAAATGTAAGTTGATAAACCTCCACAGAATGAAATGAAGCAGAGAAGCAAGATTCATCCATAAAGACGTTCGCAATCTTATGTGTATTGCTTTGCTGTGAAGTTGCAACTATAGCGCACTGCTCATGCACACAACAACATAGAACTATTTGTTGGGGAAATTTGATTGCTGATGAAGATAGATAAGTAATAATAGATCCTTGATGTTTTGATGCGTGATGATAATCACTATCCTTAAGGTATTATTTGCTCACACTATTGTTGCTCCTAGATTTAGAATAAATATACCTTTAGGATATATACCAAACCGCAAAGAAATGAGTTCAGTAATTACTCAATTCTCTTTTGGAATTTTATCTTAAATGTGTTAAAGTTGCATGTATGAAAAGAGAAGAAGAGAGAGTTATGAACAAGTAACATTTTTTCAACAGTTGTGGTTATTATAAATGATATGTGAATTGATGTCAATTTATAGATAATCAATCAACAGATCCTTTGGAAATAGGTATATTATCCGTAACCATCACCACTTTTCATGTCAAGAATAACTTCATTTGATGACTACCGATAACTCCTTTTAGGACCAAGAGTCATCTTTTTTGGTAATCAAGAGTCATGTCTTTTTTTGATCAAGAGTCACATCCTTTCTTAATCAAGAGACACATTTTCTATGATAATAAACTATTTCAACAATCCTCCACTTAGTTTGTTATATACATTAATTTACATAAATTCATGCATACAAGAAGGTATCTATTAACATATGAACCTTCAATAAGTGTAAATAATTCCATTAACGAAGTTAGTGGTGGATAAAACTTTGAATCATGGTTCCACTTGTTAATCAAATTATCAATCGGTTAGAAATTTCCTATGCCTAAGCACTTTTATGGCCTCGTGCTTCTCTTGCATTCATGAATATTTACAAAAATCCGTTAGACTTTTGTTAGAAGTGGCACCACTTCTTATATACATATAGGTGAATTTCCTAAATTTGTTACCTAGCATTGATGTGCTAAAGCCTTGAACTTCATTAAAAATGTTTTCTTACACTCATCCTCCTAACTTCCATAAGTCCTAACCTTGTGCCCTAGCACTCAATCACCGTCAAGTTACAATAGCTTATTATTACCCATTTAACTTTAATAATTTCGTTAAAAATTATAAAGTTAGATTTCCATTATGCTTGACTATTATCAATTGGTCTAAGACCCATTCTCTTGGTAGTATTGCTTATTAAACCTCTCGAGAATCCCTTAATGAATAGATTGGCCAAGTTATTATTTGGCTGAACATCAATGACTGAAATAACTCAATTAGTAATTAGTTGTCGAACATATTCATGTCGCAAACTAATGTCTAGGTTTATGCCTTAAACATAGCTGTCTCACTATCACAATATAAAGATATGGCTGCCACTGGTTGTGGCCACAGCTCTTTGCTCAATAACAAATTCTACAACCGTTCACTCTCTTTACCAACCATCAATAGTGATATAAAGTCATATTCCTTCGTTGAAGGAGTTATACATATTTGCTTCTTCGATGCCCAATGGGTTGCACCATTAGCAAGCTTTAAAGAAAAACTCATTCAAATGTCGACTTGTTATCAATTATGCTAGTTGGAACTAGCATTTGAATATCTCTCTAGTACTGTTGGTTGTCTTCCATAGAATAGATTATATTGTTTTCTTTAAGTAATCAAGAATTCTACTCATAGCCCTTTAATGCACAATACTATGATCACTAGTAAATTTGGATAATCACACACAATAACTGCTATATCTAATCTAGTATGATGCATAACACATAGTAGGCTTCCAATTGCACTAGCATATCTAATTGTGCCAAATGTTGTCCAATATTTTTCATCATTTTAATTGCACATCATATGATACATTTGACTCTTTAATTCTCAAATGATGATATTTTTGAATGATTTTCTCCTCATGGTAGTGTTGACTTAAAAGCATAACCCCACTATGTTTAATCATTTGATACCTAAAATTGTATCAACTTCTCCTAAATCTTTCATTTTAAAGTAAGAAGATGGATACCTTTTAGTTTCATTTATGCCAAGCATATTTGTATCAACAATTAGCATATTATTTATATGTAAGCAGATTATAACTCCATACTCTTTGGTAAATTTTGAGTAAATGCACTTATTATCATTGTTATACTTAAATTCATATGATAAAACCACCGAATCAAATTTTCTCATGCCAATTTTTTGGTGCTTTTTTTTTTTGTTTGTCTTTACTCATACTACAAATCTCAACAAAATGCTCCTCATGTACAATTTTTTTCACATAATTAGCCTCACAATCCCAAGAACCTTCCTCAATTTGAATGCATTTTATCACATTATCCACAATCATGTTCTCAATTGTGTGAAGAAGGTTATTTTGACAATCATTCCGAGTTTAAGATAATTTTGAAATAATTGCAGCAACTTGAAGAGGTAGATAAACTTCAATAATAAGATATTTGAGTTTGGCAACACATATTTAAAGTTCATCCACTTGGTTATAGATAGATTTTCCATTAATCATGGCAAATTCAAAATATTTCAAAGGTGTAATTTTGTTTGTACCTTGATTGTCAACATTGTAATCTAGTCTCTTCCAAATGTCATTGGTATATGTGTAGGATTGAAACATTTAATATAGACGATCTGATAGAGCATTCGAAATCCTTCATTGGCACTTCCTTTTATTATCCTTTTCTTGTCAAGATTATCACATCACTTTTATTCATAAATTTCAAAAGACTATAGCCAACATGAGGTAATTTAGTATGCCACAAGGAAGATGACTCAAACATATAAATAGAAACAAAACTTTCATTGATACTTATCCGTCAAGATTGCAAACACTTGATACATCCACTATCTCCATCTCCTTGAAATTAATAGCACCTTAAGATTGTTGGGGAAATTTGATTGTTTATGAAGATTGAAAAGTAATAATAAGTCCTTCATATTCTGATGTGTGATGACAATCATGTCTTTAAGATATTGTTTGCCTCCACTATTATTGTTGACAGGTTTAGAACAAATATACCTCTAGAATATACACCAAAGTCACAAAAAAAGGAGTTCGGCTCTTATTCAATTCTCTCTTGGAATTTCACCTTAAATGTGTTAAAGTTGCGTGTATGAAAAGAGAAGAAGAGAGTTCTGAACAAGTAGTATATTTTCAACAGTTGTAGTTATTATAAATAATTAGTGTCTATTTGCATACAACCAAATAACACATCTCTTGATAATAAGTATCTTATCCCTGATCATTACCACTTTTCATGTCAAGAATGATATTCTTTTATAATTACTGATAACTTCTCGTAGGATCAAAAATCCCCTTTTATCATAACAAGAATCACAATTTTTTTTTTTTTATCAAGAGTCACGTCCTCACTTAATCAAGGGATACTTCTTTTGTGATAACAAACTATTTCAATACTATTGTGGGTCTTGAATTTGATTTTTGGCCTACCATCATTTCTACCGACGAAACTGTCCGATTTCACCGGATAGTTCCATTAAGATATTTGTCATGTTTTCGACCAACTCTCGCGACATTGTACAAATGGAAAACTACGACCATGGCATCGGGAAATGGGATTTTCTGACGAACCCGATCAGACTTGAGCACTTGGACGAGAAAGAACTCGAGGGCTAATGTCTAGGGTTTTGACCGATTGCATGTTTGTTGGAGTGAAACATAAAGAAATGAATATTCCAAGAGGCGTCTCCTTATAAAAGACCACGTTGAAGAGAAAAAGTCAAAAGTGATTGACTGAGGGTGGATTCCGAACTTTCTGGGAACTTTCCTGGAAATTATCACCTGTGACCACATAAATGATCTGACATTTAAGGTTAAGTAGTTTACTGGAAGAGACCTTTGAAATCAGATGACAATTTTGCCATTTGAGTTTCCTCTTTTAACAAATGAGAAAAGGGAAAGAAGCAACTTGGAAATTTCAAGATGAGGACTAGAAGAAGAATGATTGGACTTTGCTTCATTTTACTCCCTAGATTTCGTTAGATATGGAGGGATATTTAGATAGGCGATCTGTTTGTCCGAATTCGATATTTAGTATGATTCATGAAATTTTTTTATTCAGTTTAGTTTCTAAACTTTTATTATTATATTAATTATAATTTTTCGGTAAAGTTGAACGGTATATCATGTGCATTTTGTCGATATAAATCATCGAGTTCTTAGAGTGGGTCATTAAAATGATGTGTAGACAAGCCCAACTAAAATGAATTTCTATTTCATAAAAATACTTGTTTCTTCTCTCTCTGTTTTTTTTTTTTTTTGTTATTTCCTTTTTTTTTTTCTTCTTCCTTCCTCTGAACCATCGACATTGGCCATCCCCCAACCATCATCGCCGGCCATCCTGCCATCCTGGTCTCCGATGTAGTTTTGCTTCCCTACTTCCCACCACAAGCCCCACTGTGCAACCTCAAATCCCTAAATTCATGTTTCCATGCACGTATCTCACAAGAAAAGATAGTGACAACATTCCCTATTCAGAAAGTGATACATTGGAACATAGATGAACATAATCATTAACCTCATCAATGACTTTTGCTCCCAAATATGGTTAGACAGGGTCACAACGAGATTGAGTTGAAGAACTAAGCTGGTTTCATAGCCAAAACCATCAAGATCGCTATAGGACAAGAAAGAGCCAATATGAAAAAAATTAGATACACCCCACAACAAAATCTTCCAAAGAAGCTAATTCCAAGTTTCAAGCTTTGATAATCGATTTTTTCTCATCCATTTTGTGCTCGTGATGAGTAATCAAGGAACATGACCAAGATAACGGGAACATAGATTTTCTATGAATGGATAGTGACACTTGATTTTCTGTCATCCTCCTCCTGTCAACTCTATCTGGCGAGACAAACCCCTTGTCATTTTCTTAGGGAAGTCGTGTAGAAAAAACTTGTAATTTTTATGCAATGAGACAACGAGTGTGATATCACAACAAACAGCGATCCTGTCCCATCCAAAACGTACATTATTGGGGATTTGGACTGAGAATTTGGGACATGTGCTTTGATTTGATTAGCTTGTTTGGGCGACATCGTCCATGATGATATATGCTTTTTCCAGTGTTTAAGGTAATGTTTCTTAATGTTATTAATATGCTAATGGTTCTTCAGATGTCATTATTAGTGAACAAATCAAGATCAATCATTTTTGTGATGGTAGTTTTGCCATTTTGAGTTTTCTCTTTTAGCCCAATACTAATAATAGTAAAAAGAGAAGAAGTGACTGGGATAGAAGAATGATTTTGACTTTGCCTCATTTTATTGCCCAAAATTCATAAAATAGAAAAATAAGGATAATGTGATGGATAATTCCGAAATTTTTGTTCTATTTTTTATGTAACCCGTGGATTTTTTTTTTCAATTTAATTCTGGAACTTTTAGGATTGCACTCAATATCATCCTTCCGTAAAGTGCAACGCCATGTGATGAGTATTTTACTAATGTGGATTGCTAAGTTAGGGTGCGCTTGATAAGATTTCTATTTCTGGGAACAACTTTTATTTAGAAATAGTTTTTTCCATTTTATTCCCTAAATGAGTTTATTAGGAGAAAAATGCATTTTGATATGATCCTAAAATTTCTGTTTTTAGAATAGAAAAAGAGCATAAAAGCGTTTGGTACGACTCTCAAATTTTTTTTATGATGTAAAATTAGTTTAGTTTTTTTTTAACAATTTTTTGAGATTTTTTTTTTTATTTTTTTTTTAATTTTTTTTTTTCCTTCATTCTTCTTCCACCTCATTGGTCCACCATGGTTGGGCAAAGCTGACCTTGTGATGGCTAGGAGAGGTTGAGCCTCACTCCTCGATCTTACCCACCCATGGCGAGACTCGACCTCGCCTTGTTGAGCTTACGGTGGCTAGGCAAGGTCGAGTCTCATCGGAGGCCGACAAAGCTTACTTGAGGATGGCGAGATTCACCTCGTCAACCCCTCAACTCTAGCTAGTTGCTGGCCATTGCCAAGGCTCGGCAACCGGTTAGAGGAGGAAGGAGAATGAAGTACAAAAAGAAAATGACCTTGTTTCAAAAATTGATCTGGAGAATAAAGAAGTAGATCTTTTTTACATTTTGTTTATGTTCCAATTTATCCCTTGACCATTGATTTGTTCCAAGGAATTAAAAAAATAGTCGATATTACTAAATAAATTTATGTTCTTATTATATTTTGGGAAAAAAATAGAAAAAAAAAAACAGGATGGTTACCAAATAGTATGTGGTTCCAAAAAAATGTTGTGTAAATTTTTGTACATAAAAATACTCATTTTGTCCGTCTTTTCTTCTTTTTTTTTTCCCTCTTCCTCCATCTCAATTAACATTATTGGCCATCCCTCCACCATTGTCACCGATGTAGCTCCGCTACCACTACTTGCCATCACAAGCCTCATTGTCCAACCTTAAATTTGATTTGCACTTTAAGTCATGTTTCCGTGCACCTTCCCATAACAAAACATAATGATAACATTCCCTACATTAACGTTCAAAGAGTAATAAATTGGAACCTAGATTAATGTCATATATAACCTCACTAATGACGTTTGCTCCTAGATATGGTTAGACGGTGTTGCAATGAGATTGAGTTGAAGAATCAAGCTGCTTTGTTGTAATGATCCGGTTTGATGTGGACAGAGGATTCGGACAAAGAGTGGCTCTTGGTAGATTTCTAGGATGGCAAAGGAGCATGAAAGTGATTCTCATATATATATATATGTATGAAAATTAGAATTAACTCATAGATACGTTTTTTGATGTAATGGTAATGCTTAACTTTAATCATATTTAGGTATGAGCACTCTTAGGATGTGTGACTTCTAGAGAAGGTGCTTGCCTCCATGCAAAAGGACAAAACCTTGAGACTAGGTACCCAATTGGCCATGATGGATTGTTAGAATATTTAAATGATAAATTACACCTTCATTTTACAGCTCAAGTTTTTAAACAGTTGATAGTAGTTCCATAAATTTTCACAAGGTATTAGAGTTAGGAGATTTTGAGTTTGAATTTTTTAGGCCCCAATTTGCCTCCCTAATCACATATTTCCACCCTTTAGGGCAGCAGTAAGTTAATTCAGGAATATCACGTTTATATGAAAAATAATCAAATCTCCATTAAAAAGAAAGTGAAATAGCTAATAACAAAAAAAAAACAGATAAAACCCACAATAATTCAAGGCCACGAAGGCTACATTATGCTAAATCTGTCAAGCGGATGATGACCCTTGGACGATTCCTGTGATTTCTCCTCCTCTGTCCACTCGCTCAGCAGACACTCCTCAACACGGCCCCTGGTGGTTTCTTGGAAAATCACTGTGAGACTTCCGTGAAACGCGTATACTGCCGATGTGTACTCTCTCTCTCTCTCTCTCTCAGGGTGTTGTCAACTTGTCAATGCAAAACTGGAGATCGTGAAGAAGCGGCAGGGATGGGAAAGGGCGCACATGGCATAAAGGACAAGATGCAAATCCTGACTTGGACTGACGACGATGGGACGTTGCTTGGGCAGTTGGAAGATTCAGACGAAATTTAGTCAAGCGTTTCCCCGAAACTTAAAACGCGCTTCTCAGTTTCAACCAACCGCCTTCTCTATAAAAAGGGCATAGCCGCAATCTCCATTGCTGTATCCTAGTCTTCATTCATTTTCTCCTTTGCTACTGAGAGAGAGAGAGAGAGAGCAGGAAGTGTGGCTATTTCTCTTTTTGCCAGTTGATCTACGTGAAAACTCCCTTCAGAGCCGTCACAGAAGAGCTTTGCCGATGAACCATGACCCATCATCTCCATAAGGAGGAGCTCACATCGAGCTCCATTGCTATTTACTAGTCTTTACTCAGAATCCTATCTGCCACTTCCTGCTTTTCTTCCTTCGTTATTGTGCTTCAATCACATCTACTTCTTTTGGATTCATTGAGCAGGTAAATTTTCCTCCCTATCATTGCTCAACGTTGGATTCAGTGGAGAGAGAGAGAGAGAGAGAGAGAGAGAGAGAGACATAATTCTAGAGTCATGATTCTTAACAATTTGACTAGTTTCCTTTTTGCCAGTTGATCAACGTGAAACTCCATCCAGATATGTCACAGAAAAGCTTTGTAGATGACCCGGACATCGAGTCTCAGCAAGAGAACCTCCTAGTTGATGCCGGCGGAGCCCCAAGGAGACGGTGGCAACGGGTCTCCTTGGTCCTGAGGGCAAATTCAATTCTCATTTCGACAATAAAAAAGACTGCGATTAAGGCATATGCGCCTGATGATCAAGATGTCGAGTTGCAGCAACCTACTCGACTCAATACTGGCGAAACCCTGAGGAGACGGTGGCATTTCGTCTACTTAATCGTAAAGGCTCTCCGGGCCTTCGTTTCGACAGCAAATAACCCTGTGACGGAGACACAACTTGAAGTGAGTAGTCTCAAATAATTGCTTTTCCCTCACAAGACCACAAAACACTTTTTTTTTTGGTCAAAAGGACCACAAAACACTTTCATGACAACTCACCACCAAAACGTTTAATAAATGATCTTTCATATCTTTGTTTTGCTTTGAAGCTCGCCAATCTCAGAACGATCTTTCATGTGATGGCGACATTACCGTTTTGAGGCCAGACTGGTTCTTCATCCACATCCTATCGAGTCATAAAAGTTCCAGCGTAAATAACCCATATTCGTTCACATCAATACGGTCTTCACCATCTAGAGCAATTGCGTGCCAATGAACACGATGCATTCGTGGGTAGGTAGATAAATGAAATTGGTAGAACTGTCCCTTAGGCTTCCCAGCGGCAACATGGTGGAAGCCCTTTCTATTCAGAAGATGAGCTGGTCTCAGTTGCATTCCATGGCTACTAGGGTAAAAAAAGGCACTAAAAGATGAGTCTCTTAGTCGATGAATCAGTTGATTGAGAACTTGAAAGCTACTTTCATGTTCTTACTCATTAGTACCAAAAATATAATCTTTAGATCTGCTGCAGCTGATTTCACATCTTGCTATTCGAGCTACAGTGCTTGACGTCTGAAGAAGTGAAATAACCGCAGGTGACCACTACTACAGTGCTTGATTGGACTGACAACGATGGGACTTCGCCTAGGCAGTTGGAACATTCAGACGAAATTTAGTCAAGCATTTCCCCGAAACTTAAAACTCGTTTCTCAGTTTTCAACCCCTTTTCTATAAAGAGGGCATAACCGCGAGCTCCATTGCTCTATCCTAGTCTTCACTCATTTTATCCTTTGCTAGAGAGAGAGAGAGAGAGAGAGAGAGAGAGCAGAAAGTGTGGCTATTTCTCTTTTTGTCAGTTGATCTACGTGAAAACTCCCTTCAGGGCCGTCACAGAAGAGCTTTGCCGATGATCCATGACCCATCATCTCCATAAGAAGCTCACATCGAGCTCCATTGCCATATACTAGTCTTATACTCATATTCTCATCAGCTACTTCCGGCTTTTCTTCCTTTGTCTAGTGTTCTTCAATCACATCTACTTCTTTTAAATTCATTGAGCAGGAAAAGTTTTCCTTCCCATCATTGCTCAACGTTCGGTTCAGTGTGGGGGGGGGGGGTAGGAGAGAGAGAGAGATAATTCTACTGTCATGATTCTTAACAAACGTGGAAGTGTGACTAGTTTTCTTTTTGCCAGTTGATCAACGGGAATCTCCTTCCAGAGATGTCACAGAAGAGCTCTGCAGATGACCTGGACATCGAGTCTCAGCAAGAGAACCTCCTCGTTGATGCCGGCAGAGCCCCAAGGAGACGGTGGCAACGGGTCTGCTTGGTCCTGAGGGCAAATTTAATTCTCATTTCGACAACAAAAAAGACTGCGATTAAGGCATGTGCGGTTGATGATCAAGATGTCGAGTCACAGCAACCGACTCGACTCAATACTGGCGAAACCCTGAGGAGACGGTGGCATTTGGTCTACTTGTTCGTAAAGGCTCTCTGGGGCTTCGTTTCGACAGCAAATAACCCTGTGACGGAGACACAACTTGAAGTGAGTAGTCTCAGATAATTGCTTTTCATGTTCTTACTCACTAGCACCAAAAATATAATCTTTCGTTCTGCTACATCTGATTTCACATCTTGCTATACAAGCTACGGTGCTTGAACTCTGAAGAAGTGACATATCCTCTGGTGACCACTACTATTACATAAAGTCAAGGATAATTATTATTGGCAATCCTCACATCATCCATCTTATCTGCTTTGACTTGTAGCATGAACTTCAAAAATCTGAGATGACTTTTAAGACTCCTTAAACAAAACTCTCTCTCTCCCTCCCTCTCTGTCTGTCTGTCTGTCTCTCTCTCTCTCAAAAGCGTGCGCACACAATACATCCAAGAGTTGCCATATGCATTATTTAGTCCATATATATGTATATGTTGCTAATGGAACTTGTCTAATTCACGCGTTGATAGGCTACACACATTACCTATTGTTTCTAACCCTGAAGTAACATATTTGTTTGTCACAGAGCACAGAATTACCAGATTCTGGGGAACCAGAGCGGACACATGAATTGCTCGTCAGTTGTAGGTACAGCAATCACGAATGTACAGGGGTGGTGCTCCAAACTGAAAATATCGCTAAGATGATAATGGAAAACGATTTGATTGCCTTACTAGAATTTGGAGGTGTCCAACGGGTAGCAGAGGTTCTCAGCAGTGATATGGCGAAAGGAATTCCAGGTCACGAGGAGGACCTCCATCACCGACGCACTGCACTTCTTAAACCCGATTCAGATATTCATAACAGAAGCTTCATCCACTTCCTGAGCAAATCTTGCAACAGTAGCACCATTTTCCTTCTCCTGATTTTCGCCATTCTGTCATTTGCCTTTGGGATCAAGGAGAAGGGACCGAGAACGGGTTGGTATGAAGGGGCTCTTACACTAGGTGCTGTCATTCTGATCGTGATAGTCCAATCAATTTGTGAATTTAGGAATGAAAGTTCACGTCAGCTGTCAGCAAACCAGCTTTGGCAAAATGGGGACCTGAAAGTCCATGTTTTAAGAGGGGGATGCCGTCAAAATATTTGCGTCTCTGATGTCCTCTTGGGAGATATTGTACTTTTAGAGAAGGGAGACCAAGTTCCTGCCGATGGTTTGCTCATACCCACTGGATCCTTGGAAGTGGATGACAAAATTGACCCCATCATCAATAATCAGAATCCATTCTTGTTTTATGGTTCCAAAGTAACTGATGGTGCTGGCAAAATGCTGGTGACCTCAGTTGGTGCCGAGACAAAGTTGGGCAATATGTTGAGGACAGCTCACCTATCAAAAAAGACACCAGTAGAGGAGCAACTCAACAAGCTGAGCACGCGGAAGCAAATACTTGGCGTTGCCATCACAATAATCATTACTGTGGTGTTGTTTTTACGGTTCAATCTCAAGAAGGAATATAAGAATTCAGGCCTGCCGGACTTCTCAGGGAAAACACATCCTCTGAAGCAATTAATTGAAGCTATGAAGAGAGTTGCCCAGAGACCAAGAGGGATGTTAAACACGTTGACTTCATTTAGTTTGCTACTAGCTGGAATTGCTGAAGGAGTACCATTAGCAGTTACTATTGCCATCACTTGTTGGAACAAGAGGATGCTAGGTGACAAGACCTTTGCTCCAGAACCATCCATTACTCTCACCATGGCTTCGGTCACCATTGTCTGCACTGACAAAACAGGGGCACTGCCATTGGCCCCACAAGAAGTTGAAAGGTGCTGGATTGGTAAAGAAGTTATCAGTGAAGATTCCAAGGTATCCAATCATGTTCTGGAAGCATTTTGTGACGGAATTGGCATACTATCTTTATTTCCAGAGAACAGCCGAACCCCAATGGATAACTCAATCCTTGCTTGGGCTGCACAGAAATGGGAATTGAAAACGGAAATCTGGAAGCAACTTCACAGTTTCATTGAGTTCAAACAGTCAACTCACAATGAGAACATAGTTGTAGCATTGGTTGGAAAGGATGGAGGTAACTGGCCAAGGTTCTTGCACTACAAGGGACCTGCAACGCCAATATTAGACTTGTGTTCACAATTTTATGACATTGAAGGGATAACAAGGCCCATGGATATAAGTGAAAGGATGATTTTTGGAGACATTGTTGGGCAAATGCTGTCAGAAGGTTTTGAACCCATCACATTTGCTTGTAAGCAAGTTGATGAATCCAGGTCTGATGAAGGCAATCTAACAATGGTGGCACTGTTGGGGCTAAAGAAGACTGGCTGGGAGGATACAAGGGAGGTGATAGAAGAATTTAGAGAAGCCGGAATTAAAGTACTAGTAGCGTCAAGTGAGGAGGTCTTGAAGCTACAGAACATTGCTACAGGGTTTGGAGTCACACGGCCTGATTCAGATGCACTAGTCATAACAGGTGAAGAATTTCGAAATAGCTCTGATGAAGAGAGGATGGACATGGCAGCCAGAATTTCTGTGATGGGGAACTCCCTCCCATCCGATCGGCTTCTTCTGGTGAGTTGCTTGAAAGATCAAGGACACACAGTTGCAGTGGTTGGAAACAGAACAAATGACATTCCAATGCTAATAGCTGCTGATGTGGGACTCACATTTTCTACTTGGAGCACTGACATTGCAAGAAAGAGCACTGACATCGTCATCACAGAAGGCAATTTCAAATCCATCTTGGCCGTAATGAAGTGCGGAAGATGCATATACAGCAATATGCGGAAGTACATTCAATTTCAGATGACTATGACCTTAGCCGGGTTGTTGATACCCTTAATCACAAATGCCTCTCATGGAAGTTCACCTATAACGACAATTCAGTTCCAATGGGCAATCTCAGTTTTGACTCTTCTAGGTGGTTTGGCTCTTCTGATGGAGCCACCCCGTGAGATGCTCATGAAGAAATTCACACCGGGACGAGATGGACAACTCATTACCAAGGCCATGTGGGTGAATAGTTTCATGCAAACAGCTTACCAGGTCTCTCTGTTGGCAACCATGCAGTCTAAAGGGCCTACAATTCTTGGGCTTAAGGAGAAGGTAATTAAGACTGTGATATTCAACAGCTTTTTTGTATGCCAGGTATTCAACAAATTCAATGCACGAGAGCCCGAAAAGATGAATATCTTCAGAGGGGTCCATCACAGTAAATGGTTTTGGGTGGGTACAGTTACCGCCTTGTTGTTGCAGTGGGCATTTCTTGAGATAGCACATATCATTGCAAAAGATTCAAGATTGAATTACGCAGAATGGGGAATGTGTCTGTTTCTTGGGGTTATTTCATGGTGCATTGACTTAGCTGGAAAGTGCATACTCCTCGTAATAAAAAAGTGGGTGACAAAGCCACCAGGTGCAGTTGTCCGGGACAACGGAAACCTAACCTCAGCTGTCCCAGAACCCGCTTGCCATCTTGAGCTTCTTCCGCTCATGCAGAAGTTGAAGGCCGTATATGTCCGAGTTAAAACTATCTTCACAAGAGATGGAAAAACTGATTGATGGTATGTGGCATTGTAAATAAGGTGGATTAGGAGGATGCATGATAGAAGCGAGTCAGACAGAACGAGTCAGTTCATTAACTAGTTTGCAACTTTCACCGAGTAGTTGCCTAGAATTTCCTATTAAGATTGCCTTCTACATAATATTAGACACCATAACGAACGCCATCTCGTCTCATAATCAATTCCTTTTTCTTCCAATTCCTCTCTTTATTTCATTTTTCTTTTCACATTGATCCATGGAGCCTCCCCTCTTTCATTTTGATACCATTTATATTTTCTGCAAATTGCCTCAGCACTTCTTTTGGGTTGTAACAGCTCGTTTCTGGTAAAGTCCTACTAATTATTGAGAAACCTTCGTAAGAGATCATCAGAAATGTGCGGTTTCATTCACAAATAAGCAAGTAAAATAGCTGCAATTTTAAGAACCAGAGATCATATCGATATATAGAGAGCAAATAAATAATAACAGAAGATGATCATAAATTTTTATTAAGGCATCTTCAATCACAAGCTCTGTATCTAACAGAAACTAGTGGAAGAGACTAATGAGACATTTGAGTTTGGAGCCTGAATTGATGCTTACAAGTAGGTGAAGTCATTAAGATAAGAGGAGCACCTGCAAACTGAGCTTAGCTGAGAAAGTGAGTCACTAATTCGTTTGGAACTCCCTTGCTATTCAATTCTGTCCTGTGAGCTCTTGGCGGCTCCGTAATGCACATCTTCGGTGCCAATGGCTCGACGCATTTTCCATTAGAAAAATTCCTCAACAATGCTGTTCCACACGAGGCTCAAACAAATTCACAGCTTGCCTCGTCACCTAATTGCCAACAATCATCAAGGAAACTCCCGAATTAACCCTAAATGATGGTGCTCAACAAGGACCCAAAAAGCTTTTAGTCAATGAACACTACTAATTCATCTAACCGTTACGAATAATGACGTGTACAGAACAACACGATTCCCCATCGACATTCAGTCCACTTCAGTTCTGTACTCACATCCCCCTTCCTCCTTCTTCCTATCTTTGATTTATGCAACCATTCTTCTTCATTTCAAGTGAGCATTAACTCTCATATACTCGTGCAAAATCAAATGCAGATCTTGAACAAAACCCAGAAGAAGGAACGGTTTGGCAAACCCGCAGCAAACGAACTTCAACGGAAGGAGACCTAAGGCTTTGGTTTTGAGCTTAGCTTCGATTGAACTCACTCACTAACTGAGCATATCATAACATAGCAGAAATCTCGAGAGAAGAGAAAGTGCAGACATGAATTCGAAACTAGCACCTGCAAGCGAGCTCCGTAGAAGCACACCAGTCGGCCCATGAAGCTGTTCAAAGTCAACGGTCTCCCCATTTCTGGGGAGTTTGGCCATTATCGGTCGCTCATTTGTCGTTTCAGTGAGCGAATGACGAGTCTTCTTGCTATGTAGAAAAGAAAAACCAAACCTTATTTCATGTATTAGTTTAATAATCCCAAATCCGACGGTCAGTATTTCATTGATTAACGGCCACATGAGTAATGCGAAGTTTAGCATGGCAATCATGTTAACAGTTGTTGTCCACTTTAATCGCCATGCAAAAGTTCGAACCTTCTTCTCATATAGAGTCCAAAATTATCCACACAACAATTTGTGATTCTTTCGGACCCGTGGCTTGATTTCCTTTTCTCAGATTGAGTCCAAAGTTTACTATTCATCTTCTCCAAAAATCACCGCACACCACCGTGAAGAAGCTGACCGGAGGCCAATGACCACTGGCCAAGGGGTCGTGCGAGCAGGCGAGGTGCCAGCGACCGCCGCTTGAGGGTCGCCTAACCCCGGCGACCGTCGCCGGACCTCAGGCGACGTTTGGGTCGCGTGACCCAGGCGTCACCTGAGGTGCGTGACCTCAGGTGACGGTTGCCTGGGTTGCTGGGTTGCGCGACCTCAGGCGACGGTCACCTGGTTCACCTGGGTCGCGTGACCTTAGGCGATCGGGCGAATGTTGCCGGGGTCGCGCTCGGCCATCCGACCGCCAGATCCGGCGGTCCGGCCGCCGGATCCGGCAGTCCGGTGGTTGGACTTCAAAAAAAATAATATTAATGTTTTTTTTTTGTTTTTTTAATTTAATAAAAGTCCTTTACACGTCTTGCTTTTACTGTTATATCGGGAGTTACTCCACGTATTGTTTACCAAACGATATTTGCATTTCGGAAAACCCCATTCACCCAAAGGTATTTGCATTTTGGCAAATGCATTCTCCAAAAACCGAACCAAACGGGCCCATTATCCACACGCAACAATTTGTAGTTCTTACACATGGCTTGATTTTTTTTTTTTTCCTGCGTAATTGGTACGCCTGGCTTACTGTTAGGACCATAGAAAAATTGTCCAGTCCAAATTGGCCCATGCCAATGCAATATAAGTTTAGCGACCCATATCTAGACCCAATCAATACCCGACCCAATTGAGTGTCCTTGCGCTGGGGTGGCTTTGCACTTGGGCTGGTGAAGCTGAACCTTGCCAAATTCAACAAGGTTGAGCATCGTCAAGGGCTTGGTGAGACTTGACCCTTGCTAGATTTGGCAAGGTTGAGCCTCGTTAGGGATGGGCAAGACTCAACCCTCACTATGGGTTAGTCCTTAAACTATATGAAAACATATAATGTTATCATTGCATTAATTTAAATAAAAAAATTGAATGTTTTCATATAATTCATGGACTTAATTGAATAATTATCAAAAGTTTAGGAATCGTATTCAACGAAATAATAGTTCATGAACGATATTGCATATTGTGCTAAGATTTAGGGATTGCATTGAACAAATTAAAAGTTCGAGGTTGACATTGCACATTGAGAAAAAGTTCGGGACCATTTGTGTTATTTTCTCATTTAATTGTGATTTTTTTCTTTGTAAAAAGAAAATAGCATATGTTTTTTGAGAAGGGCCGTGTTAAATTTTGTAATATAAAATCGCAATATTCACAAAGTGAGCAAGGAATTGACTCCTTTACATGTAACCACCGAGGTCTACCACAAATACTTAAAATTTTTTAGTGATCATAATGTTAATCCTTTTCTTTTTATAATGAAAATAGATATCTTTTTCTTTGCATGGGCTATTTCTTTTGTGGAGATCGATGAAAGTGGGTGGTCGGTTGAGAGGAACTGTTTGTAATTGATATTGGTTCAGTGACAGTGGTCCTGGTATGGTTGTTGCTGCTAAGATTAGTTGATTGAGATGGAACTAGCTTTGAGGTCTTTGTTGGTGGTTCTTTTGAAGCTAGACCTTGTGTCCTTCTCTTTGGAGCTACATTTGATTTGGTTGAGATAGACCCACTATTGGGGCCTTTGTTGGTGTTTTTCTTTTGGAGTTGCCGCTTGTGCCCTCTATTTTGGAGTAGCATTTGATTGCTTTTTTTTTAAATTGTGCTCAAGTTGACATTGCTTGGATTGTGTCCCTTGTTTGGGTTTGCCCTTGGGTTCTTCTTTTGATTTTATTTTCCACAGTGTTGTTTGCTTTCAATTAAACATCACTTAAAAACCTTTGATATTTTTGATTAGCCAACTGGGATTCTGATACTAATTGTTAGGAGTCCCACACCGATTCCAGAAAAAAATACACAAATAAATAATTCACACAAACAAAATGTAATAATAGATAACAAAATTGGAAGAATATACCAAGAAAATTTGTTATCGATAGTCACCTAAACTTAGCTAGATCTCCATATAGAGGTACCCTGCAAATTCACTATATTTCAAAAACAGTAGAAATACAATTATAATCTTCTCTTAAGATCCATACACAAAGAAATTGAGAATATTTACAAAGAGAAAACTCACTTTTTCTTCTCTCATGTTCTTTTCTCTCCATTTTTTCTCAGCTCCTTTATGTTTGGCTGTTGCCTCTCAATAGCCAATATATGTGATGTAACTTTTAATTTCAAAGCAAAATAAAGAGAAAAGACAAAAAAAGGCTCTTAAAAATATTTGGCTTCACCCGCCAACGTCTCGTTCATTCAATGTAGGTATGATAGCCTAGTGTAGGGCTACTTTGACTCTGAAAAAACTGGTCCAAGCCGAGCGGAGCCGTGCTTAGCATGAGTTTTATTTATTTATTTATTGGGCACTCCGAACAATTGGTTGTGCGAATGGACAACGCATCTACAGAAAAACCTGTTCCATTTGCTGTTTCTTTTCAATAAACGACCTTGCACAGTATTATCAAATTGCCACTATTTTCTTACTTGAGGAAAACTCATCGTGCACTTTTTTTTAGTCGAAAAACCCTTGCGTGCACTTCACTATCCATAACTAGTTATTAAGGGCATATTTGGTAACGATTCTGTTTCATAAAACAAATTCTGATAATAAATGATTTTTTTTAATTTTATTTGCGGGAACAATTTCTAAGCATTTTAAGCCGTTTGGTAACCGTTCAAAATTTTTCATTTTGAAATAGAATTGTGTTTGGTATCGTACTCATTAATTATGTTCCAAATCAATTTCTTTTAATTTTTAAATATTTTTTTTTTTTTTTTTTCTCATGTTCTTCTTCTTCCAGTGGTCGGCGACCTCATCGGAGCGTTGCCGGCCCTCGTCGGCTGAGCCTCGCCGGCAGCTGGGCAAGGCTTGCCAGTGGTCAGGTCGGCCATCAACGGGGCTGGGTGAGGCTTGCCTGGCTACCAACGGGGCTGGGCGAGCCTCGCCGGTGATTGGGCTTGCCTCCGGTGAGCTCGCCGGACCTTGCCTTGACTTGGCGAGCTTCCGGTGATTGGCGGCGGACGGCAACCGTGGGATGGCGGTAGATGAAGAAGAAGAAGAGAAAAGGGTAGAAGAAGAGAAATATGATTTTTTTTTTTTTTTGGGTAACCCAGGGAACCTCGTAAGTCGATAGCCGGCGAGCAAACCCTAGGGAAGTGACTGACTGCAGGTTCCACCACCACAGTACTCTAGGTAAGAATCTCTAACGACGTCTCTAGGATTTGAACTTCTCCCCTTCGTGAGAAGGAGAGAGCCCAAGCCAACTGCGTCGCTGTGGGCGGTGGTAGAGAAATATGATTTTGATTCCTAGATTTGTTTCCGAAACAAGAATTAAATTTTTTTTTTTTATTCTTGATTCAAAACAAAAAAATAGAAATTTGTTCCCGAAAATAAAAAATTTACCAAACACAATTCTATTCCCAAACTGTTTCCGAAAACAAAAAATCAGAATCAGATACTGTTTGGATGGTTACCAAATAAGCTCTAAATTTATTGTCAAAACAAGTCTTTTACCAAACGCTCACTTTTTTTACCCTCTTTGATACTCATTATTCCATACGAGATTTAAGCACCCAAAAATATTTTCAATCACACATTTTCAGCATACCACCGAACTAATGAAAAGCAATCATTTTCTTAGAAATAATTTTCAGGAAAAATATTTTCCTTAATCAATAAAATTTTACGAACCAAACACACCCTGAAAAAGAATTCTATCTACATATATTTGAAGCGTATCTAGCAGTACAATATGATAGAGTTGTGGAGTTTGATAGAGAAAACTAATATTTAAGTGCAGAAACAATTTGTTATAAACAGGTACTTTCCAGCAGGTCACCCATCTGCTAATGGCATATGTTAATTTTCACGTTAAAGCAAATGATAGAGTTTTTATTGCAGCTAATATATCGAGGCAATATCTTTTATAATTGCAATGTTTGAGCTTGTAATGTTTGAGCTTGTAATGTTAATACTAATAGTGATAGTGGAGAGACTGCCTAGTGCGGCAATGTGGTCTTTCCATTTTTGATTTTGGGAAGGGTTTTTCATGTAAAAATTCTGTTTGATTTTTTTCTCTTCAAAGATTGGATCACTAGATTCGCATAGTATCAAAATGGATCAAAACATATTAAAATGCCTTGACATAAGTAAGATGATTTTCGACCCGATCTTGACTCATCCGTCCAACGGGTCCAGCAGGTCCTATGCACATAGGAAAAGGGTAAAAGTAAAAACAAGAAAGCAGAACTGATATGCAATCATTGCATCTCCTTTTATAGCTTAAAGAGTTTATACGCGCAAATGCAAAGGCTACCTAGAGGCTCACGAAACACCCTAAAATCCATCAGCTTCTCGAAGGCCTCGTAGTGTAAGTTGGACGGGAGTCATTGCTTATTACGTTGAGTCCTACCAAGGATTAAAGAAAAATTGAACGGCAGCGTTTCTTCGTGCCCATCCACGCGCGCCACCTTGATGTCCACTTGTCCTCCCTACCGATCGATCGGAGGCATCCGGCTTTCATTGCACGCGGTTTGTTGGAAAATATCACCAATGACCGCATAGGTCATATGGCATTTACGTAAATAGTTTCCTAAAAGGGACCTTCGAAATCGGTAGACAATCTTGCCATTTGAGTTTTGTCTTTCAGCCAATATAAAAATGGGGGAGAAGCAACTTGGAAACTTCACGATGACGACCAGAAGAAGAAAGATTGGACTTTGCCTCAATTTACTCCCTAGATTTCATTAGATATGGGGGGATATTCAGATGGATGATCCCTTATGTCCGACATTTAGTATAATTTATGAAATTTTCCTTATTCAATCTAGTTTCCAATTTTTTAGAATTGTAGTAAATATGATTCTTTGTAAAGCTGAATGGTATATCATATGTATTTTGCCGATGTGGATTGCCAAGTCATCAATGTGGATCTAAAAATGACTGGTTAGCTCAACTCAAATAAATTTCTTTTTCACAAAAATACTCGTTTCTTCTCTCTTTTTTCTTTTCCTTTTTTCTTTCCTCTGAACCATCATGTCGGCCATCTGGCCATCACGGTCTCCGATGTAGTTTTGCTTCCCTGCTTCCCACCACAAGCTCCATCGCACAGCCTTAGATTTGATTCGCACTTAAGTCATGTTTCCGTGCACGTATCTCACAAGAAAACATGGTGACAAAATTCCCTACATTGACATTCAAAAAGTAATACATTGGAACCTTGACTAACATAATTAATAACCTCATTAGTGACTTTTGCTCCCTAATATGGTTGTACGGTGTCACAATGAGGTTGAGTTGAAGAATCAAGCTGCTTTCATAGCCAAAACCATCAAGATCGCCATAAGGCGGGAAAGACTCAATACGACAACAATCAGATACATCCCACAACAAAATCTTCCAAAGAAGCTAATTCCAAGTTTCAGGCATTGACAATTGATTTTGTGTCATCCATTTTGCGCTAGTCATGAGTAATCAAGGAACATGACCAAGCTAATTGAGAACATAGATTTTCTGTGAAGCGGATAGTGACACTCGATGATCTTCTGTCATTCTCCTCTTATCGACTCTATCAAGTGAGACAAATCCCTTATCATTTTCATAGGGAAGTCATGCGAAAGCTTCTAATTTATGCAATGAGACAATGAGTGTGATATTGTAACAAAAACCGATGCCTATCCCACCCAAATTGTTTCTTTTGGGGATTTGGAATGAGAATTTGGGACAGATCCGTGGGAGAAGCACGGTTTTGGAAAGGGATAACGTTAGAAACGGCTTTGTTGGAACAGTATCCATCCTTTCATTGAAGAAAGTTCTTTTTAAGTACTGAAAGAAAACACTGACCAAAAAAAAAAAAAAAAAAAAAAAAAAAAAAGTACTGAAAGAAAACAAGATGATGTTTCCATTTGTTAATCTTTGATTAGTGTTGTTCACTGAACTGTGCTTTGATTTGATGAGCTTGTTTAGGTGACATCTTCCTATGCTTTGGTAATCCGTTTTTAATGTTGTTAACATGCTAATGGTTCTTATCTCCAGATATCATTATTAGTGAACAAATCAATATCAGTCATTCGTGATGGTAGTTTTGCCATTTTGAGTTTTTTTATTTTATTTTATTTTATCCCAATAATAATAATAATAACAATAATAATAAAAAGAGAAGAAGCAACTTGGAAACTTAGGTTAACGACTAGAAGAAGAATGATTTTGGCTTTGCCTCATTTTACTCCGTAGATATCATAAAAAAAAAAAAAAAATAGGGATAATGTGATGGATAATCCCAGAATTTTGGTTCAATTTTTTAGTAACTCACAAGGTTTTTTATTCAATTTAATTCTTAAACTTTTAGGATTGTACTCAATATGATCCTCACATAAAGTGCAATGCCATGCGATGTGTATTTTGCTGATGTGAATCGCCAAGCTAGCGTGCGGATCCAAGAAAATGATGCGTAAAGCTAGCTCAGCTGAAATAATTTTATTTATATCAAAATACTCATTTTTCTCATCTTTTCTTCTTCTATTTTCTTCTTCCTCTATCTCAACCAATATTACTGGCCATCCCTCCACCATCATCGCGGATGTCGTTCCGCTATCACTACTTGCCATCACAAGCCTCATTGCACAACCTCAGATTTGATTTGCACTTAAGTCATGTTTCCATGCACCTATCCCATAACAAAACATACTAATTACATTCCCTACATTAACGTTGAAAGAGTAATAGATTGGAACCTGGACTAATTTTATCTGTAACCTCACTAGTGATGTTTGCTCCCCCAGATAGGGTTAGACGGTGTCGCAATGAGGTTGAGTTGAAGAATCTAGCTCCTTTATTGTAATGATACAATTCGTTGAGGATGGGGAGATGTCGCCGTGGGCGAGGGGTGTAGACAAAGAGCAACTCTTGCCTGGATTCTAGGATGGCGAAAGGATCATGAATATACTGAATTGTGCATCGAACATGGAAAGATCGATTTTGAAATTTATATGTGAAAGCTGAAATTAAATCATAGATGTGCTTCTAATGTAATGACAATGCTTAACTTCAATCATGCTTAGGTGAGAGCACTCTCAAGATAGATGATCTCTTGGGAAGGTGCTGACCTATTCGCGAAAGGACAAAATTGTGACACTTGGTATGGAATTGGCCACGATGGGTAATACCTTAGTGAGCTAATTTAGGGACATCATGTTTATAGCAAAAATCATCAAAATCTCCACTATAGGAAGGGAAATAGCCGAAAACAAAAAGACTGGTACACCACACAACAATTCAAGGCCATTAAGGCCGCATTATGCTAATTCTGTCAAGCGGAAGATAACCCTCGGATGATTCCTGTCGTTTCGCCTCCTGTCCACTCTCAGCAGACACCCCTTCCTATCATTTTCTCATGCAAGTCATGCAGAAACCATCTTTGGAGCCAAGCAACGAGTCAACTGAGTGTGATTTGGGCTAAATCCGAATCAAAACCGTACAAAAACGTGCAAGCTAAAATATGGGATGGTATGATCCTTCGTGGAAGTTGCGAGCGGTTAATGTCCCGTGTAGCTCCTTGGAAAATCTGAGTATCACGCCCTGAACCTCGGGCATGCGCACATCTCTTGGCGGTCGATCAAATTGCGACATTTCTAGGACGCGTCGCTGACCCATTCTTTTTATGCACATTTGGAAGCAAATTAAACAATCATCCAATCAACACTCAAACACAGGGATAGTCTAAAAACATGCCAACGCTTTTATTTCACGACTGTACTTCATATACACGCCAAGCTAACCTAAGGGTTATACAAGTCTTTGTCTAAAAGAAATCCCTAGGTCACCTACACACTAAACCCTCCAGCCTTGCACTTCGAGCTCTCCATCTAAAGACCTGAAAAATTTAAACCACGATGGGGGTGAGAATAAATCTTAGCGAGTCAACATCCTAAACTCTGGTTAGAACGAGAAATCACTCAGATGCGTCCTAAACATGCGCCATATATGACTT